>JARWLC010000015.1:92950547-93645547 GCA_033318265.1 Phyllotis vaccarum | reverse complement strand
TATATATATATATATATATACATACACATTGTGTATTAGAACAAACTGATTTGTTCTATTAAAGATAGTAAGCATATATGAAAATGAACTGAAGCACGTAAATAAGGCTTTGGATAGAAATTGTAATTTTCCATTTGGAAGTGGAGAACAGCTAGGTGAACCTCATGAGCTACAGTTAAGTATTTTTTAAGGGTAATTGATTAGAACAGAATGTTAAAGAAATGGCAGGGTGTGGATGTTGAGGCAGCTGATTGAAGGGCTGTAAACACTGTAAGACAAACAACTGGGCTCCACTATGATTTCTAAGAAAAGAAAGAGTTACAATGATCCTTTTAAAATAACCTGAAGGCATGGAGACATTCAGTGACACTTTATGACGTTCACCTTTGATCTTTGGAGCTGCCCTGGGGTTGAAGATACCTACCTTGTCAGCTTCCATATCTCGCTGGAGACATTTGAATTCCTTTCTAGGAGCTTAGAAAAAACATTTCTAACAAGACAATCTCTTCTTACAAGTTCAAATTCTAACAGACTGACATTAGTAACAAGAGATTAGAGGTGTGAACTTCCTCAGTGTATGTTAACAATGTGTTAAATGTGAAGGCCAATTATAGCTACTCTTAACTTCCTGTCTCCTGAATGCCCGGTGAATGAGCCTGATCAGGTTAAGGCTCTCACCCTCTGGTATTTATAGGATTCTCAGCTGAAACTTATTGGATTCCTAAAAGTGCAGTTGTGGATTCCTCAGGGTATTGAGGAATTTTGTAGGCTCACCATAAATGCTCCAGATGCCTTCCAGAACACCTGGCAATAAATTCCAGCCCTTTTGACTTCCCCTTTCTTCTGATGCTAGATTATTAAATATGAAATATTACATGCTGAAATGCACATAAAACAGCCTAATTAGTAAGAGGAGGAAGTGAGAGCAGGGCACACATGCTAAGAATGGGATCATGGAAGGGCTAAGGGGTATGCTTTATAATTGCAAAACCACAGGGAACTCAAACCCCTCATAGACTTGATACTATAGCAGCCCCTGCTGCTGATCAGGGAACTTTTTCAACCTACACACATGCTATTAAAATTCTTTTTCTTCTCTTAAAAACAAAATAAAACAATAAATTTTTAAATTATAACAGTTTGAAATTGACAAAAATGTTGGGAAGAGACCGTCTAGAGATTTCTCATATGGCCCTTAACGTGTACTCTTCATCAAAATATTATCATGAGAAAATGCCAGTGCACAGATTCAATACACTATGAGGAATCAATGATTTCTCTCTCTCCTTCTCTTCCTCTCTCAGTCTCTCTCCTTGTACATTTTATATTTCACCATACTCCATATAGTGTTGCAATTAAGCTCACTACTACTCTGACACAATAAGCTCATTAAAATGATATTTGTCTTAGGTCCCTAAATACTGATCTTTGTGCGTCCAAGTAAGTGATCACTCAAAGCACACAGTGAAACTCTATTATCTGTTGAGAGTTCATTTATAATCTCATAGTGGTGAGAATCTTGATCCAGAATTTAAATGCTGTATCACACCAGAAATTATTAACCTGCATCCTGTTGCTATTTCCTTGACACCTCTCATTGCCTTTTATCAGGGAGAAGTAATAGAGCTTGCAGAGAAATTCATGTTATGAATTTATGAACCATATTGTGTTTATATTATGTGACATGTGGACTCCTATGAGACATGAGGCCTTCATAAATAAATACCTAAAAACTCAAGAAAGATTATGGAAAACTTTCATATTTGTAGAAATATTATCAAAAAGCAAATGAAGACTGTGTAATTCTGAGTGTGCGGTGTGGATGCTGGTGATTTTCAAAGGCTGCTTATATCCCCATGTGATAGGTCTTTCCTCCAGGCACAGGGGAAACAGATTTAGAGACGATGAGTGAGAGAAACCCCATACTAACGTTTCTAGTTGTCTTCCTCAGTATTCTATTACTATGAAAAGACACCATGACCATAACAACTCTTATAAAGAAAACCATTTAATTGGAGCTAGCATATAAGTTGAGAGCTTTACTTCATTGTTGCCATGGCAGGAATCATGGTACCACACAGGCAGACCTGGTGCTGGAGAGGAGCTGAGAGCCCTATATCTGTATTGATAGGTAGCAATAAGCAATAGGCAAAGAGCCAGGCTTGAGCATTTGAAACCCCAAAGTCCACCCTCAATGCCACACTTGCCCAACAATGTCACACCTACTTATCTCTATCACATAGCATCACTCCCTAATAACAAAGCCCTAAAATGTATGGGCCTATGGAGGTCATTTCCACTAAAACCATCATACTGACTCGTTCATTCTATCCAATGCCAAGATGCCATATTTGAAGAGTCTTTGTCTTGAAGTCCATCTCTTTTCTACCTAACTTATTCTTACATACTTTTAAAACCCAGTTCATCTTTTAGCTCCAGAATTTCTTTTAACTTCAGGAGACTACTACTAATGACTTATACTTAGTATAATATAGTGGAAAGGTGCGAAGACATGAATTAAGTACTCATAATATGACTAAGATGTGTACTGAAATTCATGAACTTCAGTTATGGTGAGTAATATCATAACTACCTGTTTTCTAAAGGTATTCCATGTATTAAAAGGGTATAATTTATTGTTCTATCTAGCAATTAAAGAGATTATGAATATTGGTGTGATTGAGAATGGCATTTGAAAGAGCATCAGTCTGAGTTACTACCTCTTAGGCCTTGTGGTAATCCGATCTTACCTATCAGTGCCTAGGTTTCAGTGTTTATCATATACAATGACATTTTTGTCATACTAACTTTTGACTTGTGCATTTGTCAGCAAATGGAAAATATCTGCTGAATTTTGGACTGTATTAAACTAGCCACAAGGATGGGAAGGCCACTGTGGGCTTTATGCCATTATAGTTGGTATTGGACACTTCAGAAAGGAATCCTTAGAAAACAATCCAAGGCTCAGTTACCTCTGTTCTTAGGGATTTCACAATCTAAAACAGTAGAGTAATAGACGAGATGATTAATTTTTAGGTTGTTCTGTAGGTTGTCACAGAATAGAATGCCCTATCAGCAAAGAGGATGGGAAGTCGTCAAGAGAGAAAGAAGATGAAAATGTTGCTGGATAAGGCAACACAGGTGGTGTGTAAGCTGAATTCTAAGATATAGAGGTGATATATACAGGGGGGAGGGGGGAGGAGGGAGGGGGGAAGGAGGGAGGGATGGAGGGAGGGAAGGAATAAGAAACAGAGAAAGAACATTTTGACTCGTTTGCGTTTGATAAAACATCACCAAGTAAATCAACTTTACAAGTCCCGTGAAGTGAAGCCTGACTGTCCCGCATTGGATGCCGTAGTACACACTCAGCTGCAGTCTGATGGTGAATTACAAGCAGATTTTCACTGTTAACACTCTCATTTTTCTTGTTTCTTAGTTTAATTTTTTTTCCATATCTACCTCTGCTCCCCCTCTCTTCTCTCCTCCCAGTCCTCCCTCAGCTCATCCTCCCAACCACTGCCCAGGAGGGCAAGGACTCCCAAGGAGGGTCCGTTCAGTCTGGGTCTGAGTCCCTCATCCCAGTGTCAAGGCTGGGTTATGTCTTGCTCTGTAGGGACTGGGCTCCGAGATGCCTGTTCCTGTATCAGGAACATAGTCTGATCCTACTGCTCGAGGCCCCACAAACTGCCCACGCCATTGGACAGTCTCTAGTTCCTTTCCCTGAAGGTTCCCCAGTGGCTGTTTCTGAGTCTGTTTCGTTTCCATTCTTGAAGGTGGGTCCTCTTAAATGGTTTGGAGCTGTTATTAGTCACATACTTCCTAATTGGGGAAAAAATGTTAATAGTATCTTTAAAATCCCTCTCCCTCAAGCTGCCAGCGGAGTGTTTGTGAAACAGATGCCAATGACAGCTTGGAAATGTCCAAAGGGGTGGAAACAGCAATTACTATTACTTCCTCTGTCTGCAGTAGCCAGACTTGGCGTCCCAAGCAGGCATGGCGCTTGCCAAAAGGCTCAGGTGGCATGCTGAAGAGATGTCTTACTCAAAAAACAAAAAAACAAAAAAAACAAAAAAAAAAAAAAGAAAAAACTGCATTATGGTTTCATTTTCCCCAAAATTCCAAGATGAAAATAGACTCAGGTTATTGATTTATAACTTTTAACTGGAAAAAAGAAATAAAAAGCAATTGTTTCAAGGAAATGTTGCCTTTAATCGTTTACCACAAACCTCACACGGTCAGTAGTCAAAAAAACTCGAGAGAAATTTTCTGAAAGCTGCATTGTCTTCTAATATATGCTCAATACCTACTTAACCCTGCCAAAATTGTGTTGATAGGATGCCCCGAGGAAAACCAACACCTTGAGGATTACAGTCTTCTTCACAGATGTAGCCTAAGTCCACACACCCTTCCATGTGCAGCCAGACTTGGACAGACTTAGCAGTTTTTACTTCAGTCATCATAATCTTTGCTGATGTCCAACTAAATTTCTTTACCTAAGCTTATATTTACAGTATACTCATTTTTTATTTATTACACACTTATTCAAATTTTTCAAAGCTATCCTTTCTTTTATTTATTTATTTTTTCTTGCCCTAAGTCTGAAGTCTGACTTAAAAGCAAATACTATGGTAGAAACTGCAGTCTGGTAATCAATTTATATGTTTCATCAGAAGACCATTAGCCCTCTCAAAACTGCTTCATTATAGCATAGTTTTTTTCTAATCTTGGCAAAGGATCACATATATATGTTATCAGACACTGAATCAACAATGCACACACAGTGTAAAAACAAGTCTTTCTTCTTAAAAGGGTGTTTCATAAATTCTGTATGGGTCTGAGCTAGGTCCTCTGCATATACCTTACAGTTGTGGACCTTGGCCTTCTTGTGAGACTCCCAATAGTGGGAGTGGGTATGTCTCTGATTCTTTTTCCTGCTCTTGGGACCCTTTTACACCTGTTGGTTTATCTCATCCAACCTACTGTTTCTGCCTAGAATTATTATAACTTCTTAGGCCCTGTTCCATGGATATCTCTGTGGGGCCTGGTTTATTTATTTATTTAAAGTAAGAGAGCAGAAGAGTTGATTCGGTAGAGAGGGGAAGTTGGGGGGGAAACTGGAGGAAGAAGATGAAGGGGAATCTGTGGGAATGTAATGTAAGAGAGAAGAATAAAAGTCAAAAAAGAAAGAAAAAAGGGAAATTTCAGGAGGCACAATTTTTAAATAAACATTTTATACTTTGGCAGGTTGCAAACCATGGGGTTCAACTTAAGAGCAAATTCTGCCCTTTTTAGTTTCTTTATCTGTGCAAGTTAATTAGGCACTATGAATGGTGCATATTAGCAATATCCAGCTTGAGGAGCTTATATATGAGTATAAATGAGATAATGGTGTAAGATCTCCTTCTAGGAAAATGTATAAGCTGAGTTCAATGCAAGTTAATTATTAGTTTAGCTGTTACATTAATTTTCAAAAAGGCTTTTGCTTTACTTAAGGTATATTTGCTTGCAGAGGACTCTGGGCTTTGCTTTTCCTGTCCCTTTGTGTATATAAGAGGGAAATGTTGTACTTCTTAACTATATAACACTCTCATCTTTCTATTTTACAATAATTTTTTTTTTTGCTAATCACAAACCATGAATTACTTACTTATCACATGAATATTTCCTAGAAACGGAGGTCAGCAATTTTGTTTGAACAGAGTTTTGTATAATGATTCAGCATAGTCAGGCAATAACATTAGGATAAGGCAAAGATATGGTCATGCTAGTCATTGCAGTGTATAAATCACCAGTTGCTATGATACAACATTGTAGTAAGGAAGAGCCACAGAGTTTTCTTGTTATATATATATATTTTGTTAACATTAATGAAATTTTGGTATATTCCAGAGTAATATACGTGTTTCATTTATCAACAGATTAAAAAGTATCGGGAGTTTGTCATAATTAATTTACCTACACTTTTATGGTTTATATTCTTTCTGCTGAAATTTTTCAAGAAAAACTGTAGATATATTGTCATTTCAATTCTAAATACCTTACAGGTAGCATTTTTGCATGAGCATTTTTAAAATTACATATGTGCTAACCATGCTACCAGAGGGAAAAAAGTAATTATCCATCTTACCTAGCTATGCGCCCTATGACTATAGTAATGAACTGTCACGTCATGCCAAGTGGTAGAATATTAACATAGATGTCATCAGAGCAAACAACTATTTTACAAATGCTTTTAAGGCCTCAGTCACAAAATAGTACTCATATCTGGTACAACTATCAGGTCCAAGAACCTCTGCCAAGAAAAGTCATAGGTCCTAGAAGATACTCTACTATTCCTATTTACTAATGGGACATAGTATTAAGCTGACCCCTAATGACTTCTCATTACTCTCACAGATTAGTGTAAAACTTCTTTTCTGCAGGTGATGGAAGTTCATACGAAGGTCCTAAAGTGGTCAGGCTCAGTCTTAAACGTAACATCTATATCACACCTTCTTTTCCCATGCATTAGGATCAGTGCAGAAGATGAAGTGGAGGATGATAAGAAAGTGATATTTTATAGACACAATAGATAAGATTCATACACAAACCCACAGTGATTGTGACAGCGTGCACAAGACCTGTGAAAATTTGGATAACACAAAAGTTCAAATGTGGAGCAAGAGGTCAACATAAAATCCTTCTTTTAGCTGGGAAGCTATCAGGAAATGGCAACTTTTGGGAGAGGAAGAGCATTCTTTAAGGATAGGTCTACATGTTCCAGGGTATTGTCATACACACAAGAGTATTTGGACAGAACTAATATGACTCAATGAGTTTTAAAATGAAGTTATAAAATTGGTTGAATATGAAATCAGGTGCATAAGACCGGAAATAGAGGAAGAGAGTGAAAATATTGAATATTTAGTGTATGAAATTCTTGATTAATTAAAAATATTTTAAAGGAAAATGTGCAAAAGATATAAATGTTTCTCAAATGAGGTATCAGTCTATAAGTGAACAAAAAATTGAACATTTTAAGCTTTGCAGTTTATGTAAAGATTTATAAATTTTTTGTGAAAGAAATAACTTTCAAAAATAACTTATGTTGTTGTACTTAGCTGTAGTTAGCAACACTCTACATGAATACAATAAGCCATATTTCATTTGTTAAATTTCATCAAAATATTTATTGACTATTGGCTTATTATTTTCTGCGCCAAAATAATATTCTGCCCTTTTTCAGTCAATCCCCTCATTATTTTAATGTTATCGCTAGCACTCACTGAAATCACTTTTAGAAAATGTATATCCTAGACATTTCATTGATCTGCTATATTTTTAGCTTTAAAAGTCCACATCATAAGTATTAGATCTCATAAATATGGAACATACACACTTCCACACTTGTGCCCACACATACACACCTGTTAGTATGGCTAAGATAATTAAATATTTATACTGATCTCTTTTATTATAAGTTTAGTATCAATTTTTAATCTAAGCATTTCCTCTCTTGTTATTGGTTATCTAAATTAAGTGCTTTATGAAGAGATAATTATTTTTTATTTTATTCAATTTTCTACATTTATTAACTGGGCATTTTTTTCCTACCAAAAAGTATTCTTTATCCTCATTTCATCTTCTGGGTATATTAGATTTTTAATTAGTTAATACTTTAGTTTATAATAGAAATTTCATAAGCTATAAAATTAGATTTTAAATAAAATGAAATTTTTAATAATCATGATTTTATGAATATTCCACACAGATTAACAAATTTAAAGTGCCCCCTTAATTTTTTCTTCAACCCACCTTTACATCAAAATATATCATCTGTAAGCTACTATGTGCAAATTATAGAAAAACAGCAAAGGAGCTGATAACTTGAATTTATTTTATTGCAATTATATAACATGCAACTACTATTTTTAATTTTTTCATGATTTTACAATGTTTAAACAGATCTGAAACTTTATGTTCGTCAAATAACAATTTCTCACTGTTTAAAATAGGTTGGTAATAATTGTACTATGTATGTTATGTTTGTGTTACTGTGAATCAAATACCAGACATAAACAATAAAAAGCAGTTAAGAATTTTTGTGCCTATTATTAGAATCTATACTTCATAATGGCAGGAAAGGTGTTGCATAGCAAAGCTTTCCTGGTCATGATGGGCAGGTAAGGAGATACTCAAATGCCTTTCTCCTGCTGTCTTTTTTCTGTCCAGGTTCCCAGAACATGCTCCTGTGGCACCCCACATCAAACTGAATGTCTCTCTGTCAGTTAATTCTCTCAGGTAACACCTGAAAGTGTGCCTTACCAGTCTCCTGGACTTATATTCTCCTGGACTAAATCCAGTCTCATTTAAAATAAAAATTAAATATTCCACTGTATATTTTTCTTAAAATAACCTAGTTTAGCATACTGCATATAGAATGTTCATATCTGTTTCTTGATTAACTGATTCATATAAAATCTAGTATAAGGTAGGTATATAATACAACTTACTCTTAAGGGCTAGAAAGAAAGCTCTGAATCTGGGACCAGGGTTCAAACACCAGTAAGTCAAAGATCTGACGCCTAAAAGTTATTTTCTGATTGTAATACCCATGCCATCACTCTAGCAAATAGTCCTCACTAAAAATAAAGGTAAATTTTATTTTAAACATTTGAAAATGTAGATAATATAAAAATCTATATATTTTATGCTTCTTACAAATAAAAGACATACAGTATATATTACTTAACATGCTTTATGCCACAGTATTCATGCTGATATATAATAATTTCCTGTACATTATATAGATACATGTAAGTACTCATACTACAACTTGACTTATATTGATTGCAAGTTACATTCCCATTTCCAGAATAGATACTTTTTATTTGTTCACTGACCCTTACAGTACTTTACATGTTAATAAGCTGAGTTTGCTTAGCTTTCCAAAGCCTAGTAAATGTAAAAACACATTATTAAGTAGTGATTATAAAGTTCTAGCAAAAACCATATATTGGTTTCACTGAAATTTTATATGGAATATAGAGAAATTAATGTCTTAGTTCACCAAATGGAAATTAAACAGTGTGAAATTAATTTTATTCTGTACTATTATATATCATATTTTCTTTGAATTCTACTAAAATATTTCTACTTCTAGTCATGAACTATATATAAGAATAAATATATGTGGGTGTTGCATTGTGTTATATTAAGTATATACACACATATCTATAAGACTCTCAGAAGATAAACAGTGGCTGTTTCTTCATTGATTATAGTTATGAAGTAATAATTATAAATAGCTTTAAGTTACTAATTTAGTGGAATTTTGTTGACCAGCCAGATGGAAATGCTACATGGAGATAAAGAATGTATAATTTTGGTAGAAAGTAGGCATCGTGGGACAGGATGGGTGGACAGTGGAGGTGGAGGTGATTCTACACAGGAGTGGGCTACTCTACCATCTGAACTAACTAATTATTCTCCCCAGTGACAGGGCTGAAGTGCTGAAAGGAATTCAGCTTGAGGAATTTATTTAGGGAAGTAGAAATCATTACGGGAGACCAAAGACAAGGAAAGACAAAAGTGACAGAGAAATTTGGGTCTCTGTTACCCATAGTACATCAAAATAGTTGGAAAAAAAATGAGTACAACTTTAAAAACAATTAAAGGGTCTCAAGGACAGATAAAGATCTCAACACCACCATCAGCAACTTATAGATCAGCTTGGCAGAAAAATCCAGGTGTATTTTTGAAATTCATACTACTACCCATCTGTTTTATTTAATTGACAGTTATAGAACATTCCATTTAACTACATGTTTTTGTTCTTAAGAGTACAGGTGTATTTTTGAAATTCATACTACTACCCATCTGTTTTATTTAATTCACAATCATAGAACATTCCATTTAACTACATGTTTTTGTTCTTAAGAGAACATGGGGCATTCATATCAATAAACTGCACTCACACCAAAAATTCATCAAAATATATTTAACGGTCTATATATAACTCAAAATGTGTTCTCAGAGCTCAATTTATTAAATAAAAAAGGATAAGGGAAAGATACTTAAAATGTACTGACAAAAAATGACTAGGAATAATTCATAGATGTAGTAAATTCATGAGAAAAATCTCACAATCTAAATGAATATAGTAAACCCATGTACTGAATAGATTAACAAGAGTGCACATAATTTAAAGAATAGAACTTTGATCTTGCATGAATAGGTGCTACTACTGCAAGCAGCCACAGGACTTTAAATAAGACAAGGTCTATGTATGACATTTCTTTATATTGATTCAGAGGGTCCCAAGTAACAGAAATAGTACTATTTCACTTGGCAACTCACCAGATCTACTTAGGAAGACCATATTTATGAAAACAATATATATTTTAGATTCTGTACACAGAAAATGAAGCTGGAATTGAGATGGCATATTTTTTTTCCTCTTGGAAGTGCTAGAAGATGCTGTTGGAAGAAAAAAAAGTTATCCATAGTCTCCAAAAGCTATGGATGCTTCACACTTCAATCCCAACTTCCCAGCAAGATGCTCCACTGTGCAACAATGATGAGAATGGTTTGGACTTAACCAACAGTTTCCAATTCTATTTCTGATTTCTATTTGGGAGGAAATAGATTTTTGCTATTGTAACCCTGGTTTACAGAAGATTATATGGCTAGGAAAGTCACAGTCTCTACAGAAAAGCACCATTGTTAGTTTTTAAGTGATATGAAAACTAATTGTCTCCTATATGTTCTTGTTGCTAGTCATGAACAAGTGATGTTCTTATCCTGAGGAAAAGAAAATTCCCCATTTTCCCCATAGGGTAATGACTAATGTAGAGACTCATACAGATGGAAGTGCTAAAGAGAAGTGATGGTTGATTGTGAATTCTAAATGAGACACCACCCAATCCAGAGATGAGAGAGCATCACACAAGAACAGCAAGCAGGACTGTGAGAACATAATGATGTGAAGGAGCACTATGAAGTGTTATCTTCTCCGTATGGTATAGACCATCACACTCATGAGTACACAGCAGCTATGGCTACTTGCACAAATCTTGTATATACTGTTATAGAAAAGAGACTGACCCCCACAAAGAATTAGAAAGTATTAAGAGAGGACGATGTGTGTTGAATATGATCAAAATGTAATATATTTATGGGCATATTTGTTGAAAAACAAATACAAAGGAATAAAAAGAAAACACATCTGAAAAAATAAAAATGAAAATGAAATTTAAAAATTAAGTATAAAGAGAACAGGAAAATAACTAATAAAACTAGAGAAGTCAATGAAACTGAAAACAAAAATAAATAACAGGAAAATATGAATATAATTGAAATATGAAGTCTGCATAACATGGGTAAAATTGATAAAACATAAGCCCAGCTAATCGTAAAATGGACAAGTCAGAATATTTCACATTGGGAACAAAAGAGGAGTTACCTTTTCCAGTACCAGAAACAGTAAAGTAACATTGTAAACAAATCTTAAAAAGTCTATACCCATGAATTTTATGTTTGGATCAAGTGGGTGATTTCATCAAAAGAAGAAAATGATCAAGGTGTATACAAGGACAAATACATCACCTCTACAGATCTATGTTTTCTAAGGAAGTTGAATCCATATTTAACAACTTCTTCAATTAGAAAGCTCAAGACTCAGATTCACTGGCAAATATTTACTAAACTGGGTAAATCTTTCCATTCTACCCTGAGACTAGTAAACCTACAGCATGAGCGGTAGTTCTACATCCAAATTCTGCAGTTGCTTCTCTCTGGAAGCAATATACTGGAGTTTTAGTTAATCTAACAGCACAGTCTGTATAAACTCAACAAAATATCCTTGTACTATTTTCCCAAGTGTAATTTAATTGATGCGTGTCCTTTCCCAACATCTTGTTCTGCTTTTTCAAAGATATAGGTCATATTTGATCAGCGACACACATGAACAGTGGCATTTTAACTTTGAAAGACCATTGGAAGCATTTACATTACAATGTACTGATGATTGAGACTTCAACATATAGATTTTAAGGAAGGTGATTCAATCCAAAATCTCCCGTTGTCCAGATCTTCTAAATTGACATACTTTATGCATGCAAAATATATTTGCCATACCACAAAGCCAGATTAGTTCATTTCCACAATAACTCTAAGTTAAAATCCTTAGCTAAGAATCATCCTAATTAAATGTCGGTAAGAGCTGGTGCAAGATATATCCTGAGGTATATATTACATGCTATTTTTCAATCTTGATACAGACATCAGTTAGGCATTCCTGACATTTATGAAGCTTCCATTGACCCAAAAGTAGGCCTTTGAAATTGGACAGCAAGCACTTAACTCACTGAACTATCTCCCCAAACCAGACATATAGACATATTGCCCCAATCTCATCATGAACGTATTACCAAAATCTCATCACAAGACAAATATTAGCTGAAATCAATTGGATTCATTTTACAAAGTAGAGGATTAATCTTCAAAGCATCTGAATGCTCAACAGTTGAGAAACTAATGACCAGAAGAAGCTTTACATTACATGTTTACAAAATAAATCATGGCATGTTTTATAAAATTATGGGAGAGAGAAAGCTAATGTCATCAAATATAGAAAACTTAGTAATTAATAATGTGTCAAAATTAGATTACCAATAGCTAAGAAAAATGTTTCTGTAGAATGTGAAAATGCCCGAATAATCATGTAAGTCTAAAATTATTCTATGTAACAAGTGATTTTTAAAAGTTAACATTTTAAAGTTAAAAAATCTATGTATTTATTATATTTATTACATCTTAATTAAAAATAAAATGAAAGACAAAAACTACACCAACTCACCTCTTCAATTTTGTTGCCCTCTACCTTTTTATTAATACCTTTTATTTTCAACATTAAAAAATACATTGAAATACATTTTAATCATAATTTTCCCTCCCCCAAGCCCTTCCAGATCCTTGTCTCCTCCCAACCAACCCAAATTTAAATACCTTCTCAAAAAGCAAATGAAAAGCCCAAATACAAAAACCTCCCAAACCACAAAAACAAAATAATATCATGACTCCTCCCTTCAAAACCATGCCAGCTATAATCAAATAAAAGCACACAAAATAACCTGTGAAGTTTATTATATGTAGATAACTACTGAACATGAGGCCTGTCCTGATGTAGTTCATATACACAGTCTCATTATAATGGAGAAAACTGATTTCCTCTCTCATCAGGTGTAAGTGCAGTTCAGCTGTTAACCTTTAGCCTTGTGGCTAGGCATTCATTCATTCATTCATTCATTAGTTCATTCATTCATTCATTCATTCATTCATTAAAACTACAACTAAATGAAATATAATAAAGTAAAATTATCACTTCAAAATTTATTTTAATAATATAACATTTTATTAATTATTTGAGAATTTAATGGAACATATTTGGATTATATTTACCCCTAACTCCCCAGATGTACCCTCTTTCTACTTCCTGTATGCTTTCTTATTCTTTCTTTCTCTCTTTCTTTTTTTCTTCTTTCTTTCTTTTTAGAAAAGACTGTCTTACATCAGCAGACATCCTGGTTCTCTGGCTCTTACAATCTTTAGGTCCCTTCCTTTATAATGTTCCCCAAGTCTTGGTTGTGTGGATTGTGTTGTGGATGTTTTAATGGGAACAGGCACCTAGGGCTACAGTTCAAAGACAAAGGAATTATAATATTGAAATGAAGGATACATCCAATTAGTCAAGTCATCACTGATTTTAAACAGGAAAGACTATCTGCCTATAGATCAGTATAATCTTTAGACATTTACAGAAGACTCTCTCTTATAAACAGCATGACAATGGAGACATCAGTCATCCTGATATAAGAATATCACATTTCCATCAATTAGAATAAGTTTGGGAGAGAACATTTCATCAATGGGCTCAAAGGAAAACATTTGCTTGATATTAGACTGTTGCCATGAGTATCTACCCAGTTACATTAGATCTGAAATGTAAACTAACAGAGGATTGAGCTAGTAAATAGGTTTTACTTTGAGCAACAAATTTGGGATAACTCCTGTAGCAACTGAAAAAGAGCAGAGCTCTCAGGAGAAACATACTTGTGTTTTGGCCACACTGTTTTTCACACAGGTGTGTGTGTGTGTGTGTGTGTGTGTGTGTGTGTGTGTGTGTGTGTGTATGTGTGTGTTTGAGACATGTTGGAGGCCACTGGCCCCAGCCCCTCTAGGTGGCGCTATTACCTGGTGCTGGCCAACCCGCCTGAGTCATTAGAGAGCGCATGCGCTTGGTAATCTCGCGAGACTGGTCTGGTTTCTCCGCCTTTCCCGTGGCGTCATGGGATTCTGAACTACGACCAATAGGAAGGTGTTTCGTCTAAAGCAAGAGCCGTTTGGTCCTCTTAAAACCGGGTCTTCCTACCTCGTGGTCCCTTCTCTCTCTCTCCTCCTCTCTCTCTCTCTCCGCCCCGCCGTGCGCACGGACGCCGGCCCAGCTTCTGGGACGCGGGCTCAAGGCCACGTGGCAAATGGCTCGGCCCAGACCACGCTGGGGCCTAGCCTAGCTCTCTGGCTTCCCTTTTCCCCGCTGGGGGCCCGCCGCCGCTGGCTCTTGCGCAGCGGCTCCTGCCCCTCTGCCGGTCTCTCTGCCGGCTCTTTCACTCTCTCCCCCCTCTCCATTTTCCGTAAGCTAAATGCTCTCCCCTAAGATACATTAAAGTTATACTGCAGAAGGATCCTAAGTGTGTGCCGTGTCTTTCCTCGCGGGCGAGAGATAGGCGCGGAACAGAGACATTCAGAAACATACCTCAGCCCACTGCCCACTCTTTGCTGTGTTCCTCTTGCTTTGAGGACAAATTACTGCCTGTTCCTCCTGGGAGGATAACTAACCAAGACAAGAACTTTCAAGATCTTTCTGTTGACAGACAAGGGTCTATCAACATTTGGGTTTGAGGGAATTAGAGTAAGTGGTATAGAAACTTTAAAAAGCCAATTTTGGACCAACCACAAGTCATGCAGGTTTTTAGAGCTACATGTTGGTTTGATCTTCGTTATTGTGATTCTCAACAGCTTTTGAATTTTGATGGTCAAAATAGAATTTATTTTTTTATGAACTTTCTCAAACTTCACCTTGAATTGTTGTTTTCTGGCAGTGAGAGACATAGAAGAAGAAGAAAATTCTTTTTGTATGGGAAAGATATTAGTTTTATTAAAACTAGAAGGAAAAGTGGTTTCATCATCTAGAAAACTGAGTCACAGTGTGAAACACTGGATGTAGTGAAACTGAAACTCTTTTCTCTAGGAGGGTCATGATATGTTGAGAATGAAGTTTTAAATCTACCAGTTGGAAAGAGTTGCAGAGTCCATGGAGTGGTGGTGTGGTTGGAAACAATTATGCCTATGCAAATACTATATAAAATGATTTACCTTTAATCCTCATATAAAAATGGATCTTGCCTCAAATCAGGACCTGCTTAACAGCATAGAAGGAAGAATGGTCTCATACATAAAACTGGCCCCTTAAAAGCTGGAGACAGCATTAGTACTTATGAAAGCCGAACTTTTGCCAACTAGCTTATAAAGTATAGAATATCATTTCTCTATACTTAGCAACTGCACCTGGATTTTCCTTTCCATTTACAGACAGAACAGTTCTCAAAGAAATTTCTATAATTTTCAAAATAAATAATTTGACAAAATAAAATATCTAATTGTCATTGATAGGCTTTGTGTTGGTACTCTAATCTTACCATGAAGTTATTTTCATCTAGACAATCTGCCTCATATCAACTGAGGTATTATTGAATAATGCCAACTTTTAGCCACTCTAAGCCTTAAAACACCACTGTCAAATCAAGGACCCTGTAGCCTGCCTTAGTCAAGAAACTGCCTTTTAATTTGTTGTCCTTTTCAATTATAATATATGAGATATTTTGCTCCTGGATATTCTTCTAGGGTTAGTCTTATTCTTATGTGCCCCAGAACTAAAAAATCACAAAACTAACCTGACTAGATCAGAAATGAGAGTTCTGATTGAAGACAGATATGGGTAGAGGTGGCTGTGTCAGGGAAGTTAAGATTATTTTTCTACCTCTATCTCTTTTGTAAAGAACTAAGTTTGAAATTTAATGGGTTGCTATGTATCCCACTACAGTGCTGTGAGATCTAGTTCACAAGCTGCCTGGGATGAGCAAGCCTGTGGTATCTTACTGAAGATGCAAACAGAAGACCTTTAAAGTCTCCAGTTACAACTATAACTGACTGTCTAACCTATAACTTCTATACCATATGTGATAAACATCACACCAGATATCTCATTTTGCTTCTACTGTGCATGAAAAGTAATATTTAACCCTGAAGATTGAAATTACATTGCTCAAAGGCCTCAATTTCCTCACACGTTAGTTTTGATAAATCAAAAATAGGAAAATGTGGCTATATTATGATTATATCTTGAGAAATTACTTACAGGAAATAAATACAAAACATAGGTAATATAAGTATTAATCTTGCCCAGAATAGGATGTGTGACTACATACATATATAGCACATACATATGTAGTCACACACACACACACACATACACACACACACATACACACACACACATACACACACACACACACACACACAAGGGGATAAAGGGATAGGTGTTATATAAGAGAATATAAGGGCCTAGTTTGCATGAATGTAGAGAGCAAGCCTGGGGCACAGGAGAATGGACAGTACAGATATCACCTGAAGAGTGACACATACACAACCTTGAAAGATTTAATTCATCTGTTCAAATCCAATGACAGAGAAAAAGCCACCCCAGTTTCCTAGTTTCTATGGCATCTGGGAAAAAAGAAGTCTTGTTTGGAATATAATCTGCTTTATCACTCCATGTAAACTGACTGCATGATACTGAATCATATTACAGAGAGGTAGCAGTTTTTTTGAGTTTATTAATTACACTCAGAGATACTCACAGAAACAATCAGAATACTATTTTCTCAAATACTTTACACCCAGTGGCTCAGTCAATTTGTTACAAAATCAACCAATGTACTCTAGAAGAGGCACATGATTCACAGTTGGGAATATAAACTAAAAAGATAAATCATACCTTTAAAAAAATCTGTTTAGTGTACCACAAACCTTAATTCTAATATTGTTTATGAACACTCATGCTCACCTTTTAGATTGATGAGTGTGTATTTCTACAATAGATTAATATTATTCCAAGAATATGTAGCTATGATGCCCAAAGTTAGAATTCAGAAGCTCTTCTCCAAGACTAAGTTACACTGTCCATCTACTGAAACTAGAAATCAAGCTGAGGAGGCATAAAACAGAGTGTACAAGACTCCTTCATAATCTTACAGCTTCCAGTTCACTTCCATGCCAATATGCATGTTTATATATAACCATGTGTGAAGCATCTATGCCATTTTTTCCCCTGAGAAGTTGAGTAGGTGGCATGTATTTCAACAGCTCTTCTTAACCAAATGAGAGCTATAATGTATATTTAAAGATGATGTCAGCTTTTCTAAATATAATTTTCAACTCTGCTGGGAAAAAATAAACTGCAGAACAGTAATAATCAACATATAAATAGCAGCCACATCTTTGCCATGCAAATTTGGATAATGATATTATGGAAAAGGCCTATGAGAAGGAACCTTCTGTCACCACTTCTACTAACCAGGGAACAGCTGGGGTGGATGACATTTTTAGTTAAAGCCCATTTGGAAAGGCTTTATCCCATGGAGATAAACTAAAGCCTCAAAATAAAACAATCCAAACCTGCCAATGTTTGACTGGTTTGTATTTGGAATGGAGGTATTAAATGCTTGGTTTTCTCACAGTTTGAGTGAAGAAGTGCACAGCTTTCCATTGCCTGTTGACTGCTGACAAACGAAGCCACCAAATTTTTTTTTTTTTTTGGCTGGGCATGAACATCTTTCTCCATTTTTTATCTTCGTGACTCAGGTTGGACACTTGGTAAATAATGATGTCTAATGCTTTCTGATCTCTCATCGAGTTCCTTGAAATTTCTATGTGAATTGGTTATATCAAACTCATGACTCTGAAAAAGAGTAGAGATATTGTACTAGAATTCACATGGAAGGGGCTTTCATATGTCCCCATTAGAAGGAGAAGGCCAGGTTTCTGAAGAAGTTACTTACCTCTGAAATATTTCTAACTTCAGAAATGTTTCTCTTGCATCCCTGTTGTTATGATAAAAACACTCTGACTAAAAGCAACTTAGGTGAGGAAATGGTTTATTTCAGCCTACTGGTTGTAGCTCATAATTAAAGAATGTTGGGGCAGAAAACCAACCTTGGATTTAATGGTAACCATAGAGGAATTATACTCAACTAACTGTACATAGCCTACGATAACCTGCTTGTGGAATACTGCTGTCCACAGAGTGTTGGTCCCTTCTACATTGTGACAATCAAATCACTCCTCTTGAAATATGACCCATAAACCAATAGGATCTGTGCAGTCATTCAGTTGAAACTCCCTTCTGAAGATGAGTCTAGGCTGTGTCAAGTTCACTGTTAAACCAAAACAGGCAGGTAGGGATCTATATGGAAAGAGTTACAAGCATGCAGTTTTTGACTATTTGGGACCCTGAGACAGACTTATTTGGGAGAAGACAAAAGGGAATTAGTTAAAGAGTATGTGTCCATGAATGTTCTAGATATAGCCCTTCTCATTTCATTAGAGAGAAACTTAAGGGTAGTATAGTGAAAGGGGCCCGGATGGGAATGGGCACAAGGAAAGATCCTCATTCTATAGGATGGATTTCCACTTTCTTCTCACTGTAAGGTTGGGATTTCATCAGTTTGGGATTTAGAAATAAACTAACATGTTTTTAAATCAAATTAACACTATTTTAGTCTAATGTCTGTATCTTTGGTTGAGTTGTGTCTCTATCATCTCATAGTTCTTCCATTTTTTAAAATAATAGTCACAACATTCCTATTTATCAGCACAGCCACATCCATGCTACCTATCCTTATGTGGTTCCATTTTATTTCCTTTCATCTGAGCCTGACCTGAAACTAGTTGGTTCAATAAGATGTAAGAAAATGGAACATAGAATATTTATATGCTTCTCATTGTCTTTCTTAGTGGGATTGATACATTTACACTATAGAATTCGTGAGCTTATGCTAGATTTCCAGTGACCACACAGAGGAGTCATGAGGATCTCTGGTTTAAAAACTTATTCCTCATGTCCTTTAAGATCCTCTCCCCTTCCCTATCCACCCAGATATAAGTTATTTCTCAAAAATCCAATTAATCAACAAAATCTTTCCAAATCAGGAAATAAAATTCAATAACATACAAATGAAAACAATTACAAAAACAAGCAAACAAGAACCCCAGCAATCAAATTAAAGAAATAAAGCTGAGTACACACCCAAAACAAGAATAACAGAAGAAACCATGGAGTTCATTATATGTTGATGAGCTGATCCTGAACACGAGGCCTGTCCTAAACTGTTGATATAACCAATGTCACTCTTTTGGAGAAAACTGAAGAATATGGCAAAAATATGCTTAAATTTAAAAGTGGTTTAAAGTACTAATATAACAACAAGAAAAAATTAACTAAATTATATCAACTTAATATCATCCTATCATCAACTGGACATCTGAAGAGTTTGTTTTGTAGCAAATGCATCATGTATTTGGTACATTTTTTAAATGCACCATTGTGTTCAACTAAGAGAATTATAGAAATTATACGAACTATGGTGCAGTGTTACTCTGCATGTTTTAAATGACATTATCGAAGAATGGGCCAGAAATGTTCTAATAAATAAGAACTATTGTATCAACTGGTTTGGTCTCAATAATCTGAAGTCGCCTGAAATTGATGCAGATAATTTTAAGTTCCTACTTGGAGAAAAAAAAATGTATTGATTCCTAATAGTTTTTGATTTTGATCATTATTTGGAAGTGTTTTTCAGAATGTGATTTTCCTTTGACAAATTTATTTTCATCCTAAAATTCTTGGGAAAGAAACTCACAGTCCTGAGCTTCTGAGAGTAAAATGGCAATAAGGGTAAACCAAAGATTGAATTAAGAGACTCTCCTTACATTAGAAGTGCAAAGTAAACCATGGATTCTCAGAACAAATTCTGAAAAGAGTGTTTATTTTACAGAAGCCATGTACCCATGTTGCTGTGTTTATGGACAAATGAGTGTGTTTGCTCTTTGTACAAGTTGCCACTATTTTCTTGGTAAAGTATTCTTACAAAAACAAAGACACCCAATTAAACACAGTTTATAGGGTGTTCTCAAAAAAAAAAAAAATCCGTTTCCATTCCATTCATGTCTTGTTTCAGGGAGAAAGGTAGGTGCTGAAGCAGAAAGCTATGGTAAAAGATGGAGAATGGAGGGTGACTCTGGAGAAAACAGGATAACACATCTTCCCTTGAGCATTTCAAGTCAAAACTCTACACTTATTTTCAGAAGACTTAAATCAACTTGATTTAAGATCCAAAAGAGAAAAACAAATTAGAGTAAGTCATTTTCATGTTTGGAATACCCAGGAAAGTCTCTCTTTCAACATTCATAACCTCCAAAAAGACCTGGATCCACTATCCCTCAGCCTTTCTCACTTCTCTTCGGTTTGTTCTATTCATTCTCAAGTTAAATGGATGCCAACAAAGGACTGAAGCTCAGTTACCACTTCACAGCAAACGAGTGTTTAGTTCACAAAAAAAATCAAATAAACAACATAGAACCTTATTTGACAAAATTTAGATTACACAATCGCTCTTGAATCAATCACCAAAATCCAAAATGGGACCTGTTCATCCATACGATGAGTCAGGCCAGGAGAAGGAGACCATGCCTACCATGAGAGGGAGGAGATCAGGATGTTGTTTAACAACTGAGAAAACTCTGTAGTTCAGCAAGGGTGGTTTTATGTTTTGAAGCAGTTACTAAGTGACTGACATAAGGATAGAGGCACAGGAAGAAATAGAAATATCTTTGTTGATTTTCATTCATTAAATACTGTCATATTAAAGAAGTCAATGCAGATACTTTAATGTGTCTGATTCTGATTATAGGAAAAAGAAGTGAATTTACTTTTTGTGGGTTATCTCTGTATACTATATTTTAACTGAATATTTCTTTTGTTCCTAACACAAAGAAATGATAAAGCCTGAAGTTCTCACAGCTCAGTGGTTACACCTACTCAATTATGTATTTGGCTCACTTACAGGATGAAGTAATCAGATGTAGCCTGGTACAGACTGGCCTGAAGAAAAGCAAATAGGAGTGAACTCATCCAACAACATGCCTCATGGGAAAATGTATTGTGCTCATGTTGCTAATAAAAAAAAAAACAAAAACAAAAACAAAAAACAAAAAACAAAAAACAGATTTTGAACAGTATCACATCACGTTCCTGGAGTACTAACGGCTGGGATGCATAATCCGCTGAGTAAGGCATGATGCAGAAGATAAAAAGTGGGCATAGCTGAAATCAGGACTTGAGAAACCAAAACAAACAAACAAACAAAAATTACTAGCCAATGAGGCTTTCAGAGGTGATCCAAAAAGGAAGCAGCCACCAAGAGGGGGTCAAGATGGACACATAGATATGGGAGTCTTAGCCAGAAGACTGAATAAAACTGAAGGCTTGAATGTCAGCAGTGAAAACGTTTTCAAAATGAAGATTTGGGAAGCAGACACTTCCCTGTCCTGTGGTTGCTTTTGAGTGTGGCTTTGCTTTTTTTGCCGTTTGTCTCAGTTTGGGAGTTGAGCTCAGGAGGAGCACAGGAGATGGCAGGAGTCTGGAGGGCTGGTTAGAGAGTAATGAACAGCACAGACAGTATACAACAAGAGCATTCCATTCACAGTTCCAATGATTTTTCCTAAATGTTGGAAACTAAGTGCTTCTGGTTGGTAGTTAATAGTAGCTTATACCTCAGCTTAGGTGTCATGTTGCACAAGTAGGCTCACTTGGATCCTAACTCTGTTCACTTATAAGAATTTCTAGGGAGAAATGTGTTATTTACCAATATAGTCTGTTCACTTGTGTATCTGGCTGTTTGTATATAGTAAGAAGCATTGTTCACACATCATTGTATCCCCAGGATCTACCTAGTTGTACTAGGTGTTTTGCTTTGTGATTTTTCAATTATGTTTTGAGTAAAATTTCTTAGAGTGGTATCATGTCAAGCACAAACACTACCACTGTAATATGTATCTGTGGAATGTTTAAAGAGAATGTCATTGTGTCCTATACTCTTCCTATGTCAAGTGATTGCTAGATCTTGGAAACTTTAGACAGGGCTTTTAAAATATTTTAATGTACAATTATTATTTCCAAGTAGATGTAGTAAAGAAAATTGGTGTCTGTGGCAAATGATTATGAATAACTAAATATGACATTGTATATTTTGGAGCCCTTTCTACATAAGGTGGAATCATGTGACTCATATTTGGAATCAAAATTATGAAATCATACTTCCACGTCTTTAATCAGATCATCTCATTTTATATAAGATAAAGTGTTATACATATTGCATATATTTTTTAAATATGGTATTTTTTCATGTTATTTACCTTCTTATAATTAACTACTTGAACATATTCTTTCTAACTATTGAGCATTACATGTTTAAAAAATAATTGGAGATAAACTTTCATTTCCTAGTTTGTCTCTGTCTAATCAGTTTAAAATTTTCATGAGAAACATCGACATTAACATGTATTTTTATACTCGATTGATTAGATGATTAGGGTACCAATAGTGTATTTTCATATATTGTTATTTTGTCTATGATCTTATTTACTTACTATTTTCTAGTCTTAGGATATAATGACTCAGATTTCTTGGAATAGTCTATACTTAGTTATACTATAACTTTCAATTTTTTTTTTACCCTTTCTTAATCTGTTCTTTTCCATTTCGAGGCCCTTCTCTCTCTTCTCTTTTCTTTAAAGTTTACCAAATATTGTAAGTTCAATGCTGATATCTAAGTCATGCTCAAGAATATTGTCGGGAGTGGTTCACGTATTAGAAACCAAATGAATGCTGTAAGGAACAAGAGTGTGGGTGTCTCCAGCAAGTACTTACTCAGCTTTTCTGTTACTTACTCCAAGTACTCGGCGATTGTCCTGTCTCAGTTTTCTGCCAATTCTGGTATAGGCTTGATATAGAAAACACGCAGCTGATTGGGTACAGTTAATAAGTCCAGGAGGGAGGACAGGAGGGAGGACAGGAGGGAGGACAGGAGGGAGGACAGGAGGGAGGACAAAAAAGTTGAGAAACATTGGAGAGGGACCCACAGGAGATTGTTAGCAAAGGCTGACATCTTCACTCTTAATAAGCAAAAGTAGCCCACAGGAGACAACAGGTTCTTACTTCCCCTAATTTAGTTCCCTATAAAGAAAGTCGGTGACCAGAAAGGAAATTATTTTGTGGTTAGACTGGTTTTGTTGAAATGGTAAGGCTGGTTGGGGCAGTGCCTTGGTAACTGGAGTGGTCTGGAAGGATGGCATAAAAACAGACTGCAAGCTGTAATAATGAAGACTTGTTCTTTAAAATAAAAAAAGATATTGGCACTAAAACAAAGAGAAGTTAACGTCAATATTTTTTAAAGTGTTATGATATTAAAAGGGAGTAATAATTAGGCCTTTGTGCTTGACCCTGCTTCTTTTTGTGGAACTGCATGTTAGGGTTATAGGTAAATAAAACTAGACATTTTTGTGGTCTCATAAATACTGCCTTACACTTCAGTGGCACCCTGCTATAATCAGTGCCTGGTTATACTCCACAGAAGAGGAAGCCATACTTCCTTTCCCACCTCTGTTCCTACAATAGTAATTTCCAGCTGGAGTTCCTTAATGCTGTAAATCTCTTGGTCTTAGTAAGTATCCTTCTTTTACTATATGACACTGACATTTGAACTCAGCTTCTAACCTCCTAGTCTGACATGACTGCCCATGACTTTATCTGTGGAGATATCGTTGACTATAACATTCCCCTTCAGGGAGGCACACTGAAAATAGTTTTAAACCAGCTAAGGAACCTTCCACTTTTCTTTGCATCCATTCCAGAAATGTTAGGGGTATCTCTGACTGTTCCCTTTACGCTTCTTTCATTTATGCAGTTTTCATCTTAGAATTGTTCCTTCCCTTTCATTCCCAGGTTTCCTAACTTAGCCTCGTCTCCTCTTAGCCCATCACTAAACAATGAGTGAAGATGTATCATCAGTTTGCCTGATTCTATCTAGGTTTATCTATCATGTCCGTAACTCCAAACCATTTTAAAAAAATAAACATTATTTTTCTCTTGTCAACACCGTATTTGGACTGCATCTAGCGAATTCTGCAATGATCATATGGAATGACTTCAATCACTACGTAGCCAGCCTCTGTCCATTTCAAAAACTTATCTGTAATATTTAAAAGATATACATGTGAGTTAGGAATGGCACAAGATAAATGGGCTAAAAGTTGTTATAAAATAGGCACTGAGGGAGGATAAGGCAGGAACACAAGATTTTAGGAAACAGAAAACACATGTGGGTCTAAAAGGATGAGAAGCTGATGGTATCCTGATAAGAGCAGGGGCATATGGGCAAAACGTACAGTGTCGACAGAAGCATGGAGAACCATGAACAGAGTTCTGGAGGCTAGAATGGATAATTCAATACTGAGAAAGGATAAACAAGACAAAGAAAGGTGAGAATGTTCTGACTCATTTCTATTGCTTAATTAAAACCCTGACACGGGGGAGAAAAGGTGTTGTTTCATCTTATAATTAATTTCATGTTATGGTACATCCTGTTAGGAAGATGCAGAGTCAAGAGTTTGACACAAATGGTAACACCACATCCCCAGTAAAGAGCAGAGAGAAATGATTCCTATTACCAATCTAAACAGAATCAGTCTGTGATTTGTTCCTCCAAGACCCCCCCCCCATTTTACACAGTTTAGAACTTTTTAATCAAGAAATGGTGCTGTTCCAAATAGGTTATGTCTTTTTACATCAATTAAGTCATCATAATATTTTTATAGACATATCTAAACAACAAACTAATCTAATCTAAATAATTTCCTAATTAAAAATTTCTTCCCAGGTAATTCTAGGCTGTGGTAATTTGAAATTTAAAACTATCCAATATAGGCACCAAAGAAGAGAACCTTAACATAACTGAGGCCAATCACTTATCAAGTAGTTCATAACATCCATAAAATACACGTAAGAAAGATGAAGATGAGAAATATGAAATGAATCTTTATGAAAATGACCTACAAAAC
The DNA here is from genome assembly GCA_033318265.1 of Phyllotis vaccarum. Classification (NCBI taxonomy): domain Eukaryota; kingdom Metazoa; phylum Chordata; class Mammalia; order Rodentia; family Cricetidae; genus Phyllotis; species Phyllotis vaccarum. The sequence continues at coordinate 93,620,272 of JARWLC010000015.1, read as the reverse complement.
CACAGGCTAGCAATGGCAGTATGGGTGAAGAGTGATTTGCAACATAATTTTGTCTAAAAAATGTGCTATATCTTCTAAAGTTAGCTTTGTATTTTTTAATATATAATACAATATAAGCATATCTACACACATGCACACACACATATTTCTCTCTCTCTCTCTCTCTCTCTCTCTCTCTCTCTCTCTCTCTCTCACACACACACACACACACACACACACACACACACACACAGACACTTTGTATCCTGATAAGAACAACTCAATTCCTTGAAGCTGAAGTCTCAGAAATACTTCATAAGCTCTTCTACTTTGGATGGGTGTGGGAGACTGTGTTGTTTCATTGTAAATAATTATACCACCCACTGGTTTAATAAAAAGCACCAATTGGCCAAAGGCAGGCAGGAAGTGTGGGTGGGGCTACCAGACTAAGAAAACTCTGAGAATAGGAAGCACAGAGTGGAATGCCAGAGAGAAGCTGGAAGAAGCAGAGGACAACTATGCTGCTGTGAGAAAAGGTACTGAGCCGCATGGCTGAGCAAGATAAGAGACATGGGTTAGATGATGAGTAGAGAGATAGCAAGTGATATGCCTGGACCTTAGGCCGATCAGCTTAAAACTATAGTAAGCCTCTTCGTATCTCTGTGGGACTGTGGGACTGTGGGACTGCAGGACTGTGGGTCTGTGGGTCCTAAACCTTGAGGTTAGGCCCGAAATTCTGGGCCAGAAACCTCCTACTACAGATGGGAGTAAGGAATTTTTTATAGGTCTAGACAAATTGGTTTCAACCTGTGCTTGACTCTGTAGCCATATAAATTTTGTGCATGCCAATGTGTGTATTTTAATTGCAAGGTTTTCTATGTAATAACATCATCCAGTGATCAGGGAAAAAATGAAAGGCTGGACAGACAAACAGATAATTAAGGACATCATAGTTACACAAATAACTAATGGTAGATGGATGGAGAAAGTACAGCATCCTCTATTCTTTCTTTTTCACATTTTTTCATGTTAAAACAATTTTACATAACTCTGTTATTCTTCAAATAACTATATCGTATTGCAGGAAACTGGGGGGAGGGGACTCTAGGGGACAAACTAAAGCTATTGTTTTTCTGAGTACTTCCAAGACAAGAAAAAATTCTCTTTGAATCTTCGTATTTGTTTTGAACATCTCACTGATGTATCTCCTTGTAGACAGCTTTGATATATGGTCATGTTTTTATTCATTTATAACTCATCCTTGGCCCAACTTGAAAGACTGTTGAGAGGAAAAAAATGTTATCTTACTCTTGAATGCTGAACTTATCTTAGCACCAGCCTTAGCTAATGCTAGGCTTAATGGGTTGTGTCTCAGAAGAACAAATCCCAGACTGTTTCTGTTTAGATTGATGATAGGAATTTAATGTACTGTGCTAACTTTAGGCCATATAAATGCCTTAGATACAGATGTACAGGTTTAGGTGTTACTGATATGATTGATAACAAATTTATCTTGATCTTCCCAGTAGTTATTTCACACTTTCTAAAATAGATTTATATTAGAATCGGAGCTTCATCAGGAGTGATACATAGGTGATAATATCCATACCAGAGTGCAACTGAACATTATGAAACTTGATAAAAACAAGAGGGAGCTTAGAAATTCAAACAAGCAACAAAATTAATGTATTTCAAATTTACTGAATCATTCCTCCCTATTATCTTATAATATACGTTAACTTTATATAAATATACGAGTCAAAGTTTGCCTCAGTCTCCTTACTACACTTCTGTTCCAGACACAAATGAGTATGACTAGGCAAAGATGTTTACTTGTAACAAATTCATATTGATGTTGTGAGCAGTAAAGAAGAAGAGAATCCTATGTAGCTCATGAAATCAAACTGCTCATAGAAACAAATCCTTCATTCTAGAATTTATCGTGTAAAATTCTTTGTATATTTAATTCATCATTCTAATAATACAATTGAAATTGTTAACAATTACAAAAGATTCTACTTTAGCATTATAAGATAGACCTATAACCATTTTTAATGTCATTAATGAATAGGCATGCCTAAGAAAAGTGCTATTTGAGGGGTGGAAGAGCCATTATTAAGAAAATTTGAAATATTTGCAGAGTATCCCAGTTCATTCTCAGAATCCACATAATGGATCACAACAATCTGTAACTTCACTTCCAGTGAGTCCAACACCTACTGCTTCCTACATAAGCAAGCCATGAACATGATACACACATATAGAGAAAATACTCATGCACATGCAATAAAAATAACAAAAAATCTTTTAAATTTCACTCTCGGAGGATATGAGTCACTCTAATTATCTAATTTTAATTCAAAATATAGTATTAAAGAATATAATTACATGCCACGTAACAGACACAGTGGGACAAAATGCCTTGGTTTTCTGTTCTGATACCATTTTATGTTTCAAGCTTTATAAGCCAGCATTCTTGATGGTAGAGGCAATGAATGTAACTCAGTAGTCAAAGGTTTTCATGCCTTGTGTAAGGCTCTAGGTTTCATCTTTAACACTACAAATAAATATACAAATAAGCACAAAAGTTTCTGCTTACTCCAGAATGCATCATGTGTTTCTTATTCACTTGGTCTTCATCCAATTTTACTTGGCCTAAATCACTTACTGTTAAGTATCCATGAAATTGAATCGTTGAAAATCATTGGATTATTAATTCCCTCTGTTGATAATTTTTGAAATCAGAACACTTAAAGACAATTATGATTAAGTGTGGCTAGCTCATGAACAATCTAAGGCAAATGCTCATTTTACAGTACTGTGGCAATAAAACCAACAGGTAATTAAAGAGTTCACAGAATAAAAACAAAAATCAAATAAACAAACAAATAATGACAACAACAACAAAAAACCCACCCAACCACACAAGCAAACAAATACAACATCTCTGTAGCACATCTCTGAAGACTAAGGTAGTTCAGAATTGGTCTTCAAAATACCTGTTTCTGCTCTGTTTTGTCATTCGGACAGAGGTTCTTCCTGTTCTCTGCCTCACTTGCAGCTACAAAGGGGTCAGACCCCAAATGTTAAATAAACAAGGGAAAGAATGAAGAGTTTGTTTATGATTAAAAAGAGATATCAGAAGAGACAGGTTTTGTTATCCTAGGCTCTTGTTGAGTAAAGACATAAAACCTAAAGAAGCAACCATCATGAAGTGATTTACAGGAATAAAAGTATTAAATGCAGAGATTCTGAAAATGTTGTTAAATATTTAAATTATCTATATTTGAAGAATTTTTATGTTTCTCTACGTTTTACATAAAAAAATTATATTATCCTAGCAAGAATTGAAACATAAGATATCTCCGTACTCTCAATCTTTCTCAACTCAAAGGTAGTACTATTTTCTAATCTTCATACATTTCTTAAATTGTAAATGTTTTTAGATAAAATAGAATTATATCGCTTTCTCTTTTCATTTGCCCTCCTCTAGATACTTCTGGACACTATCACTCCAACTCATCCATGTACTTCCTCCATTCTCAATTTGATAGTCATTTTTTTTATTATTGCTGCACGCACACATACACACACACATATTTGTGGTCTTATGGGATTTTGTGTATGTGTACTATGTGCATATGCACAAATATATAAATACGACCTGCTGAATCTGTTTTGCTTTTGTTTGTCTCCATATGGCTTCAGAGCTGATCACTCTGTGTTGGATAACCAATAATTGGTTCATGTCTGGAAAGGCTAATTCTCCTTTACCCAGAAGTCATTATTTGTCTGTAGTCCTTTGTTTAGGATTGGGACCCTCTGCCATTCTCTTCCCTCGTGTCAGTGTGTCCATTTTTACTGTCATTGTTCTACTCATGGTTTTCAACAACTTCTGGGAAAGATGCCTTCTCAGCAGACTTCTGGTATTTTTGCTCTAAAAATCTTTTCACCCCTTATTCTTCTGTGTTCACTAAGCCATAATATATGAACTGTAATGTGAACATATCCATTGGGAGGGGATTCCCCACGACCTGTTGATATCTGCACTGTGGCAGTTGTCACTCTCAATGATGGTATCCTGTTGTAGTGTGGTTTTTAGGTCCCAGGTGGCCAGAGGTCTGAGACCCACAGACCTGCCACCCAAGACTGCTTAGCTGCACATTTGCCCGCTACTCAGACCCCCAGAAATTACTCAGATGCTTATATTAACTTCATGCTGTTTGGCCTACAGCTTAGGCACATTGCTAGCTAGCTCTTTCAGCTTAAATCACCCCATTTATATTAATCTGTCTGCCACGTGGCCCGTGGCTCACCTGTGTTCCTTACATGTTTCTTCTTGGGCGGCCTGCTTGATCTGTCTGTGACTCCGCCCTTCCTTTCCTACCTATTCTGATTCCTCCTCCTACTTCTTCTATGGTGCCTGCCATGGCCCAAAACAGCTCCTTTATTTAAAGATTGAGATTCACAGCATACAGAAAGGCATTCCCACATCACTTCCCCCTTTCTGTCTAATCAAAAAGGAAGGTTTCAATTTTAACATAGCAAAATTACATATAACAAAATAGCTATCAAGCAAGAATTACAGTTACAATATCTAGTCTATTTGTATTTAGCAAAATTAAAGAAAATAATCTATCATCTACCTTATCTTTATGAATCTAAAGTTTTATATCTAATATACCTTTCAAATGACTAAGAAAAACTGTACCTATAACTATCTAATCTTCAACTACATCAAAGACCACAGAAGGATATATTTACCCAAGTAAACCAGAAGTGCAAGCGACTTTTAAAATCTAGAAAGGACAGAGATGACATTTATCTGCCTGGACAGTCACCCAAAGTTCCTTTATAAAGTTGGGACATCCATCTTCAGCCTACAGGCCCAGAGTCTCTTTTCATTTCAGTGAAGTGGGAAATCTGCTCTGCCCATTCTGGCACAGTTCATCAGTTGCTTCTACTTGAGTCCTGAAGAATGTCTGACAGTTTTCTCTGCAAAGAAGAAACCTGAATGACCATCTTGGCTTGTTCTGCCAAAGTTCAGAGGTCGCTTTCCTATGGAACCTGTATGTCCAGTTTAAACAGCATACTGTCAATCAGTCATTATAAGAACAGGTTCTTCTCCAGTGGCTTACCATTGCCACAAAGAGAGTAGACTCCATATGGAGTTTCTTCTATGCCCATTTTTCTCTTGAAGATTGGTGTTGCCAAGAGCAGACCGGTCTCACTGTCCAGTAAAGTCTAAGTTCTTAAAACATTTTAAATGCCACATTCTGTAGGTCTTAGAAGTATTTGAAGATTACCTACCTAATTGAAATATATCTTTGTATACCTAAAAATCCTAACTAACCTAACTATAAGTTTGATTATCAAAGGTGACTATTAACCTTCATTTCTTAATTATACATTACAATTGTAAATCAGTTACATGAACATCATACCTTAAACAAGAATAGAAAAACACATACAGCATAACAAAATTGACCTTAAGTTTGTATCAATAAACCAAAATCTATACCAATGTAAAACATTTTGAGATTAACAGCTGATTTCCCGATCTAAGTAAATTCAATAATCTAACGTTTTAAAAAATCTTTCATATACCATATCCCCATTTTCTTCTTAGAAAGAGATTAACTATGATCATTAACCATTTATAATGAAAACAAACATTCAGAAACAATATTTGGGGAATTTGGGCATTGTTTTCCATTACTACTTCCTGCTGATTAAGGGGCATTGAAAATCTCACAGATTGTTGAGACTGGATCATAATCTGCAGTCTTGAAGCTGATCTGGCCATCTCTTCCTATCAGAGATTTTTTCAGGTGGTCTTGGTTGATGAAATTGTACTTGCCTGGAAGCAATCCACAGGTTCTCATCTTCTGTGGAAACAAAAGCAGAACTCTTCTGAAACAATAAATCCTTAGATACAAATTTTAAAATCAAAATACCTTTAAAATACATATTCTTGTTTAACTTAGTAGCCTTTGCATTTGTAATCCATTGTCTTTCTGCAGTTAGCTCATTAACAGTTAAAAAATTAAAAGAAAACATAATAACAACCAAAATCCAGATTTTGTTTCTATTTTCCATCTTTACGTGGCTTATTATATTATTATTACTCTATTTCTCCTTTTAAAGACTTTTCTATCTCTTTATTTCTCTCTGAGGCCTATGTACCTGTTACAAACATTGTAACCCGTTTACAGGTTTTCTTTTATCTGAATCTGTTTTAGTTGTGAATCCTTAATCATCTTCTAACCTTAAGAGCTTTTAAAATACATGTCTCCAAAAAGAAGCAGCAGTTTTGTGGCAGAATTAGCTGAATCAGCTAAGTTTTCTTAAGCGGACCTGTAGAACAGAGCACACTCCAAGAAGGTGCTGCCACTAAGAAAAGTCTTTGATTCCTTTTTGTTCCAAATAAGCAGAAATCTAAAATCAATCACATGTACTGAGTCTTTTGTGAGTTTCAGGAACCCGCCTGATTGTAGCTCACACTGCCTGTCGCCAGCCCGCCGCTGGCGCCATTTTGAGTGTGACCCGGACCATGCTTTGTTTGTACAAAGACCCGCTCCACACACACAATTTGGAAGCTGCCCTGGCTCAATTTCTGCGATCTAGAACTCTTTTTAATCTTTGTCAGGCTCTAAGTGGATAATCGGCCCACGTTGGATGCGCCATCTGTTGTATTTAGTTCGCGGGTCCCATGCCCCAGAGGTCTCGGATCCACAGACCTGCCTGGCGCCGCTTATCTGCCCGCCGTCTGACCCACAGGCCTGCCGTGCCAGACCCCTCAGCTGCCCAGCCGCTCAGGTCCCCATAAATAACTCAGAGGCTTATATTAAGTCTATGCTGTTTGGCCTATGGCTCAGGCACATTGCTAGCTAGCTCTCATATCTTAAATCAACCCATTTTTATTAATCTACGGGCCACGTGGCGGCGGCCCGTAGCTCACCGGTGTTCCTTACATGTCGTCTCTTGGGCGGCTTCCGCGCGGTCTGCCTGACTCCACCCTGCTTCTCTATCTAAGCTCTGATTCTCCTCCCACCTATTTTACAGTACCTGCCATAGCCCAAACCAGCTCCTTTATTTAAAGATACAGTACGCACAAATATATTCCCACATCCATGCTCAAATTTTGATTTGCTTGATATCATTTGGGTCTTTGGCAGGTATCCACAGCCCCTGTGAACTTCTGAGTATGATAGCCGTATCACGTCCAGAAGACAGCACTTCTTACCACTCCTTCCCATCTTTGGGTTCCCACAGCATATTCTTAAATGAATCTGCACCTCAACCCCCAGCTGTTCCTGTTTCACTTTGACTTTTATCTTTTATTAACAAAAACAATCTATACTCTTCTCTTTCACCTGAAATTTTTCTTCTTACAAAGAGAATACATTGAGATTACCTTTGCATCTCTGAAGTTATGACATTTACTGGAATATTTACGGAGCCAGTAGAAACACAATTGTACCTGGATTGCAGGTTAGTCACGCTGGCTTTTCTGACTGTTGTAGGCGGAGTTTACCCACAAGAACACCAATACTAGAAAAATATTTATTAGAATATAATCTAGAACTCACGGTACAGGTAACCAAGTACAGTAGGGACCGAAGTCTGCAGACGGACGGACGAAGGGGTCCTTCCTCCAGCAGCCAGGAACCAGGAAGAGAGCCCCCCAGCGTCCCAGCAGCCCCTTATCAAAGGGGTTGGCCACACCCCCTCCAGGAGCCCGGGACCCTGGATAAGCTTCTTTGGACCTTATCAGCTGACACCTGAATCCCACAACAGACTGTTATAAGTTTTATTTCAAAGATTGTTGAAAAATAGAGATGTCATTCATACAGACTATTCACAACTATATAAAAATGTTACAATGGCCATTTTAAGAATAACTTCAATTCACATGGTGGCATCACTTAACCTACCATAAACTGCACCATAATAGCCATGCAGAAGGGCTCAAATGTTCAAAGAATGGGATCTGAGTGGAACCAAAATATATTCCATGAGGATTTGAACTTGTTTGCAGCAAAGTCACTTAATGCTTATCCATTCAGATCTACTTAAAAGAAATAGCCTCTCCCAAAAGCCTTTCTATTTTGACACTACAGTTTCCAGATTGCCAAATCCATCCACCAAAGAACACAGTATTTGAGAAAAGCTGCCAGATAAACAAGTTCTCACAGGCCTGGGGAGAGATTAAGAAGTGCTATGTGTAGTTACTTCCAAAAAAGCTTTTGCTTCTGCATCTGAACTGCTGCTGTGACAATCCTGGAGACGCATTGAGTTTGGAAGCAGGGAGTTTTCAAAGTGACAGGCTTAAAAAATACAATTCACCTTTTGCCCTCCCTCTCCCAGCTGCAGAATACTGGGCCTCCTTAGAAATCATCTGTGTACCTCTGAACGTGCTCTTATATCTGTAACATATAGGTTCTCTTGGACCACAGGTTTCCTATTTCCCGCTCCTTTAAGTCAATAATTAACAGAGAGTATTTATGATTTAGAAAGCAATAAAAATAATATCTTCTATGTATTAGCCTTGCATTCTTACATCATGTACTTCAAATTCAGAGAAATAATCAAGAGCAAACTTGAACCGGCTCCAACATTTCCTCCTATTGAAGCTGTTGCTGAGAAAGGCAGGAAATAAGTGTGTGAACTGTATGGAAAAAGAGGCTGTCTTAAACTTTTATCAGTGTCACAGTTTAAAGAGCTGGGTATCACAACAGTGTAACAGGAAGGGTGGGAAATACGACATTTTACCCTGTCTCTGACCACATGCCATTTCGTGGCTCGGGTCACTTAACATTTGGTATCCTCATGTGGGAAAATGTCCCCTCACATACAGCTTCCATCCCTTGACTTCCTTTCTGTCTTTCATAGCAATATCACAAGTCAAAAAAATTCTGGAATCAATTTCAGCCTGCTATTAGCTATTTCCCTGAATTTTGAAAGAACCCAGATTAAAGTTTATACCCAGGAGATAAAAAATATAAAATCACCAACGACTCTTAAATTTTATCATTTTACTTGATGACCTTCAAGCAATTTAAAGGGCAATATTTGGGTCAGAAAAAAAAAAAACAACGTAGTTTTGAAACAGAGCTTCAAATATCTCATCTATAGATTTACTGATAATAATAGTTATACACTAAAAGCCTCAATTTTTCCAACTGCAATAAAAGAAGTAATATCTATATCAAAATTAGGTTAGAAGACTGCACTGTCATCATATACAGAATATATCTGATAATATAAAGTTATAAAAATTCATCACAAACTCAGGTGAAAGTGTCAGTCGTTACAGGAAATCATAAACACATAGTATTTTACTTAAGAAAATTAGACATATTGATTGTTAAAAGAAGAAAATCATTTCACAATAACAGTATACCCAGCCTCCCTTCTACTAAATATTTAATCTATCATCTGTGGATCTCCTGCCATTTCTAGCCTATCCCAAGTCCTAAGTTAGATCTCAACACCTAGAAACATATTCTGCATTAAAAATCTCAGTGGCCATATATAGCAGGATCTCAGAAGCATTGATAAACAGAGATTTAAAACAAGTCATCAACTCACTATTCCAAATTGATATTATTTATTAAATCTCATCATTTAAAAATTCATTATGGAAAATCTAGAACCCATTGGACTGTTTATAATATGCTTTTATTACATAAGTCTGTGGTCCTGGAAGCTGTAAAACATGCAAAGCATGCTGTAGTGGATTTATGATATTACATTGTAAAATTGCCCTGCCTATGAGTTTAATTAAAAGTGCTGATTGGCCAAAGGCAGACAGGAAGTGTGGGTGGGGCTACCAGACTAAGAAAATTCTGGGAACAGGAAGATAGAGCAGAATGCCAGAGAGAAGCCAGAAGAAGCAGAGGACAACTATGATGCTCTGAGTAAAGGTACTGAGCCGCATGGTTGAAAAGGATAAGAATCATGGGTTAGTTTAAGTGTAAAGAGTTAGCAAGTTATATGCCTGGGCCTTAGGCTGGTCAGCCTAAAATTAATGTAAACATCTGTGTGTCTCTATGGGTCTGTGGGTCTGGGGGTCTAAATCTTGAGGCTTGGTCCAAAAGTCCAGGCCAGAAACCTCTTACTACAAATGGTAGTTTAGTATATACTAAAATATACTCATAGAAAGCTTAAAAATGGTCTAGAGCACAGAAATGAAGCCAAAAGCAGCTTCTGAGTTGTGTCTCTCACGTGATCCATGATCCAGAGACGCCCTGGTGAGGCATGTGGGTTTAAGCTACAATGGCGGGCTTTTGGAGTACAGCTTAAGGTGAAAAATGGCTTGTTCCTGAAGTCTCACAGAACCCTCAATGTAAGCAAAAAGTTGCAAATGATGTATTTACGGTCTCTGCTCATAAGGGCAAAAATGGAACAGAATCAAAGATAGCTTTCTAGTGGTGGTGTTTTTTTGGGTCAGCTGGAGGCAAACTGAAGCTTGGACTTTTTTAAGAGAGGCTTCCTAATTCAGCCTTAGAGGCAAACCACTTGTAAATCTTTTAAGAGGCCCTGCTGCCAAATACTTAAATAAAGTTAATGAGCAGCAGATGGCAATGCTTTAGTTGGTGATTATATGGACCCTAAAATTCCCCCAGAGTACCTGGGCTAAAAAGATAAATTCTATGAAATTAGACTAGGAGTGGGTGGAGCCATCCATCCATCCTACCAACCTGTAATCCTTAGACAAGGACCTTGGCAGATTAAAGGTGTGTTCAGAAACAGAAAGAAATAGAAGAATCTGGGTGGAGTCAATCACCCTAGCCAAGCAAAGGTGTGGTCAGAGACAGAAAAAGTTAAGAAATAAATATACAGTAAAGACAGTTTTTTTAAAAGTCTAAATGGTTTAGAGTGTGCTAAAATTACATACACATAGGCTTAGAGAGAAAAAAGGAAAAAAAAAAAAGGTAGAGAAAGCCTTAATAAAGAAATAAGCTAAAAAAAAAAAAAGCCATGTAAAGATGGAAAATACAAAGAGTGTCTGGATACTCTATGTTATTGTCTTATCTTTAAGTTTCTTGACTGAAAATGTCTTAGTAAAAGCTGCTAAGAGACAGTTGATTATAAATGCTGTTTGATTAATTCAACCTATATATTTTGTAAATGAATTGACTTTAAAATTAAAATCCAAATATATGCTAATTTGGAGAAGAGGTTTTCCACAAAAAATGAGAGGCTGTGGATTTATTCCTGGATAAAGAACATAAAATTTGATAGAAGAGGACCCCCCACCCTTAAAAATCTTCAATGGAAATGGATGGCCCAGATGAGTCAACATTTCAGAGCACCTCTGTTGAAGTTTCCCGAGCTCTATATCCAGAACAATTTCAAGAAGACTGGCTGAGATGACTCAGCCTTACAGACTATTCCACCAAAGACATGTGCATAATCCTTCATTTTCCTTCAGATTCCCATGAGATTGCCAGTGTCCCCATTCAGCAGGAAGTAGTTTAGAGAAGGACGCCACATTCCCAAAACATGGATTATGGATGTTTGTCTTTGTTTACAGTGTTGGTTACAAGTTTGTTAATAGTAAAAAAAAATATACAAAGGATATTAGATTTGGGGTTCTTGTTTTAAAAAGAGAAAAGGGATATATAGTGGACTTATGATGTTACATTGTAAATAATTATCCCACCTATGAGTTTAATAAAAAGCACTGATTGGCCAAAGGCAGACAGGAAGTGTGAGTGGGGCTACCAGACTAAGAAAACTCTAGAACAGGAAGAACAGTGCAGAATGCCAGAGAGAAGCCAGAAGAAGCAGAGGACAACTATACTGCTTCGAGAAAAGGTACTGAGCCCCAAGGCTAAACAGGATAAGAGTCATGGGTTAGATTAAGGATAAAGAGTTAGCAAGTTATATTCCTGGGCCTTAGGCTGATCAGCCTAAAACTATGGTAAGCATCTGTATGTCTCTGTGGGTCTGTGGATCTGTGGGTCTGCGGGTCTAAACCTTGAGGCTAAACCCAAAATCCAGGCCAGAAACCTAAAACTACAGTAGTCTTATAACGTATAGAAGTTGGCAGATGAGTAATTGGCTACCTATTTGGTTTGATGTCTATTTTTTTGAATATATAAATTGTTCTCTTCCTCCCAATCCTAATTTAGTGGCAATGGAAAGAGATTTTGTCTCCCTGTGCCTGTTAAGATTTGGCAGATGTTGTTGTAGCAGACATGAAAATGTGATTACTATATAGTAATCATAGGAGACATTTAATTGTAGATGTGGAGGCTCCCACTGTACTTCAGAAAAGCACGTCTTAATTTCTTCTATAATAGAGATTATGTAGTAAGATGAAATATTTATTTATACTGTAAAGATGTGTCTCTACCTAAAGTGCTGAAGAGTTAAGTGGCCTAAATCTAGGATGGAGAGAGTAAGTTAGACTTCCAAGCAGAGAGGGAGAACATAGAGGAGGTATCTAGGAGTGAGGTCTCCTCAGCCGACTTGAGGCAATCAGATTTGCAGTCCTATAAAGAGGTAACCACACACATGGCAAAATGTAGATTAAGAGAAGCAGATCAATTTGAGTCATAAGAGCTAGTTAAGGAAAAGCCCAAGCTACGGCCAAGCTTTCATAATTAATAATAGTCTCCATGCCATTATTTGTGAGCTGACAGTCTAAGAAAGTTCAATGAGAAGGCTTGTTACATGTGGGTATGGTACATGTTTCAAAAGCTTTGGTGAATGAGTAACTGGAATTCCAAGTAGGCTTATTTGTTTGTTCAATCGCTTTGGATTTTTAAAACTAAGGCCTCTAGAGTTTTTAGTAAGTATTTTTGTTCATTTTGTTCTGCACATTAATGCAAATGAATTTTTGATAATTTCCTTGGAGTCTTTGAAACAAGAGAGGACCGAGAACTAAGTCATACAATGGGGAAAGGAAGCAATGCAGAGCAAGAGAAGGCCTTACAGAGGGAGGATGCTCCATGCAAGAAGAAGGCCTCATAGAAAGGAATAAGGCCTTATACATGGAGAGACCTCCCACCTAGAAAAGGTCTCATAGATGGAGAAGGACTCACAGAGAAGGAAAAAATAATGTTCACAGAAAGAGAGATGGCATCTGACGTGGGAATGTCATTCTGTATGTTGTGACTATCAATTTTTAAATAAAGGAGCTGTTTGACCCTTGATGAACACCGTAGCCAGAGACAGAAACATATAGGTAAGAGAAGGAGGGAAGAGTCAGAGAGAGATCCAGAGAGATGCACAAAGGAGTAACATGTAAGAACACAGGTAAGCCACAGGCCACGTGACAGGACAGATTAATGAGAATGGGTTGAATTAAGATGCATGAGCTAGCAAGCAATGTGCCCGAGCCATAGGCCAAACACCATGAAGCTAATATAAGTATCTGTGTGACTTTTGGGGACTTTGGGATTGCTGGTCCAGATAAGCTGTGTGGGCAGGTATGAACCATGGAGCTAATCTGGGCCAGAAACTCATTGTAACAGATGGTGTCCTAATGTGGGCCAGATACCCACATAAAGCCTGAGAAAGCTTAAAAAGGGTTCTAGAGCACAAAATTGGAGCCAAAAGCAGCTTCCAAATTGTATCTTAGAAGTGGGTCATTGTACAGAGATGGCATGGCCTCTGGCCACGGACAAAATGGTGGCAGAGGACTGGAGGCAGATAGCATAAGCTGCAACCAGTCCAGTTCCTGAAGTCTCACAAAAGACTTGGTAGCATATGATTGATTTAAGGTTTCTGATTATTTTGAACAAAAAGGAAACAGAGTCAGAGACAGTTGCTTAGTAGCAGCATTTCTTGGGTCTGCTCTGTTTGCTGGAGGTGAACAGAGACACGACCCCTTTAAGAGAAACTTCCTGACTCAGCTTTATCCGCAAAAACTGTTTGGCTCTTACCCTTAAATGGAGTGAGTGTGGCAGCAGTGCTCTACTAGATGAGAGTGTGGACTCTAAGATTCCAGAGTTGGGGTGATAAAAGGTCTCTACTGTTTCCCAGAACGGGGAAGGTAAGAGTGGTTCTGGCACCTCCACCATGTTGGAAAGGCATTGAGGGGGACACAGTCATCAGGCAAAGCAGCACTGCACAGTATAGAATTTTAAAAGCTCTTCTGGTTAGAAAATGATTAAGGATTCACAGTAAAACAGATTCATATGGGAAAAAATACCTGTAAACAGGTTACAATGTGGGTTAAATGTGTACACAGGTTACTAAGAGAAAAGAAAGAAGGTTGAGAAAATCTTTTAAAATGAGAGATAGAGTAATAAAAATATGGTGAGCCACATAAAGATGGAAAATAGACACAGAGTCTGTATTATAGTTGTTATTGTGTTTTCTTTTAATTTTTAGCTCTTAATGAGCTAACTGCAGAAAGACAATGGATTGCAAAGGCTGCTAAGTTAAACAAGAATATATATTTTATATGTATCTTGACTTTGAAATTTGGGTCTAAGGATATATTGCTTTGGAAGTGTTCTGCTTTTGTTTCCACAGAAGATGAAAACCTGGGGATTGTTTCCAGGCAAATATGGTTTCATCAACCCAGACCACATGAAAATTCTCAGATGGTAATGCTACAGACTAAGATGATCCAGCCTCAGGACCCTCAAAAGATTACCAGTGCCCTTTAATCAGCAGGAAGTAATAACAGAAAACTAAGCCTAAATTCCCCAAATATGGTTTATAAATGTTTGTTTACTTTATAAATGATTAATAGTCAGAGTTGATCTCTTTCTAAGAAGAGAAAGGGGATATGGTATATGAGTGATTTTTAAAAATTAGATTATTGAATTTACTTTAATCCAAAAATCAGTTGCTAATCTGAAAATATTTTACATTGGTATGGAGATTGTTTTATTGTTACAAATTAAAGGTCAATTTTGTTATGTTGTATATATTTTACTACTCTAGTTTAAGATATGATATTCATGTAACTCATTTAAAATTATAATGTATAATTAAGAAATGCAGATTAATAGTCACCTGTTATAACTAAACTTACAGTAATATTAGTTAGATTTTTAGGTATACAAAATATATTTCAATTAGATAGGTAAACTTCAAACACTTCTAGGACCTACAAAATATGGCATTTAAATATTTTAAGAATTTAGACTTTTCTGGACAGTAAGACAGGTTGCTCTTGGCAGCACCAATCTACTACAAAAAAAAAAATGGGCATCAAAGAAACTCCATATGGAGTTTACTTTCTTTGTGGCAATGGTAAGCCACTGGACAAGAACCTGTTCTTGTATTGACTGCTTGACAGTGTGCTGTATATACTGGACATGCAGGTTCCATAGTAAGATGTCCTCTGAACTTTGGCAGAACAAGTGGAGATGGTCCTTCAGGTTCCTGCTTTGCAGAGAAAACTGCCAGACATTCTTCATGACACAAGAAGAAGCAACTGATGAACTGTGCCAGAATGAGCTGTGCCCTTCTTCAGATTTCCTGCTTCACTGAAGGGTATGTCAGAGACTCTAGGCCTATAAGCTGAGGATAGATGCCCCAACTTTATAAAGGAACTGTGGGTGACTAACCAGGAAGATAGGTATCATCTGTCATTTCTAGATTTTAGAAGTTGCTTGCACTTCCTCTTTACTCAGGTAATATTATTTCCTTCTGTGGTCTTTGCTGTAGTTGAACATTAGATAGTTATAGATATAGATTTTCTTAGTTATTTTAAAAGGTATATTGGATATGAAATTTTAGATTCACAAGGATAAGGTAGATGATAGAGTATTTTATTTAATTTTGCTAAATACAAATAGACTAGATATTGTAACTGTAATTTTTGCTTGATAGCTACTTTGTTATATGTAATTTTGTTATGTTAAAATTGAAACCTTCCTTTTTGATTAGACAGAAATAGGGAGGTGATGTGGGAATGTCTTTCTGTATGTTGTGAATCTCAATCTTTAAATAAAGGAGCTGTTTTGACCGTTGGTGAACACCATAGTCAGAGACAGGAACACATAGGTATGAGAAGGAGGGAAGAGTGCCATTTGCCCAAAGAAGAACCATGTAAGGAACACAGGTAAGCCACAGGCCACATGGCAGACAGATTAATAAGAATGGGTTGAGTAAAGATGAAGGAGCTAGCTAACAATATGACTAAGCCATAGACCAAAGAGCATGAAGCCAATATAAGTGTCTGTGTGTTTCATTGGGACTTTGGGATTGTTGGTCCAGATTAGCAGTGGTGGGCAGGTCCAAACCATGAAGATAGCAGGCGCCAGAAACCCATTGTAACAGGCATCACAGGAGAAGACCTCATACAGAGAGAAGTTGTCACAAAGAAGGAGAAGAATGCTTCACAGAGTTAGAAATCTTCATAGATGTAGAAGTTCTAACAGAGAGGAAGAAGGTCTCACAAAGGGAGCAGTCCCCATAGAGAGAAAATAGTCCTCATAAAGATGAGGAAAAGCTTCAGAAAGAAAGAAGGCTTCCAGAGGGGAAAGAGGACCTCACAGAATATGAGCAGGCCAACAGAAAGGGCAGGGAGAAATCCTTCAGTGAATGTTCCTGTCACCAGTGTTGTGTGGATAAGAGATTGAATATATCCTGATTACACTAAGGTGAGCAGACTGACACCTGAGAACTTACCCAAAGATGTTGCGAGGTTTCCTATCTACTCTTCACTGCGACCCTAAAACGCGTCAAACTTAAGATGTCTGCTTCAGAACAGTTACTAGGTCTTGCAAAAGATCTCTGAGGTCTCTCATATTTGTGGAAGGATCAGGATTAACGGAGTCAGTGACTAACCAAAGCTCCATTAGAAGTCCAGAGAAAGTGTCTGAACTGTGGACCCACCACTCTGTCCTGGGTGTCTGTACTGACCAGGCAGTGCCGGAGTGTAACTGGAGCTGGGACAGGAACTATCCTGCAAAAACTGGTATGAAGTTCAGACAGAGGACAGATGGCAGCAGGTAGAAGAGGGGAGGGGGAAGATGTTTACATGCCCCACATGTTTGGCATAGTAGACACCCTCTGGTCTCTTAAACTTGGCAGGGAAAAGAGAATGCTTTGGCTTAGATAACTCCGAATCTGCACGTATTCATCTTGATGTTCTTTAGTCTGGGTGGGAATGACAGACATCTTTTGTCCGAGTCTGGCAGGAATACAAGAGCAGACTCTTCCCTCAACACAGTGCAACCACTGACAGCACAGACACCCATAAGCTCCCTAAGTAATACAAATTCCCTTCTTCTCTTTGATCCAAAATTATTCATAAAAATATACAATATGCTGAAATGCTGCGTGATTTATGAAGCAGCTGAACTCCAAATACGCTTAAATCCTCCCATCCCTCTTGCAAACGGAAAGGGGATATAACCCAGCTTGTATAATAGCATGTGAGGACGCCAAAGTTGGAGCAATAAGCATCAAGATAATTCGGAGCTGCAGAAGGCAGGACTGAGTCCAAAACAAAGCTGGTCAAGGGGAGTTGGGAGTAAAATGCCAGAGACAACAAGTGTGCCCTGAGTTCAAAGAGACAAAAGAAGAAAAGAATACTTAATAGAACTAACACATGTCACTGGCTTGTTAGGGAAATCACTCTGTCCCTAGAATTTTTTATTCATTCATTCATTTATTTATTTATTTATTTATTTATTTATTTATTTATTTATTTATTTATTTATTTATTTATTTATTTTTGTGAAGTGGCTTTATTTTTTGTGAGCCAGGCTTTATCTTATTCTGTTAAAAATAAAAATCAGCCAGTGGATGCTCTAAGAGGCAAGGATCTTCAAAGAGAATGTAGAGCAGAGAGGTACCTATATTTACATAGAAATGTGGAAAGTTTCCCATAGGGTTCTATTACATATCGAACAAAATGTAGTTTTAGGATTAACTGGTCAAACTATCCCAAGTATGGGCTCTATCTGTAGAACATAGTACAAGGCACTTGGAAAGAACAACCTGATTCAGGAATCAAAAGAACCAATTAAGGTGAAAGTATAAAAAAGATTTTAAAAAACAATTGTTGCTATGCTTTTTAAAAATAGCATGATCAAGAGAAGTTTTAACATAAATTATTTGGTTTCACAGCTCCAGAGCAGAGGTCCATGGTAGTGAGGAGGAATGACAAATGTTGCCAGTGAGAGAGAATGGCTGTTCATATGTTCTCACATAGTAGGCTGAGGAAGAACTAGATATGAGGGATATGAGTGAGGCTACAAACTCTTAAAACCTGTCCTCACTGACTTCCTTCCTTCAACAAGGCAATTAAAGATTCCATAACCCATTGTGTCACAAAATGTGCAATAACTGTTCTAATCCTTGAGTTACACTTCTCGTTTTAACAACTATAACAGTTAATTGACTTACCAAAATCATTCAGTCAAGCGATAGAAATGGCAACACATGGTAGTAATAAACAGGTTATGATCACATATTTTTTATCTTAAATATAGTACCAATGTCTTCTATGAGATTATTTTTACACTATGCATTTAAGAGAATACAGCAAATGAGATTTCAAGTTTTCAATGAAAGAATATGTAAATCTCATTCTTTAATTCAACTAAAATGATTTCCAAAATTTTACAGAGTACATTGCAAATCATTTATGTTTAGTCTATAAATAATATCTTTAGGTAATAGAATAAAAGTTTCTAAAATATACAAGTTCAGATTTCTGAACCTAATAAAGCATGATGTTACGTGACAAAGAAATTAAGGTTACTTATCAAGGGACTTTAAAACAGGAAGATTTTTCCCAAATTATTGTCATCCACTTTATATAATCTCCAACTCCTTAAAAACGGGAGAGAGAGACAAAAGAGAATCAGAGGAGATGTCATGTCATGGAGGGCCAGAATGAGGGATGTGAATTGTAGCCAGTTCTAATGTTCTTATGTGAAACTGGACTCTTGTTAAGGTGCAAGATGACGTATTGATTTTATTCTACTGAGACCTGAACCAGATTTTTAACCCATGAACCTTTGAAAAATGCTAGTTTTGTTAAACTTGAGGTAATACATTTGCTGGGAAAATGAAAATCTAATGCAGGTACATTTTCTAAAGATATGTCTGCTCCTTACTTTGTAGTCACAGTCATTAATTTACAATTCTGAAGTGCCATTCTTTTCTACTCTTGTCTCTTGGGATATGGACACCCTGGAGTAGTCACAACGTGGTCCTGGTTTCTTCTCGCTGGGTTTGGGAGAGCAACAATGAAAGTGTTGGCACCTGTGACTCTCAGCTTGACAAATCTTCATACAGATTCCTCTCTTGAATGAGGCCCCATCCTTGAGCCAATGTTAGCCTTCTAGTTCAGTTATAATCAAAATTGTCACATGCCAGTCTTCTGAAAATTACTCAACCCTTCATTTTCAATTAGTCATCATTCAACAAACCCAGCAACATGTTAATATTTATGTAAGAAAAAGTAAACAAAATATCTCAGAATTTATCTGAGATAAGTACACACACACAAAAAAAATAACCTGAAACACTAATGTAAGCATGTATTACTTTTATTATATGACTCCAACTGTTCTTTTCAAATCTTCAAAGCAAATTTAAATTTCTACTTTAGGCAACCTATGTATAATTAATTTAAAATAAAGATAATATAATTTGCTTAACCATACTGAAGAAATTTAAAACTCCGTTGAGTATAACACATTATCTTGTCTTCAGCCAAGGCAACAATAGCCAAGAGTTTATTAAGTCATTTTTATGAAACTTGAGGCCACTGTTGTCTAGATTATCTTAATTACTAATTCCTTCTGTCTCCCCACATTTCTTCTGTATGAAAAGTTGATAATTTGCAATTTCTCTAGTCAGAAAATATATAATAATTAACTGGCTGTGTTAAATAGCTCATATCTAAAATCAGTTGTTCCATGACACACGAAATTGATACATTTTTCTAAGTTCAATTTTTTTTTTAAAATACTAAAATAAGGCTGTGCTTATTGGCTAGTGTTAGCTACATAGCACGTAGATGGCCAGGCAGTGACACTAATAATTAGTTAAGTAAAAATCATTTATATTACTTGATATATAACTCAAGCTAATCATTAATTCAGTTCGTTTCTGTCAAATACTTTTCTCCTTTCCTTGTAAGAATGACTCAGCAAGTGAGAATTGGGCTGTGCAGTTAGGACAGGCAGAAATACTTTGAAGTGTCAAACTTGATGCATCTAATTTCAATTGGAAAAACAAGAAACTCATACAAATAACTGGGAATGTGATCGTCATACCATAAGTACTAGAATCTAATATTTCAATGGAAGGTTTGCCACTGTTACTAATCTGTGGACATTCAGAAGCTTTGTAAAAGCCTTAGTACCCAATTTGGTCCTTTGCACGATGAGTAGTAGCATGTGACAGGCTACCTGTATCAGACAAGTGAGAGGATAGTTAACTAAGTGGGCTTGTTGCATTGCTGAGGAGAGCACAATACAAGTGCATTTCTATGGTTCAGTGAATATTCTACTGTAGCATAAAAATACAGCCTGACATGTATGTGTGTGAGTAGCTCTAAAGTTGTGATCACACAAATGTACTGCTAGACCCTAGAGTTTAATTTGGAAAGAAACGTAAGTTGTTCTAAATATTCAAGCATCCCTGCGGTAGATAAGACAGCTCTTACTCAACATGATTCAGAAAGGATGGAAATGGGGAAAGAAGTTGATAATTATCTGAATTCAACCTTCAGGAGAGAAAAGTTAGTAGCATTCACGCTGTCTTAGGTGGATGGGTTTAGATGAGATGTACCGAGTTAGGAATTAACAATCATCAGAGAGCTAAGCGGAGTGTGTTGTCTGGTATAGAAGCTAATGGGGACCAGGCCCCTTGGAAGATGCCAAAGGAAAGTATAAAGGGAAAACTTAGAAGAGGAGGAGGAATGAGCCCTGAAGAGCACACAGTGAAGGCTCTACAGAGGAGAGTCCACCAATGAGAAATTGGCAACAGATAACAAGAGAGAGGGGGGCAGACAGAGAAACAGAGAGAGAAAGAGGCAGACAGAAAGAGGGAGGGAAGGAAAGAGAGACAGAGAGACAGAAGAGGGAGAGTGATGGAGGGAGGGAGAGAGAGAACAGAAGGAAGGGATGAGGGAGGAGAGAAGAGAAGATACAGAAGATGAGGATGAAGACTATGAGGGTATGAATAAAGCCAAAATTGAGAATATCTAAGGCTGTCAGTTCACTTTTTATCCTCTGCTTTAACTTAATTAAAATATAAGTGTATAATTGCATAATTTCCTCTATCCGCCCCCTCTCGGGTCTGCTCTCAAAATGCTTCTTTAATTATTCTGCATGTTGATCCCTGCAAGCAGCAATTCTAGGAAAGTGTTGGGATGGGACACATGGTAAGAAGGGCCCATGAGGGAGGCTGGAAGGAATTAAAGTAAAGGAATATCGTATGAATTTTATAATTTAGAAAATTCTGAATCAAGAGCGAGCAGGGTGGTTTCCACGGGTAAACTCCAGAATTTAGGAGGCAGAGCCCGGGGGATCATTACAACATTAAGATCAATCTGAGCTGCAAAATGAGTTCTAGGCCAGCTAACGTCTGGGACACACACACACATGCGCGTGCACGCACACACAAACACACAAATATAAAAGGGCAGATAATGAGTAATATAAAAGTTTTTGTTTGGAACAGGAAATACATCTAAACAATCCATAATTCCTTGTACCAACTCCAACAATGTAGATAATTCTTGGCAACATGGTTGTCTTAGAAAAGAGTAAACATTCTCAAAGTTATTATTGTTGTGTGTTCATGCAAAGTTTGTTCTATGCTAAGAGAGAGAGAGAGAGAGAGAGAGAGAGAGAGAGAGAGAGAGAGAGAGAGAGAGAGAGAGAGAGAGAGAGAAGCAAGAAACACCGGGCCCTGGGTTGCAAATCTGAAGTCCATGTTTTAACGAGGTTGTCAGGTCTAACAACTGTTCTGGTATTAAATACCTTTTGTATGATGTTACAATATTGCTTCAGTTGTTTGATTTTTGGTGACCTTTTATTCTTCTTCCTTCCATCTTTCCTTCCTTGCTTTTTTTTTTTCTATCTGTCTTTCTGTCCAATTTCTTGCTTAGAGATACAATGATGGTCATATATCTCAGAAGAGTCTGTAAGCCGGGCTATAAGAGTTCAAATTAAAAAAAAAAAAACATACTCCTGCTGTCCCTCTGCAAAACAGTGCATTTTAATCTAAAGAATGGACCAAGAATATTTTGACCAAATTTAACACTCATAGAATTAAACAGAATACACACGGAGAACTACTTTGCAAAGCAGTTTCTATGCACAGAGTTCTGTGGTTCTGCCTTCCTCATTGCCTTTCAATATATATATATATATATATATATATATATATATATATATATATATATATATATATATATATATATATATATAAAGGGCTAATATCATCAACGGGCAAATTTTGTAAAATTACTCTCCAAGTGTTTCAACAAAACCTGCCAGTACAACTCAATCCCAGATTTCCTCGCACTTCGGTTTGTGGCAAAGGGCCTCAACAGGACAGGCTGCCAGTCACGCAGAGTCAAATTGTTCAGCGGATTTGAGAAGTGGACAGATGTTCTCCTGGGACGACGGAGTCAGGCACCGCTACATACATTTTCACTTGACGTGTTAACCAATATTCCCAGCCAATTATTCCGAGGTGACCAGCACTTAATGAATGCAAAGGCAGGGGCTGGAGTCATCACTCACAGCTCCCACACAGCCACAAACTCCTGCCAGAGTGCTAAATTCCTCTTGGTTCAGAAAGATGCAGCGTTCATCGGCGGTGGAGGTGGGCGGCTTTGGATGTGTTCCCCGAGGCCTATATGGGAATACCTAAAACTGATTATGATATGGTCATTGTGGACGAATAAATATGAGAAAATAGAACAAAATCTGAGGATTCACACTACAGAACATGAACAATGGGTTTTACAGAGTAGAATGCATTTGAGGTCTCAAAGGTAGTTACCCTGAGGCACAAGAATAGGGCAATAAAAACAAAAGCAGCTGGGCCACACTAGTGTATACCAGCTATTAAGCTAATTTGCAGCAGAAATATGATATAATAAGATCTACCACCTTAATGGAAAATTGGAAATTATAAAAAATACTGTTTCGTCTACTTTATTTGGAGAGATGACAGCAAAGAAGGTCAACGATTAGAACGTTTTCTTCCAAGCATCTGTTTGCATACAGCTATTGTGTCTCCAAATGTGTTTTCCTCTTTGGGTTTTAAGCAATGCAAGCTTAAAGCTGTTACCAGGGAAATACGAAGATAAAGGGATGCAAATTTGTTTTTAAGGAGTTTGTCATGCTGAGCATCACTCCTGAGGTAGAAGTTTGTCCTGGGGGAATGTTTGCAGGATGGAACATTAATACATATTTTAATACATATTTTACATAAAACAAATATACCCATCACAAAGTTTATTAAACAAAAATATCATAAGGGTATAAAATACAGAAGTGTATCTAGATGCCAGTGATCAACCTATGAAATTTCTAAGATTTTAAAATATGCTATACAATTAGAATTATTATTTCTGCCCTCCTCCAGTGGTAGAGGGTTAACAGTTGAACAGGGAATCAAGAACCCAATCAGAGAGTTCTAATTCCGGAAAGCACATGACTTCCTCAAATAAGGGATCATCTTCTAAACATGTCATAACCTACCTAAATATTGCCAACAACTGGAGACCAAGTATTCAAATGCATTGCACCTACAGGAAAACACTTCTCAGTCAAATCAGAAAATGGAATTACTTTTAGATTGGAGGAAAGTGTAACTGTGTGAGAGGTAGGACAGAGTGGCAGGGGAAGTTGTGGAGATGTGGGAAGGAAAGGGAACCTCTCACTGTAGAGTTTTGAACACTCCCACTTTAAAAGCTATCAACATAAAGTTAATATTACCTTTTCCTACAGATATTTTAGGAGAGAGCGGCAATGACTCAAACTTAAGGCCTTGGATAAAGGTTCATTTATATCTCCAGACATTTCATTAGGACCTAAAACAATACTGTTAATTGTATCTACAATAAAGATACCCTTTCTTCTTGCATACTTATGAATGAGAATTTTACCTTGCTAATTATAATCTGGCCAAGTCCTCCTCTGTAACCACTGTTTGATTTCATTTAACTTTCTTGGTAACTGTTCACAAAGGATAACCTCAAAAATCTGTTTTTTTCCTATCACAGACATAATGGCATGCGTCACATTCGAGCTCTTAGATGTTTCTTTCTGTCATTTCTTCCCAGTGCTTCTCTAGGGTGAACTTTGTGTTTAACATCTTTATTAAACTATAACAATACCTCATTCTGGCTAATTCTGATTATTTGTGTGGCAAAGCCATGAATCACAGTTGATCCTAGGACCAAGTCCTAAAGGACTAGAACTCTTGTGAGTGATAGAGGAGAGATGTATATTCATCCCCGAAAATTCTCACACGAGGACAGATCTCAGACCTAGTGAAGAGTGAAATGCTGGCATTTACGGCCTGGTCTGTATTAACATATCATGGTAATATGAAATGGACACTAGATTTCAAATCTGTTATCTCACTGAGAAGAACAGAGGAAATAAACACAGCCTAAAATCAGTCAACACTATTCCTAACACACAGCCTTGTACATATGCCCCCAAATCCCCCCTTAAATGAATGCAATAGTTTACTAAATGCTTGTCTGACTAAACTCTCAGCTCACTCACCCTATTTCTCTGTTGTATCATATCATATGACACTCTGGTCTCTACAAAATCCCTGAAACACAAATCTCCTCATAGATAAGCTTATCTCTTATCTCTTGAGCTTTCCTCTTTGGCCACTCTAATACCTACAGTACAAGAGCTGCATCTCCTCTGCATGGATTTGCTCACTTATTCAGTGTTTCGGCAATATCTTATCAAAGTCTTGCCTCTATCTGGGCATTTGTTTTATTTCAAAGACTAAGATGAAGTAAGCACTTTCCTGGGGATTTATGTGTGTATGTGTGTGTGTGGTGTGTGTGTGTGTGTGTGTGTGTGTGTGTGTGTGTGTGTGTGTGTGTGTGTGTAAATGATTAAGAACATTGTAAAGAGCTTTACATAATGTCAGGGCTTCCTCTTTCACTATGTGATGTCTGTACACAGACCTAAGGAAATGACAGAGTCTCAGATAAAACTGAATGAACAAAACAGAGGAAAGGGCTTATTAGGCAGTCAATACACAAAGTGCAAACTCCCCGAGAAATAAGCATCAAACTCTAGAACTCTCTATCAGAACTGCTACTTCAGAATAGGCTTTCTTCTGTTCCTCTTACCTTGTATCGAACTGATGTTTATAGAGTAAAAATCCCAGCATACATTAAATTTAATTGATATGGTAATTTGGCCAAAAGTTTCCCTAATTACTAGACTGTACACTATTCATTGGGATTGGCTTTCTATTAGGAAATAGATGTTTATCCTAAATATAGAGACTCAAAATGGCTTTAGGGAGACAGATGCGTACTTCTGTTTATATATAACCATTACCCTTTGTTGAGAATATAGGAAGAATTTTATTTCTAAGTATTCCTATAATATATTTCACCATCATTGCATTTGCCATGCTAACAACAGAATAGAAGAAAATGACCTGATCATTGAGGATAACACCTACATAGGACATAGAAGCTCAACATTTCAATTCCGTTGATGGTTAATTAGGCAGAATATAGTCTTACGATGACACCAGTTCTAAAAATACATTGGAGAGACATGTCATTGATTGTTATGCCTATGAAAACTGGAAAAGTCATATATTGAGAAACATCTCAACATTATGTTCTATACCAAGAGAAATAAGGCAGAAGTGAACTACAGAAACATCCATGAGCCAGGAAGTTTGTAGAAAATGATACTAATATCATAAATAGAAAAAAATAACCCACTTGGTTTGGAATATACATGGTTGCAAATGGATGTCAATGATTTCTGAAAAATGTCAACAGAGAAATGTGGATATATTTGTGAGAGGTTATAGTGTACAGCAAAACCAGAAACTGCTTACCTAGGGTATGGACAAACATCACACATCAGTGTCAATTTCAAATTACTTGAGATTAGCATTACATGTCCTGAGAGAGAAATGAGAGTGTGAGATTGGCCACTTTAGTACTCTGCACTAGCAACTTTTTTTGTTGCTGGGATCAAATAACTAATATGAATCAATTTAACTGAGAAAGGGATTTTTCTTATAGTTTGATGTTGCTGAGTCACAATGAAATCACGTTAATGTGAACAGGCAGCTCTATGGTGGGCAGAATTGTGCCCCTGGAACACCTTACTTTCTCAAATCTTGCTACAACAGTTAATAGAGAGCTACCAGGAAGTAAAGAACAGTTAGGAAATGTGACCAGGCTCTGAAAATAAATCCTCCCTCTCCATCCCTAGTGAACCATATCTTCCCAAAGGTTTCTTAACTATCTGAAGCAACATTACCCATCTAGGGTCTGAGTAATTAAACTTGAAGCTATGGAGATATTTTACATTTCAGTAATACCACTCACATTTCCTCTCTGTATGTACAGGTTTCTGTTTTCTTAGCTATACCTTGCCCTTAACAGTTAAGCTTTAGGAAAAATCATTACTACTGAAACCAACTGACACCACGATAATGTTACACACTTATTAAACTTATGTCGGGGTGTATACTTATGAATTATAGTCTGCAAACTTTCTGTAAAGGGTCATTCATCAAGTATTTTTAATTGTGGTCTTATATTTTTTTTGCTTCCAAGACTTCATTCTCTGACATTCTATGACAGCTGTAGACAAGACACTGAGTGACATGACCACTTTCTTGTAAAACTCGATTGAGAGAAAGCAGGTTACAGATAGATTTAGCCAGAAGGTCCTATTTGACTGATCTGATTTTTGAACAGTTAGTCGAATCTTTTTTTATTGGGGTAAGAAGAAAAGTTTCTTATCCATTTGCCACAAATTAATATATGTTTATGCTTAGCTATCCCTGGTACAAACTCTAAAAGTGGTTAACTACATAATACACACACACACACACACACACACACACACACACACACACACACAGAGAGAGAGAGAGAGAGAGAGAGAGAGAGAGAGAGAGAGAGAGAGAGAAACAAACAGACAGGGACAGAGAAGAAAGAATGAGAACCAGAGCATAAATAGATAAAGGAGTGGTGACAGGCAAAAACTAGTCTTTATTGAAGGGGCAGGCTGATAGGGACAAATCATAAAAAGAACATATTTATTAATATTAATTGATTGTGTGTGTGACCCTCTATCCTCCAGCTTTTCAGTGTGGTTTTCTATCTACTGAGAACCTAACAATAATTCTAGAGTGCTCAGAAAAAATACTAGCTAAAAATCTAATAAGATTTTAACTTGGATGCTCTTCTCATACATTAGATTGTTGACTTTCTGAAATGTGCAGCTGGAAATATCTCATTCCATCAAAAATCTATCTTCTTCTGATGTTAGCCTTCAAAATTATCCCTTTTCTTCAGTACTCAGGACACTTTCAGGGCTGTTCCATAGCCACATGTTTAATAAGGAACTAAAATAATGCTAGTGCGAATATCTTCCAAACAAGAGAATATGTATTTGTTGACTGTTATAATTCTAAGTCAGAACTCTAGCTTTATTCCAAACATGATGACTTTCAGGGGTAGTAGGTTCATCATATCAAATGCCTCCCAGGCAGAAAAATAAAAGCAGTTGTTCTGCATGTTACTCTACTCTCCCTGAATAGCAGCAGTGGCTCACCAAAGCATTAAATGATCAAATATTTTATGACTGCATCCTCCACACAAACAACTGGCCTAAACAGCAGACTTTCAAAAGAGAATTTTCTGTTCAAATAAACTGAAAACATAGGTGGTTCAGTAAGTTCACTGAACCTAAACCTCAATAAGTTGTTTAAAGTGGAAAGTTGTTAAAGGATTTTATTTTTCATCTCTACCCCAGGTGGAAGCAAGGACAATACCATCACCCACGCCATGAGCTGTCCACATGTGTTTGGCTCTATACCAACTCTCAGGTGTTACAGCATTTTCTAACAAGACAGGAAAATGTTCCTTATGATTACTGGCAGTTTGTGAGTATAATTTGCTCATAGCATTTTCTAAATTTATTTTTTTAAATAAATTTATTTAAATTTATTTTTTAAAAACTATCTAAGCATGTTCTTAAGACCATGATGTAACTATATATATATATAGTTATGAACTATATAACATATAACTATATATGTAAGGAACACAGGTGAGCCACGGGCCACATGGCAGGATAGATTAATGGAAATGGATTAGTTAAAATGAAAGAGCAAGTTAGTAAGGTGCCTAAGCCATAGACCAAACAGCATGAACTTAATATATGTATCTGAATCATTTCTGGAGGAAAAGCGTCATTGGGCGGCTAAAGGGTCTGGTACAGCAGGTCTGGGGTCTGGACCTCTGGACACAGGAACTGGGTCAGAAACCTTATTGTAACAATGGAGTGATTTAAAGCTAGGATCTACAGACCATATGCTTGGGTAGAGCTATGGTAGCAGCCCAGGTACTCAGGACATGAGCAGGAAAGTAGATTACATGATCTCTGAGGGAGATTCTTTTGGGGAAGTAGTCTGGAAGGGGCCATGATCATAGTCATATGGGAGTAAATGCCTCAGTGGTTACCTTTGCATATACAACTTTTAACTATAGGCCTTATGTTTGTCATCATCTGCAGCTGTGCCATTGGAATGCCTTGACATTCCACTGACACTGACCTGGGAAGGTCTTATCATTCTCATTAGTTCAAGGCACTGACATTGTTAAAGTATCAATGATCATATCAACAATACACATTCACACAAGATGTCATCTGCTCTTCACCCTTGGATTTCCAGTTCTTTTGATTCTCCATTAGTGAGAACTCATCACTTTGTAATGATCTCTTGAGAATCTCAAACTCACACCAATTAAGTATTTATTCACCATTATCCATTAGCTTGATGACTATAACATTGGGTTTCATTTTTTTTGATGTTTGGGACAGCTAATATATAATGAGTGAAATTTTATTATCAACATAATGTTTCTATAACTTTAGCATAAGGGATATATGTGTAAAACTGCCCAAGAGCACATGGGACTCCAAAGTCAGGATGCCCATATTAAAATCCAAATATACTCACTTGATAGCTACTAGAACCACATACATCTACTTCCCCTGTCAGTTTCCCTATGTTCTCACTTGATAATGTCATGACTGCGTCAGGAAAATATTTCTAGGGAGGAATTAAGTAATTTAAAGAAAACCCTGACATGAAGTGCTGCTGGAGTAGTGTGTGATGTTATTTTGATGGCATGTGCCAAAGCTTGAGCTTGTACTATATTAAATTCTTCACACACATGATTTCATTTAATCCTCTGCCAGCTCTGAGAAGTTCTATCCTTGAGGAAATGGGCATTTGACATTGTTAAACTTAGAGTTTAACAAGAATGGGATGGAGAAGCCTATCTCATTCCTAAATTTATGAAGTGACAGAGAGTAAAAAGATTGAAGAGTGCATTTGCCATTGAATAAACATAAATAAGGAAGGATACTGTTTAAAGCATGGATTTCTATACATTTAGTTTCATGCAGGCATTATTCTTAAACTCAATGAATATTTGCAAATATATATACATAAATATATGGCCTCCTTTAACAGCGTTAGAGTGCTTTACACTTTGGTAAGGTTGGTCACTTGAGTGAGCCGCACATTACTGTAGCATTGAACTTGTGTTCAGCATCTTTCTGCACTCTGCAGTCATTGTCCTTGCACAGAAGGGTGACCAGTTTAGCAAAATTAAAAGTGTAATGACTTTCACTATGCTTTCATACTTCATATAATGACCTCTAGCACTTCCCGTAATACTCACTCTTAAAGGTATGTCATATTGTAAAGGCTAAGCATTGCTTGTAACATGTTTGTGACATTTTATCTTGTTTAACTTCCTTTCTGGAATTTTATCTTATTTAACTTTCCTTCCACTTTATTTATTTCTTGGTGTATTTTACAGGACTAATCAGTAGTTTTACATGCTCTTTTACTTATGAAAATCCTAAGTTATAACAAGGGTGAACAATGTAGGTGTAAATTTTAAGTCACCAGAGCTTTATGCAGAGGTTGCCTTTCAGATGAACATATGGGATTAACACAAGGAAGGATTGCTGGCATTACTGTTTAATGTAGAGGTTGCATTCCATTAAAGTATATTAAATAGCTACCTATACTTTAAATATGGAAGCTCTGTGGTTATTTGTTAACTTGGAAGATTTTGCATGAGTCACATGATTTAACCTTGAGCAAAAATTACCATTTAAGCTATATGATTATCAAAAGTTGTACTCCTCAGCACACATTCACTTCATACAAGCTGGCAGACAATTTATATAATTTCCTTTTTCATGATAATTAGGTATAAGCATCTCGTTCTCTTAGAGAAGCACAATACAGTGGCCACTCCTCATATTTTCTGTATCCTGATAGCATGTTCATACCAAGGGTTACATTCCGTATTCTAAAAAAAAAAAATAATTAAAGGAAGAATGTGAGAAAGAGATCATAATATGAATAGCAAGAGCAAAAATCCACAGTAACTTACACAGAGCAATTTCTTCATTCAGGTTTCAAACTCAATGCATTAATTCAATTATTTTGGCTTTCACCATCATCGTGATATTTTAACAAAATAATACTCTTGTGAAATACATCAGATAATGATTTCATAGTATTTAGTGTTATTAATCACTGCAGTTTGCTAACTTTCTGAAGAAGATGTAAGGGTAAATTTAAGAGGGTATTGCCTTTCAAAGATGTGTAAATAGTGAGATTTCAGAATATGTTTGAATTTCTGGTGAACTAGGAGCAATGTGTATAAATACAATTTATTTGCACTTCTGCAATGTCTTTAGTTAGGAAAAGAAAAAAAAAACCCAAAAGTGAAAAAATTAAGTTGGTATATTATTGTAGTTTTATAGAATTATTGGAGTGTTTTTTTTTTTTCTTTTTGAAAGTAAAACTCATCTGTGCAAATCTGTTAAATACGCAGACTTCTCATACAAAGACAAACAGGAACCAGGGAGAGTCCTCCAGAAATTTAGCTTGTGCTCTAACCTGAGGACTCAAGTTTTGTCCTAGCATCCATAACAGCCTGAAAACAGTTCTAGAGGATCCAATATCTTCTTCTGGCTTTCAGAGACACCTGCACACATCTGGTATGCTTTCACACACACACACAGATTGCTTTTCAACCTGTAATCATATTAATTCACAGTGAACATGAATGCACACCTCAGATAATGTCCTTGATACGTACTGGCAATTGATTGTAATCCTCAAGCCTATTGAGTTCATGCTCTTCATTAGCTATTCTAAGACAACACTTCCAATGACTATTGTAGACATACTGGGCCTGTATGATATATTTCCACACTCGTGAAATTTTATTTATTGTCATCTTGAGTATCTTAATAATAAAAAAAAAACACGACTTCACTTTTGGAATATTGCTGCTAATCATTTTTTTAGCAAACAAATCATGTTATGGAAAGTGTATATGGGAGTGACCCTCAGATACTCCTTCAAGTATCATCCAGATGGTGTCCATGAGAGACAGATATTCAGTATCTTCTTCATGTATTTATGTTTTGCTACATTCTAATTTAATTGGTTCTTCTGTTAAGCCTCTCTCATTGTCATAATGTGCATAAACCTAGTAAAAACAATGCTAAATAAATTTAGTCAGGCAAAGGCAAAAACACTTCATGATCTCACCCTGTGTAAGATCTGTAAACTTTGTTGTCATAAACAGTGAGAAGAGAATCTAGCTTATCAGAGGGTGGAGTAAGTATGAATAATTGGGAAGGGGGGATATGATTGAGGGATTCATAGCATAAAGAGTCATGAGGAATGAAGTTGGGAGATCCATTGCATAACAAATTGACAATAGGTTGTCTACCCAAAAATATAGAGAGGTACTGTTACATGTCACCATTAAAATGACCTGTGAGGAATAATGTATATATACATCAAAGTATCCTGTTGTACATAAAATAACTCCTAATGTCACCTATCAGTTAAATAAGAAGACTTAGCTCAAAAAAATAAATTTTTTCAAGTAATGAATTCATATTATCATACTGATGACATATTTAACTTTATAAAATATTTTCTCTTATAAAAGAGTACAACTACCATAACAAATTTGGTGTTCCACAGATACTATCTTTAGAATGAGAATATAATTATTGAATCAAAAATATAACTTAGTATAAGTGTGATGGCTATATTTAAATGTCAATTTCACAAAGTCTGGAATCCTCTGGGAAGAAATTCTAAGTGAAGGACTATCTAGATTTGGTCAGCATGTAACAGATCCACGTGGGATCATCATTATATTCAATGATATGTAAAGATTTGGCCACTACAGGTGACACCATCCTCTGTGCAGGGCATCTAGGATTACATAAGTGGAGAAGGCAAACTGAGCACCATTCACTTTCTCCTGTCTATGGATATACTACAGCCAATCCTCTCTACCTACTCCTGCTGTGGCTTCTCAGCCACAGTGGACTGATGACCCACAATACAAAAGTGTGAGCTAAATAAATCTTCTATTTCTTGTTATTTCTGTCAGAGTATTTTATTGCAGTTAAGGAAAATTAACTAAGATAGTTAGAGGCCAACTCTAATTTTAACAATAAAATATTGTCTGTAAATCCAGAACCAAAGATAATTACTACCTCGCTCATCATCCTCCAATTGTCACTAGCTACCTTGTAAGTGATGTGGCTGCATGTGCCCTTTTTAAATCCGTACTTCCCAATTGACACCCATGATTCTGAGGATAGGTCAGGTTAAACTCAGTGGGTAATAAAATCAAAACAAAAGTACATGAACATAGAAAAAAGCTACTATTGGGAAGAAGAAAAATAGACAAAGGTAGTGGGGAGATAAAAGAAGATGAGTGGTGAGAATAATTATAATTAATTATATACATAGGAGAGATATATCTATTGATAAAAGAGGGAAAACACATGATTATGTAGAGTTTGTTGTAGAAAAGTGCCAGTAAACAACCTCAATATACAAATGAATAAAAATTATTTGCAAGTGAGAAACACATTACACCATTGTACCAAACATTTCTTTTCCATATTTATTGAGATGTTCATTCAAATCATTTATTCAACATATCTTACTGATATTTTTCTACATGGTTGTTAATTATGCAAATTACAGAAACTATGAAAGTGAATGTGATATGCAGTAAACTAAAGACAAGAAAACATGGATGTTTTCTACATCTTGTCTTCAAATACACACTTAGAGCTGTCATGTAGCATAGAAAAAGATGACACTCCTAACCACGTCAAAAATGCCAAGATAGTAAGAATATTCATCAGTTTATATTTAGAGGGAGTGTTGAGAAGTGCTAGAAATCGTCTGCTAGAAGAATTGTAGTTTTATTCTCGTTACCAGGAGAGATGTGTATACCAATGTTAATGTCAGCAAAATCATCATAAGATTACATAGACTCCTTTGTGGATCTGAATCCTACCTAACGGGGTATTACATGGTATACAGAACCTCAAATACATAACCTTAAGCAATGATGAAATTACACTTCCTTCACCACAGTATACAAGTCTTAGAAACATTGAAAATGGAACATTGCCTCATTCCAATTTTAAAGTAGATAAAAATAATAACCTCAACTTTTCTGAATGGAAATTTCAAGTCAGTGGCACTAACTGCTTAACAAAAATAACATTATTGTTTGAAAATTCTTCCTGTGTAATCTTACTGTTAAAGTTCCAATGATGAGGGATATTATATATGTGTGTGTATATATAACTATACATATATATAATACATATATACATGTATATGTATGTGTTATATATACACTCTGTGTGTGTGTGTGTGTGTGTATGTGTGTGTATGTATGTATGTGGTCAACTAAGAGTTATAAGTAAAAATTCGTAGAGTTATAAAAACAAGCAGGGGGGGAAGAAAAGGAACATAGAGTCCCCGAGGAAGTACCACAGAGAAAATTGTTCAACCACTAATTTTTTTCTTTCAGATTTTTCTAGCTAAGTAGTGGAACTCGATAGAGCTGATAACCATGCCATTTTAGCTTTTGAATTATATTTAGTTTACTAAAAACATAAGCAATTAGATTTTTACCATGAATAACGGGCTATTCAAAGTATCCAACCAGCATATTATTTTAATTCTTAAAATTTTAACAAACATTTACATCAAACTAAATTGTTACAAAGGGTTTTATCCAAAGGAGATTTTCTAGTACACAAGTTTTCTTGCACTATTATATTGCATTCAGACTTTCAACTTTTATTACAAAGTGAAAAGCATCAAGTGAAGTATGTGGCAGATTTTTGGTTAGGGTTTCCAATTCTATCTGGATGCACTTATCCTGATTTGGTACCGGAATAATGGCTTCCACATTTGTTCATGTAATTTACTAAAATCGGTGTCAGAATTTTCATATGCCTCTCTTAAAGTTGACTTTCCCTATGAAGGTAGTAACTAATGATGAAATCTGTGGCCAGGTCAAAACTTTGCATGTGGTAAGGATTTGTATCTTGGCCAGTGACGGTGTCATATAAGTGTTATTTGGGGAAATGAGTTGGCTAGTTTTATGCCAACTTGACATAAGAGAGAGTCCTAGAGAAGAAGAAGCCTCTATTGAGAAATGCCTCATTAAGATTCAGGATCTAGACTAGAGTTTAGGGCATTTTCTTAATTAGTGAGAGGGCTTGGTACATCCTGGGTTGTGCCATCCCAAGATTGGTATTCCTGGATTTTATAAGAAATCTGAGTAAGCCATGAGAAGCAAGCCAGTGGGCAGCAGACCTCCATGGCTTCTGCATCAGCTACTGCCTCCAGGTTGCTGCCCAATCAAAGTTTCTGCTCTTACGGCTATTGATGATGAACAGGTACATGGTGGTGTGAGTCAAATAAATTCTGTTCTCCCCATATTGCTTTTGCTGTGGCATTTCATGAAAGCAATAGTAACCCTAAATAAGAAGAGGCCCAATCTCTGTTCATGATAGAAAAATTTGCTAGGTGAAAAAGCATCCAAGCCTTTTGACACATGAAAGAGTATGTAATGTAAAATAATATCCAGCCCAGGCTGGAGTGTATTTAAACATTATTAATAATGGGCTATCATATAAATACATGTGATCATGATGAGAACTGTTTATCAGTGTTAAAACATTTTCTATGAAAGTACTCCAGAACAACAACTCATAAGAACATCTCAGAGCCTATTTCCTACAGAGGAACATTAATCCTGCCTTAATACTGGGATAAGTGGGATGAAGAACTCGGACCTACCTCAACTGGATATGCCAGACTGACCTGACCCACCTTGGGACTCCTTGAATCCTTGGGGAACGGATGAGGGGAATGGATGGGTAGAGGCTGAGTGTGAACTACGAGAAACTGGGGGGAGTCAAGGGAGGGGAAGCAGTGGTAAACATGAAAAAACCTTTTTAAATAAAATAAATCCTAACTCTGATTAAGCACAGGAAATATTATTGAACTTATTTAGAACTTGTGTCTTTAATATTACATATTACATAATGTGAACAAGTACTTTCATTACATAGTGTTTAACTGCTATTGCATTCCATTAGCATAATTTATACTTTCTCAGTTGCTAAGTCACATTTATGTGTATATATTCTTTATATACTCCTGTAGATAAAATTTGAGTAGTTAGCAATGTTTCTTAAAATATGAAAAAATCAGAATCCTTAAAACTTTATTTTTTTTTCAGATGGAAATAATGGGATTCAAAGAGAAAAAAATGACTGCCCAGGGCCAACATGACAAACTGTTGACAAAATGGTCCAGGTGCTTATCAGCTGCATGAAAAAATACCCCCCCCCCTTTTCTTAAATTGGCACCAGTATTGCTTCCTCAGGAGAGACATGTGCAACTACAGAAGTTTGGGTCTTAGAATCATACCTGCTACACAAATGTCTTTTTGTGATACCTATGATGTGACTAGATGTGCTAAGAGAAGAATGCCTTCTTCTGAGATAAAATAAATGATGAGTTCCTTACTGTTCAAAGGTCAACTAATTAAAAGAGCAATAATTTTAAAAATAGGACAAGTTTTATAGATTACACCTATCCCTATTTAGACACTTAGCATGAACTGAGCCTACACACAAACATACACAAATGCACATCTGTACACACATATATTAGATAGATGATAGATATATAATCTATAGATAATAGATGATAGATAGATGATAGAGTTTAACTATATGATGACCATGACTCATCTAATAAGTAACAAAGCCAGAATGTATGTCATGTCATTATTTCTATTGTTAAAAATATTCTATTATAGAGAAAATATGAATAGAAAGAACTGCAGGTTTATTTGTCCTCTATGTGTTCATTTTATAAAAGCAATGCTAGCTGAAGAAAGCACAAAAAAAATACTTTCTAACTCTATTTAAGCTGTGGGGAGAAAAAATGCTTTCTAAGAGTAATGCTTCAAAGACTGTTTGAGGCAATTTTCCTACTGTGTAAGTTTACATCTTGCAAATGAGATAAGTGGCATTTGATTAATGGGAAAACATTGTTTGCATCACACAGACTCTCAACACATGCATTGCTATCAAATTCTGGATCTGTGAAATATCCATGTGATGAAAGACGGCTCACAGACTCATTTGCACTGCAACATTCTGAGAAAAACCCTGTATGCTTTGGTTGTTTCTCTGTTTTAAAAATAGATGCTCTTTTGCCTTAGTTCCATCACTGGAGAGTGTGATCAGTGAATATGTGTATATATATATTACACAGTTGGAAGGCAGCAACAGACACAAAGTCACAATGGTCAGAGGACAAGAAATAACATTTTTATTAGAAGAATTTTACTCAGGCAGCTTATATTTTCAACTTTATTATAAAATAGAATACAAGGAACAGCATCTCTTTATTATTAAGAACTTGATGGTCTGCACAATTTTCTTTTATCCTCTCATAAAATTAGATTTTTGTTCTCATGCAATTTTCTTTACAAAGATAGAAATTATATTGTAAAGAACAGGCTTCCTTAAAAATAAAAAGTTGTCTAAGGTGATGGCTTACATATAGTTTATTTCTCTTGATGGCAGTTTTCCTAATTTTCCATGAATATGTTATTTTAGAATTATATAAAATATAAAAAGATGCTGATGAAAAATTCAATTTGGCTTTAATGAGTCTCATGATGGTTTTTAGTACACCATACCATTTCTAGAATAGTCAATTCCTCTCAGATATGTTAATATTCATTTCATTTTAATGTCTTTGAGAAAAAAGTCTTAAATTGATTTTATAAAATTTCTCTCCAAGTCTCATTTCTTTCTTATCTATCTAACTGTATGCATTTTCAAATGTATATATTTGTTCCCAATGATTTGATAACTTTAATGTCAACTTGACATAACCTGGAACTACTTGATTAGAGAATCTCAATAAGAGATTTCTACATTTGGTTAGCCCATGAACATTTGTCATAATCGAGTTCACTGACCTAGGAATATCTAGCAGAGTTTGGGTGTCATACTGTACAAGGGTGGAAAATCGGCCTGGGCATGAGCAAGTAAGTGAGCATGATGTGTGTTTGTTTCTCTCCTTTTGAGAGTGACTAGCTGCTTCAAACTCTTGCCACCATGCCTTCCTTGTGCTTATGGAATATAGTCCCAAATTGAGCTAGTTAAAATAATTCCTTTTCCCTCTATGTTGCATTCTGTCAGGATATTTTATTACAGATATGAAACCAGGTCACCTATATGTATATATATTTTCTGTGCAATTTAAGTCCATATTATATGTCTATGCCATTTATATCTATCATGTCTATATATTTATTGATATTTCATATATTATATGTATCTACCTATCTATCTATCATCTATATATCTCTATCTATCTATCTATCTATCTATCTATCTATCTATCTATCTAACTATCTATCTATCTATCTATCTATCTATCATCTAAGACTTAGCCCCAGTTTAAAACACATCAGTTGATTCATAGAGTAAAGTTAGAAACAGTCAGGCGTTTCATTGATTATTCCTAGCACACACTAACAGACAACTATCCAAAGTATTCTTTCATGCCATCTTTCCACTTGTATTATTTTGTTGTGGTGTCAAAAGAAGTACTAAATATTGACAGATTAAAAACAGAAATGAGTTATCATTATTCTGGAGTCTGAATATCCAATATCAAGTTGTTACAGGGTTTCTTTCCTTCTGGGAGCTGTGAGAATGGATTTCTTGGACCTTTTGCATGGGCACGGCTTTATTGATTTTCTGAATTTTACTACAGTTTGGCTTTCCAAAACATCATTCTGTTCATTTCAGTTTCCCATGAAATTGTGCATACATTTGTGTTCCTATTTAATATCCTAAGATAGAAGCATAATATCACATTGAATATGGCACATTATTATTTTTTGTCTGTATTACTTCTGAAAAGATCGTATATCCAAACTAGGTCACAATATGATACAATATAGTTAAGAAATTTATTTAGTTTATTATGTTATATATGAATAGATGTATTGTCTTCATGCATATATGTATACCATAATCAGATTTGTAGCAAGTTGTCAGCCACCATGTGGGTGCTGGGAATCAAAACCAGATACCCTGGGAGATCAGCCAGCTCTGTTAGAAGCTCAGATATTTCTCTAACCCTTGTGATTTAGAAATTTATGCATGAGTTTTAGTCATGCACAGTATAGCTAAAAATTACACAGTAATTTATTTAGTTTACAACAGTAAATTCTGATTGTTTACCACAAGTCATGTTCACAATAATAGTCTATACTAACAGGAATCCTAACTACTC
Source organism: Phyllotis vaccarum (assembly GCA_033318265.1). NCBI lineage: Eukaryota > Metazoa > Chordata > Mammalia > Rodentia > Cricetidae > Phyllotis > Phyllotis vaccarum. The sequence continues at coordinate 93,581,374 of JARWLC010000015.1, read as the reverse complement.
ATTTCTTTATTTATGATGTATCCCAAAACAGCACTTGCTGTAGATCAAGCAATCTGTACACAATTATTTAAAGGGAAAATGAGTGATACTTATAGTAATGTTTGACAATTGTTTGTTACATAAAACGCACTACCAATATTTGCTTTATCATTACAGTGTATGCATTGATTTTGAACAGATACCTTTGACAGTTTTGCAAAATGTTCAAAGATTTCTTTTCATTTTTGAAAGTACCAGTTATTAAAAGTGTCTTTGTTATTAAACATGTCAACATGGGCAAGTCTGTGTGACTTATTTTTTCTAGAAAGTTCATTAGTAAAATGTTTATTTATTATACAACTAGAATATAATTTAATAAATTTTGTAACATGAAGTCTAGTTGTTAAATGAAAACCCAGAGCCAAGTATCAAGTAAAAGCTGAATATTAGAGAGAGGAAACAGATCACAGTCAAAACTCACCCAGCCAAGCTATCTGCCAGATTCTTCCACCTGGCTCCTTGTTGCTTCTACAGAATAAATCTCTGTCTTCTTACACCTGCCTTAAATACCTACTTTACCCAGTAATTTCACTTCCGGGTTCAGCTCTGCATCATATTCTAGAGTTAAGATTAAAGGTGTGAGCTCCTACTGTTTGGTAATTAGGCCTTGAACTCACAGAAACACAGAAAGATCTCTATCTCTGGAGATATGGGATTATTAAAGTTATGGGATTAAAGGTATAGGTCACCACTCCTGGTCTTTCCCATTTCTAGTATTAAAGGAATGAATTACCAACTCTCTGATCCTCCTGGCTTGACTTAGGTAGATTTGTTCCCTAACATTGCAGATTAGTTATATTAAATATATATCACCACATACTCCCTTTTGTGTCAAAAATAAAAAGGAAGGTTATAACTAACATAAGAAAAACCATATATAATAGGTACAGGAAATATATACAAACAATAATTACATAAATAATACCTGGTCCATTTAACAACTGACAAATTCAAAGAAAATATTTCATTATATATTCTATTTTGGTGAGTCCAAAGGATTCCACATAATTGACTTTCTATCTAACATGTATTACCAACTAAAAATTATATTTTGATGTCTCTCAAACTTATAAGCAAGTTTCTTTGCTAAAACTGTCACTAGAAAACTATAACTATCTCATCTTCAACTCTTTCAGAGACCCAAGAAGGAAATAATATTAACTAAGTAAACACCATGAGCAAGCAAACAACTTCAAAAATAATGTAAGAAATGAAACAGCAGGCTGGCTGGACAGTCACCCACACAGTTCTTCTATGTGGCTGAAGCATCCATCTTTGGCCTACATGTTAGCATGTGTGACAGACTTCTCTGTGAAAAATGATGAGACTAAAATCCAACACAATGTACAGGAAGCTAAATAAAAGCTTTTTTTTTCTAGAATTCTTTGATAATCTATATGAAGTTTAAAGTATATATATATAGTCTTAAATATTTTAATATAAATATTTATTCAGCATAGGATTAGTAACAATAGAATGGTCTTTTATTGTTATTTATCCTTCAGTCCCACATCAGATGGCTCTTCTAATATGAAACAGAGATTTTACATTTTCCTTTAACAATTACACTTGGGATTAGAGAAGGAGAGAGCCACACTCCAACTCTGAAGAAAACTTTAAATTATAATTAAACTTGGACTTCAACTTCTTTTAAAAATAGAGACATATAGAGGTTAAGCAATGAGATTTATCCTATAGACACTGGACCCTATAGGTCCAATATTCCTTTGCTTGTGAATTTTTCATGATAGCCTCCCTTCTACTTTAGATATCTAGATGTCCAAGGTCTTTTAACTTCTTGAAGATGGGTATGTCTAGTTAACTGTAAAGACAAAAACAAAAACCTGTGCCAGCTCTTTGTTTTTCTTACAACTTACAGAATTGTAACATGTGTGGATGAGCCATCAATTCTTATTTTCAGGAAATTCCTCCAGTTCAGATCTAGGCTTTATTAATTTTGATGATAACCATTGCTTTTCTTCATCTGTGGAAACAAAAGCAAAGCCCCTTCCCCAATGTAGCACATATTCCAACTTCCATTCTGAGGTCAATACATCTTTGAAGTAGACAGGCTGATTTAGCTCAGTTGTTTTTTTCTATTGTCCAATGCCTTTCAATAGCTGTTGTTCATTTCTCATTAGCATTGAAAAAATTCAAAGTTAATAAAGCATAATGTATTCTATTTTTAGGTGTCATTGTTATTCCTTTCTGTTTATTTAGCATATCATTTAGAGTTCAATTTGATCTCTATGACTGCTTGCCCTGTAGGATTGTGTGATATTTCTGTAATATATACCCGCCTCCTAACTATTCTGATTCCCCACCTACTTTCTTCTACAGCTCCTGCCATGGCCAAAACAGTCCTTTATTTAAAGACTGATATGCATAGCATACAGAAAGACATTCCCACGTCACAAATGCATAATTACAGAATCAGCCTTTTCTGAACTCAAAGGAATTGCCCTTTGAAATCTTGAAAACATATCTATTATATAATGTACATAACTTAATTTTTCAAATACTGTAAAATGAAACACATCAATCTGCTAGATTTCATTTCTATGTATACCTTTAGGATTGTTTCCTTGTGGTAATGAAATTTGGTTATAGAAAGAATAAATGGGACATCATTTTACAATTTCTTTGTCTTGTTGCCAAGTGATAGAGAAATCTTTTTTTTTTTATCCTTTGCTATTGATATGATTTTTTAAAATGAAAGTATGAGACATCTAGCACATTTCCTATTAATGATTTATCAATATTATCATTACTTGTGCTAAAGGATCTGGCAGAATCATATGGGATCAGATGTTTGTTATATTTAAGGGATGATTCCTATTCCTGATTATTTCTTGTAATAGAATAAATAATGAAGTTAATTCTGACTCATCATTAATAAAATCAGAAGTTTCAATATGTAAGACAACTCTTCCTACATACTGAGACTCAGTGACTATGTGAGCAGGTTTGGTAAACATTCATTAATACCATTGTTATATCATATAATTCTGACTTTTGAACAGAATTATAAGACCTTTGAGTCACTTTACTTACATTTTCTGATTTGAAACCTGATTTGTTTACATCAGCATAAAATGTAGGGCCTCCAGAAATTTGTGTATACCATACAACACAAGGAAGAATCCTATTAGTTTTCTTTAGAAATTCAATTCTCTTGCTTTGAGGATATCTGTTGTTAGTATCTCCCTCCAAAATTACTACAGTCATTGTGCCAAAGTTCACTTTCTGCCCATAATTGGTGAATTTCTTTATTAGTTACAGGTACAACGATTTCTGCTTGGTTTATTCAAGTCAATTGACAAAGTCTTAATTTTCCTTTTAAAATCAATTCAAACATTGTTTTCACATATGTCTTTAATTTCTTACTCTATTTATGTGGTAGAAATATCATTCCAATATGACACTTTCTCTGTGCCTTAAAATTCCTGTAAGAGAATTCTTAGAGGGTAATATAATTAGAATGCAATCAAGGTCTGAATCCACACGATCCATATGTGCATTGTGTAATTTCTTTTCTACCAAAGCCAATTCTCTCTCAGCTTCAGGTGATAATTCTTTCAGACTATTCAAGTCTTTGTCACCATTTAAGGTTTCGAATAAATTATTCAGTTCATCATTTTTCATTCCAATAGTAGTTCATAAATTGGCAATGTCTCCTAGCAATCTTTAAAAATCATTAAGTATCTTCAATCCTGATTTGTGCCTTTTGGGGTCTAATTTTTTGTTGGTCTATTTTGTAACCTAAATAATTAATAGAATCTTCTCTTTGTATTTTTTTCAGGGGCAATTTGTAATCCCCGAGCAGGAAGTTTTTTTTTGTTTTTTTTTTTTCACTTCTTCAAACATTTTTTATAAGTTATCAATATTTGAATCAGCCAATAAGATAGTGTGCATGTAATAATAAATTATAGATTGTGGGAACTTGTTAAGTTTCTATTCTAATGGCCTTTGTACAAAGTATCGACATAGAGTGGGGCTATTTAGCATTCCTTGAGGGAGGACCCTCCATTGATATCTTTTTATAGGCCAAGAATTACTATAAGTGAGCACTGTAAGGCAAACTCTTTTTGTCTTGTTCTTGTAGAGGTATTGTATAGAAAGAGCCTTTTAAATAAGTAACTATAATAGGCCATTCTTTAGTTTAAAAAGATAAAGGAATTCCTGACTGTAGAGAGCTCTTTGGCTGGATCATCTTTTTGCTGCCCTTAGACCTGTTAGCATTCTCCACTTTCCAGATTTCTTTTAAATATCAAAATAAAAGAACTCCAAAGGCTGGTTTATTCTTTATTATGCTGAGTATTTAGCTGTTCCAGTACCAGGTGCTTTATGGCCTGCAATTTCTCTTTTCTTAAAGGCGATTGATGAACCCATATAGGCTTATTTGTTAGCCGTTTTGAAAGATCAGCAGCTTTTGTGCCTTCTTTCTATACAACCTGAATAATCTATAACTGTTTCTCATAATACCTTCTCATCTTTTTGTCAGAAGCATGTGTTCATTTATGATTTATTTCTGTGTTTGGAGGAATGTTAATCTGTGTATTCTGTTGTTATAGTAAATCTCATCCCCATAAATTTATAACAATGTTAGCCAAATATGGCTTTCATATTCCTCTCTGTCCTTCTGGTCCTATAAACTCAAGCCATATTGCACTCTGTTTTACCTGTGGTAACAACCAAATTCCCTAAAACTGAACATTTACCTCCTAAAGAGGCTAATTTATATGCTAAGACTCTGGTGAAATTATTGTTACATTTGACCCTGTGTCCAACAAACCTTCAATAACATCATTTAGTTGTATTTTTAACTTTGACCTTTGTTCTTTAATAGAATTTTGCCAAAATATTCATTTTGTAATTTTTCCTGAGTTTTTTTTTCCTTTTCTATAGCTCTTTCTAACATTCAGTATATTTTATCTTTTAGAATAGGTTTTATTTTTCAGATTGTTCTGGGAAGTTATTTCCTCTACAATGGCATGGTAAGATTGAACTGGATTTGATATAGGGGCTTTTGAAAGCTCCCTTGGGACATTTCCAAAATACAGAAAGTTACCTTGTCTATCCCTTGTTTATCTGCACTCATTAGTCCACTGCCTCTCTTTGCTAAGCCTTCTGCATACTCCAGAAGGGAGGGGCTTGCAATTATTCCTAACAAACTGTTTCTGGGAATACCTTGTTTGCAATCTCTTTTTATGTGGCCTTGCCTTCCACAATTGTAACACTAGAAATAACCTCTCCTATCCAGTTATCATCACAGTTATAAGGCTCTAGATTAATTATCTCATGACTCCAATCTTCCAAGGGTGCTAACCTTGCTTTTAACAGTCTAATTATTCCTTTACATTGTGAATTAGCATTCTCAAAAGCCAGAAATTATTATTTGCCTAACTTCTTAATCCAGTATCATTCTGTTTATTGCTTCAACTAATCTCTAAAAAAAATCTATAAAAGTTAGTTTTGGGTTCTGAATTACTTTTGTGAAGGATTCAGTTTTCTTTCCTACATTTTCAATCTGATCCCATGCATTTAATGCTGCCGTGTGGTATAAATCCAGGGTATGCTCATTGTATAATATGTGTCTTTCTATATCAGCTAAATCTTCTTCCCCAAAAAGTTGGTTTTGGGAAACATCTATGCTTCTGGCTCTGCTTCTTTCTTCTATGGTTTTACCTTCTTCTTCCACCATGTTTTCCTTGTAAAAGTGACCCAGCCTCCAAAACAGAGGTATCCATATCTAACCTGTCCTTATGGATGATCCAGTAACATGATGACCAGGAATTTAGCATTTTTAAAAAATTTTTATTTATTTATTTATTTATTTAGTCATTTATTTATTTATTTATTTATTTATTTATATAAATGGTGTCACAATTTCTTCCTTGACTCTTGATAGTTCTTTGGGAAATTAGATCATTAAATTTACTTTAATCCAAAAATTAAATGTTAATCTCAAAATATTTTTCATTGATAAAGATTTTGATTTATTGATACAAATTTAAGGTAAATTTTGTTATGCTGTATGTGTTTTTCTACTCTTGTTTAAGCTATGATGTTTATGTAATCCATTTAAAATTGTAATGTATAATTAAGAAATACAGATTAATAATTACCTATGATAACCAAACTTATATTCATGTTATTTAGATTTTTAGGTATACAAAGATATATTTCAATTAGATAAGTAATCTTCAAACACTTCTAAGGCCTACAAAATGTGACATTTAAAATATTTTTAAAAACTTAGAATTTTCTGGACAGTGAGACAGGTCTGCTCAGGCAACACCAATATACTTCAAGAGAAAGATGGGCATCAAAAAAACTCCATATATAGTTTACTTCCTTTGTGGAAATGGTTATCCACTAGACAAGAACCTGTTCTTGCATTGACCTCTTAATATTATACTGTTTAAACTAAACATGCAAGTTCCATAGAAAAGTGACCTCTAAACTTTGGCAGAATAAGCTGAAAGATTCCTTCAGGTTCCTGCTTTGCAGAGAAAACTGCCTGACATTCTTTAAGACACAAGGAAAAGCAACTGATAAACTATGCCAAAATGAGCAGAGCATTCTTTCAGATTTCTTGCTTCTATGAACAGTACACCAGAGACTCTGGACCTGTAGGCTAAATATAGATGCCTCAACTTTATAAAAAAAACTTTGGGTGATTTTCCAGGCACACAGGTGTCATCTCTGTCATTTCTAGATTTTAAAAATTGCTTGCATTTTCTGGTTACTTGGGTAGATATTATATATATATATATGTATATATATATATATAATATACATGTATATATATCTTTCTGTGGCTTTTGATGTAGTTAAAAATTAAATAGTTATAGTTTTACTTAGTTATTTTAAAAGATATATTAGATATAAAACTTCAGATTCTCAAAGATAGATAAATGATAGAATATATTCTTTGATTTTGCTAAATACAAATAGACTAGATATTGTAACTGTAATTCTTGATTGATAGCTGTTTTGTTATATATAATTTTGCTATGTTAAAATTAAAACCTTCCTTTTTGATTAGAGAAAAATGAAGAGGTGATGTGGGAATGTCTTTCTGTATGCTGTAAATATCAATCATTAAATAAAGGAACTGTTTGACCATTGGTGAACACCGTAGCCATAGGCAGGACATAGTTAGAAGAAAGGTGAAATCAGAGACAGATTGACCCAACTGTCCAAAGAAATAGCATATAAAGAACACAAGTAAGCCATGGGCCATGAGGCAAGACGATAAAAATAGGTTGACTTAAGATAAAAGAGCTAGCTAACAATGTATCAAAGCTATAGGCCAAACAACATAAAGTTAATATAAGCATCTTTATGTTTCTTTGAGACTTTGAGACTGCTGGTTCAGATAAGCAACAGTGGACAGGTCCTAACTGTGTGGCTAGCCCAGGACCAAAAGCCACGTTATTACAGACTCTCCATAATTATAACATTTGTACCAGAGCCAAACTAACTGCTGTACAATTTTAATCATTTTTGCCATTTCTTTAAGGTTACTGGATATATTAATGCTGGCCATTTGATAACCTTAGGCTGTTTTGTGTAACCTTAGAAGACATTGCTGAGATTGATTCCTTATATTCTCTGTCTGGTTTTGAATATCTTTGTGTTCTCTCTTAACAGGCTTTACTAAGACTTTCTCCTTGGTATTTACATTAATTGACTTTTTAAATGATAAAACATAAATCAAAAATGTTCATGATAGACAATGTGATAAACATCATGAGGATAGTCCCATCTACTTCATTGTTTTCCTTTACTGGTTCCCAAATCAAATCATCTAGAGTAAGATCACAGAGAGATCAAACATCTTCCATTGCCTTAAAAAAAAAATTCCCCTCTTTAAAAAAAAAAAAAAATCTAACTTACCAACCAAACTTGTTGTTAGTGACAATTCAAATGACCGTGAAGTGGGACAGCTACCTGGTCTGATAGCAGCTGAAGGAAGGCTCCAAAAAGAGAGAGAGAGGAAAAAAAAAAAAAGAAAGAAACCCATCAGGGAAAGGAGACCACTGTCTGAATACTCTGGCCCCGTATTTCTCTTCCTGGCAAGCAGTTTTTTTGGAAATTTGTGCCCCAAAGTTGGGTGCCAAATGCAACTCAAATTCTAGTTGTTATAAGTGAAAACTAAGAGCCAGATATCAGGGAAAAGCTGGAATATCAGAGAGAGGAAATAGAACACAATCAAATCCCACCTAGCCAATCTATCTTCCAGATTCCTCAGCCTGGCTTAAATACTTTTACTATTTACAGAATAAATCTGTCTTCCTAAGCCTGCCTTAAATACTCCCCCCACCCCCAGTTGTTTCACTTCTGAGTTCAACTCTGCATCATATTCTAGAGTTAAGATTAAAGGTGTGAGCCACTACTGTTTGGTAGTTAGGCTTTGAACTCATAGAAACACAGAAAGATCTTTATCTCTGGATTCATGGAATTTAAGGTGTAGGTCACCACTCCTGGTCTTTCCCATTGCTGGAATTAAAGGCATGAGTTCCCAACTCTCTGACCCTCCTGGCTTGACTGTGGGTAAATCTGTTCTCTGATATTAAAAACTTGTTTCATTAAATATATAATATGTCTCCACAAAAATTACAGCCATCATCAAAAAAGTATGACTACATCTTAGTTTACGTTTGTCAATTGCATTGATCAATCAATGATTCTGTAAACAAATTCATAATGTAGCTTTGCCTGTTTGACATATTTAAGCATGTCTGCACAGTACATATTGGTGACATGTTAAAAACTATTGTTTTCTCTATATAACTGCAAATAATGAACTTGTTGAGTCTTTATCCCATTTATCTTTGGAGATGTCAGTTTAGCCTGAAAGTAACTATTGGTCACCAACAAAGATTGTGAGCCCTTGTACGTCTTATGTTTCTTTGATTTCTTCCTTCTAAATGGTATAGAAGCAGAAATATTTCAGAATAAAGATTGCCAGAAGTAAAGCAGTGGCTCAGTTTTCTTGTTCTCATAAATCTAAATGCTATGACAAACAGATAACAGTGAGGTATGCTCTCTGAAGTCATATTAGAACCCCGTGGCTTCATGAAGTACTACATAGGTTGTAATGAACTTTATCTATATATAAATGCAGGTTTTGTGTAAGTTTCCTCAGTGATGAAACATTTCAATGTGGAAGGCAGATGGTTAAAACTCAGGGAGTTCTAAGTTAAAGTATTCCCTCGAGGAAGGAGAATCAATACTCATTTGACTCTTGAGTAAACAAACTTCACATAGCTCTTGCCAGCTCTCCAAGGTTATTCAACCTGGAAACTACTTCTGGGGGATGGGGTAAGAGACTTACAACCTGTTGAAGTGTCTTCAAATTCTACAGGACTGCAGCTTTCCTGAGATAACATATAATGTGGGGTGGACATGTCAATGATAGCTGCCTTTTAGTTTTTTCCAATTCTGAAAGTAGCCCTCCCTCACACCCTTCTAAGTAGCCACAATAAACTTGGTTTATCAAGTCTTTGAAAAAAAAAGTCTTATGTGCTGTCATTTCTCTGTCTTGGGTGAATAGAAATTTATGCAACATCCATTTCCCCAAGAAAATTCACGCAGAAACTTCACTGTCTGTGAGAAATAGTCCTCTTATTAGCCCCTACATCCAAGAGACCTCCATCTGATCTGCCTCCAACGCAGGCACTCATGGTCCCTACAGACTGACAAGTCAAAGGAGTGTGCAGAATAAATTAAAGTGAAAATATTGTCCAGAAGAGACCATATGTTTGAGCAGACTGCATTTGCCTTGATGGGGGGATGTAAGTGTTATGAGAAATCATGTCCAACTTGTCAGAAAAATTGAATTAGAACCGGAAGGAAGAGGGAGATTGTAGACAAGGGAGCCAGGAAGCTTAACAGATATTCTCCTGAAATTAACAGATGTAAGACTAGTGGCCAAAACAACCTCAATCATTTTACTTCTTCCCATGAGAAATAGACATAAAAAACTTAATTTTAAAAATATGTGCTCTTTCTAGTTTTCCCACAGCATTATCTTTTTAAATTACAGAAAATATATTGACAAAATAACTAGTTTGTTAATTAAAAACAAAATTTCAAAATATACAACTACTATTATATAGAGCAAGTCATAATATTCTATTGGCCAAATAATATTATATAAACCAAACAGGTTATAGGTAAGGATATATGTAAATACATTTATGAATGCAATAATCGACAGGAGAAAGGAAAGGAAGAAATCTTGTAATTATAATATCAAAACTATTTTTCAAATTAAATACAAGCAAACACTAAAATAACAGAGGGCCATATTCGAGAATCTAGATAAAAGCTATTATCAAAAACAGCAAATATTCTTCTGGTTAGAAATATATATATATATTTATATAAATATAGATATATGTATCATGTTTATTTAATTTCCACTGCATGCCCATTAAGGAATGAACAAAGATATTTTTGTCAGAAGCACATGTTCTTATGTCACAAAAAATAACAATATAAAATATTCAAATTAAAAGTATATTAACATATAAATGCAAGAAAAATAAACAAGAGATGAGATAGATTACCCACTACCCATTGGTCAGCTGAGAAGGGAATTAATAAAGATGTGAGCCAGTGATTGTATAAACCGTATAGATGTTTGGTCATAGTGTTCCAAAAAGAGAACAGCAGGTGGGGGCAACTCCAATAATACCAGAAACCAGTAATTTTAGCTCAGGTAATAAAATTTCAACAGAAATATTGAGGATTAGTTCAAGTATATGGAATAAATATGGGAATCTGAAAGAAAAACTCAATTTTTGGTCAAAGTGTTAATAACTGAGCTAAAGAAGGACAGAACCAAACCCAGTATGTGAAGAAAACCTCAAGGCACTAATTCTACAGTATTTGCAGTGCATATTTGGTATTCACAGTCAACTTCAACAGGTAGAACTAGAAATTTGGATTTCACAAGAGAATATATAGATATATAATAAAAGTATAATCAGGAAGAAGAATAAAGATAGATTATTAGGTCAGTCACAAGACGCATGGATAGTTAATAGACAAGTGATAGCTGATAAATAGTAAGTAGGTGACATATAAATAAAATAGAGGTGATATATTTTTAAGTTGATAAATGATAGATATGTATATCAATAAATGATAAATTTAAAGGAGAGATGATAGATTATAGATATATGAAAATAGAAGTTGGATGATAAATTCAATGCTCTATATACATATTATACATGTAGATAGCTTGATTATATAGATGGATCATAAAAGATAAATAGATAAATAAATGATAGAGATAGATAGGCATATAGACATAGATGTTACACAAATTGTTATTGATACAGTTAGTTAGATACATGTTAACTTGATGATATGAAGATTGATAATAAATTAGTGATAGATGAAAGGTAACTAGATGATACAAAACTAGATAGGTGACTGTCTGCAGACACAGGATACTAAAGTAATAAAGTAATTAGGTATGCCTTAGAGCAGGTAAAGACAGTCATTACTTTTGTAGAAGTAGAGGCCATAAGTGGAGAAAAATCAAAAGTGTATGTTTCTGTACAGAGAATAGAGAAAGACTGACAAAGAGCACATGATTTTGTTCATGATATGAAAGTATTTGTCTGTCAGAGTGAGCAGTATTAATATACAGTCACATGGAGAAAGTTTTTATGTATGAATGGAGTCATAGGCAAAGAGGATTCTTTTCATTACCACAAATTTGTTAGTGATCTAACAAGAAGCTTGTTGATGTTATTCATAATTGGAGTTTAAGGAGAAAGAAAAGGCAGACTGTCATAAATAAGTCACATATCAAAAAACAAATGTTTATAAATATATTACAGCTAGTCATTGACTTTGGGTGAATAGAACCGGGGTTGTAAAGTAGAACCAGTGTCTTGGCTCTTATGTTTTCACAATCTTAGTCATCTGCTTCGGACAGAGCAGAAACTATGAGCTCAAAATTCACCAAGGCGATTTCTGTGCTACATATTAAAAATAATGAGAGCTGTAGTTATTGCCCCTGAGGATTTATATAAAGAAGGATAATAATGAACAATCTTTAGTCTTTGTCTAAATCAGAATAGCTTAGACTGGATGTAATTAGCTAGCCTCTATTTACCTGGCCATTTTCTCGAAAGGCTGGGCTTACAGATTCGTTCCCCAGGTCACTTGCACTCTAAAAATCCATCAATAGGAACAAGGAAAATGAAGAAGTGTGGAAGATGGAGATTTTTGCTACTATTCAGGATACCACTCAGGCAATTGTCTTTTCTCAAGTAGTATACAAAAGTAACCAATGCTTCCAGGGGAAGAAAAATCGGAAAGAACATATCTGTGGTATTAATTTTAGTTAAAAGCACTTTTTCAGAGATTTCCAAAGTCGAAAGGGTAATCCAAGCACCCTTCTTATAGGCTCTCCTGATACCCACTTCTATGTGATGCAATTTAATTGTTGACAATGACAATTAAATAGAGCATTCTATCAGGGACAGAGAATTAGAGCCATTATGGGCACATACTGACAAAATCAGCCTTGAAAACAAAATGGCTACATAACATTTTAAAATATGCAATCATGGAAGAGATCAAATATTAACCTCTATATGCTCTGGGGTTATGAAGTAGTGTGTGGAAAAAACATGACTGGCTCATGAGTGTCAGGATTGAATTATATGAAGACACTCTTCAAATACATGTGCCAACATTTGGTGTAGCAGGGGACCACCTGGGTGAAGATATGTCCTGCTCTTCTATTGGTCGTGGTTCACTTTTCCAGTCCTAGTGTTAGATTGACCATTTTAAGGCATAAGTGAATGAAAAAAAATCTAAAAAGCTATGTTCTAAGGAATATAAATTTCACTAAGTAAACATTTAATGTAAAATAAGCACAAGTTCTCAAAAATATGGTCATATTTTAGCAAAGAGTCAAATATGGAAATAAATTATAGAATTTTTTAAGGTTTATCTATTGAAGAATCACTAGCTGGAGTTTTGGAATCCTGATAGCTGATTACTCAATAAAGTGCAGAATCATATGGTATGCTTCTCTTGTGATTGTAAGCCTTCATCCACACCCTTAATAATAAAGAGGTATCTGTGATAAAACCTCCAAAACCTAACAAAATTAAAAAGTAGTATACAGGTTGAAAATGAATTCATTGATTTGAAAAACCACAATAATAACGCTTCCTCCTTTTTTTCTCAGGAAACATATTACAATAGGTTTCAAAGTCTCTCTCTCTCTCTCTCTCTCTCTCTCTCTCTCTCTCTCTCTCTCTCTGTGTGTGTGTGTGTGTGTGTGTGTGTGTGTGTGTGTGTGTGTGTGTGTGTGTGTGTGTTACTGAATACATGAAATGAAGCTCAAATAGAAGTCAGAAATCTCTCACTTTATCATGTGAGACGCCCAGATCAAACTTGGTTCACTAGGCTCTATACCAAGTGCTATAACTTGACAGCCCATTTGCTAGTTCATTACTGTCTGCTATTTAGGAAACATCTAAGGTGACACGATCATGCTTGTGCCAGAAGAAAATCTGCACTTAGTCAACCAAATTCCTACTTTACAGAAAAAGAAGCAGACCGAGGGAATCAGATCAATTCAAGTTAACATAATTAATTTGGATCAGAATCAGAGCTGCCTGTTTACTCAACCATATCATGTTGATGCTTTGTTTAAGGAAATTCCTACTTATATTTAAGTTACTAAAAAGTGTTACTACTTCTTTCAAAACTTTATAGGAAAAGTAAATGTTACGCTGTAGTCAAAATATTAAATGTTGAAAGTAATTAAAATTATAATTGCCTTCATATAGTCATCAAGCTATGTATAGTCATTAGATTATTCCACTGTACACATAATCATACAAAATTAAATTAATTTAAAATGACTATTAGTATAGAAATAAAGGCCATACGAGTATTGTAAGGAGGAGGGGTCAGCTGGAAACTCTAATAGTCACTGACTGGTTTGACAAAATATTTGTCATTTGTGTCTAGCCAGTATCATTGACAGATCACTTTAGAATTGAAATAATCATTTAAAGCTATTGATAGTTAAACACATGAAGATAATAAGGAAGCAAGCATAATATAATAACGACATATAAATTGACAAGAAAAATTGCCAGCAGTTAGCAGTATGTACTCCTTCTGCAAAGGACCCAAGTTTGAGATCTAGAACCCACACTCAGCATCTTACATTTGCCTATAATTCTAACTTTTACTTAGGGCAACCCAATTTCTTTGTTATTCACAGGCAACTGAGTGTACATATACATACCTACAAAGACAAGCTAGTATACTGCTTGCAAAATGCAAAGGTTTGGGTTCACTTGGGTGTCTCTCACCAATTTTTGTATGTGACAATTTTTTTCCAGTTTTACACAATGTTCATGCTGCCTGTTCATAAACACATCCTGTTCTGACAGCTTGATTCTGAAAATATAATTGTTTGGTTAAATTCCCCTTCCTTTGCATCTATAAGAGCTATTTGCTGCTCATTACAGGGCACTCAAGATATATGCATTTCCTATATTTGGAAACATGAAAGCTTTCAGTTTCTTTCCTGGCATTCTACCAGCAATTTTTACTGATCAGCCAGAATAAGAGTCTAGCAAAGACTGAAGTTGAATTCTTTGAAGTTAAGTGCCGAACCCTTAGAAAGTGATAAAAGAGGCAAACAACTGCCTTCCTGGCATGCCGGCTTCTAATTTGGAAAGTGCGACAGTCAGCACAGGACTCGACTGCGTTGGTAGAAATTGTCAAAGACAATGGTAATACATAAAATTATCCAAACTATCCAGGAAACACATAGCCTCAAACCTATATTTAAGTTAAAAATTATAATAAAGTATCAATATTTTATACTCCCAACAATGCTATGCCTGGCAGTTCACTTTTAGCAAAAGATGCAGAAGAAAAAAAAGTGTGCATTTTAAAAACCTAACAAAGAATCACCATTTTCTGCTAAAGTAAGATAAATAAATATGTGAGGAAACATTTTTCTAATGGTTCTTTCTATCCATGTAAGGTAAAAAAACTGTTGCTTCTAACAGAGGGCCCCCTAAGCTGTGAAAATCATTTGAGTGAGTGTGTATACATACAATTCACCCATCATTTATATATGCCTCAGTTTTTGCAAACTATAATCCATCCTGTATTATTAAAAGATGAATATTCAAATCATGCTTGGTAGAATAACTTAAAATAATTTCTAAAGCACTGAAACATCTCTATACAGATTATTAAAGAGTATTTTTCAATTTCTGCCTATATATATTGGCTATAGATATCCAGCATATGGCCTCTTCAATGTCAGTGTTATTTAAGACATAAATAGTGCATCATAAACATTCATAGGATTGCAGAGATCGCACTCTGACAGTCTTTTCCCTCCATTCAACAAATATTCACTGAGTTTTTATCACACACCATGTATTATTGTAGGCATCATGGAAATGAATGTAAATGAGAAACAATTTTCATCCTTTGTTGAAAGGCTAGCATTAAGTAAGGAGTTAAGATACTTACTCTATCTTAATATAATAAAAAACATATCAATAAAATAAGACCAAAATCCTTCACAGTGGGTAGATATAAACAGTTCATGGGCTGAGAATTTGGCTCAGTGCTAGCATATATGCTAAGTATGTTTCAAGTCCTATATTTGACTCCCAAGTCAATAATGAGAAAAACACACAGTTATGACATATTATAACTCATCTAGAGACTTTAAAACTTTTGTAATCATGATTATTTATTTATTTGGATATGGTGCTGAATTCCATGACTGAGTTTGGGGTGCCATAGATAAACCTAGATGAGACAGACTTTGGCTATTACCATATGTGTCTCTGGAATCAAACTTAGAGCACTGTTCTAGGTGGAAGGAATCTGTACCTACTGAGCTTTCCTATTGGCTCCAGAAACATTTCGTTGTAATTCTAATTAACAACTGGGCAAATTAGTTGAACAGAGACTATTTAAAAGGAAAAAAAAAAATGCATCATCAATGAACATGTGAGATATATATGGTCAATGAACTTTCGCCATTAGGACAAGTGCAAACCAAAACTAAGGTTCTATCTCACCACGGTGAAAAGATTTATCATCAGTAAAGAAGATCATAATTGGTAAACCCACAGAGACTGCTGACTGGAGCTAGTGGGATCTCACAGACTCTGGACTGACTGCTGGAGAACTTGCAGGCATCAAACTAGCCCCTCTGAATGTGGATGAAAACTGTGGGGCTTGGTCTGTTAGTGGGGCCCCTGGAAGGGGGACCAGAATTTATACCTGTTGCATAAATTGGCTTTTTGGAGCCCAATCCCTATGGTGGGATACTTTTCTCAGATTTTATGTGATGGTCGTGCGGGGAGGGGGGCAGCTTATTCCTGCCTCAACTTGCTGTGTCAGACTTTATTCACTCTCCATGCTTTACCTTCCTGAGGAGTGGATAAGGGGGTGGGGGAAAGGTGGAGAGGAGTGGGAGAAGGGATTGGGGTTGGTATGTATAATAAAACAAAGATTAAATTTAAAGACTAAAATAACAATAGCTTTGTATACCAATAGGAGCATCTTGATAATGATTAATACTAGGTTTTCCACTTTTATTAAAGTACTAGTCCTAGATATTTATTGAAGAGGGGACGGGGGATAGGAAGGGGGAGGATGAAAGCTGACTGGGAGGGACTGGGAGGAGGGAAGGGATGGGGAGCAGGGGTTATATGGATTAAAGACGACCTTTTTTTATAAATAAAAAATCCAAACATTAACGGAAAAAAAAATAAGAAAAATGCTGAAGACAGTGCAATCTCCTCTGGTTTTATTTGCCACCAGCCATTTGCTGAATAAAGAACCTAACAAACAAACAGAAAAACAAAGAACAGTCATTTGTGACAAGTGTAAAAGACAAAGAAGTTGCTGAAGAACTATAGAAATCAACGTGGAAGGCTCTGAGAAAGCTAAAAAAAAATCTATGTACACTGCCCGTAAAAATATACCCGAAGAAATCAAAGTCAATGTACAGCAATGACATCTGCAAACCCATGTTTACTGTGACAGTTTCGAGTAGCCACATCTTGAAATACATACAGGTGTCAATGAGTGAATGAAGGGATAAAGGAAACGGAGCATATGAACAGAATGGAGTACACTCTCTTTAAAAATTGAAATCAGTCACTTTGCAGAAAAATAATGGTGTTGGAATCCATGACATCAAACGAAAAAAAAAAATCACAACTTGTGCAAATATGCTATTTGTAATATGTATAAAACATTATAAAACTTTAATGGGAGCCAATTAGGAAAAACTGGAGTAATAGAAAAATGGAGAGATAAGGGACACGTGCATGGGAATATCAGAATGAATCTATTATTTTGTGCAATTCATTTATGCTAATTATCTAATGTTAGAAGTGAAAACCACATGTCAAATTCAAGGCTCCTGCAGGAAAGTTTTTGAGAGGTATTGATAAAATATTCATAGAATTTCAGAAAGAGATAACCTCCTTTCATCTATTTCTATAATACTGAACATATTCGGCAGTCAAATATATACAAAATTAAATTATTATATCTGGTTCTAAAATTACTGTAACATTTTTCTCTTTTTACCAATAATAGATGCATTTCTCAAAGCTTCACATACCGCCTAATGGTGGATATATCATTTTGTTATTCATGTGCATTTTCCAGATTATGTTGGCAGCAATTTATTTTCAAGTTTCTTTTGACTATACCTACAGATTTCTTTTTGGAATTTCTAGACATTTTATCATTCTAAATGACCTTCTCTTGCTATTATCAACTTATTCAAGTCATGTAAACATCCAGGCAGGAGTTACTGGTCCAACATATTTCTGTTTTGTATGGATTTGTTGCATTTCTTATTTCCTAATGGAATGACTTTTCAATTAAACATTTAACAATTTATTCTTAATATTAAATTGAGGCTAATTTTCCAAGATTTTCTCTGTTATTATTGCTTTTGTCTCTCCTCTGATGGAATTTTATTCCCAAATAAAAAAGATATTCATAGATATTTTTATTCAAAACATTTCAGTTTTTAAAATTTAGTTTGAGATAACTAGAGAATTCTATTTTTTTACACACATTATTATATAAATGTCATCAATCTGAAGTATCTACTTTCTTTAGAATTTGTTGAAAAGCAAAAAAAAGTTAATTTACACTGAAACTTTTGATGTCTATTGGAGATTCCAGTTACCCTCAAAGTGCCAATTATCCTAAAAGGTTTCAGTGAGTATGAACTTGCCACTGAATTTTGTCCACTAGTTCATGACAAATTATTATGTCACTGACATGTTTGATTGTGCAGCTCACCTCAATGCTGAAAGATATGTATGTTTTGCAAACAAAATTAGTTCTTGTCCAGACTGGTATTGATAGTTTAATGCTCTGCATGTTCTTGTGCAGTTTTGCACCCAGTTTACCTGTTGTTTGTTTGGTTTTTTTTAATGCCAATTTTATATTTTTGACATAACTTTATGGAAATCAAATTTTAGGAAATGCATATATCCATCTTAATAATATTTCCAATAATAAATTTTATATCTCTTAAGTTAATTAATTTTAATACATCAGCATTCTACAGGAAAAGTGACTACAGATATTTACATGAGCCCACTACTAATGTAATGTCTTGCTACATCTCAACATATTTTTCTTTTAATAGTGACCTTGAAGCCCATAGATAGAATGGGCCATCTGCATTGTTTACTTGGTATGCCCCAGTTTGTCACAGGAACACTGTTGTGTGTTTTCTTATAACCATTTGTTCTTCATATATAAGTCCTGGCACTGACAATGTGAAATCTGTATGCAAGCTCTTTTGAAGCTGAATACTCTATAATAGTATGACAAGGGTTTCCGTTTCCTTCAAGCTGCTTCAACTTCAAATGTTGGCCTTTTACTTTTCATTTTTTTGAAAATAAATTTTTTCGTACATAATATATTCTAATTAGAGTTTCCCCTCCCTCTACTCCTCCCAGCTCCTCTCCACCTCTCCCCATTCAGATCCACACTTTTTTATCTCTCATTAGAAAACAAACAAGCTTCTAAGGAGAAAATATATATATATATATATATATATATATATATATATATATATATATATATATATATATATGAGAGAGACTCATTTCCATACTTGAAAACCCCATAAAAACACCAAACTAAAAGTAATATGTATGTCCTTTGGTCTTGCTTATTTAGAGGAACTTACTTTACTAGTGTCCTCCTCCAGTCCTGCTGGTTCTTAACACTCTTTTCATCTCCTATTCCAAGAGATCCCTGAACCCTGAGGGGAAGGACGTGTTGGAGACATTGTGTTAGGGTTGAGTCTTCCAAGGTCTCTCACTCTCTACTTAAGAATTGTCTGTGGGTCTCTGTGTTTACTCCCTTCTCATTCACTAGAAGGATTTTATGATAATTGCTTCTCTTTTATAACCTGAAAATTTTTCATATATTTTTAAAGTAAAAATGGAATTTGCTTTTCTTGATGCATTGATTTTAAACAATTGCAACAACTTTCAAATTTTCTAGGTTACATGTTCTTTTAAATCTGTATAATATGGCAAACCGTATTGGTTTTCATGGTCATATAATGACATTTATTTTAAATATTTTATGAAATCAAATAAACAAAAATTACACATATATTATCATATTATATCAACATAGTTTAAATGAACAAAAATCAATTATTTAATAAATAAATTAACACTGTATTGTTTATCACCAGAGTTAAATTTTACTCCCAAACAAAATATTTGCCCAAATTTTATATTGTCCCAATTGGAGAACTTGTGAGGTTTGCTACTGGCATCTAGTGGACAGAAACCAGCAAGGTCATGAAATACATAGGTATCTTGTGATGTAGAGGGTAACTCTAACCAACAAAACAATTTTGTCTCATAAATTAGTAGTTCAAAAAAAAAAAAACTAATGAGTTCCACACCTACAGTTGTATTAGATATCATTATTTTAAGTTCTTTATTCAAATCTTTGTGTCTTGTAATGATCATGAGACTTATAAGTATATTAAGGCATTTATTTTCCCTTAATCTCAATTGCCAGTTTTCCAGTTCACAATCAGTATCCTAACACAAATGTACAGATAACCCTGAGTACTTATATACTTTACTTTGTATTTGGCAACTAATTTTTCTCTGTATATTTATCATCCTCACAAGTAACTATCTATAACCATACCTTTTGTCATCTACTATGTTCTTAAGATTTATTTCATTCAAGAGTCACACTGTACATCCATGTCATTAGTTACTCAACACTTAAAATAATAGAAAAATGGTTGTTTTACATTATTCCCCAGGACATATAGTTCTGTGATGTGTTTAATTGTCAAATATTACTCCTTTTATGTCACAAATAATGTAGTGTAGATAGATGCATAATAGGGTAGTTGACTGAACAGTTTCTCTTAAATTTGAGTTCACCACACATGGATGGTCAAGATTCTTAGAATATGTTTCTGTTTCTAACAGAATTTCTTCAGCTACATAGTCCATTATGTGTAGAGAGTAAGAGTCCTTGGAGCATTCAATCCTGGATGGGATGTCTCTATCTGATCCCTCCCCTCGGGGCTCAGGGAACTCTGAAGAAAAGGAAGCAAAAGATTATAAATGCTACTGGAGATAAAAGCCACCTAAGAAATGAGGTCTTCTAGTCACCACAGTACTGAAGCTTCTAAAACCTCACAGAGACTGCGGCAGTATGCACAGGGGCCACACAGGGCTAAAGATGACACAAATACAGTGCTGATAAAGAAAGTAGATATAAGCCTTCATCCCCATCCTAAAATACATCTCCAATTAGTTTTCTCCAGAAGAGTCTCATTGAGGATAAAACCACAGGTAAGAGCAGGTCCCATGCCCAGCAGTCGACAACCAATGTAGAACAAACTCAGCAGTATTCCCATAATACTTTGTAGGGGGTTTGGTTTTTTTGTTTGTTTGCTTAGGGCTACAGAACTTATGACTGTATTTTATAGCTTCAATTTTTTTTTATGAGTTTTCTATGCCTGAATGTGTGTGTCTCAAGATCTATGTGTGTTTCTTGTGGATTTTGGATCCCTTTTTGATTTGTTTGTTTTGCCCTATTTATTCTGTTTTTTTAAATCTTATTTTATTAAAATTTATTTAAATTGTCACCATCATCAGTTCATACTGTGTTTGTTTGTTTTTCTGGATCCATTATCTCACCCAGGATGATGGTTTTCTAGTTCCATCCATTTGTCTGAAAATTTTGTGATGTCATTGTTTCTTTTTTTTTTTTTATCATTAACATTGAGTAATTCTCCATTGTGTAAATGTACTGGATTTTCTTTATCCGTTTTTTGGTTGGAGGGCATCTAGGTTGTTTCTAGGTCCTGGCTATTACAAATAAAGCTCCAACGAACATAGTTGATCAAGTGTCCTTTTGTTGTGGTCGAGCATCTTTTGAGAATATTTCCAAGAATGATAGTGCTGGGTCCTGAAGAAGGCTGATTCTCAATTTTATGAGAAACCACAATACTAGAGTGTGTGTACAAATTCACATTCCCACCAACAGTGGAGAAGTGTTCCCCTTTCTCCACATCCCCTCCAGCATAGCCTGCCATTAGTGCTTTTTATCTAAGCCATTCTGACAAGTGTACGTTGTTATTTCAATGTCCTTTTGATTTGCATTTTCCTGATGGCTAAGAATGTTGAATCGTTCTTAAAATGACTTTGTGCCATATGACACTCTTCCATTGAGAATTCTCTGTTTAGATCTGTACTCTTAAAAAAAAATGGGTTATTTGGTTTTTGGATATCTAGTCTTGAGTTCTTTATATATTTTGAAGATTTTCCCTTTATTGGAAATGTGATTGGTAAAGTTCTTTTTCCATATGATAGGTTGTCATTTTGTCCTATTGATAGTACCCTTTGCTTTACTGAAACTTCTTAGTTTCAGGAAGTCCTATGCTACTGGTATTATATTTAGGAAGTGGTCTCCTGTGGCAGTGGATTCAGGGCTACTTCCCACTTTCTCTCTTATCAGGTTCAGTGTAAATGAATTTATGTTGAGGTCTTTGATCCATTTTGACTTAGGTTTTGTGCAGGGCAATAAATACAAATCCATTTGCATTCTTCTACATGTTGACATCCAGTTATGCCAGCACCATTTGTTGAAAATGTTATCTTTCTTCCATTGCACAGTCTTGGCCTCTTTGTTAGCTAGCAGGTGTTTATAGGTGTGTGGGTTAATGTCTGTGTCTTCAATTTGGTTCCGTTGGCCAACAGCTCAATTTTTATGCCAATACCAAGCTGTTATTATTATTATTATTATTATTATTATTATTATTATTATTATTATTATTACTCTATCTATATAATAAAGCTTGAAGTCAGGGATGATGATGCCTCTGGAACTTTTTTTTTATAGTATTGTATTGGCTATCCCAGTTTTTTGTTTGTCCATATGAAATTGAGTAATTTTTTTGAGGTCTGTGAAGTATTGTGTTGAGATTTTGATGGGTACTGATTTTGGTAAGAGTGCCATTTTTGCTATGTTGATCTTACTGTCCAAGAGCATGGAGATTCTAGATTTCACAACCCCAGAGAATATAGACAGAGAGGAGAACCCTAAGAGAGCTACACATGGATTTTTCCCAAGAAATAGAAATGGTTATGTTCTCCTGGCTAAACTTGGAGAGGGTATAGATATCTGAGGCAAGCAAGGGACTGGGAAATGAAGTTTTTGTTCAAGAAGACTTAGTTATGGATGGGACTGAAAGGTGAGAAATGAGGAAAATATGCTGACAGAGTGAGACATCATGGGCTTGGAAATTTAATGTGCTAAGAAAATCCACAAGCACCCATAAGGCAGTTGCAGCTAAGTCTCCTGGCAGTGCTGGAGAGGGTGCCTGAACTAGCCTTTCCCAGTAGTTATGTTGGTGACCACTCTAATTGTCATCATAGAACCTACGTCCAATGACTGAAGGAAGAAGAAGAAGCAGATACCCACAGCCTAGCACTTGACCAAACTACTGGAGTTCAGATAAAGAAAGGGAAGAACAACTATAGCATCAGAGGGATGGTCATAAGCACAATGGAGATATCCACAGGGACAGCTGATCAGAACTAATGGGAACTCACTGACTCTGGACTGTCAGCTGGAAAGCCTGCATAGGTCCCAAAGAGGCCTTCTGCATGAGGGCGGCAGTTGCTCTAATCAAGCTATTGGTGAGGCCCCTGGCTATGGGATCAGAAAATATCCTGTTCACATGAAGTTGTTTTTGAAGCCCACTCCGTATGGTGGGATGCCTTGCTCAGCTTTGATGATGGGTTCTGCCTCAACTTAATATGTTAGCCTGTGATGACTGCTCAAGGGAGGCCCTTCCCTCTTTGAGGAGTAGATGGACGGTGGAATCAAGGGAACTGGGGAAAGTGTGGTGGGGAGAGGAAGAAGAGGAGGAAGGGGGGACAGTGGAGAGTATGTAAAAGGAATGGTATTGATAGTTTTAAAATACTATAAAAATATAAAAGAAAAAAACCTATTTTCAGTTTAAAAGGGTGATGGGAAAAATGAGTCCATTATGGGTAAAGGTGAGTTCAAATATTATTGCTTTGTGTTTGTTAGAATACTAAAATTTATGTACATACAGGAACGACTATAAGCTAAAGAGATGCAACTATTTCAGCAATGTATTTTCAAATGGTAAGAAATGTGAAAAATGGACCAGAGATACTGGAGAGATAAAAACAAAGTCGTGGAGATTCTTTCTCGGAGCATCTGCGAATATCTTGTCATGTTCTTTGAGTTCAGATGTCGGTTCTTTCACAGTGAGATAGAATAAATCCACTCCCTTAGCCATTTAGTTTGAACAAATCTGAGAGGGTAAGTTTAAAAATCAGATATGTACAATCTTGAGGTCTACAATCATAGGAGTCACCTGAAGAGGTGAGATAGCTGTATATTACCACGGGGCTTCTGCACCAGACATAAGTAGTTCACGGAGATTTCTTCAGGATCTCATCATCTTGGTTTCATCAATTGGTATTTGTAAATCTGATGGGTAAGAAACAGTATCTCACTGTCTCCGTATACTTTCTATGATTATTAGTGAAGTGAGTAATTTCATATAATTTTGATTTATTGAGTGCTGGTATAAGAATTAATAATTTCATGCTATTCTGATATTTCTGGGGAAAACTGGGAAGGATTTTCATTAAGCCCTATTATGTGAGATAATGTAACACCTGTGGAAATTTTTTTCTAGGATATGATGAATATCTTTTCAAAGAATAATTTATTTTTGTCATTTTATATTGTATTTTCAATTGGAGTTATTTGAATGCCAGATTTTTATGACATTTTTATTTCTATGATGTGAAGTAAACTGTTTTTATAAAACTCATTGCCCATATGTTATTTTAAATGTTTAATATGTTTGTTTTAATATTTATCTTTTTGTTCATGATTTCATGTAAATACATACTTTTTCTAAGAGAGAAAACATTATCACTCTCCTCATTTATGGAGCAATATATTTTATTCTCACTTGACTTTAATATAACCTTTGGCCTATGTTTTCCTTTTTGTGATTTTTATTTAGAATTTTATATTTGGGCTCCAATGACCCATTTATATTTTAATACCTGTTTATCATGTAGTCTCTAAAGATTTAATTTGAAAGAGCTTTAATACATGGGAGGTCTGGTGCTCAATTCTGTTGTTCTTCTAATGTGTCATAGACATTTTTAGCCTTTTAACCCTCCAGAAAAAATTTTAAGATCAACTTATAAACCTCCACAATCAACACTGGAGAGATTTAAATTTAAATTACACTTAACTTACAATTTATTGCTATTTGAGATATTTATATTTTATGTCACATTAATCCAATCTTGAAATATTTTCCCAGAGCCTTAAAATTGTTCTTTCTTATTAGATATAGTACTTTATTCAGATTTTCACTTGCTGCTAATGGTATCTGGGAACATTCTGATTTATTCTTATATTTATTCCCAGAATTTTGATTTAGCCTATCTTATTACTGTATACATATTGTGAGAATCTTAAGGAGGTTAAATTTTATATTGAAAAAGGATTCTTTTTATCTGTTTTATTCTCAATAGTCATTAAAGTTTATCCTGTGTAAAGTTCCTGAAAATTGTTCACTTATAAAGATAGGTGAAGTGTGTTTGCCACGTGTATGACTTAAATGGTGTACGCACAAAATGCCAGTACTTTTCTTTACAAAGACAAATGGATTTCTTTTTACATAAAATTTGCTAGTTTTTTATTATGAATTCTAATAGTTTTAACCAAATTTTAGCTGAATGATTATTTATAACTTGCCAACCATCTCCACTATTTTATAAATATTATTAATGGCAAGGTCCAAGTA
Source organism: Phyllotis vaccarum (assembly GCA_033318265.1). Lineage (NCBI taxonomy): Eukaryota > Metazoa > Chordata > Mammalia > Rodentia > Cricetidae > Phyllotis > Phyllotis vaccarum. Next base: position 93,555,894 of record JARWLC010000015.1, on the reverse strand, counting down.
TTAGACTTTTATAAAAAATGCATGCTTCTGATATTTTCAATTATGTAATATTTTCAATGTGAATCTTGTAATGCTTCCAAATATGGCATTAAACATGTGCCACTAATTTTAAAGTTAATATCAAATGTAACATGTATAACTGTGATCATGAATGTTTATGTACTTAATGAAAATATTTTATAATCTTTTGAGTAGATATTTATTTAATCAGATTGTTAAATATTTGGGGAGGTATAAAATGGATAAAGCACATGTAAGAATTCATAGGGAATGAAATATTAGGAGATGAAATTGATTAAGTAAAGAAAAGGTACTTCATGGTAACGTAACGGATACTGGTAGAGAATGCTAAAAAAGGGAAAAGGCTTTGTGCAAGAAATCACAAAACATTGGTGGAAAATGTACAAAACTCATGATAGAATGGCTAATATAAATTAAACGCACTAATATTCTTAACGTATCTTGAGACTTACTACAAAGGCAGAGGTTTGGGTGTATAGAGCCAATTCCTTTATGATATTCTGCTGGTTATGAAAGTTCATATCAAAGACAAAAATGTCCTTGTCTTCTTTCTATACTATTCCATACAATACTGGAAGTAACACACACACACACACACACACACACACACACACACACACACACACACACACACACACACATACACACACTCACACAAGGCACAATACCGATGTAATAAAGTCTAAGTGTCAAATACGTGTAAATGAAAGAGCAGCTACTGCAGTTTTGCATCTCAGAGTCATTCCATTGCACAGGAAACAGAAAAATTACTATTTTAAATGGGTTTCTCTTCACATCTAACTTTTTATGTCTCCATAAGTTTGTCTTTTATTTTTATCTTTATCTCCCGAATTTTTCTTGCTTTCTCTCCTTAATAGTTACCAAAACTCATAAATTGTATATATGCAATTTTGAATAACATTTTTAAGTCTTTAAAATTCCACAGGGTGTATTTTAATCATATTCATTTTCTTTTCCTCTTTAACTTCCCAGAATTACCTCTCCCTACCTCACATGCCATTAGATCAATCTCAGAGCTCTCTGCAAAATGTCTCTAAAATATTACACATGTTGCAATGGGGTTTCTTGGTCTCGAGTGGCCAGAGGCCCAGACCCACAGACCTGCCGCGCCAGACTCATTAGCTGCCCACCGCTGCTGCTCAGGCCCCCAGAAATGACTCAGATGCTTATATTAAGTTCATGCTGTTTGGCCTAAGGTTCAGGCACATTGCTAGCTAGCTCTTGCATCTTAAATCAACCCATTTCTAATAAACTGTCTGCCACGTGGCCCGTGGCTCACCTGTGTTCCTTACATGTTGCTCCTTGGGCAGCTGGCTCAATCTGCTTGACTCCGCCCTACTTCTCCTACCTATGCTCTGATTTCTCCTCCTACTTTTTTTATGGTGCTTGTCATGGACCAAAACAGCTCCTTTGTTTAAAGATTGATATTTACAGCATACAGAAAGGCATTCCCATATCATACACACTTATCAAATTTATACTTAATTTAAAATTTTCATCAGATGAATTCAAATGTTCTATAAAATGTTTCCTAGAACAAAATCTTATTGAGTGTTGTATAATTTATTTTATGGAGCTGATTTACATGTGACAAAGGAAGTAGAAACATAATAATATCATTTGTGGATATTAATAGAAAGTATAAATGAAATATTATCTTCTTGGCATCAACAGGATATTAAAAGAATTGTCTTCATAGTTATTAATCTCAGTACAGATTGAAAATAGCTGATGAATTATCTTAATGTTTTAGTAAGAATACAATGAAAATTCTATAGATGTAATGTTCCTTTGTAATATTTTCTAGAACATGAAATACAAAAGCAGCCATCTTCTTAACATAAAAGAGCAAATATTAACATTTTACTTGCTGACTAAATACAACATATTCAATTCAAGGTAAAACAAATTTACAACTACAATTTTGCATTTCTTAGATAGACTTTTATAAATATAAGAGAATGTTGACAGATAATAAAGTAGGAAATGCCAATTTTAACATTTATATGTGACATATTTTAAAGGAACAGTGTTAATAGCAATAAAATAATCAAGAAACACTGTAAAATCACTTATTTGTGAGAAAAATCTAATGCAGAAACATGACAGTATATATAAGAATAACTGTAAAATTACTAATAATTAATTGTAATATATACATTACTCACTACTTCTCAAGCATTTTCCTGAGTATATTGATATATTACATCATCAAACAGTCATTTTCTTATAAATATAAGGAAATGGAGGCCCAGGAATTAGAAATTCATGTCTTAGTTTCTACATCTAGAAAACCGAAGAGTCTGAATCATACTCAATGGTATACTGCACAGACTATTTTTATTTATTTGTTTAATAAACACTTTTGAAAACTTGTCAGTAGCTTAATTTCTGTGTGTATTTTTTCTTATTTTTCATTTTTATTATATATAATACAGTTTTATTTATTTTCAAATGCATAATTTATTGATACTCTTATTTTTAGTATGATTAAAAACACTATAGTGAGATATACAATCAATATATCTTACGGGGCTATTATAATTGAATTAATTAGAAAATTAGCCATAGAAATAAGAACTGCGAAATCTAATGGAACTGATGATGTAAAGGGGCTACCAGGATTGATGCTTTATTTTGAAAAAGAATCAAGTGACAGCCTTACCTTAAAAGATATAGCAAAGCACAAGCCCATGGATTGATGAATCGATGTAGAGGCAATCCATTCATGTTTTTACATTGTATATTTTTCTAACTTTTAAATGCCTAAAGTTTTAGTTGCTAAAGTCACTACTGGAAAATAATTGAATATTCACAGAGTATCAAAACCATTAGACACACATTATGGGTGGTTAATAAAATGGTTATAAGAAAACAAAATATTAAGATAAAATTCAATATCTCAAAAAATAAGTAGAAAAACAGTCTCATCTATGCAGTTAACAATAACATTTACTATGTAATCACCTCTTTAGCAACTGTTGACCTACCATGTTTCAATAACATTTTTAAGCACTGATAGCTGTAATGGATTTATAAATTAAATAACTGGAAGGAAATATTTGAAAATTAATCATTGTTACATTACTTGGGATAGGGCAACCACAGAAGCAATAACAAACATTCATGCATATTTTTAAGATACTGTTACACAGAACCCTAATATAAATGACAACTTTCTCACCAAATCAATGTGCGGTAAAACTCACTCTCTTTTACTTGGATTGCAAAATATATTTATGGATTGGCAAAGGGTTGTAAAAATCTTATATCTAAAATTAACTAAATTTCTAATAGTTGAAAGAGTGTCTGATTCTTCTGAATTCTAGAGGGAAGAACAAGAGGATATTGAATATAGCTGCCTAACTACCAGAGATGGTCAAGCTGCCTACTTCTGCATCCTTAGAGGGAATAAACATGTGTTGTCAAGTTCTGAATTTGGAAACCATGTAGGTCATATGACAATACAAACCATAGTGTTATGTGACTTTTCCTGAGAAGGGAAACTAATGTCTACTTACTTCAACAACAGAAAAAAAGGAAAAATAGTTCTACACATTCTAAATTGGTAAACCAATGAGATTAGTTTAGATTTCTTATAGGAGATTGCATAATTTTTGAATAGATGCAACACTTGAAAGAAACTCTATTTCTCAGGAATTGTTAACTGTCTATAAATGCTTGAAGAAGAGTATGGCTTCATGAGATCCTCCCCTCCAATACAGAACATAAAAGTGTCTGATCTTGTGGAAGTATTCACAATATAATACCAGTCAGTTGCTGACAGCTAAAAAGAGAAAAGAGCAATGGGCATGGCATACCCAGAAGACAGCATCACCCAAAGCATAGAAAACTTGAAAATAAGAACACTTTTGAGGAAGGGGATGAATGTACAGACATAACCCCAAGGTGATGCTAGAGAAGCTCAATGCAGAAACAACTCTCTGAAGCAAAAGATTATCTAGCTCTAACTGTTCATATGGTGAGGCTTAGAAAACTTGATTTAATCCCTTCCTAAGGGCACTGAGGAAGACCCCGATGTTGAAGTTGACTAACGTTTTGCTAATCCACATGTAAGCCATTATGCTTAGTTTATATCAGGACATTTGCCTGAAAGGACCAAACATAATTTTGACTGGTGTCTGCTTAATAGATGTTGTTTACAGGTTTCTGAAATTACTCTGTTTAGAGATCTATGTAGGTAGCACCCTCAGACTTCAGCCAGCTTGTCTATTTCTCAGATGTCATGCAAAAGAACTGGATTCCTGTTGTGATACTTGTCTTCATGCACTGATAATTTACCCTGCTCATTCTATAGATCAGCTCAATTTATGCTTTTAGTCATAGTGAAAAATGGAAAATAATGTTTACTAGTTTTACAGAGCAAATATATTTCTTGACGGAGTTCCCAAAACAGAAGAAAGGAGACAGTTAATTCTCACATGATCCAAGTTCTAATTAAAACAACTTTTTATTGGCCTATTAGTGTTAGGGGGGGAGGAAGGAATGAAGAGCCAAACTGACTCCCCCTCCTTCTTTCTAAGTAATTTTCTGTCTTTATAGTGCCTTAGCTGTGAGATACAACACTTTATAACAACTTTGGGAAAACTCTCAAATTATACATGATATTCATAGGTGTCTATGCTGGTAACAAACAGCTTAATTAGTGTACACATTTAAATTTACATAGCACTATCTGTAATTTAATGATGAATATTTTAGAGAGAGAAATGTTTCATGGTGGTTTTATGGTAAGTAACTGTTTTACCTTCTGTAATTAAGTAGAGTAACTACTTTTAATCCTATTCAAGACCATGATTTACAAGGTGATACCTGTGTATTAATTATACATTTTTCCATTATGCCTTTACAAAATAACAAACAAATATCTACATAAGAATTTGATCACTATATTCCCAAAATATATGTATATAAGCAGAAAAATACATGCTTTTGTACATGTTTAATTCATGAGGCATGTGAAGATATAATGTATTTTTTGAATATATAAAATGTAGTTTTCAAGTATTTAATTCTACTTTAGATATTCTGGTAGACAATTCCTTACCTAGTAAAATTTTCACTTATGTCACATATACAAACATAATAATTGCATTTAAGAAATAATATTTTATTAAGTCAAAATTTTATGCAAAATTAAAAGTCTTAGTTAAGGTGACCTAACACCACTGTTCATGTTCCCATTAAGTCTGTCCATTGATCCCATTTTCTTTCTAGCAATCACTAGTATGCTCTCTGAGTCTATGAAATTATCACTTTTGGATTGGACATATGAGTGTGATAACACGGTCTTTCTTCTGTCCCTGGCTTATTTTACTTAACGTGATGCCCTAGTTCCATTGTATTGTTTCAGTTGATGGGCTCTCAGTCTTTTTAGAGTCGACTATCTGTCCAGGGTGCACCTATTAATTTATATGACAAGAAGGTATAGATGAAATGTGTTTGAATCCATTCATTAATCTCAGGATATTTTTCATATATTAACATCGCCATTCAATCTATGAATATGTTATACTTTAAGTTATTTAAGATTCCCTCATCTGTAGAACACTGAGTAGGTCTTCGTCTACAGTACATAACCTCATTTTTTTAATACTATTTTCAGTAGTATTTCATAGTTATATGTCACTTTCAATAGCCTACTTTATTTAAATCAACACTTAGTTTTTTTCTGACACAAAGTGTATTGATTTATCTCACATTTTGTTAATGACACCACAGATTTACCTGCTCCTATAACTTCTGAAGCAAATTGTCATGCATCTGCAAAAATAAAATAAAATAAAATAAAAACAAACCTAGGTTATTTCTTCCAAGAACAGAATAGAAAGGGGAAAAAAAGAATTTTATTTCCTAGGCATAAATTTGGAAAGAATAACTCTTTCCTCATTGTTTAAGGGGTTTTGCACCTATTGCTTGACAATTAGCTAGAATGTATCTATAGAATTCTGTAGACTTTCTCTTGACGTCTCACTCCATTTTACTCCTAGTTATTTCTTTTTAAATTAAAAATGGCTTTATTTTGGTCAGATGCCTTTTATGTTATTTGGAAATGGACAAACTAAGTGATTTATACTGACATATGTGTGACAGTTCTACTAACCTCCATTTCCAGGACAAGTCACATCTAGGACTAAAGCTGTTTGTATATGTTCAGGTTTAATGACCCAGGTTTGTTTAAGTATATGTTCATAAATGGCATTTTCTCTTTAGTGATTTGTCTCCTCATAGCAGGAGAGGGTGTTGCTCTGTACTCCAAACTGGCTTAAAATTAGTGATGATCCTGACTCTCTCTCCTGAGACTTCCGATGTGTGCCACCACATTAAAACCTTGTTTGATTTTGTTTCACAGCATGAGTTTTGAAAGCAATTTTACTTGCTTTTTGTTGTTATTACATTTTGGTGTTTTTGTATTGTTTTCTTAAACAGGTTATAACCAGTTTGTAAAATTTCCTGTTTGCTAGTGTTTCACAGAAGATCATAATTATGTCCTTTAATTTTGAACCTTTTTTAGTAGGCTATTTGATTATTGTGAATGTACACTGTCTGCTCTCCTGAGAACCTTACACTTGCAGTCTGGGACTTCTTTTTGTTGAATGCCATTGCCCCATAGGTCTGTTGTATGCTGTATGTGTGTGATAGAAGCACTGGACATACACCTTTATGCTTTTACACACATGCTTCATTTTAAAATGTGATTCCTGTAGCAACCCATTTATGTTTTTCAAGAAATAATGTCTGACAAGTGAAAAGCTGATTAACTTTTAAACAAATTAGTAACATTTTCTGGGATATCTGTGGAGGGTTTTTGATAGTTTTTGTCAGACTTCAATTGGAGATGACTTGAGCTTACTATTATAGTATAAAATATTTGATGATATTTATAAATATTTGTTGTATTTATTTTATTTTACTGAAAATAGATTTTTTCACATATTTATGCTCTCCACTCTTTACAATTGATCCTTATTTTCCATAAAATCTAGATCCACTCTCTTTCTGTTTCTCATTAGAAAACAAATAGGCTTATAACCGCTAATAACTAAAGTGTATTAATATCACTGATTTCCCTCCTTATTTTCCCCCTCCAATATCTTCTCACTCCAATTTTAACCATGAACCCCTTTACTCTTTCTCAAGATTTTTGCATCTATTTCTTCTTATAGTTACATATGTAACATATATATAAGTATTATACATTATATATACTACTGACCTCACATATATAACAACACAGTGCAAATATACACATATATAAAGCAATCGATGTAACAATATGCATAACACATAAATGACACACTCTTAGTATTGCTTCTGTTTCTGACTTCAGAGCCAATGGGCCTCATCCCTACAAAAGACTTTCTCCTTATCTCAGCAGTTAATTTCCTGTAGTTCCTTGTTTCAAAACAGAGCTCTGTGAGATTTCCACTTATACTTATCGTGTCTATTGATCATGTACATTGTTTAGGCAGCCATAATGTTGTGGCATGAGGAGAAAATCCATTGCTTCTGGAGACCCAATCTCACAGCACACTTCTGGGTATTCTGACTCTCTTACAATCTTTCCACTCTCTTTACCTCAATGTTCCCTAAACCAATGGAAAAACAGTTGAGGCTGCAAACCCATGATTACTGTTCACTACCTACTGACCAGTCGGGGATTTCTGTGAAGGTCTTCATCTTTTGTAAAGAGAACTGGACTTACCTGTGAGTATAATCATAAATATTTAGAATGTAGTTAGGAATTATACTGGTCTAGGGTAATGGTAGTAGCTGGCTCTCCTTTAAGATCTCAAAAATCTTTTAAGGTTTCCAGTACCTGCATGATTTCTGTCCTGCTAGGCAAACTTTAAGACCTATTAGCACATGCTTGGTTACCATCAAGGTATTTGTGACACAGTTAATCCTTCAGGGATATCTTATCATGTTTCATTGTTGTGGTTTGTAGGCAGGACAATTGAATAGGACTATTGATTGCTTTTCTCCTTTGGTAGCTTGCACAGAACCTTCTGGGATTATGGCAGTCAATCTTCAGGAGGATGTTTTCAGGTCACTTTCAGCTTCAATCCATCTGAGTTCCATGTATACAGTACATGACATCTAGAAAAGCATGCAGCAGAAATAGTTGATATTATGTCGGATCCTCAAATTAACAACCCAATAGTTCAATCTTCGTGACTGATACTGAGTTTTGTTAAATAGTCTATGGTTTGGGTGGATAACAGTGGAACCAAGGCTTGATGGGTGCATCTACAAAATAATTCCCCCACTTCAGGATAACTATTTCAATGAGCAGGTGGAAAGATTATGAGGCCAGAAGACCAGGGAGTTTGCACTGAGATTGTGTATCTTAGGTACATCAGAAACTATATCCATAAAATCTCACCAACATGGTTGCCCACATATGAACTGAGCAGGAAAGACGGCAGGAAATTTGTTGCTATTCTTGAGTCTCTTATAATCATTGTGCAGTGAATACCTGTCCCAGTACTGACTGAATAGGAAAATAATGAACACCAATTATATTCGCTCAGCATTTGCTATTTATTCAGTTCGTATTTATTCAGATACTTCTGTTTTAGTGGTATTTGCTCCCATCACAGGAAAGTGACCAAAATTCAAAAGCAGAGAGGGAAACAGGACACCTTTCCATGGCTAGAAGATATGTAGAATTTAGGTGCAAACTCCGTAGGTGTGATTGACAGAAGGGACTGAGGGTGATCTTCAGAGGTTTCTGCCTGTCCTCAGTTTGAACAGAGATGCAAATGTAGAACAAGTGGTAAAACTTCTAACCTAAGTCCTGACATCTTGGAGGAATTGCTTTAAAAGCTATATTTGGCTTCCCTAAAGAGTTTGTAATGCATTTCTGCTGTTTTATCTGATTACTGTCCGTGTTTTGTCTCATTGTTTAGTTGCATACTGCAAGAAAGACGATAAATTTAACAGCTGTACACCAAGGGGCAAATGTAAGTCACAGATTTCATAAGAAGTTGGTTTGTGTCTGGAGCTGTAAACGCAGTTTCAGGGACAGTAGGACTAGAATCCGCTGGGAATTTACTGGGATAAAGGGAAGTCCCACCCTCCACAAAAATGACTCAAGATGTAAGAAAATGGGACTCAGTGGTGTGTGCTTCAAAAAGTGCCCAGGGCTATATTTGTGTTTATATGATGATGGCAAAAGTCTGAGATCCACAGCTAGCCTCATTGCAGTGGGGGCACTGCAAGCTGAGCTGAGGATCCCATCCCCTTATGTACATATTCAGGAGTCAGTGGGGTGGTGCTTACACTGATTCTTTTAACAAGGATTAGGAATAATCACTATTTTAAATTTGAGATGCTCCAGTCTTGCCAGAGATTTGAATACATTGAGCTTTATTGGGACTGATGAAATGAAGATGCTTGCTTCTCTAAAGAACAGGTTAAGCCTGAACATGAAATAAACCAAAGGGGATTCTAGCCTTGGAATCTGTAGATGCCATTAATTAGCAGATGAGGCATTTGGCATTTGAGCTCAGAATTTCCACTTGGGAAAAGTACATTTGGTATGCAGAATGCTGGCCTTGGTAATAGCAGCAATATTGTGTAAGAGTACCAAATTACATTTAAACCTGACAGGAGAATCGTCCTCATTCTCCTGAACATAAAATCTCATTCTACAGACTTGAAATTACAAAGAAAAAAGCAAAAAACACGGGCTGTTATACATCTTACATCAAACCGAAGAGAAACTATTTTAATCCAAGATTAAAAATTAGAAATCATAAATCCTTAAAACACAGAGTATTTTAGTAATAATTTCAGAAAAACAGAATTTATAGGATCATTTACATTAAGACTTTCTATTAAATCAATCAAGTGCTATGTTTCTGAAAACCAAGTTACATAACAAGACTATAATACATTTTTATTCCGTGCGATTGAAATGTTTATATGTATATATGCATACATGCATATATATGTATACATACATGTTCATGCAAAACCTTTACATATAAATATAATTCTCTATAAAAATCCATGAAATTATATATTGATAACAATCATGTATAGGTAGGTATACATATGTATTAATGTTTTTTGTGTGTTCATCTGTTTATTTCCGTAGTTCTCAAATAATAATTATTTACAAGGGGGTTATTTAAAAATCTTTAGTGTATATAAGAAGCCTATAAATCTTTAATAATTGGGAAAAATCTGAATACAACCAAACCCCAAACACAATAATTTTTCAAAAGTTAAATGGTTTAACTCTTTATACATTTGCATTCAAAAGACATTTCTGAAAAGTGTAAATAATTTGAAGCTTGAAAACATGCTTAATCTCCTTTTGAAAATCGTCGATCAATATGTTGTTGCATAGTATTAGATTTCATGTTGTATTGACCAGAAATTCTATTTTAACTACTGACCAGATTTTGTGTGCTACATGATCCTTGTACTGAGAACAGGAGCTTACCTGATTGGGAAAGGCTACAAGACAGCTAACCTCAGGAATCTTACCATCTTTGCCTCTCAGCACTGAAATGCAAAGTTTGTATTACCATATCCACATTTTTACATGGCTTCTGAGAGTCAAATTTGCGTATTCATGCATGTATGACAAACCCTTTGCTGATTGAACTACCTCTCCAATCTTTGTAGGATATTTATTATGGTTTCCCTTTTGAAAGAATGTTAAATTTACTTATACTCCTATCTGTGTTGGGAAGGCCACAGTGGAAACATTTCTTTTTGAGCTCCATACATAATTCTGCACCACCCTCACTAGAAAACAGCTAGAATTTTGGTACTTCATTCTCTGTACCTCCTTATAGTAACTCATGTTCACTTCCTATGTTCTCATTGGCCAATAAATATATTGATGTTCCTTAGTAAAGACAATGGTTCTAATGTCAGATGTTTAATATTGTGTATTTTTTCTACAATTGTTCTGGCATAAAATTTTTTAAAAGGGATACTTTAACAGAAGGAACTATAACATGAATTTATATTATAAGTAAATATATAAATGCATATATGTGTGATGCATAGATGTGGGTGTACACATGCAAACATTTTCACACATCATTTGTAGAGGAATTAATATGTACATACTTAGGCATGTGGCTTATAGTATCTACAAGTGATGACTTTTAATATTCTTGACACAGTAAGGAACAGGTAAAAGTAATAGTTTTAAAACTCACATTTTAGTGATAAGAGAGTCTGAGTATTTTCTTTTAAGCTTACAATCTTGGACTGAAATATCATGGTTTCCAAGTTGATTTCATGTTGTGTTTTTTTTCTCTGTGTGTGAAATGTGTGTATCTCAGTGCCTGTGTGTTTCTTGTGTTTCTCCTTTGGGTCCTCTTTTTGTTAGTTTTGTCGTGTTCTTATTTGTTTGGTATTTACTTTATGTTCATTATTTCTATTATTATACTATGTGAATGGGTGGGGATGTAGAGAAGATCCGAGAGGAGTAGGGGAAAAGTTCAACCAAAATATGTTGTATGAAAAATACTATTTTCAATACAAAAGGAACAAGTAGAATAAATAACATAAATACATTATTATGTTTAAAATATTAGAATATGAATGTACAATATTGGACAATGGAATATTATGAATTTTAGAGACTGATAAAAGAAGTCCAGCAATTGGAATACACAAAAACTATTAAAACAGGATAGAGATACTCAAAAAACTGTTTTGCACCCAAAGCGCTGGCTAGTTTTACATCAACTTGACATAAGCTAAATCATCACAGAGGTAGCAATCTCAGTTGAGAAAATGCCACTATAAGGCAAATCTGTGAGACATTTTCTTAATTAGTAATTCATAGGGAAAGGTATAGCCAATTGTTTGTGGCATCATCCCTGGGATACCTTCTATAAGAAGGTCTGAGTAATCCATTGGAGGCAAGCCAGTAAGCAACATTCCTCCATGGACTTTGCATCATCAGTTTCTGCTCTCTGGCTCCCACCTTGTTTGAGTTTCTGTCCTAGATTCCTTCAGTGATGATCTAGGATGTGGAAGTATAAGCCACATAAACTCGTCTCCATAACTTGCTTTTGGGTTATGCTGTTTTATTGTAGTAACTGTGACTCTAACTGTGACACCACAGAAGGGTAACAACTGTAAAGTCTGGATGCTGGAGAAACTGTGGAAAGAGAACAGAAATGGGCACAGAAAGAATAGGGAATCTGTTCAAAGTTCATGACTGGAAGTTTAAGAATGAGCCTAAGCTAAATGACCTGATGGAAATCAGGAAACCACAGTTTCTGGTTACAGAGCTCAAGACAAGAGAAAAGCAGTGATGTTACAGGTGAACTAGAAAGGAGCCAGCACACAATAGATCTTGCTCAAGTATGAGAATACTGGACATTATATGTTGGGGGTCAGGAAATCTTCAGGAGAAAAGGGCTAATAAAATGGCTGTTCTGTGATTCTTATAATTAGTCCCTAGAGTGACAGGAGGCAGGATACGGTATGGGAAGAGAAATCCAAAGATCACTGTAGTGGGAAATCATTATGGCCTGTCATATGTATACATGTGAGGGCAGGTGAAGAGTTGACTGAAAGTTTCAAGATTTCAAAAAGAATGTTGACAATGGAAGAGAAAGAAATAAGTTTGAGATTGACAAGATACGGTGACTTAAAAATAAAGCATTCTATGTGAATCCACGAAGATATCGCCTGATACCTGCAAGTCTCATTTGGGAATTATTTTAGTAATGAGATACAAAGGGCCTGCAAAGGAAGCCAAGTTTTTATTCTAGCTTACAGTCAATCATGAGCTTGACATTTAGTTTCTTTAAGCCTTACTTAGACTTTCCCCTGTTAAATAACTACAATTTGCTGGGCAGTTAAAAGATCAAATGACATCATGTCTATGAAAGTGTCCTTTAAACTCATATGTTTCCTGTAGTGAGGCCATGTTATAGTTAGATTAAACCCAACTCTAGTGGAGTTCTATCTTTTACTAACCTTCACTCTTCAAGCTAGTCTATGAGAGAAATAATATAAATAAGCATAAATAAAATACTATGTAAAAAGTTATGATATTCCTTTGGTTTAATAAAGTTTCTACTTGAATAAAATTTTGGAGCTAGTGCAAAAGAAAACTAAGTATGGTCCTATATCCGAGGACTGAAAAATTAAGATGATAAAACCAAATGAAGCCATTGGTATTTCTAGCATTTCCAGCACAGATGTAACAGAAACTGACAGAACATTTGCAAGTGGCAGATCCCACTGCCTACATTGTTCCTGGAAAACCAACTTCCAGTTTCAAAAAAAAAAAAAAAAGTTGCACTTTTGATTGTAAGCTGTGTTTCATTGTTCTCTGGCACGCTCCCATGGGAAAGTCTTACATTACTTGAGATAAGAGCCTATAAAACACAAGAAGCTGCTGAAAATCCTTTGGGAAATGTGAAAAAGCTAATTCTTGTGGGAGAAAAACATCTCTTCCTGGAGGGGGGGAGGGGGGGGAAGAACTACATAAGAAATAGCAAAATCCAGGAACAGAATGAGTAGAATAAAAAGCAGAATCTGAACTTGAAAGGAGTTTGTAAGAGGGCAAGGATCACAAGGCAGCATACACTCTCGGGATAAAGAGACAAAGGTTTTGATGATTGACGACAACGTGATAAAAATGTGATTCACAAAAACAATTAATACATTTACCAAAATTAAAATTTCTTTTGCTTTTTACTGTTTTATCTCCATCTTCATAAACTCATCTAGGCCTATTAATTTGGAAGAAAATAGAAGGATCTCAAGGTTAAACATACACACACTAAAAATAAGCAGCAAAGACCTTTACATTATAAACAATAATGCACTAGCAGGCATATGAATTGCTAGACTTGTGAGTTAATCAAGAAAATATTAAAGTAAGAGAAAACAAAATATATAATAAATAATTCAGGTGAGCTGACAAATTAAAAGTGATTTGGTAAATGATATATGAAAAATATAGCTAATCAGTTATTTTAAATGTTAGGTCTCTATTGTAAGCAAGGCCAGCAAAGTGGACCAGTCAGTTGGTGGAAAGAAAAGGGCTTTGGGGGGAGATCTATTTACAAGGCTGTCTCTCTAGAATAGAAAATAGCAATTTGGCCAGAAGCAAGCACATTTAATATGATAGTCAGCATGGCGGGAGTCTTTTATCTGATGCAGAAAGTTGGAATAATCAGGGCCTAGTACACTGGCTGAACGTAATTGACTTTTGGGGATGATAAGAGAGGTAGTTTTTTTTGTTTGTTTGTTTGTTTGTTTGTTTTTGTTTTTGTTTTTGTTTTTTTTTCCCCTAACAAACAACCTGACTTACAAGATTCCTGAGGAAAGTTTTAGCTTTGATTCTGTTTATCCAATAGCAATCCTTCTGGTCAAAGTCCTCTTCAAACACTGCTTTCAACACTGCCATTTTGGGACCCATTTTGGGTATAACACCTATATAATCCTTAGAATCATAGCATGGCATTGACTGGATGGCTCAATAGGTGTAACCATCTGTCATGAAGCTCAACTGTCTGAGGATAATTTCTAATCCACATGGAAAAAAGGAACTGACTCCTGAAAGCTGTCCTCTGACGTTCAAGCCTAAACTATGTAGCATTCGTGTGTACAAACACATATAAATATAACATATCAAAGAACTTTATAAATAGAAAATCAATATGGAAACAATTACCACAAGCATCAACAAAAGTATCAAACAAAATTAAATTATACTAAAAATACAAAATTATAGAGAAAGAATATTTGGAAAAGCTTGACCTTACCATCACTATAATATTTGAAATTTGAAATGTTTGGTCCTTGACAATTTACATGACAGCTCTACATTTTTGGTTTTTTTCTCTGAAAATGAGATTTATATTTCTACATAAACACAAAAATACTATAAGGATTCATGTTATATATTAAGTCTAAATAATGTCTAAAACTATTATTCAAGGAATAACATTTTTGTGGAACATGTTGAACCCAGAAGTAAAACAGCTAGGCAGAGAATATATTTAAGGCAGAAGGAGGCAGACATTCAGGCAATGTGTAGAAGCAACCAGCCAAACTGAGGACTCTTGAAGATAGCATTTACCTATTTGATCTGAGAAGTTGGCTGGATGAGAGTTGACTGTGGTCTGTTTCCTTTCTCTGATATTCCAGCTTTTCCCCAATATATGGCTCCAGGTTTTTGTTAAATACTAACTAGATGTTATGCAATGAAAGCCTTAGGAAGAATCCTATTCCATAAAGAGGAAAGCAACCTGTATTTGCACAATGATTTTAAAGCTTTGAATGTTAAATAAAAAATTAACGTACAGAGCTATGATACACATACATCTTCTTTTACACTTTCGATTTTATCATTACAACTTGAAAATTTATGAAAATTTATTATATTATATTATATTATTTATTAGAAAATTGGTTTTCTAACACCAAAGTCTTTCCTTTGAATACTACCACGCAATCAAAGTTCCTGCTTTTCTTTGCTCATGGGTAAGGTCAAGGTCTGAATGACTGTACGAAGTGATTCTGGACAGATTTGAGGCAAGTTCATGGAGAGTCCTGGCTTTATTCTGTTTTCTCATCAAGATGAGGACAAGGCATAAAAATAGAGATAATTATCAGAATTGTGGCTGTAAGGTCACTAAATGTTTCTCAGAGCTCTCTTATTCTCTCTTTATCTACCCCATGAAATGGCATCACCCACTTCAGCTTAGACTCTAGGTGGGACGATAGGTAGGAGCAGTGTCAGCTCTCACCTGAGATCTGCAGTGTCTGCGAGTAAAAGACAAATCACAGTATATTGTGATATATCTTATATTTAATAAAACAAGTCTGGAATATCAGAGAACAGATCCACCCACAGTCAAGCCAGGAGGGTCAGGGAGTGGTAACTCATGCATTTAATCTCAGCACAGGAAAGACCAGGAGTGGTGACCTATGCCTTTAATCCCATAACTCCAGAGACAGACATCTTTCTATGATTCTGTAAGTTCAAGGGCTAACTACCAAATAGTAGTAGCTCACACCTTTAATCTTAGCTCTAGAATATGATGCAGAGTTGAACCTGGAAGTGAAACAACTGGATGAAAAAGGTATTTAAGAACGCACAGAAACACAAGAGATTTATTCTGCAGAAGCGACAAGGAGCCAGGCTGAGGAAGCTAGATCTTCTAGCCTCACCCTGAGAAGCTGGCTGGGTGAGAACTGACTGTGGTCTCTTTCCTCTCTCTGATTTTCCAGCTTTCCCCAATACCTGGCTCTGTTTTTATTAAGTACAAACAAGAATTCGTGTTTCAGTGGTGGTAGTAGATATTAAAGTGTTAGGGATCTTTTTATTGAATTATGTCTCAGAGTCTTCTTATTAATGTAGATATAGCTGTCATTATTTGGGTATCATTTAAGGAAACACAAATAGGGAGGGCACAGCTTACACTGATCTGGAGGAAGGAGTGGGTAAAGGGACAGAAAAGTGGAGAGAGTTGTGAAGAAGACTACAAGGCCCCATTTCAAGGGGGCACCTACTTGTCCCATCTCCCTAGCAATATCTTAAGTAGAAACTAGGTAATCAAAATAATAATCATCTCATCTTCCCCAAAGAGTTATTTGCTTCATCTAATAGATACTTTAAATCACTATACAGGTCATGTTCTCCTTTATAGTTTTACTATTAAAAGCTTTAGACGAAATTTTAAAATGCCATTAGACGGTGGGCATGCAGGCCTTGTATTTTCATATACCGTTGCTTTATTCTCCTGTTTATACCCCAGTCTGCCATCCTTCAACTTTTTCTTATATAAATTAAGTTTACATTGCATTTAAATTAGCTATTTATTCAACTTATAAAGTAAAACATAGGAATACTATTTTTATGCAAAAAACCAAAAATATGAATCCTAAATATTTATATATTCTAATTATGTAATGTTTACGACTACTAACATGTGTGTTACTTTGCCAGTTAATCACAGGGAAGCATATTCTCATATTGGTAAAAAGATTGCCATAGTGGTGAAAAACAACAGAAGCAGAACATTCAGTGCTTATAGAAGTTTTCTCATATTGTGAAGATTTTAAATAACCAGCATCATTGCTACATTTGAAGATCTTTCCACTTTTCAGTGTTAGTAACTTTATGTAATAATAAATGAGAATGATCAGGTACATTCAGTCAAGTTATATTCTTTTGCTTTTTCTTTAGGATTATTGTAGAGCAACTTTACATAAAAGCCCTTTAACATCATATGCAGCCAATGGTAAGCTCCTAACAAAACAAGATTCTTGGGCACTCCTCACATTAACACCCAGTTCTTTGATCAAAAATGTTCAAAGCCATGCCAAGCCTTGCACTGATTTCATGGCATACAGCCCTTAGTAGCTTTTATTTGGGTCTTTATGCAAATAAACAATGGCATGTAACTGGAAAGCAAATGAAAGATGAAAGTCTGTTTATGAGCATGCCAGGGCAAATTGTTGTTTATCCTTGTCCCCATCAATCCACTGCTAATTCTTCACATGTAGGAGCAAGGACACTGAGTAGGCATCATCAAACTAGGCAGCAGATAGAAATAGCAAACAGATAACTAGCTTCGCAGAGCAAGCTTGCATTAAATCTCAGGAGATCCAAATCTAGATTGATCTAATCCAATTTGGTAGTTAGCATTCCTTGAGCTTATACAATTCATCATTTATAAAGCATTGTGGTTAATAACTATTCAATCATATTTGTTTTTACAACAGCTTAAAGAAGGTACCATTATAGGTTTTGTACAAATGAGGAAGCACAGTGGGGGATGTAATTTTACTGGCCAGAATAGTGTGGTTCAGAAGCAATACTATTGAAACTCCATTACAGACATACCAGTATCTAAAATATATGATTTCTGTTCTAGCAGAACTCCAATAAATGTCTTGTTTTTATAATAATGATTAATATCTAGTAATAGTTATTAATATTACATCGAGATGAATATATTAAATAATTGAAATATCATTAATCTGGCATGCTTGTGAATAGTAGCTTTTCCTATTTTAACATTTCTGGGTTTAAAAATATTAAAATAGATTTATTTACCCTTCCTAAATACCCTAAACCTTATAAAGTCCAAAGTCTAAAACATTTTCCATATCCTGTTGGTACTCTTGACAGTTTCAGATGTGGGGACATTTGATATTTCAGATTCTTTGTATTTGGAGTACTCACTCAATGATAGGCTTACAGTCAATACTTTTCTGAATTCTATTTGCAAATTACACCCTTCATGGAAATTTCAGTTCACATTTACCCTACTCTTCATTAGCATAGAAAGCCTATCATTTTCTCAACACATTCCTTTTCCAGAGCACATGGTAAAATTCATGAATTCAGCAAAAGTGGAATTGGACAAAGAGTCTAGATTTCTTTATATTCTGGAAAAACAGTTAAAACGATTAGTCTTTCTCAGCAACTTCCGCAGTGGTTACCTCAGGTTTTGTGAGCTACGACAGTCAACTTCCTTTCCATGAAGTTTTAGTCAGGGGTGAATAAAAGAGAAGAAGACTGTAAGTTCCTGGTGTCTTACTTGTTTGTTGTTTTTGTTTTATATTTTAGTTTCCCGAAATACCAGCCTTCTCCCCTAACGCTGCTTATGACTGTCAACAATTCTATAAACACAAAGATTTTTTTTAAATATAGTAATAAAGACAGCGTGGTATGTCCAAGAAAGATACATAAATTTAAATAAATAGATAACTCTCAAATACAAGTCAATAAGTACAGCAAAACAAAGGACAGAACACCTAAACAACAACGGGGCTGTAGGTGGTGAATATCCATAGAGAGCAGAAAAATATGGATGTGCAAATTCTTAAATGAACTCTAAATTGATCATAAAAATGTAAAATGCAAAATATAAAACTCATAGATGATAAAATAAAAGAATCCTAGTTTACTTTATGAGACATGATAAAATTTTAGATAAAATATCAAAGATATAATGTGCGAAAATTATTTATATACTGTAAACTATTACAGTTAAAATTTTCTCCCTTGAATAAGACAATCTAAAGATAAGTCTGAGTTGGGAGAAAATACTTGGGGATGACATTATTTTTAAAGAACTTTGTCTGAAAAACATAAATAACTCCTAACACTTGATTAAGGGAGACACAATTCAGTGATTATGTGCGACATTTTAACAGACACCTCACCAAATAAGATAAACAGGTAGCAGCTAGGCACACAAAGTGCTGCTCCAGATCACAGATCTTAGAGAGCAGACGTGATATAAATATGTAGATCAAAAGCGAGTTTTCATTCATGGAAATCTACATAAAACTAGAATGAAGAGCATATGACATTATGTATTTGTCCACACTCATTGCTAAGTGAAACAAGAAAGGTCTCTAATGTTAATATTGAATTCGAGGTGATGATGAGATGCAGATTAGCTGATGTCACTAAATTAATTGTCAGAGAGGAACTGTTCTATTCAGAGATAAACTTTTTCAATACTGGACTGAAATACCTGAAGAATCTCCATACATTCCTTCTGTTTTTGCTATTATCTATGAATTGCTTTAAAAGTGTAGTGGTATAAAGATAAAATCTAAACATGAGACTACCAAGAAGGATGTAAGATCCTGAAGACCTCATTTCCTGTTTCCTCCCATCCTGCTGTTCCCTGCTTTAAAAACTGCTCTCTGTACTGCAGTCTATCCCCTGTTGTGGACTTGAGTTTGAGGTAGGTTTTCACTTATCTCTGACTCTTTTTTCTCTGAGTCCCACCAAAGCTGATGACGACTGTGAAAAGGTGGCTCCCGCATTTGAAAATGTATGACCTTGAAAAAATTATTGAACCTTTCTCATCTTCAGCCTTATGATTGTAAAAGGGGGATTTTACATGATCAGTAAAGATTAAACTAAGTACCATATGGTAAACATTGTGTAATCTACCAGCTGCTTAGAAAATAGATATTATATTTAATTGGAGGCAAAACCGTTTTTAACTCTACTAATCTCAAGGTAAGTCCACATTACTTTAGCCACATTAATTCTTCTGACATCCTTTTTGGCATAACAAAGCCCTGTTTTAATTTTTCCTCTGGTTGAAAAATTGTATCTTCTCCAAAATATTTACTTTTAGGGGGCATTACTCTTTTTTAATTGGCTGTGTGCTCTTGTACTACCTGAAATAATACTGTTTATAGAATGGGGACCTACAAAAACATATTCTTTGTAAATAAAATAAAAGAGGAGAACACTGTACAAAGGAATAACTTAGAAAGACATTCAGGAAAAAGCAAAATTTTCCTCTAAGGTGCTCATTGATGCTGAGTTTAGCAACCAACATGCACTTGAATCCTGATCAATAACGTCAATTCTGAGTCATAGGAAATTTATTCACTTGGAAGACAATGGGAAAGGAAAAATGTTTCTAGAAATTATTAAACAAACATATGCACACTAGATATGATTATAGCATTTTTAGAAAATATTTGAAACTTGCTGAACAATTATCTATGCCTTACTCACTTCTTTCAACAGATATTTATTAAGGCATCAATTTTTTTAAGACACTTGTGAATTTCTTTCTGTGGTGGTATCATATGCAAATCAAAAAGGTAATTGTTTTGAGACTAAAAAGTGAATTTATTTATTTGCCTTGGATAATTCAGACCATAAATTATACTGTTGTAATTTGTTGTAAATAAATATTACAGTGGGGTCCGTACTTCAGTTTCACATTTGGAACACAAGTTTCCCATTCTGTGAAACATACTGTAAGGAAATATGCTAAATGGTACCAAATATAAGTCCATCTTCCTCCAAATTTATTCCACTCTTTATTTAAACAATTCAATAATAAGTAATTTTATTGAAAACACTAGGAATTCTCTCCTAAAAGAATTACACTGTTTAAATGAAAAATATTTTTGGTAAAATGAAGATCCATTTCATTTTATTTCATTAAGTCTGGTACATGAGAATCTCTTGTACTTTTTACTATGAAGAAACTAAAATTTTAAGACAAACTGAAATGAAAACAGATATAAACCATACAGATTTTATCAATTCAGACATTAAAATACGAGCCAGCATGCTGTCCTATCTCAATCAGCAATAACCATTTTGATTCAAAATAAGAATGAGCAATTGATTGTCAAGTGATTTTGAGAAAATGAACTGGAAGTGGCAGAAATTGCTAAGAAGAATAGTAAATAAAACTAAGCCAGTCTAAAAGATATTCCACTTTACGGAATATTTCTTTTTGGGTTAGTTGTATTTCACATAAAAATGTTATTTTCTATACGCATGTCATCAATCATGATCATGTGTTTGAACATATATACTTGTATACATTAGGCTAGATTATATTGTTGATTTTGAATTCCTAGATGAGTTCCAAGACATGAAAGTTTGAGAAATATTGATTTTTTTTCCTCAAAATGATAGCAGGTATGAATTTCCTACGGAAACTATACAGATTCTTTAAAGAAACATGTTTAAATTTGTTTAACCACATAGTTTGACTCTAGAGTCCTTTTGTGAAAGGAACACTAACTATTTTCTGTGACATTCACAGATTTTGTAGCATAATCCATCTGGATGGCATCGTTACAGTATTAACAATGAAGTAGAACAAAGTTGAGTTCTTTTTATCAGTTAGTACATAAAAATATGCTGATTCATAATATTTGATTGAGTAATTTTAATGCTGATTGAGTCAGTTACACACATTGTATTTCTAGAAACCTGGAAAGCACAGAAAACCTTTTTTTACGCGTCTAGAATATGGACAAAGGGAACTTACAAAGGAGTGAAGTTATCTCGAATCTGAGTGCTGATCCTAAATCATTTTGAGAAAGAACAAGAATTGAGGTCCCTTATTTGAAACCTCAGTGTCTTCAGTTTGCCACTGTCTCTTCAACTACAAGTTTTACCCCACCTCAAGCAGCTCCAACACCAAAGTATATGGCAGTGTGCTTTATTGCTTCTGTCAATTAAATTCTTTCTACACTGGATTGTCAAAAGTGGAGGATTTCTAGAAATATGTGGAAGTTCTCATGAGACTCAAATGAGACTTCCATTAGATGCTGGAGATATAAGTAGGAGCTGAAGAGCTAGAGCTTAATATGAAGTTTTAGGTCAGGTCAGACCATGGAGGATATTTGGGACTTTAGACAATTGCTTTTTATAGTTAGATAATATATAATCTATAATATAATTAAATAAACAAATTCTATGAGGTAAGAATCTTCATCATAAACTGAGGAAGACAAATGTGTATGATGGTTGATTGTTTGTAGAGAAAACTTGTGGGAGATTATATTGTTACATTATAAATAACTGTCCGACCAGCTGGTTTAATAAAAAGCACTGATTGGCCAAAGGCTGGCAGGAAGTGTGGGTGGGGCTACCAGACTAAGAAAACTCTGAGAACAGGAAGCACAGAGCAGAATGCCAGAGAGAAGCCGGAAGAAGCAGAGGACAACAATGCTGCTCTAAGAAAAGGTACCCAGCCGCATGGCTGAACAAGATAAGAGACATGGGTTAGATTAAGGGTAAACAGTTAGCAAGTTATATGCCTGGGCCTTAGGCCAATCAGCCTAAAACTATTGTAAGTATCTGTGTGTCTCTGCAGGTCTGTGGGCCTAAACCTTGAGGCTAGGCCTGAAAGTACAGAACAGAAACCTCCTACAAGGAAAGCTGTAGTGGGTTCTGGTCAAAACTCAAACATCTCCTTTACATTAGTATACAATTAAACAAATGAGCTCAGAATCACAGAAAAATCAGTGAAGCCTAAAAATACAATATTCATATAAAAAGATAGTAAAATTAGAGAGAATATTTTTATGGCTGCAAATTTACAGGAATACTCATGTGTCAAAATACAGAGAGAGGTAGGGGAAGCAGAGAAATGATAATTATTGAGATTACCTTTAAAAACTAAGACAATTTAGCAATCCAATCTCCTGCTCTCTCCTCACCTCTTAGCTCAAGAACTCACAAGCTCACTCCTCTAAGTAATTCTAAACTAAGGAGGAGAACCTTTGTGAAACTTCCAAGAACTTCATTGGTAGTCACAGAACACATGAATGTAAAAGAATTAAGAAAATTACTTCAATCTGCAAAGTCACCTTAGCAGTCCACAGAAAATGTCAGCTTCAAAAGCTCACTGGCTTTTAGCAAAGAATACTGTAATATTTATTATTATTATAAAAATATATTGTTAAAATTACTTAATTTATGAATATTTATAACATATAATCATGTATTCAATTAAAATGTAATGTAGCAGAGAATAAAATTCTATACTAAAAGTCACTGAAGAAAACATAGAATAATCTCCAAAAGTATGTTAATTTGCAATCAGTTTTAAATATGAAAAGACATTTAACACATTTTTAAAAAAATACAGCACTCAGAAACAACCACAGTATCATTTGATGAACTGTTAAGCCAAAATTTAAGCAAGATTTGAAACAGAAATCAGTCATAAAAAGGAACTGGAGATTGAATTTAAAGTATTCCCATGTAGCATGTAGATGGCATAGTTTTAAACATAATAAAAATCACTGTAAGATATATAACAAGAAGAGGTATTGTAGCTACAAATAATAGCAATTTAAACTTTTAAAGGTAGAAAAATGAACAGCCTCAAAATTTTATAGATTGAGTATAAAATAAAATATAAAGAGTTTGCAGTGGAAAATGGCATATTGTAGAAATCATAAGAAAATAGAGACAGAGATAGAGAGAAAGAAATGGGGCCTTGGAAGTAAAGAGGAAGGAGATAAGAGGAAATGAGGGATGAGAGAAAAGGAGGAGGCAAGTGCTTACTAAAGTGACTTAAGAAGAACAGCAAGTAGACCCACACGTGAGGTGTATATAGAAGGAGTACCACAGTAAAATAGATAGGAGGTTCAAAGTCCAGGATGACTATGTGCAGAAATAATAAGTGCATGAATGCCCAAGACAACCATAGTCTTAGAGATCCAACAAGCTTAGTTCATTGCAAACAAAACAAACATCAGGAAACCACACTAAGATACAGTATAATCAAATTACTGAAAGCGAGTGATAACAAAGAAACGTATGTGTTATCCCGTACGACAGTGGGAGTAGGAATGATGGATAAATTTTCACTGAGGTAAGTAGACATCAAAGATTGAAACTCAACTGAAGTGTCAACAGTATATATTTTGAGAGTGAGACGAAATTCCCTTTCAATGTTGACGTGCTAAAAAGGACATTTAGACAGTAAAAAGTCACAAGAAAGTTTCACATAGATATTAGAGCATGTTCATGCTGACAGAAACTACTGTACTTGGAATTTTAAACCCTATAAAAATAAGATCACTGAAATATTAGATGTATCATTTATGCAGTATTTTCTTTGGACTATTAGTAGTCTAAGTTCTATTTAGGTGAATTACACCAACAACTTATTACCAAGTGAAGATAAAGCAGTATCTAAGTTGGCAATTCTATTGCTCTGATGAAACATCATAACCCAAAGCAATATGAAGAGAAAAGGTTTATTTGGCTTACATTTTCACATCGTTATCCATCACTGAAGAAAGTCAGGACAGAAACTGAAGCAGAAACTCAAGGACATGAATCTGGGGCAGGAGCTAATACAGAAGCCATGGAGAGATACTGCTGACTGGCTTGTTTGTCATGGCTTGTTCTTCCTGCTTTCTTATAGAACTCAACAGCATCATCTCTGGGAGTACATCACTCACAAGAGGCTGGGCCCTCCCTATCAATCACTAACTAAGAAAATGCCCCCAAAGACCAACCTTGTGAGAGCGTTTTCCAATTTAGGATTTCTTCTTGCAGATAACTTCTGTTTATGTCAAGTTAATATAAAACTAACCACTACACGTAGTACATATTATTAATATTATTGGATATAATGTATATAGTTTTAAAGTATATTATGGCAGTCTTAAAACTAATATCATGAGCCACATGTGTTTTGCTCTAAATAACTGGGATTAAAAAGGATGATTTTTTTTTTTCTTTTAGTGTTTTACTGATGTATATTTCTTTCAGAACTGGGCTATTTTCTGATACATTTTGAGCTATAGAGTGAATTGTGTGCTTTCTTCCAAGGCTCATGTGCAATCTGATGCCTGGCATTATGGTGTCTGAATAGAAAGGCTATGGAACCTGATCATGTCATGAGGATTGAGCCTTCATGGGTGGCTCACATACTTCTTGTAAAATAATCCATGCCTACGATTGTTAAACAGGCCAGAGAATAGTGATTGGCTGATCATAAGTTCTAAGAGAAAACCTAGTAGTATTAGTCTGCTAAATGGTCATAATACGAAACTATCTTCTAAATTCTTAAGTTTATACCTACAGATTTATGCCCACAGATCTCTCGTTTTATCAGTGAAGCATCTTTTTGTTGTAGATAATGGCAAATACAGAAATCCACACCTAGCCAATGTGGCAAAAATAAGACTGCCATGCTCTGCTTTAATAAGATATATATATAACACCCATTTCCCACAAGGCTCAGGGGTCATCAGGGAAGATATAGTATAGAGACTGATAGAGTGAAAGGTTTATTTTTTTTTTATCTCTAACAAAACATTGTGTCCTATACACGACAGAGATAGTATTGCACCTGTAACTAACATCTGTTGTTTTTGTTTTCACAGTGCCCACTCAAAATCAAGCCAGTCAAAGCCTCGGTATGAACTATGGAGGGGCTCACGAAGCCCCTTCCCTACCTAAGGAACTTTGAGGGTGAAGAATTAGTTTTCTTTTGAGATGCAGTACCTAAGGTAAAGAAAATGCTCCAGTAAATGCTTCCACATCTGTGCACATACGGGTAGCACTAAATGAACTCAGTGACCTTGAGAAATAAACAGAGCACAGTGGATAATGTAGAAGAGGAATGAAAAGTGGATTTGATCAAAACACATTATAAGCATCTATTAAAATATCAATAAAATAAAGACCTAACTCAAAATCCAGTGAACAGACTTTACGTTCGACTATGCAGACACTTACTTGTTCAAAGGTATTTGTTGCTACTATGTCCATAATAATAGCCAGGAGTTTAAAATAGCCTAGATTTCCTTCAATATATCAATGGTTAAAGAAAAATGAGTCTATTTATACAATGGAATGTTATTCAGGTGTTTAAAAAGGTGGAATCATAAAATTCTTAGTTAAATGGATAGAGTTATAAAATATGCATCCTGAGTGAGGTAACCCAGACCCCTCCCCCCAAAAGGTAAATACAGTATGCATTTGCTTCTATGTGGATTCTAGCTGTTAAATTTTCAACAAGCAGGCTGCAATCCCTATAATCAGAGAGGTTAGGTACAGAGGAAGGATCTAGTGGGGAGGGAGAGGAAAGAAGAAAATACTGGTGGATGTACAGGGTGTGGAAACTGGGCAGCAGGATCAAGTAGGGAGGAGAAGGAAAGAAAGGTATTAAAAGAGGAGGTTATAAGGGGTGGGGCAGCTAAAACGAAGTGCCATGTGAAGGGCTATGGAAGCCTAATATAGTAAAAGCTTCATGAAATATATTCATAGCTGAAAGAAATCTAAGTGGAATCACGAAATAATGAGGGAGACAGAGCCTCCAGCTAGACATCATTCCCACCAAATGAAATCTCCAGTGCTGGGAATGGGTTGCATCTAATAGAGCTGTTGGCCAGAGAACCCTCATGGGCACTTCCAAAGAGCCTAAATGCCTCATATCTCATTGAACACAGAGAAATCTGTGTTCTGTGTAGCCACAGAAGTCTGCTGGATTATGATAGCTGCAAGCTGACAATCATACAGAGATAGACTCTTTTAAGTGCCTCGAGTTCACTCTCCTAAGCCTTTATGTATTTTTAGTAAGTAGCTTGCAATCTGCTCGGGTCTTCCATCATGCCGACTCTGCCAATTGTTCCTAGTGTTCTTGCAGATTAGATTGAGGATTCTAGTTTGGGAAATCCTCACTTGATATTCCAAAGCACTTCCGATTAGACGAGTTAATTCCCCTTCTTCTTTCCATGTACATGCTTCTGAAACGGGGCTGAAATACACAAAGGAAAGAAACAATCAATGGTTACAATGTATCAATTTGTGATCAAGCTATAATTATTTCATTAAAAACTTCCCTTTACTGAACTCTCAAGCTTTGGACAGACCTCAGTGGAGCCTACAAGGGACTGAACTATGCCCTATATATGTGGAAGACAGTTCTGCAGCTTGGTCTGCTGGAGGGTCCCCTGGCAGTGGGATCAAGATCTATCCCTGGTGCATGAGCTGGCTTTTTGAGTTTATTACCTATGGTGGGACACCTGGTACAGCCTTGATGCAGGGGGAAGGAGCTTGGACCTGCCTCACCTGCGTGTACTAGGGTTTGCTGATTCCCCATGAAATATATACATAGCTGAAAGAAATCTAATAGAGCTGTTGGCCAGAGGAACCTCATGGGCACTTCCAAAGAGTCTAAGAGCCTAAGATAATATATATATATATAAAAGATATATATATATATCTTTTACTCTTTCAGTGAACTGTGGTTGGTAAGTACAATGAATCACAACATAAAATGAATCACAGTCTTATTTTTGACACATTGACTAGGTGTGGATTTCTGTATTTGTCGTCATCTACTACAAAAAGATGCTTCACCGATAAAACATGAGAGATCTGTGGGCATAAATCTGTAGGTATAAAGTTAAGAATTTAGAATTTTACCCTTTTGGTAAAAGAGATGGCGGTGGGTCTGGGGGAGGCTCAGAGAGCAGGAGGAGGGATGGGAGGGGGAACTGTGGTTGGTAAGTAAAATGAATCACAACATAAAAATACCTCTTAAATAATAATAATAATAATAATAATAATAATAATAATAATAATAATAATAATAAATACCCTCACCTAGCTGTGACCTGTGAGTTTTGAATCACATTAAGACACTGGATGAAGAAAACAGGTTTATCCATTTGAAATTTCACAGTTTTCTTAATGAGATTTTAATATACTTTGCAATTGGTATAATAGGACATAGGATAATAAAAGAAAAACCCAGGTATTCTAGAGGTAGAAGTGGAGTACGTGCTCCTCAATGTTCCATTTCCTGCTTGAATGTATCTCTGGTTTATTCTTTTTAAGCCATGTGTACACGAACTTAACTGGAAGCTACCATTTAGCAAGTTTTTAAAAACACATTATTCTTTCATTAAGAAAAAGATTTAAGTTAGTCCTTGATGCCAATATTTGGATCCAAGTAAACACTATGTGCACTTCACAAATTATTTGTTCATATCTCTCAGTCTATCATCTACTAGCTGTATAAGCCTAGTTAGTTTTGAGTTATAAATTTGGCACATGTGTGAAAATATACACACACATTAAAGACACCACAATTCTCACTGGTGAAATATCTCATCAGTTTTAACTTTAAATTTACTATCATATGTAATGGGATTCAGGTGTTATTTAGGGAAGCTTAGCGGTATATTTCTGGGGTACCAGGACCCTAAATGGTATGTGGCCAGACCCCATTGAGACCCTGGGACACTGACCTCCTTCCTGTTTGGTTCCTGCATTCTCAGGGAGCATGTCAGCCATCTGACATGGGACAACTATACTCTCCAAGATTGCATTAAGGTTCAATTTGTATGATGAGTTCTTATGTACCCTTCAATAAATATTAATCCTTTATATGACATTGTTAGTTAATATTTCAGTGATATTCATACTTTCCAAGATAATAATAATGATAATACTTCATTTGACAAATTCAAAACAAAAGAAACCCACAGTTACACTTACTAAATTCAGTGTTAATATTTCATGGGAAATACTCTACCTTAATTATCACAATCATTAAATTCACACCAATATATATTTACACATTTTATTTTTCTGTAGCTGTGATGGTTTGAATGAGATGGTCCCCATGTGCTTGCTCACATATTTGAATGCTTAGTCACCAGAAAGTGGCATTTTTTTTAAAGATTAGAATTAAAAGGTGTGGTTTTGTAGGAGGAATACATCACTGGGAGGGGGCTTTGAGGTGTTAATAGCCCATGCCAAATCTACAATCTCTCTACTGAGCCTACAGGTAAGGATGTCCTACTTAGCTACTTCTCAAGCACCACATTTGCCTGCTCCCTCAGGTCATGATTCATGCCACAATGATAATGGACTAAACCTCTGAAATTGTAAGCCGGCAGGCTACAAATCAAATGCTTTCTTTTAGAAGAGTTGATATGGTCATGGTGTCTCTTTACAAGAATAGAAGAATGTCTGAGACACAATGTAATAAGAAGTAGTTTTGAAGACTGGAGTTTTTGTAGCAAAGCAACTTCTATTTCTAGGTATAGAATCACATTTCAGTTAAAACTTTGTGGGAAACGCCTTTCATTTCATTTTTATGAAAACTTTTAGATAAAGTATATTGACTATGTCAGTTTCACCAATTTTTATCAGTAATGAATATTGGGGTTTATTTTCTTGAACACATTGTTTATAAATGTAAGAAAAGCCATCCTGAAAATCAAAATGTTGCTTTTTTCCCCCAAAACTCTGCTAAAGTAATAAAGCCAAGAGAGCAAACGTTCTCAAAACAAGGATTAATAATACTGGGAGAATATAGAATTTTTACCAATGGAGGATTTAAATGTTTCTGCCACAGTAAACTAAAATTCAATTCATGTTGAAGCATCAATTAAGCCAGTTCATTGTCTGTCAGTGAATAAGAAGATAATACAAACCCATAATTAAGTTAAAAGAGCAAAGTACACACGCGTTTGTTTTCAATTCAGTAAATCTGAATATCAATCCTCCCATTATTTAATCACAGGTTTGCAAATGGCAAAGGCATTTATCTTAAAATTATTTAAATCGCTCATTATTATAATGTAAATAGTTCTTAAATACCAGTAATACAAGCATTTTAAAAACAGGTAACATGCACAAAAAAATAGAATCTTTCCAGCAGTGGTAGATGTTAGTTTTATAGGAAAAATAATTTATAAAACACTTTCTGTCAGATGATAAACTCAATAGGTAAAGATGTTAGTTGTCTAAAGTCTGCTGACTTGAATTCCATTTCTGTTATCATGGAAAGAGGAAGCAGATTCCACAAAGTATTCCACTTACTTGTGCACATGTAGAAAACACACTTACTAACACAAACACACAATAACATCTTTAAAATAACTTTAAATATGAGTTAATTAAACTGAAACGAGAGAGAAAATTTTTCAAAAATGAGTGCATGTATTGCTAGCACAATATTCTCTTGACTTTTCTAATGGATTTTTATTTCTCCTCATTCTGAATGTGTGCACACTACTTCGTACTTAGCACATCCACAGGTTTTAAAGTGGTGAAAAAGTATGTTTTGTACATCTGCATGTAGGTACATAAATCTAAATTACTTGGTATATTTGGCATCAAATGAATTTGTGGAGGGCTGATGTGAAAGGAACCCAGCATTTATGTGTGCTGCCTGTTACATTCCCAGTTCCTGAAATACAGTATTTTGATTTGTTTACTATTGGCAAGCCCAGTTTCCTGTGTTTGATGAAAAAAGAAAGAAGATTTATGCTGAATGTCAAATATCTGTGGATGAACCACTTTCTGATGAGTTGAATAGAAAGGAATGGGAAGCATAAGGACTGAATTTCCTTGGGAAAAAAAAAAAAAAAACTGGGTTAAAAAATTAAGAAAAAAAAAAAAAACCAGGAAGTCCACTGAGAACCATGTTTTATATTTTCCTAAACCTGAAAACCTAGAGAAATAATATAATAAATTTGATAGACAGAAAAGTGATTTCATATCCTTACTCTTGTTTTATAAAAGCACAATAGGCTACTCTAGATATTCTCTGACTTGTCTAATTTATTTTCAATTTGTAAATTTTATTATAAACATTTCTGAGTACTATGATTAAAAATAAATATATTTTTAAAGGACAAGAATACAGAAACCATTTTGTTCCAGGAAACAGGGTCCAGTACTGTCTTCATCCAGTTGCCAAGGCAGATGGTCTCCAGCCTAAGCCCTCATAGGGCCCTGCTCCTTGTCTGACTAGATGTGTTTTGCCACAAACTACTTAAAAGTATAACTGTGAGAATCAGCAATAATTGGTAGGTAGATTATGGCTTATGACATGTTGTAGTTAACATTTTGTTAAATAAATAATATGGCATGTCTTACAGAACATTATTGATATAAGAAAGAATCATGGTTTCTGATAAGCATTTAATCTTTAACCTTACAGAATATTTTCCTCAATAATTTAATAATACCATTTTGATCCACAGTGAGCTCCTCTATTAACTCTCAGTCTACTAAATTCAACGCGGTGAAGGGATGCTACTTACAAATCTCCATTCGAGCTTCTTAGGGGTTTCAATTGAAAAGCTGAATTTCATTTGCAACTGATAAAAATTTTATAAACATCACAAAATCCAAATCCCAGCTTCTTTGATGTTATGAACAGAGGAAGGTTATAAAGTTGTATGAGAAGCTATCAAAATATTTACTGTACCGTTTTTCGACCTTTATTATTTTTTACAGGCCAGAAGGTAACAAGAATAGTTTTAAAGTTCTTGTAGCAGTGAAACTTTTGATTATTTTTTGACTTTTTTTTTCAGGTGGTTGCCACATGTTTGGCTTCAAAACATAGATATTATTTGATATTTTTTCTCTGGTGTTTCAATCGTTTCATGATGCAGGCATATATTTTTTTTCAGAATATGCAACTTCATTGACTTAACAGAAATATATTTACCAAGAGGTAATGCACAAGGTGGAAGGGGAGAATGACATTTATTTAATAAAGAAAAACTTTGAGGAACTTAAAAGCAAAGTATTAATTAAAAAAAAAAACACATTTAGCCCAAAATGCGTATGTGGGACATTTCGTAATTATCTATATATGATTAGCATTTATTCCTAAAGAGTCTAGTGTGGTTGTTCTAAAAATAAGACGATTTTCATATACCCAAAATAAAAATAAGAACAGAAAATTGCATACTATACTCTATGTTTTTAAAAAAGGTATGTACAGTGGGTTTGTTTCACTGGTAATGATAATTTATTTATAATTAATTTCTAGAAAACAGCATTGAAACTATATACACTTATTAAACTCCTCAAACCTTCAAAGTTTGCATTATCATTCAATTCTGTTTCATGATGCAACAGATATATTGGCAGTTTGAGAGAAAGTATGTCTATTATACCTCCATATATTCCTTGTTGCAATTCTACCAAGAGGTGCTTGCCTGATGAGCCTACTTCTCCCTTTTTTTAATGGTTTACTCTTTTGTTTTATTATTATTATTTTTTTTTACAGTGCTGAAAATTATACCAAGTACTATACTGTTGACATTGTCTAATATTCCTTGGAATGCTCAATTTAAAATAAACCATCCTTTCCATTCTCTCTGGATGCTCAATGTCATTAGACTTGGTGAGTGAACCTCAACGTAAATTGCTCCTTTGTACTCCTGACACATTCTTAAACACTTCCTTGAAGTGGTGGTAAACATGGGTGTTCCATCTGTGCGAACTTGTCACATTGTACAGATCTAATGGCTGGGGATAAAAGAATATCGAGAGTAAAGGAAACCAGCAATTAAATAATGTATGCACTGTTTATATTCCCTGTAC
Organism: Phyllotis vaccarum; assembly: GCA_033318265.1. Taxonomy (NCBI): domain Eukaryota; kingdom Metazoa; phylum Chordata; class Mammalia; order Rodentia; family Cricetidae; genus Phyllotis; species Phyllotis vaccarum. The sequence continues at coordinate 93,523,202 of JARWLC010000015.1, read as the reverse complement.
ACCAATACTCCAGAAACAAAGGCAGAGTCCCAACGTTAGAGATTCACCCGTGGTCGATTGGAAGAAGATATCTTTAAAGTGTGCAATTAAGAAGTGTGCATGGAGGGGGAAACAACTTTTGTCAAGATATAAAAAGAAATAAAAAGTGTTATTTTCAAAAGTCAGTGTGAGAGGAAGTGATATTTATTGAAGTCGGAGAGAATAAATAGACACTTAGAAACTCTGCAAAGGAATTGGATTTTACTTTGAGAGAAATCATCAGAATCATCTAATTAATTGCCAACTATGGCCTGTATGCCATTTTAATGGATCACAAGGTCTTCTAAACTAGAGATTATAGAGTGGGATAAGAACAAAGAACTATAAACGAAGGTAACTTCACCTTGAGGCACAGCATTGAGAATGGAGGGAATATTTAACCGACTGGAATTGCTGATGCAGAAAACCAAACAATTTGAATAAATGTCATGTTTTATATAAAATATGAGGAAAAGAAACCTTAAAAGTTTTCCATTAATAGATACTTAATAGATAGATTACTTTTCCAATAAAAGCAAGTATTAATAGTGAAAGGTCGTACTTTAGAAATTAAGATTGATGTTGAAATAGTTACACACAATCACTAAACACACAGAAACAGAACACAAGATATCAAAGAAATATGGTGTGACAGATTCATAAGTTTCAGAAACGAACATGTATATACATACATGTGCATATATAAACATACATATGTGTATGTATATGCTTTACACTACACAACTAAGCAACACACATCTGAAAAATTCATGCTTTGGGAAAAAAGGATTGTCTAGTCTGATTAAAGTTAATTTGATTTCCTGAAAGTCAAAAATGATCAAGTTCAGTTATTATAAAAGATTTAAAGTCAATATAGTTTAAAGCTCATTCTAGTGAAAGTATGCACGATCAGGAAAAACAATGGTTTGCTGAGAGGACATTTACAGAGCAGTGGCAAGCACACCAACATTATGAATTTGCATATAGTTAAGAAAGCCAGAAGGCAATGTGAAAATGTCTTATACTTTAGAGTGAAGCATTGGAAGATTTCTATCACGTGGGAGCAAGACGAAGTATTCTTGTTGTATGGTGGCTTTATTTTTTTCCAAGGTAGTAATAAAATATGAAAAGTTATTAAGGGAAACTCAAAAGAAAAAGTTTGAGTGGAAAATATAGTAAAAATAAATATGTAGATATTTGATACTAGTATTGTCATCAGAAGTTACATAGTTACCTACATTAACCTATATTAAGATAAAATTTAAAGAAAATATTAAATAGGATCAAAGCATAAAATATATAGTAAGAAAATAACAAAATGTGTATTTTTTAAATATAAAAATGAGATAAATTTAAATATAGAATAAATGGATATATATAACGATGCTATAAAAGACCTATAATGTTACAATTTACTTTTCTTGCAAAATAACCCATAGATCCAATAGATTAAAAATCAAGATAATGGCTAGTTTTTGAGTTTCTGAGTGTGTATCCATATGCATATGTCTGTATGCATTTATAAGTGATCATAAAGATCCATAATGTGTAAAATTCATTTTAAATAATTGTTATTTACTAAGATAGTCATCCATCTTTATGCAACTTATAGTAAAATTCATTGCTAGAAGCTGTCAACACTTATTACATCACTGTCTCCTGTAGAACAGAAATCTGGAAACAACCTTGGATAGTATCTCTTGCTCATAGTTTTCAGTAAGATGCATGTTAGGCATTATTATGAAGTGCTATCCTCTCAAACCATAGCTGAGGAAGAAGGAACTATGAAACTAAACGTTTTAACTATTACCCACCTTTTAATTTTTTTCTCAAATATACAAGCAAAACCTTGACAAACAGTCATTTCTTTTATAACCTATGATATACAAAATCTAAAGACATCAGTAAGAGAAGAGAAAATCATATTTTATACAGATAAAAACAAAATTTGCAAAACAATGTAAAGAAATAGGGTGGTATAATAAGATTCATCAATCTTTCAAATAAGATTTGGAATGAAAGAGCAACTGTATAAAATAGTAAACAATATGTAGTAGTAATAAGAAACAGCTTTTGAAAGAAATCAGAAAATTGCCAGCTACTGGCGATTAGCACAAAATTAGCATGAAGGTGGAGAAAAGACCACATCATTAGTGACTGAAGACATTTTACCTGCCATGAATCAATATCAATACCAGTGTGTGTGTGTGTGTGTGTGTGTGTGTGTGTGTGTGTGTGTGTGTGTGTGTGTGTGTGTGTTGCGTGTGTGTGTGTTGCATGTGTAACATGCATATACATGGGAGAGAGGAAGAATATGGTTTAAATTAAACAATATTTATCTACCCTACTATGCATATATTTTAACTCTTGTTGAACTGTGTGAATATGTTTATTTCTGTACGTTGAAATGCACACATGTTAGTTAAGTTCTTTGTGGAGTTCAGAAGATGATGTCAGATTTGCTGGAACTGGGATTACAGGAGAGTCTCATCCACCAGGAAGGGTTCTAGAAACTGAACCCCGGTCCTACACAAGAACAATATACATCACATCCTCTTAACTGCGGAACCAACACTTCTGCCTCTGCATATACTGTAATGCATTAAAAATTAAAATACAAAACAAAAAAATTACTCTATTATCTTTAGAGTGAAATATATGACTTAAAACTCCTAAAGGTTCTAGGAAACTGCTATAGGAAAACTTTAGATTTAAATCCACTTATTAAATTAGTAAGTTTAAAAGCAATCAAGGCAAGAAATAAGCAAAAGTGAAGAAAATACTTCTGAAGGTAGGAAAGTCATTCAAAATCACACACAGTAATCCAAAAAGTGCATCCAATACTAACAAAATAAGTTTCCAGTTCATAATAAATATTTGAAGAGTCAGATATTTTGTCACACAGCAGAAAGTGACAAATTCAGAGAGCATATTAGAAAAAAAAAAGATTAAGCTAATTGTTTTCAGATGCACAAAATTTGGGGATAATGCTTTTTACTTACACAAACAAGTTTCTTCCATCAATTCTAATCTCCTAAGCATATTTTGGCTCTTGTTGCATGTAGTGTGATATAGCTGGTCTACTAAAATCTTTCTCTCAAATCCTTATTCCACTCTATCTCAAAACAGGGTTGAAAAATTAACAAGGTTTTGTAGCTTTTGCTCTGTGGAACTACATATGTTCATCGTGTTTTTTTTCCTTTTCTCACTGGACATCAGTCTGTTTTCTCTCTGAGTCCTGAAAGACTGGGCATATGTTTATTTTCTAAACACGACCTTCTATTTTAACAGGTCATGTAATAGTAAGCATTGAGGAGTGAAAGTGTCCCTGCTCGTTGATCATTTCTGTTCTTCTAACTTTTTGAAATTGACAATGGGCCATATTTCTAATTATGTGAATGACTTTATAGTATTCAACTGGATTCCTGCCACTATGTCTCACAAACATTCTGATTCTGCATTCTTGAATAGAGAATACACCTCTCTCACCACAGATGCTTCAGTGTATATCTACCTTCAGGAAACCTCTGGAACCCCACATTTGATCTTGCACTACTCACTGACATGCTGTGTCCTGATATCAAATTCTTGTAGAATTTCAATCTTATAATCAGAAATCAGAACAACAGCCCTGAAATTTTTTAAGTTTCTTCAAAGTCTCTTGAGACTTTTGACAATATATTTAAGCCTACACATGCACGCCTGCAATTTCAACACTTTGGAAGCTGAGGCAAGAGGGTCATCATGAGGTCATGGTATGCCTGCTCCACATAGCTAGACACTCACTATCACAACTGGACAGACATATGAGCTGAAGTGCTGTTCCAAACATGGACAGCTTAGTTCTTCTATTAGGTATAGCTTGTACTTTCTGTGTTAGCGTCACCTAGCACACTTGCTCTGAGGGACTCTATGCCTACTGATCCACACGATCCTTCTACTTCTTCCTCTAACTGAACCCACTTCATCTCCCTTACATCTACGGTCAACAAATTTCTCCCCAAATAAACTATGTTCCAACATTCTTCCAGAGAACTCAACACTTAGCATTTAGTTTGAAATTCAAAGTGTTTTGGCCTTAAAAGTTTTACTGAAGGAAAGTCTACCTGCCTCTTTTCTATTGTAATAAACCCAGTCCCCTTAGGCTAATCTTAATTACAAGATGATTCAGGGAAGAAATATCACTTTTCAAAGACAAGTACTTTGAATGAATCTTTAAAACATTGTCCTCTACTGCCTTTATTTAGTTATATCCACCCTTTATTTGGTTCTATTAACTTGCATTTGGTTCTATTATCTCAGTACGAAGAGGTCAAAAAACTGACTTCAGAGGATGAAGCTTTAGTGACCATAGATTACTTCAGAAAAAAGAAGCACCAGATCACCAATGGTCACTTCTATTTCTTATATCCAAGACTTATCCAAATTCCACGGTGAGCATTTTTTTTAATACCATCATTTCAAAGTTTCCTGTTCCACATGTTAATGGTTCAGCATAGACATAGAAGCAAAGTCCCAACAGTCACTCATTTTCCCTTCTACCTGCATCCCAGTTTCCTAGAGAAATGCAGTGATGCTTTATAAGTCTATTTTATTTGCATGTTATAAGTAGCAGGACCTTCCTCTGTCATCTGCTTTCTTGACTTGTAAATTTGTTGATACTTAGTTAACATAGAGCTGAAATGTTCTAAGATGAAGCATGCAAGTAAGGAAATATGTAACCAATATGCCTTGGAATGAAGAATTTTTCATAATGAATTATCAAAAGTATTTTTGTCTTTTTTTCTTTGTTTCTTTTTTTTTTTACTTTTTCCTTTTTTTCATTTAACTTTTTTTATTAAAAAATGTCTTTTTTAATCCATGTATCCCCCTGCTCCCCCTCCCTTCCTTCCTCCCAATCCAACCCAGTCAGTCCCTCCTCTCCACACTCATCCTCTCCCCCAAAAGGGCCAGAAATCACCAGTTAGGTCATCTCAGCATGGCAAATCCACTCCAGGCTAGTCCAATTTTCTCATCCCAAAGTTAAGGCTAAGTTAGGTGTTCCTCTGCCGGGAATGGGCTCCAAGGTGCCAGGCCCCACAAAGGAACAGTCTGATGCTACTCCTCGTGGCTCCACATACTTCCCACGCCAGCTGACAGCTGCCTGCCTGTGGAGGGCTTAGCTTCTTTTCCCAATGGTTCCCCAGAGGCTGTTCTTGATTCAGTGAGCTCCTCAGAGCTCCAACAAGCCACCACTGTGGGAATTGTCCTCATAATCCCTATCCCCTTGCTCATACAGACTCTCCTCCCCTGCTCTCAGCTGGACCAGGAGCTCAGCCCAGTGCTCAGCCATGGACCTCTGCCTCCACCTCTATTCATTGTTGGATGTAGGTTCTGTGATGACACTTAGGGTGGTTATTCATTTGATTATAGTGGAAGTCTGTTTAGGCACCCCCTCCACTATTGTTTGGAGACCTAGTCAAGGGACAGCCTATGAATTCTTGGAGGTTTCCCTAGCAGCCGGTCTCTTTAAAACTGGAAAAGAGTGGGTCTTACTTCATGTGTCTTAAGAGTAGTGCCACACACACAAGAGAGAGAGAGAGAGACATTCAGAAGAAAAAAAAGAGAAAAAAAAAATGGAAGTAAAGTTTGATCTTAGCTGTAGATTTCGTTTCTGTCATTTCTAGATTTTTATTTATTCACTAACAACATCAGTTTGGTGGCAAGCTCACAGCTTGGGTGGCCTCTTTACCTCATGTTATCAAAAGGGTTTGCCTGAATCTAACTTGATTTCTCATTTGTTATTTGTTATGGAAAATATATGCCCCTAAGCTACATGTAGTAAAATGAGAGCCCATTATGTTATTTTATTATGAGAAGAATTTAGTGCTTTGTGTGCTTCATATTCATCAGAATAATTTCCTTTTGCTTCCACTGCTTGCCAAACAGGGTCCCTTTTACACTAAAATCTGTTCTCTCACTTCACAAAAACTGTCTAGCTCCAGCACCCTTCCGACCTTAGCAGTCTGTTCCTTTGCTAATGAAATGGTGCTTGTACAAAAGAAAAAACGTTCTGTCCTATTCATTCATTGCTGAAAGTATGAATTTCTAATTATCTACAATGGAAATTACATATTATGAGTGGAAAGAACGATCCTCGAACATCATCTGTTTCCTTTCAAACCATTCAATAGTCAATAAGTGTTTTTAGATATGCATGTGATGATGATTAGTTTTTACTACAAAGCTCACAATGAGCTCTTCGTATGATGACATTTTGTGCTAGCCATATTCCCTCTAAGTGGTGTACAGCAAGGACTAACTCATACAGCCATGGTAGACTATCCAGTATCATTGTTTCCTCTCTGACGCTTTGAAAATTAATGACCTAGCACTTTGTCTAAGATGTGACATTTATGATCTATGATTTAAAATGCTTTGTTTGGGATGCATGACACACACCAAGAAGCAATCCCTTTGCGTTAGAATGGATTGCAATCCCTCCTTAATCCACAATGTAGGAAAACAAACAAGCAAGCAAACACTGTGTGGATTGAGCTATTCTTTGTTTTTTGTTTTGTTTTCATAGTAAATATGTTTGAATTATTTACTTTTTTTTTTTGCGAAGGCATAAAAAGACTGTAGTTTATCGCTTAGACATGTCCTGAATTGTGGACTTTGGAACAGCAGGCCAATGAGGTGAGCAATTTATTAAAAGCTTTTAAGAGACTGTATTTAGCATTCAGATGACTGATTCTTTTTATGCTCTTGATGATAAATTTACTTTTCTGAAGCAACAAATTCTCTTGAGATTCATAGTCTCCTTATAAACCTTGTAGTAAATGTTTAACCTCAGATTTCAAATGCTCTAGGACTCTGTATGGTGGTAAGTGCTATCCCCATGGAACTGTGAATTTGGTAATTGTACACAGTACTTCGGTTAAAGAGACTTTACCTACCACACACATAATTTGAAAGTTTTATTTGAGTGTTTAATTATAAAATTCATCAAGACATTATATTTAATTTATTTTCTATTTCAAAGTCTCAAACAGACATGTAATGTGTATTAACCAAGTCACTTCCCACCCCCCCTCCTCCCACTCTTGCCCTGTCCCTTCCAAAACTTTTCTCTCTCAATTCAGGACTCTGTTTTTAAACCTATCAAATCTGCTCAGTGCCTGCATGTGTTTTGGTGTCAATCCATCTGCTCAAGCAAGGCTCATATTACTGAAGAAAACTGAATCTCCTCTAGCAGCCATTGGTTGCTAATATCTCTTCAGGTAGAAATGGGATTTTATGAGCTGCTACTCTATCTGTGCTAGGATTTTGATTGCTTTTTTTTCTGTTGCAGGTCTTGTGCAGGTCTTATGCATGCAGCCTTGGCGATTATGAATTTATGTGTGCAATGCCCTACATGAAGACCATATTAAACATACATATGCATCCTGTACTTCCTTCTAAATGGGTTGAGTTCTCTTAGGATTAATGTTCTAAGGTTCCTTTAAACAAATGATTCAGCCTTTTCTATAGCTACTTCAGTCTGAGTTTTGGTGGATTATAGCCTAACATATACTATATGCTATGGCAAGCTAAGACTACTTTTATTTAAAATATGACTTTTATTATCAGTGAGATGACTCACAGTTTTGTATTCTCACACAAGTAGAAGAGATAGGTGTGTTTCTTCAGAAAAGGTGGAAGGTCAGAGATGCAGAGTTTCATCCTGTTCTAGAATCTAGATTAACCTATATTGTAAATAACATCCAAAATTTATTCTTTTAATATTGGTTATAGCCTTAATAAATAAAGCATTGTATGGGACTTAATATATAATGCCATCAATTACTAATCAAGCAACAAAACTCAAAACATGTGTTCACTGCATATGTTATACAAGAGAGAAAACGTTTTACAATAGTAAAATTTTTAAAAAGGTATGTGATTAACTTCTGTTCAGAAAAGGATAGCCAATTAATTATAAACATTGTATTATAATATGTAAAAGTAACAAAATAATATAATGAGAGTGTTTACCCTTCTCTGGCTCTATGTCTCTGAAAAACATTCATCTTTATTTTCAATTCTACTTTAGTACAACGCTTGAGTGCTTGCATATCCCATGCATTCAACACATATTTCGAGTGTTATGCATAGACCATATATAAATGCATCAACAAAGAACAATTGTGTGTCACACCCAGCCATGGATGTAAAGCTACTAAATTTTCTCCCCATTGCTATCCATTCCTTACATACCTGGGTAATATAATGGTGAAGCCTCACATTTCTAGAACACCTGTCTGTTTAATCTGAAGCTCACTGTAGAAAGGTTAGTCAGACCTAACTTTCTATGATCAGAGCTAGAGAGCAAACTTCAGTGAGTGCTGCTGGTGTCTGCCACACATGTAGTCTTCTCTGCCTTGGAGGAGAGAAGATTAGTAGAGGCAAACATGGAGAGAAAAATCAATAAAGCATTCACGAGACTGTACATTTTAAAACTTGTGCAATTGGCATAGAAACAGCTGGTTCTGAATTTAAAGGTTCAGACAATAAAAAAGTAAACTACTCAAAGAAAAGAGATGGCTTATATTAAAAAATGAGCATTGACAGAGAGGCTAGTGATTTTAATTTCTATGGTTTTGTTGATGTATGTCATTTCTGAGGTTAGAGCTTAAAGATGTAGTTCTCTCATCTGATTAGCCTTTGCTGTGAAACTTCCGAGGACACCATTAACATGGAGGGCAGTTTCATGATACCAATAAGTGTGAGACAGAGATGCTGCATGACAAGGCAGCCAGAGAAGGTGAGTCTAGAAAACACAAATACTTTCCTCCATCACAATGTAGTAATGTCTAATCCTGTACTGACAGAGGACCAACTCCTGTAAGAACATATGAATTCCTAGAATAGGCAGCTCTTCCAAGGTCTATCTTGTCATAAGCCCAACCTATTAACACTTAAAAATCCACTTACATATCATCACATGGAGTCCATGCTTCCTGCACAAGAATGTTCAGATAAAAACAATTAGCCCCAGATAAAGAACCTCTGCCTCTCTATTCCATGGTTTCCTACTCCCTCCCTTTCTCCCTCTCTTCTTCCCTCCATCTCTCTCCTGTGTGCGTGTGTGCATGTGTGTGTGCATGCATGTGTGCATGCGTGCATGTGTGTAGTAGGACACTCGCTGTCTCCCAGTCCCAGAAAAGACAGACCCAGATGCAAACATGGAAGGAGCTACCCAGGTGTAAGCCCAAGTGCCTTTCTCAGTTCCAGCAGCCCACAGAGGCTCAGCTGCTCTCACATTGGAGACAGCAGTCAGAAGGCATGGCAGCTATGTCACTTGCGGGTAACTTGACATCACAGATGCAGCTGTTCCAGATGTGTTTTCACTGTTATCAGTGGTTAGGTTGAGACAGATAATTTGTTAAATTTTGTTTTGTAGAATTGGTCTTAACAGTTCAAAGAATGCATCCTCATTTGAGGCAGTAATTGGCAGACGAAATGAATACTAGGTTATTAGGAAGCCAATAAGCTATATATCTAGTATAAAAAATAAAAAATAAGTTTGAAGAATTTGTCACAATAATACAAATATTTTAAGCAAGCTATTGAATAAAATAATTGCAAATTAAACAATAGACTAACAACATATGAAAGTCTCATTTTAAAAATATAAGTCTTCACTTTATTTCTGAGCACTTACTAATTTTAGCCTTACATTACATGTTTGAATATTGATTAGTCCTTCATTTAGCTTAAGGCGACAAGAGTGTGACGTCAATATTAGTGTAAAATGACCCATATAATACCAGATAATCACCTCGTATCAACAGAGAAAACATTTGAATATTTTATCATGTATTATGCCTGAAGAAGAAACAATAGATTTTGTAATTAAATGCTCTTTATGCAATTCCCAATAATTGTTGTCAATATTATTCCATTGGTTAGATATTCTACATATGTTCGCAAATATAGTATGCAAAGGCATGCATATAGTATATAGAATAGTAAATCTATCCTGACATAAGTACGGGTAGGTGTTTGTAGGGATGGTAAGCTAAGTATCTCAATTCTACATCAATTACTTAAGAAAGGGTTGTTTATAACTAAAAAAAATTGTTTTTGAGTGATACAATTGAGTATAGAAGCTATAAAGATAGAATAAAAATAGACAGTATACTAAAATACAGAAATAAATACAAATGTAAACTTTCTAAAAAAAATAGTTAATATAAGTTTAACAACTGCCAATTTTTCCTGTAACAAAATATATACCTGATTTGGGAATGCCTTTCTGTATGCTGTGAATAGCAATCTTTAAATAAAGGAGCTGTTTTGGCCCATGAAAGGCACCATAGAAAAAGTAGGAGGAGGCATCAGAGTAGGGTAGGAGGAGTAGGGCAGAGTCAGAGAGAAGGAGCCAGAAGCCAAAAGGATCATCATGTAAGACAGAGACAGACTGAGCCAGAAGCCCAAAGGAGCAACATATAAGGAACACAGGTGAGCCACAGGCCACGTGGGAGACAGATTAATGAAAATGGATTGAGTTAAGATGTAAGAGCAAGCTAGCAATGTGCCTGAGCCATAGGCCGAACAGCATGAACTTAATATAAGCATCTGAGTCATTTCTGGGGCCTGAGCATCAGCAGCAGGCAGCTAAGGGGTCTGTGCCTCTGGCCACATGGGACCAAGAAACCTCATTGTAACATATACCTTTTCTTTTAGTTTTCCTGCTACTTTTAATGACATCCTCTAGGGCTTATATTTATGAGGTAAAACCTGATATTTCAATATATGTATGCAATGTATAATGATGAGATAAGGCAGTTGGCGTATCTGTCACCAGAGATAGTTGTACGTATCTTGAGAACATTCAAAGTCCTGTCCAATAGCAGTCTTAAACATCAGCTATCCTGATGTTCACTGGGAAGCAGAAGATCTTTTGCCTATCCCAGCACACCACTACATTTATACATCCTTTCTCCATCTCTCCCACTTATACACTTCCAGGTACGGTAGTTGCTAATCAATTCTCTATTTCTGTAAGATCATCTTTCTGTAAGATCATCTTTTGAGTATAGTTTTCCTCGCATGAGAATAGGCATGATTTGTTTATTTATCTTTCCCATTTCATTAAATATAAAACCAGCCAATTTCATATAAGTACAGACTTTTCTCTCGTATGGATGAGTAATATTCTATCATTCACATATACCATATTATTTTTTATCTGTGAATCCACCCAGAAACATTTTGGTTGGTTATACTCCTTCATTATTGTGAATGGTTCTGCCTTAAGTACGTCAGGGTTGATGCCTCCTCACCAGACTGACATTAATTTGTTCAGCTTTATACTCAAATTGGGACTGCTAGACCACACAGAAATTCTCTATGATATTGATGACCTTGCTATTAATAGTCCAAAGTTTATATATTCATGTTCATCCCCAGCCATAGTAAATGAACGTTTACCTTTTCTATATATTTGGTAAGCTTTTGTTTATATTTGTGTTCTCATAGTGCCCACTGAACTGTGGTTACGTGATACCACACGCGTGGTTCCGATTTTGACCTGTGCTTCCTGTTGATTAGTGATAATGACTGTTATTATTGTGCCTGACTATTTGTATAACACTTTCAAAAAATATATAGCCAGGATATTGGTCCATTTTAATCAAAATTTGCTACTGAGATCTTTGTACATTCTGGATATTACTCTTTTGTCAGACAGACAGCTAGTTGGCAAAAAATTTGTGCATTCTGTGTGACTTCATGCTGTTAGCCGTTATTTTCACTATGGTGTTTTCATTCTGCGGACAATTGCCTTTACTGTGATAAAATTTTTATTCTTTTTTGTGTATTAGGGATCATAGCCAACTTATCAATGATTAGATGACTGTCCTGAGCATTTTAAGATTTCAGAACCTACATTTTGTTATCTTTTTATGTACTTTGCATCAATTTTTCATTATGGTGAGAGAAAGGGGATATAGCTGTCTTACCTTGATATGAATATTAAGGCTCCCTAGCACAGTTTGTGAAACATTCTTTAGTTCCTTGAATATGTATTATTTCCTTAACAAAAACAATAAAAATCTGTCAGCCCTACACATAGAATTATCTGCATGTTCTCTTTCTATTCATTTTCTATTATTCTATTCACAAAATTATCTTGGATTACTATTGTTTGTAGTATTGTTTTAAGTCAAATATTAGTATGCTTTCCACTTTATTCTTTTTGCTCCATATTCCTTTGTTTATGTATTCTTTTTTGATTTTGTGATTGTATGTTCTGATTCTGTGAAGTTTGATGAAATTTTGCCCTGAATCTTTTGATTATTTTGGGCAGTATCAGTGTTTTAATGGCATTGGGTCATGTAACCCACAAACAAATATACCTTTCCAGTTTTTTTGTTTGTTTGTTTTAAAGAGAATAACAGATAGTTGACTGTGGAGCTATTCTGAGGGAACATGTACTGGGAACACAGATTTACGTTTTTTCCAACTTTATGTTCCAATGTGGAAGCAATTTCATCATGTTTTAAATTTTACAGAAAAAAATTGTAAATCAAGGCAAGCTTTTAATATCGCTGTGTACATCACAGAAGTAGTTACAGCAAGATGGGGACTTCTCTGTAGTCTTTAGATGACACTATCTGGTGATATTCTTTGCTTTTAATCTGATGGAAGCTAAGTGACTGCTAAGTTAATAGATTCCCCAAAAAAGCATTTCTTTGTAGGCACCGGATGTTAGTGTTGACTGAGAGTAAGGTAATGATTGGCTATTCTGGGGATTATGTCTATCCTAAATTAAGCCAAATAGACTATTAACTTGCAACATGGAAATCCTCCATACCATTACAGGGCTAATCAGTCTTTGTAGAAAGTTTCTTTTCTGGATTTCTCTTAGCAGTTCCTAATGATGGAGAAGCACTACAATTTGTGTATACAGAGGGTACATATTACTTATTGTATATTATATGGATTGTTATAGCTGGGAAGTTCATTACTAGGATATGATATAGATGGGCCTGAACACTGGGCAAGAGAAAGTTAAAGGCAATTAAGGAAGTCACCCTTTTTCTTGACAGGTGTATGAAATACACCACTTCTCAGCATTTTCAAAAGTACAGATAATTTACTAAATCTAAAAAAATAAAATTGATAAAGAAATATTAACATAAAGTTCCAGAATGAGCAAAAATAATTCTAAAATAAAATGTCAGAATAGTGACTGTTTGTTTAATGGGTGGATTGGAACCAGGAATATATTACAAGCAAGATAGGGTCTAGGTGATAAGATTTTTGTATGATAAGATTCACAGATCCTGAGGTCAGATTTATTGATTTAAAAAGTGTTAAAGGCTGTACACTTATCTGTATCTACAGTACACCTTCCAAATTAAAAAAAAAAAAGAACTTTAAGAGCTATTAAAACCCAATTATCAGAATATATATTAAAATGCTTAGAGGGAAAATGCAACTTATTTTTTAGAAGAACACTGTAAAGAGCATTGTGTGTATGAGCTCAAGCTTTTATGCATTGATTATGGTAGTGATTCCATGATCCCATGCTTAGACAAAATGAACGTATCTATATGCAAAAGCAATGTACGTTAGACCTTAATGTGCTTAATTGGGTAGATAAACACATTTTATTAAAAATAAAAAGAAAGACACTTCTGAATCCTTCTAAAACTCTTAGTCATTATGATCTGGATCTGACTTTATCTTTCCCTTAGTTAATTGTCGCTAATTTAACATTTGCATGAGACATAGATTATACTTGCTTTACTCAGTACTAAAATAATCAAAGACACAGTTTTCTCTAATGGGGAGAAGGTAAAGATGAAAGAAGCATAATTTTTAATAACTAAAATTGTACTTCAACTAACTTTATTCCAGTTACAGTCACCCATAGATTTTAGTTAACATTTCTTATTCAAAATTTTCAAAAGGCATCAATCTCTAATAATGGCAAATTTCAAGATGTTTGGTAACTTCTATATTGATGTATCTAGATTAACAGATGATCTAGGATGGACTATAGTACAATTTAAATTAATTAAACAATATTTGTATTTTGCTTATAAAAAGAGATAATACTTCAGTAACTCCTTCCAGAACCTCTTTTCCATCTCTAACTATTAAAATATAAAATGATAGTTCATAGTATATAAATCAGTGTATATAATACATGCCGTCATTATAGCTTAAGATACCCTTAAATATTCCCCTCTGTGTTGTTTAGTGTCTTTCTCAACATTTTTCATTAATATTTTATAGTGTCAATTGTACAGATTCATTGTTGAATTTATTTCCAGACTTTTAATTTTTATTATTTTAGTAGCTAATGTGGATTTTTTTTCTCAAGAATTCTGTTAATGATATATTAAAAATTACATTGATTTGAATCTGTTGATTTTACTTTCTATAACAAAAGTTATCTGTTATCATGAATGATCTTTGGTACTTTACAATTTTCCGTATATACTTCAAGCAATCTGCAAGGAGAGAATATGCCCTCTTTCTTCCTGCTGTGATCGTTTCTTTTGTTCTGTTGTCTTATTGCTTTGGTGAAGAATTTTAATAATATAATTAACAAAGGCTATTGATTATACACCTAAATAGTTAAGTATTTCCAGGTCTTTTTAAGATATACTTTTAAAGATAACTACTTAATGTTTATGTACAAAAATCTACTTGTTTTATTGCATATTTGACCAATTTTAGCAAATTTGTTATTAATTTTTTAATCAAACTTCCCGTTAATATCACCACGGCAGTGGAATTTATACTGTTTACTATCAGCTGCTAGTATTGTCTTCAAACACTGCTAATAAGTGATTCACTTTCTAATTTGGAGAGTTTGCATAAACTGGTTTAATTAAAATGTGATCCTTGTCTGTGACTAACTGATTTCACTTAACACAGTACTTTTGAGATTTACCTACAATGAAGATGTAAGAATAGTTTTGTAAATTTTGTTTAAATTCTATCATTGCTTCTTCTTATTTGTATGCTATCTCCCCTTTATTGAATTAAGAGATGAAAGTTTTGATAAATAAATTCTTTCCTTATGTTGACATTTAAAATTCATTTGAGTTGAAGGGAACTTTACATTAACACTTTATAATACAGATTTCATGACTATCAAGCTATTACAAGTAAAAAGAAACAATATAGGCAGAAAACAATAGGTGGTTTTTGTTGTAGAGAGTTCGCCAGTCCCCTGCAGGCAGAGGTCCCAGACCCACAGACCTGCCGCCGGAACTGCTTATCCGCCCGCCGCCCGGGCCCCCAAGAAACGACTCAGACGCTTTATTAACTTTATGCTGTTTGGCCTATGGCTCAGGCACATTGCTAGCTAGCTCTTACATCTTAAATCAACCCATTTCTATTAATCTGCGGGCCACGTGGCGGCCCGTAGCTCACCCGTGCTCCTTACATGTTGCTCTTTCGGCGGCTTCCGCGAGGTCTGCCTCTAACTCCGCCCTGCTTCTCCTACCTGAACTGACTCTCCTCCCACCTTTTCTATGGTGCCTGCCATGACCCATCAAACAGCTCCTTTATTTAAAGATACAGCACACACAAATGCATTCCCACATTTCCCCCTTTCTCTCTAATCAAAAAGGAAGGTTTCAATTTTATCATAGCAAAATTACATATAACAAAATAGCTATCAAGCAAGAATTATAGTTATAATATCTAGTCTATTTGTATTTAGTAAAATTAAAGAAAATACTCTATCATCTACCTTATCTTTATGAATCTAAAGTTTTATATCTAATATAACTTTTGAATGACTAAGAAAAACTGTACATATAACTATCTAATCTTTAACTACATCAAAGACCACAGAAGGATATAATATTTACCCAAGTAAACCAGAAGTGCAAACGACTTCTAAAATCTAGAAAGGACAGAGATGACACCTATCTGCCTGGACAGTCACCCAAAGTTCCTTTATAAAGTTGGGGCATTCATCTTCAGCCTACAGGCCCAAAGTCTCTTTTCATTTCAGTGAAGCAGGAAATCTGCTCTGCCCATTTTGGCACAGTTCATCCGTTGTTTCTCCTTGAGTCTTGAAGAATGTCTGACAGTTTTCTCTGTAAAGCAGGAACCCGAATGATGATCTTGGCTTGCTCTGCCAAAGTCCAGAGGTCATCTTTCCATGGAACCTGCATGTCTAGTTTAAACAGCATACTGTCAAGCAGTCAATATAAAAACAGTTTCTTCTCCAGTGGCTCACCATCACCACAAATAGATGAGATTCTATATGGAGTTTCTTCAATGCCCACCTTCCTGTTGAAGTAAATTAGTGGTGCCAGGAACAGACCTGTCTCACTGTCCAGAAAAGTCTAAGCTCTTAAAACATTTTAAATGCCATATTCTGTATGTCTTAGAAGTATTTGAAGATTATCTATTTAATTGAAATATATCTTTGTATACCTAAAAATCTTAACTAACCTAACTATAAGTTTGATTATCAAAAGTGACTATTAACCTTTATTTCTTAATTATACACTACAATTTTAAAACAGTTACATGAACATCATATCTTAAACAAGAATAGAAAAACACATACAGCATAATAAAATTGACTTTAAATTTGTATCAATAAACCAAAATCTATACCAATGTAAAGCAGTTTGAGATTAACAGCTGATTACCTGTAAATTCAATAATCTAGTTTTTTAAAAAAGCATTCACATACCATATCCCCCATTTTTTCTTAGAAAGAGATTGACTATGACCATT
Organism: Phyllotis vaccarum; assembly: GCA_033318265.1. Classification (NCBI taxonomy): domain Eukaryota; kingdom Metazoa; phylum Chordata; class Mammalia; order Rodentia; family Cricetidae; genus Phyllotis; species Phyllotis vaccarum. The sequence goes on along the minus strand of JARWLC010000015.1, from coordinate 93,506,438 downwards.
AACCATTTATAATGAAAACAAACATTTAGAAACAATATTTGGGGAATTTGGGCGAAGTTATCCATTACTACTTCCTGCTGATTAAGTGGCGTTGAAAATCTCACGGATTGTTGAGACTGGGTCATAATCTGTAGCTGTGAAGCTGATCTGGCCATCTCTTTTCATCAGAGGTTTTTTCAGGGGGTCTTGGTTGATGAAACCATATTTGCCTGGAAGCAATTCACAGGTTCTCATCTGTGGAAACAGAAACAGAACTCTTCCAAAGCAATAAATCCTTAGACACAAATTTCAAAATCAAAATACCTTTAAAATATACATTCTTGTTTAACTTAGTAGCCTTTGCAATCCATTGTCTTTTTGCAGTTAGCTCATTAACAGTTAAAAAATTAAAAGAAAACACAATAACAACCAAAATCTAGATTTTGTGTCTATTTTCTATCTTTATGTGGCTTATTATCTTTTTATTACTCTATTTCTCTTTTTAAAAACTTTTTCTAACCTCTTTATTTTTTCTCTGAAGCCTATGTACCTTTTACAAACATTGTAACCCGTTTACAGGTTTTCTTTTTATCTGAATCTGTTTTATTGTGAATCCTTAATCATCTTCTAACCTTAAGAGCTTTTAAAATACATTCTCCAAAAAGAAACACAGTTTTTGCAAATTAGGCTGAATCACTAAGTTTTCTTAAACGGACCGTAAACAGAGCACACCCAAGAAAATGCTGCTACGAAGAAAATTTGTTTCTTTTTTGTTCAAAATAAACAGAAATCTAAAATCAATCATATGCTGCTGAGTCTTCTGTGAGATTCAGGAACCCGCCTGATTGCAGCTTACACTGCCTGCCGCCAGTCTGCCTGCGCCATTTTGAATGTGACCTGTTGGCCACGCTTTTTTTTTTTACAGAGACCTGTTTCGTATACACAATTTGGAAGCTGCCTTGGCTCAATTTTTGTGATCTAGAACCCTTTCTAATCTTTCTCAGGCTCTAAGTGGATAATCGACCCAAGATTAGATAGTTATATGTACAGTTTTTCTTAGTCATTTAAAAGATATATTAGATATAAAACTTTAGATTCATAAAGATAAGGTAGATGATAGAGTATTTTCTTTAATTTTACTAAATACAAATAGACTAGATATTATAACTATAATTCTTGCTTGATAGCTATTTTGTTATATGTAATTTTGCTATGATAAAATTGAAACCTTCCTTTTTGATTAGAGAGAAAGGGGGAAATGTGGGAATGCATTTGTGTGTGCTGTATCTTTAAATAAAGGAGCTGGTTTGGGCCATGGCAGGTACCGTAGAATAGGTGGGAGGAGAAGCAGGGCGGAGTTAGAGGCAGACCGCGTGGAAGCCGCCGAAGGAGCAACATGTAAAGAGACACGGGTGAGCCACGCGGGCCACGTGCCCGCAGATTAATAGAATTGGGTTGATTTAAGATGTAAGAGCTAGCTAGCAATGTGCCTGAGCCATAGGCCAAACAGCATAAAGTTAATAAAGCGTCTGAGTCGTTTCTTGGGGGCCCGGGCGGCGGGCAGATAAGCAGTTCCGGCGGCAGGTCTGTGGGTCTGGGACCTCTGCCTGCAAGGGACCGGCGAACTCTCTACAACAGGTTTTGAATAAGGAAAAGTGTCAATTCAATAGTTAAGTGGTCATAAACGTTAAAGGACTAAATCTGTGGAGGTAATTAGAAAATTACATCTTAATTTGTAATAGACATTTAAGAGCTGCACTCTACTTCATACTTTAATTTCTGCCTGTAAATTCTTCAAAAAATATACATAGAAAGAATATCAAAAGGTATATTAGAACATGAGATTCTAGCTAACTTGATCCTAAATTCTAATCAAACCTTTTTTATTTCTGTTACTAAACATTTGGTCCTACAGTACAATTAATACACAATGATGTTTAATTCAAATATATATGAACACACCATATTCCCATTGATAAATAGTTGCATGATTTGAGTTTCATTATGTTTTTTTCACACAAATAAGGGTGATAATATCATTCACATTGTAGGGTTGAGGGATGGATTCAGTAAAGAAGTACTTACTTTCAAGAACTTGGTGTCTGATATATGTTAAATTTTGGAGAAATATATTTAATAAATTGAAATACTCTATTTATTCTTTTTTATTTATATACCTGAAAAAATAGATGACAAATCAAAATTATTGCTTTGATTATGGTCTTTTTTTTAGTAACATTAATGGTAGAATTTTCTGAGAAATAGGCATGGTATTAATAATAGCCATTACATGTGAGGCTATGAATGTGTATGGCAAAATAAGGTGGGTGGGCTTCAGTTAAGTAGAATAGTCTTTGTTGAGTATATAGAAATACTTAAACAGTCAATTACATTAGAGCACCAGGAAGAGGATTTCATACCTCAGACAATGACACCTTCAAGATTCAGACTCTGTTTTACCAGATGAAAATCCTGAAAATCTTGGTGGAAATGGGAAGAAGTCTACAGATTTTGAAAAGCAGGAAGAGAAAAAAAGTTGACAGCTCCTTCTTGAGAGGGAGCAGGCAATGTGTATCATCCAGAGAGAGGAAATGGGAAGTCTTTCTGAGAAGTAGGTGTGGGGATTGTCGCAGGCAGCTGCAGAGTGCCTAGGAGACTAGAGAAGTGTCAAGACCAATAGCATTAATAAATTGGAGGTCAGGGGATCAGGCTGCTCATCAGTCAGTGTCACTGGTGATGAATGTTCTGGGGGGAAAAGGTCAGTGCAGGAGATATGGCTTCAGTTTGCCGCATGTTTCTGCTGAACAGGGGACTCTTACTATCACGTGGTTATTAAAGCCATGACGTCAGTGAGTAGGGGACAGAAAAAAGTTAAAGTAATGTTTTCAGAAATTTAAAACTAAAACATAGATTTAAAAAATCAGTTTTACTTTTACTGAACTTCTACTTTGACATGGTTTATATGACAATGCCAAATACCATTTATTTTATAGTACTTCTTTCAAGAAAAGATGATTTATTTTATTTCTAAATACTTATAAAGTATGTTAAAATTGTATTGTATTCAATCATTTAGCTATTCATGATAAAATGTTGGATTTAAAGCTAAAAATACGTGTTGATGTCTTAGTAAAAGTGTGTAGCTGATGAAAGGCGATGCCCTAGACTATACAATTTGAAGGTTTGTGATTATGATTGAGTTGGGACAGCACTTTATAGAATCAGAGTAAATGTTTTAACTCATCTTCAGCTGAAGCATACATGAAAATAGCAGGGCAAGCCTGAGCAAAAGTAGGCCCGATTCCATGAACTAGTGACCCCTGAAAAATGGGAGCAATCTCAGAACTTGTCATACTTGAATGGATCATATACATAACACTCCCTGCAAAGTGAGAAGTATGATGTATATATCTCTACATGATGCACACACACAGAGCACAAAATTTGCTATTACCTCATTTAAAGTTTTAAAGTTGTTTTTATGCATAAAAAATATTCTCTTTGGTGATTATTGATGCAGAAGTAGGGATTAAGTGGCATATAGTCCAAGTCCTAATCCCCAAGGATAAACATTCTAGGGAGTAGAAAACAGAAGATAAATAAACATGGCCATATTATAAGATAAATATGGCAAAGTGGAATAGACAGAGAGTCCCCTACCACCCCAAATCAGAAATGTTTACAAATTTAGAGTTCTATCAACAATTTTCAATTAAATTAGAGGGTCCATCAATGAAATGATCAGATTATAATAAGGTGGGAGTGCTGGGCAAAAAATACACACATTGCCAGCAGAAGAAGAACCTGAGTCAAGTCCTTGAGAAGAGGACCTGGGGAATAAATGTCACAGAAAAGATAGTGAGAAAAGGTGTCATGGCCTGTTTTCTTAGGTTTGGGATCAAAGGAAGGACTTTTGTTGTTGTGTATGCAAATGAGAAGCTAGTGGAAGCTGTGAATGTGAGAATGATGGCCCACTTACCCCTTCCAGCTAAGGCCTTCCACACGTACCACAGCACAGAGTGAAGAAGTTCTGCTTTTTTATTCCCATCATTCAGAAGAGAGAAAAGAATTTCAGAGAGGTTAAGCAGTTGCTCTAGGTTGCATGGTTACCTGGGACCTGTGATGTCACGCAAGCCCTAGCAGGTGTCAGGTGTGAGATCTAGCCTCAGCTCTTCTTTATTTTTGCTTGTGTTATGTTGTGTTCTGGCTGCTTTCAGTTTATGTCCTTATTCAATAATCAGCGTGTTGCTGATAACTTCTTTCCTTCGGCAGTCTATGTATCAATCCATGGTTCTATTTCACCATCTGAATAACTGACCTTAATGTTATAAAATGTTAAATGTTATCTTTATGGAAATTCTGCTTATAAAGACCTTTTTTCCCCCATAGTTGATATGTTCTTCTCTGTCTCCCAGGCTACACACAGTTTGTGTTTGTGATTCTTATTTTCCTTCTTTCTGTGTCCCCGTGTCTTCTATTTGACATCCTCCCCAACTTCGTAACATCTTATTCTTTTCTCCCATATTACATTTTCCCTAATTATCTTTGGTTCATTCTCCTCTTCCATGTCTTTCTCTATTCTTTTTAAAATAATTTATTTCATTAGTAACTTCTTTCTATCCTGCAATGTCATCCACAATGGTATGGGCTTGTAAATGGTCAGACCTGTAAATCTTAGGTTCTACTCCAAAGTCTGTCTTAAACTTGCATCAACACAGCATCATCTGCAAGCCACTTTTTGTGGAGAGGGAGCGGCGTAGCATGGATTGGTCCTCAGGACAAGATGATCTTCTGGTCTTTTAGACAGACTATGCACCTTCAAAAGATGTCAAATTCAAGTCATACCATCATATCTACTATCAAGAAATAGATTATTTAAAATATTCATGCTAAATAAAGGTATTGTTTAGTACTGCCTTCAATATTAGAAACACTCATTTTAAAAATACATACTAATATTGTATTGTGGCCATAATGCTTTCAAATTTTGTCTCACAGGAAATAAACTTTTCAAGGAAGGATTGAGGTCAATATTCTTAAAAAAATTTTAAATTTATTTTTAAAGTCAATTTCATTATAATCTTAGAAAACATGCATCTGGAAAGGAAGGCTGAGAGAGTGTATATTCTATTCTTTTCAAAAGGATACTCAACTCTTCTGTTTCAAATAATAGGAAAAGTTGGTAGAGACAGTCTTTCCCCTCACCCCTTTCTCCCCCTGAAAGCAAACTTTACTTCTGAAAGGCAAAAGTTACTTAATGCCAGATGTACTATTTAGGTCACTAATGTATTCAGAAAATTGTTTCTGGTTTAAGAAAAGTCCAAACGGAGATAGTTAGTTTAAGTGTCCTCATGAGAGTCAGAGAACATTTAAGACATACCCAAATTATGAATGACCACAGCAGGAGCCCCATCACACTCCGCCCTACCACACCCCACCACACCCCACAGGCATACATGAATGAATGCACATGTGCGCACACACACACACACACAGTAGAGAGTGAGCAAATTTAATTATTTTCTACTGACACGCTATGCACTTTTAAACAAAAGTAGTTGAATAACAACACGAGTGCTGGCCCTGACATCACGACTGCTTCCTATTTGGCAATCAACTACCTTTTTCTTTCCCAGTTGATATGGCATAAATATACTTATTGCATTCCCAGATCTCAGCCACCACAGATTCACAGGTATCTTTTTCTACATGGTGGCCTTCTTACTGTGAGTAAATTTGGTTCCTCCTGCCTGAGCTCCAGCTGTTTGCTTACTACTGTGGGTGATAATCAGAGACTATCTGTTGGGCAGCTGCACCCTTAATAGGAGGAAAGGTCAACACATGTCTTGGCTTCAGAATTCTCCCGCTGGTTTGCTATTCGGCTAGCTGCAAACACATAAAACATATTGTCTTTCTGAAACAGTTTTGTCTTTTGTTTCATTGTGTACATGCTTGGAACGGTTTATAAAGTTTAAAGTGCTTTTAGTCTAAAATAATTTAATTGTATTAATTTATGCAAATTGTTAAATCCATGTAATAAATTCACAGAATTGGATCCAATTGTGCTGTTCTCAGGCCACCATCAGCTCCTTTTTGTCATCCTGTATTTTGTCATATCCTTGTAAAGCTCGTAGATTGTGAAATGTTCAAAGACCGGAAATAGCAAAGGAGAACTTGGAGGCCTTTCTATCAGCCAAGTCAGTATTTTCCTTGGAAAATTTAGCTCAGTTCATCCAAATAGTAATATAAGATGAAACCCTCCTGTATGTAACTGCCAAAGAGTCTGTTTATTTTAAGAAGTTTTTATTTCCCTCAATAACCCTCTGAAATGTCATTTATAAATGTTCACTCTTTGTAGCAATGTGTTCAGCTTTCAGTGACTTGAAGATATCAAAAAGTAATTAGTCCCCAGAGCCTATTAATTAAATTCATTTATATTTTATGTTTCTAGACACAGAAAAAAAGTCACGAAAAGTTATTGTAGAATACTGAACAAATATGATAGAAATGGCAGACATTTAAAAATGAGCAAATGCTAAATACACATTCCTATTGCCAATTCATTCTCACATAATTAAATGCCACTAAATAGAAGACATCAGACTTGTTCTTAAAGCATTGCTTCTAGATATTTTTCTTCCTTTACCAGTTATATTTTATTGTCCCAGCAATTTAAAATGGTGACTATGCCAATAGTATTGTTTATTTTAGGCTTGTCTGTAATGCCTGAAGTACATGTACCAAGCATCTGGTCTATAAAAGCTGTTTATAGTTTAAGATGATTAACATTATTTGCCAACTTTAATGGATTTAAAATCTCCATGAGAACACTCTTCTTGGTGTATCTAGGAGGATGTTTCCAGAGAATTTAATTTGAATGAAGACCCATCCTGAGTGTGTGCACTACTCCTTCAGCAGAAATATTGACTATACAGAAAAAAAAAAATGTGAGCTCAGCATCAGCCTTTATTGTCTCCACTTTCAAACTACAAATGCTCTATGACCAACTGATCCCCTCTCCTGCTCTTGTGCCATCACGAGAATAGACTTTATGGATTCTTAAGTTGTGAATCCATACCACCTCTTCCTTTTCTAAGCTGCTATGGTCACGTATTTAGTCAAATAAATGAGAAAAGTAATGAACACTTGTATGTTTACATATAAGAGTACTTGGGGTAGACTAAACAGTACTTAATACTAACTAATCAATGCTACTTTACTTTCAAATAACAAACACAAAAAGACACAGATGACTGGGAGATATTATGAGCTCATCGACCCTGAAATGAGCAAAGAACTGTGATGCTTTCTGGACTAGGAAACAGATATTACAATTGTGCCTGGAGTGTAAATATGGGCCCTATGATGGATACAAAAATGGACAATATATAAATATAACATTGGTAGTTGAAGTGATTCATGTTATTACCACTAAATATAGACAAAAATATGTTAGTGTGTCTGTGTGTGTGTATTTGTGTGTGTGTGTAAATATTTTATAGCTGCTTCTGACCTATGGTGTCAATTATTCTTGAGACATTTCAGAAAAAAATCAATGATAAATAATTTTAAAGAAGATGATAAGTTTTGCTTGTTTCTGTTATCTTTTTTCAGAAAAACATTTATTAGACATTTTTGTTTTGGCCATCTATGGGATACTATTAATTCTATTTTTGACAGCTTCTTCTTTGAATAGGAATTGGCATTTCTTGTCTCAATCATCAGCAAGAAATTGGGAAGGTATCCTTCCTTACTTCTATAGTTGAAATAAAGCACCACAAAATTAGTGGTGAATCAAAACAGTATTAACCCTTAGACCAAGAGGAAATTTCACCAGAATGAACCTAACACTGACTTTTATGTCTTTTCCCTATAAATGTTTCTCGAATTACATAAATATCATAAGTTTGATATCCAGCATCACATAAAAACAGTAAAACAGAAAGAGAGGACACTCAGACATGTTTGTAATTTCAGAGCAAGTACAGATAGGAGAATCCCAGGGGTTCTTTGGCCACTTAACCTAGTCAAATCATTGAGCCCCAGGTCCTAGAAGAAGGCTCCCTCTCTCTCTCTCTCTCTCTCTCTCTCTCTCTCTCTCTCTCTCTCTCTCTCTCACACACACACACACAAACAGAAATTAGAAGTTTTTTGATGAACTATAGCTGAGCTTGTCCATTGGTCTCTACTTACATGTGCACATAAATACAAGTACAACCATACGCACTTGTACAATGATAAACATTTATTCTTAAACACATGTAGACACATAAAGCCTTTTTAAACACACTAAGGGAAAGGGAAATATGGGTCAATAGGTAAAGTGCTTGCTATGCAATCATGAGAACCTGAGATTATATCCTCAACATCCATGAAAATCTTAGGTATATATAGCATCATTCACCCATAACATCAGCACTAAAAGACACAGATAGGAGGAGCCTATAGGCTCACCAGCCAGCTAGTATAATGCCAGATTCAGTGTGAGGCTTTGTCTAAAAATTAAAGAAGGAGTGCAGTAGAGAGTAGCCGATGTTGACTTCTAGTCTTCACATGCTTATGCAAAGGGTGACTAAACCTACACATAATATCACATACACACACATTTCCACACACACACACACACACACACACACACACACACACACACACACACACACACACACGCATTCACACAAGCACACTGATGGGTACAAGTAAATATGAATGATACAAGGTAATCACTTGAAATTGAGAAATTGACATATTTAATTCCTCATGCAACTTTAGTCCCCCAATTATTATTTGAATTTATATATTTGGAGGAGCTGAGATTAAGACAGGAATTTTTGAAGTTAGAAATTCTCACTACCAATGTTAGGTTTAACCAACGACCACTGGGCCCCTTCTTTAGGTTATGAAACTCGAGTAACTTGTGCAGGCTCTCATATTACCCTCTTTCACCACTAATGTTAGATAAAAAGTTGGCTACTCAGATGGAAAGGTTCCTATATGTATCACAGAAAAACTACAAAAGTAACAAGACATCCACGTAGACTTTTTACCTTTTGTCATTCCTGACTTTTTGGTGGGTGGTAGTTGCTGATTACTATGATGTCCATTCAGTCAATATTTGCAAGTCAGCTTTACTTCATTATTTTCATTAATTTAAAAAAAGTCCAAGCATGTTCCATAAATTACCGTTATTAAATTTCTCTATACTTATTGCTTTTTCACTAATCACTGGCTTACTTAACATCAGCATCACTCTTCTTGATAACAGCTTCATAGGAAGACCCTGCTTCCACTGTAAACATCCCAATTCATTCAGACTGTGATCTACATACTTCTTTATTCCCTTTACAATGAATGTTCAGCCCAGTGCTTGACATCCTTATCCCTTTGTAGTCTCTCTTGTTCGTGATCATATATTAAGAGCCTAGAAAAACATTAAGAACTGGTCAGAGAAGCCAAATTGTAATCAAGCTCTACTATAAAAATGGTCAGAAGGAATGCTAGAAAAATATGAAAGAATCCAATAGAGAAACATTCTTACAAGAGGAAAATGAGAAACTTCTTTCATAAATTATATAGAGAAAGCTGGAGGGGAAGTTGAATTAGTGGTAGCAGCATGGCATCCAGGCTTTTAGCACAGTTGTATCTATTGCATGGATAGAAATTAGACTGGGAATTCAAAGGAAAGAGGATGCTAATGGAAAAGAATATACAGTCGTGTATGATAGAGGAATTAAACTGAGCACATATTAATTATTCCATAGATACCATTGTTACCTTAATTTATATTTATCTACTTAAATAATATTTAACATTTCAAATAAGGCAATGCTTTTTTTTAACTGTCAAAGAATGTGAACTTTTAAAATTGAAGATACCAATATTAATCCTGTATTCAAATTAAACTGAAGAGATTTCTTAAAGGTAGATATAATCTTATACTCAAGATGTCTTTGGAGTCCTAGCTTCTTTAAGATTTCTTTAATATTACCTGGAGCATAAGTGTCTGAAACCCCTCTTTACCTTCAAACTTTTCTTGATAAATTTCTACATTGTCATAGCTTCTCCAAATAAGTCACATAAATCCTATATCATCTCTCTGATTCCAATTTCTTCTCTACCTTGTGGAGAACTCCTATTTTGTTTCTCTGAACATTTATTTTTTTACTTTATATTTACATGTGTATATTTGTGTGTATGTATGAGTGCAGGCATTTCTAGAGTCCAGAAGAAAGTATTGGATGACCAGGAAGTAGAGTTACAAGTAGTTATTGTCACCTGACAAGAGTTCTGGGAAGTGAACTTGGGTTCTCTGCAAAAGCACCAAGCCCTCTTGACTGCTGAGTCATCCCTCCACCCCTAAGAATTTTATTTTGAATACATGACAATCACTCTGAATCCACACTTCCCCCCGTAAAAAGATAAGTGGTGTTTCAACATTTAGTCATAACTCACAAAATATTTCATTATAATAATATTCACTTAGGAAAAGAAAAATATTCATTTATAAATGATTAACTTATCAGAAAATATATACTTAAATATTTAACAAAGTCCCATACATATGGATTTTTTTCATGATAATGATACCACCCAATAGCACTATAAACACAGAAATTCAATCCAGAATTTTTAACATAACTAAACACTACATTCTGTATAGTTCTCAGGAGCTCTATTGTTTCAATAGTTAGAGCCTCTGGATCAAAAAGTAATCATCAAATCAATATATAACATTATACTTATTGCCCCATTTATTACTACAAGAATTTGAATGGAGCAGTAAGTCATCAAAAATGTACTAGGTACCAAGCTCAGCTCACAACCTGCTCAGCTTTATTTTGGCTCCCAGGTACTTTCAAACTCATTCACTTTTACCCAGTATATGAGTATACAGTGCATAAATATATGACAGGTAACAGCTCTGCCATTGATTGGGTAACCGTTTTTACCCATTCCAAAATGTGCCTGGGTCCCAAGGAAACTATCTCGTTAGAACAATGATGTGTCCACTCTAGAAACATCATCTATTATGTGGTTGAATTTTTTTTAAATCTCCTTATAATAACCTCCTTCAAAATGTCTTTCTACTGGTTCAAAACAAGAGAAATCTTCCCTTGGATTCTGCAAATACCAACAACACATAAATGATACAAAAAGTTTACATGATACAAAAAGGGGCATAGTTATAGAGTGTCATACATCTCTCCTTTTTTGTTTGTTTTTAGATAGGGTTTTGTGGGGTGTTTTCTTTGTTTTTGTTTGTAAAATGTATGCTTTTATAAAAATTATTTAACCTTCTTAATTCACTCTTTTTTTAATCAAAATATTATAGTGTGGGATAGATTTCCATTTTTTAAAGACTGTTACTCTTATATATCCAGGGAAGAAGACATGTGATGTGCCAAGCATTGAATCAGATTTTGTGTTCCTAACACACACATATATGTGGACAACCTACTTCTAACACTATTGAGCTTCCTGCTAGGAATTTGTAACCAAATATTTGAAATGATTTCCACTGGATGCTCTCTATCATTTTTCCCATCTCTGACACAGTGTGGCTCCATGTAAAGTAGACAGAGGATGACTTGGTATAACAAGAGTAATATAGGCTTGGATGAAAAACAGATCTAAATTTTAATCTTGACTTGAATTTACAGTATCATTGTGCAAGAGGTACAAAAAATAATAAGTAATTCATAGATATTTGAGAAACAATGATAGACAAATTAAAGACAGATGATAGAAACCCAGTAAATGATAGAGAGCTAGATAGATGCAATTGTTTGGATTATGTAAAGTGATATGCATACATTTTCTGAATGTAAAAAGGTTACTCAATAATTGATAAATCATTTAAATAATCTTTATATTCATCCCTATATCTGCCTTCCAAAGGGAAACTCTGCTCAATAATAGCATCAAATATTTATATAAAGCCTTAAGACATTTTTATGCATGTCTTGTCTCATTTGATTGACATGATTCTCCAATGTCTACATTAACTTCCTCAGTTTCTTTGAAGTGAGAAAATCAGTTCAGTGCTCTGCTCAAGGTCAAGTAGTTAATAAATGGTTGGATGGGGATTTGAACTCAGTCTCTCTTAAGGCTCAATCTGAGCTAGTGCATTACTCTAAATGAACCATGCATATTCAGTTTTATCTGCCACCATCATATTTTCTGGTTCAACTCTTCCTTGTGACTCTTGTAAAATGAAATTGGCAATTGTTTATGGCTGTGATGCTGGACTGCTATGTCAGATCATCTATTGAGGTAGCAATCATAAAATAACATGTTCCAAGATCCCTCAGCATGAAGTGCAGCCCCTCTGTCACATGAGTCATATTTCAGGATTACTATCTGACCTTGTTGCCCTCCAACTCATTTTATAAGAATGCAGATCAAGGAGTTTGCTCTCAAAGTGTATTGACTACTAAGGCTAGGAATCTTGAAGTCAGGTAAGCAAACATTGTTACAGATAAACACAATACCTGGCATTTACATCAGGCAAAGTGTTATTCGAAAAAAATTACCTATCAGAGAGCTTTTGGTGACCAAGATATTATTCCATTTTAGAGGATTCTCTGTCATGATAATAGTCATTGATTTGGTTAAATTAAACCAAATCTCTAGGAAAAAAAAAAAACAAAAAAAACCAACAACCCAACTCTAATGATGCCTTAGAAACAATTTTCTAGTTGAAAAAAATAGCTGCCTATGAAGCTCTGGACCCTCTTTTGAATTTGTAATAAAAATGTGCTGCAAATATACTATTTTGAAGTTTTATGAAAGTAGCCCAAAATTGCAGCTAATTCTTTTGGTAGGTACTTTTCCAATTCCACTTACTAATACCAATTAGGCAAAAAAATGAGTAAATAAGAAAAGCAGTTGAAATGGAGACAATAGTAGCATGATTTTCAACTGAAGGGAGCACATGAAGGAGAGTAATAAATGGTTGGTTGAGTTTGTTGCTTTTAGTATGTATTTGCTCATCTTTGCCTTTGTCTCACATGTTCTAGTCTATTTCATTTATACAGCTTGTTATTTAGGATAGATTTGAACCCACTTCAGCACCAATGAACATACAAATTTTTTTATTCATTGATTCAGTTCCACCTATACTTGCCAACATTCTCATACAGCAGACTAGATAATATACCCACATTGTAAATTAGACATAGACTTTTTATCTCTCTCATTCCCTCTAAGACTGTGCACCACATTCAACCTGAAATCTAAATCTTCACAGTACCTACAAAGCTCTTTCCATCATGGCTTCCAATCTCCTATCCTGTTTGTTACTCTCCTTGTGGATTCTACTACAAGCAACCATCTCTTCCACACACACTGGAACTCGAGGCCTTTGTGATGCAATCACCTTTACTTGAAAAACGGTTATCATAAATCTCAGATCATTCCTACTTCTCACAGGTCTCTGTTTAAATGTGGTCAACCACAATGAGAAAATTGCACGTTGAAGGTCCTTATCCTCTTTTTTGTTTGTTTGTTTGTTTTTACCTTCCTTGCCCTTACCCCTCATTAGAACAGAAGATGTTTACTGTATTCATCTTATTTTCTGACTCTGCCATGGAGATGATCAGCTTCTGAAAGTAGAGTCGTCAGCTGTAAGCTCACTGCCTTATTCTCAGCATCCACTTTAGTACCTTGTGCTTGGCTACTCAATGGATGGTTGTCTTTCTTATTTACAATTCATGACTAACTTTGATCAGTAAAAAGAAGCTGGAACTCTGCACAGTGTTACCTATAGAATCTAGAGTTTGGTTACGGGATTTTCAATGACATTAGATATAAGGCTTTTCAAAATCCTTAGTTTTGAAAATTGTAATAGATCACTAGCAACCATGACAATTAAAAGATAAAATACGCATTAAAATGAGATTTTAAAGCTTGATGTCTATGTTTCACTTGGCATTATATAAAACTTTGCTGCATAAGACTTTCACAATAGTTTACTTATAAAGTGGTGTGGTGATTCCACAAACCCCATTCTATAGAAATCTGTTTAGTCACAACCCTAAAGGTTTTGTAAATCACAGTAGCTTTAAAGTGGATTTAATGGTTCATAATACGTTAGAATTGGGTATTCTGGGAAACTATGAGATGTATCTATCTTTAATCTTGTGTCAGCCTGTTAGTCAATTTTTCACTATCATCACAGAATACCAAAGGATGTTTTGAGAAACAAAATTCCTAAGCATCATCTTATACTTGCTCTGATGAAGACCTTCTTGACCACATCACTTGGTGCCAAATGCTGCCACAACCAAGGGAAAAGAGTTAAAAAATGGAAAACAACCCATAACCCCTTTTTTTTTTTTAAAAAAAAAAGATTATCATTCCCTAATACTATTCTGCTGGAAGCCAAGCTCCAAATGCATAAGCCTATGGTGGGTCCACTCAAAGTGTAGCCAAACAGTGATTTAGTTTGAACACATTTGCTTATCCTGATGATTTCAGTAAGTTCTTTGTCTTTTATGGATTTTCATTCTTAAATTCTTTAACACTCAACTTGAGGTCTATTAACATTAAGATTATACTAAATTGTTTTCTCTAATGTTTTTCTAATATTTCTCACACACTTACGCTGAATATGTAAAGTCTTTATCTTAGTGTTACATAATTGTACTTATGATATGTGTTGGTGTAAGTACAGTTAGAACATATTTTGTTCAAACTCTATATCCAACACATAGTACCTGCATCACATATGACATAATGAGCGGGTGTTCGTTGAACACATATTTATTACAGGGAAAGGGCTCATAAGGCTGCAGTCTTCCCTGGGGATTTATATGCAGCTAATGGGTTAATAGGGGAAGAAATTTTTTCCCCCCAGTGTTATAGTCATTGCTAATTGCCCATGACCCTGTAAGTAAACCATTACGCATGTTCTTACAAATGGCCCTAATGAAGTTCATTGCCCATAGAAAAGAAAACATAAAAGTATAAAAGGATCTAGTTGGTAAAACAAAGAGTATTAAACAGAGTGATTAAGGACAAGAAAGAATAATGGTGTGAGTGCATATATATAATATGGAAATGTTAGATTGAAACCTGTTATGTATAAAGAATAAATGCTATTGAAAATATCTTTAAAAATTAAAACACTTATATACCTAGAGAGGTTGCTCAGCAGTGAAAAGATCCAAGTTAAGTTCTGAGCACTGACATGGGTGGCTTGCAATTGACATTAACCCCAGCTTTAGGAAATCTGATGCCATCTTCTTTCTGCGAGAGGTACCAAGCACAAAGATGGTGCACATGCATAAATACAGGCAAAACACTAATGTACAATAAATATGTTTTAAAATGAGATTTCCAGTAGCATTTTACAACATTGTGTTCTTAAATGTTATTTACTCTCCATTTTAATACATTTTTTTCTTTATAAGCCACTGAAATGCAGGACTTATTTGAAAGACTCTTGTTTATATGAATATCAATTTTAAAGTGACTGATAAAAACTATAGTCTAGTAAACATTGTTTTCACTGGGATATTATTGTTCTTTCAATTCTACATATTTCTGTATCTTATTGCATGGTTAAGCTCATTTATTTTGGTTCTATGTGATTTAGTATATATTTAATTCAAATTTACAGAGAATTATGAACCCAGGCAACATACAGATCTCTTCTGGGACCATGCAGGTAGAGATACCAAAGCTAGTATATGAATTCATTCCCTGTTCCTCTGTCATTGCATTTGGTGCAGGACATATATGAATAAGAATATTTTAGAGATTGAGAAAATAATTATTTAGTGGTATTGAAATAATTTGACATAACTTTATTATCTATTGGTCTTATTACATTATCTTTTCATTCAATGTGACTAGAATTCTCATTTAATAGACAAAACTAAAGTACATAGAACTTAGATATTTATATATGCCCCCCAAAAGAGAAGCTTTATATTGGAGTAGAATTTAGTCCTTGTTGACTAAGTTATCTCTCTCAACCTACATACTTATTATAGATTTAATGATCTATCATCTAATATATGTTTATGCCTAGATACACATTTCTCTTATTTTTAAAAATATTAATAAACTCTACTTACTTATTCAATTAACCTTTGCCTAACTTTCTCATCTAGGAATCATTATCAGCATGACTGACTTAATTCCTGATTCATTTTTAATTTAAGTATAGTAATTCACTGTGTACTGCCAGAAAGGTGCCTCGTGGGAGTTGTTAAGTTTTTATAATCAACACCATAAATGCAATGTAAAAAGTCTACATTTCATGAAAATATGAAGTAAGGAAGAACCTAAGTTATAAGTGCTTTCTTCTCAGCCAAGAGACAGAGGTGCAGAGAGGTTACATGACCTCTGCAGTACCGAAGAGCATTGATTCCCCAAAGAGTACTTAGACAATGTTTCTTCTCCATTAAATCTCTTGAGAATCATTTTATGGCTTGAAGACTCCCTATGCAATAAAAGTTTATTGGCCGTGTGTCAGGAACTTTGCTGGGTGCTGGAGTTGCAAGGATTTATGAGACACTGCTCTCTCCCTAAAGGACACCTCAGTGTAATGACAAAAGTAGGTATAAACCATTCTACAAAATCTAATAAGTGCATGAGCAGATGAAGGGCATATAAGCCAGCCCAGAGGGTCAGAACAGAAGCACTAGGAAAAGAGATTTGCAATTTGAGCCCTAAATGATAAGTTGGGTAAGAAGTTTTTGAGACAGCTAAATGAAAGAATTGGGAGGATTAGTAAGGTTGGGGCTATGAACAGGAAGGGGGCATGTAGGCAGAAAGCGTTAAGAAAAAACAATATGGAATTCTAGGGAGGATAGCAATTAATTGCAAACAGTTCATTACTCCTGAGTATAAAGGGGTGAAGAGGACAATAGTAGAAAATAGATCTTCATAAATAGGTTAAACACGTAAAATGCCTATTAAGCCATTTTTAAATTATCAGGCTTATTTTATAAAAGTTAAAGAATGATTAGGACCTTTTAAATAAGAGTTTCATAGCATAAATTTTATTCACAGAGCCCTGGTGCACCTTATTCTCCAAATAGAAAATAAAAGCAGTGTCTAGTTAGGAAAAAACGTACAATAGTACGACTTGATATTTTTGTAAACATTAACATAGGTGAAGAAAAGCCTTTTTAGAAACAGGATGAAGAGTTTGGTGTAATTAAGTACTGTGTGTGTGTGTGTGTGTGTGTGTGTGTGTGTGTGTGTGTGTGCGTGTGTGTGTCTGTGTGTGTCTGTGTGTGTCTGTGTGTGTGTGTGTGTCTGTGTGTGTCTGTGTGTGTCTGTGTGTGTGTTAGCAAAAACCTGTAATTTTGTATGAATTGATACAGAGCTTTGGAGACTGTAATTAATTTAATGCTGTAAGTCGAGTTTTAGAAAAAGTAGAGATGGCAGTTATTTACTTGAAAGAGGATCCACGTGGAAGTCAAATTAAGACACAGCTAAAGGGATCTAACAGGATTTAAAGTATGAACACAAAGGTTAGTACATGTAGGCATGATTAACACAAGACTATATATTACGTGTAAATGTTTAGTAAAAGTAGTTTGAATAAATAAATTTTCATCATCATCTCAAGTCATTTTCACATGAGCATGGGATGTCATTCTGATTTCTCCCAAAAAAGTTTTCTTATGCAAATATAGTACTTATTTAGCCATTTTGATGTTGTTTGTTAATATAACATCTTTAGAAATGACATCTAATTCATAATGCATTCTTTTTCTGGTCCTTAATGAACCAAGAGGTTTCTTGATCTTACCTCATTTCTAATCGTTAAATTTCTTTATACACTCTCTGACCTACATGGTTACAGGAGGCTGAAGAGCTTAGCTAAGGGGCTGAAGCTGAAAGCGCAGTGTTTGAATTTATGGAAAAAAGGGAAAGATAATTTCATAGAATCAAAATCAAGAACATGACAAACAGAAAATCTCTGTCAATCTAATAAGCAATACAAGAATATAAATGGCCACTAAAAGCCAAGAAGTAATGTTACTAGTCACTGTTTTGAAGTGCTAGTGTCCACCAGTGTTTACAGTTAATTGAGGAGTGAATAGAAAAGGAGAAACTAGAGAGTAGCTATAGATGATTCTTGAAAATCATGGAAGAAAATGGCTTGAGGAATAAAAAGAAGAGCTTCACAATATTGTTATTCTGGTGTGAAATACTGGGGTTGGGGGAGATTAGGATCCAAAAAGAGCAAAGAAGTTAAGGCTAAATAAACCAGAGGCTGGGGTGCTAATAGAAAAAAAAAAGTCTCAGAGATGGGAAAGTGATAAGGTTAATGAATTGATAGAGGCAGAGAACGGCCAAGATTAAGACTAAGTATCTTGTTTTCTGGAAGCATATAAGATGTAGATATGAATCCGGATAAAGAGTTAGAGAAAACAGTTTTAGAAGATTATGCATTATTAATTTATTTTCTAAATAAAGCAAGGAATTCTTAACTTTGTGCTTGGTGTTGACTTAAGAGGACTGGATATTCACTAAGATGCAGAAAAACTAAAAGTTTAATGGATAGTTGCATCCATATTAACATGAAAGTTTAGTCTCTGTGAGGTTGTTGGAATAGCAAGATTTAGTGACTAGAAATGGGAGGGTTGGATGTTGATTTTTATGTTTTGATTCAGTTCTGCTTTAACAGATATAGGGAATGGAAAGAAAGAAGACATCAGAATAATCCACAAATGAAATAAATTGAGGAAGCCGAGGAATGAATATAGATTAAGCTGATTAGTTTGTGTGGGGAAGAAAATTAAAAAAAAAAAATCATACAATTTCCAGAAGTTAAGTAGAATCTCCAATGATGATGTTATAAAAGTCAACATTTATCATCGGAAATTCTTAAAGATGAGAGAGTATTCTCACCGAGATAGATAATATAAGAAAGTCAGAGAAGAAAATGTTCATAGAGAAATAGACAAAGCTGTGTTCATTGGTTCAGGGAAATAATGGAAAGAGTTCATGATGTCAAGGTCCAAAGCAAATTAGACCAAAGGGCATCTATGGAAAAAAAGAGAAAATGTGATAGGAAGGATGTCAATTGTAATTATGTTACACAAACAAATAGACAATGGGATTTCTATATGACATAAGGAAATGTTCTTGGGAGACCAGCATAAGCCCTTAAGCCATCCTGAAGATGATTTGAGGAGATGTGTGAGGATGTAATCTTGGAATTTTGGGGTGTTTAGGCTATAAGTTTGGGATGAACATTAACTGTTCATTGTCTACTGGAACATTCAAGCTCTTCTATCCTATTGGCACCTAAAGTGGAGGAGCTAACATATTTTTTTTTGCTTGTTTGTATATGCTCTTATTCACAAACTACCTACATGTGAGGTAGGAGTGAGAGGTCAATGACTGATCTTGAACGCCATTATTAATCAAACATCACATACAGAATGAGAATCTATTTGGAAAACAAATTACCACACGTTCAGTAGACAACAATCCACATTTGGAAATGGTTAAAATTCTAGAGAAAAGGCATTGCTGTTCTGTAAACTTAATACATACACACAACATATCTAGATAGCGGAGGAAGTATTGGAAATGTGAAGAGAAGTACCCAAAGCTATGATAATCCTAGAGGATAAGTCAAGCATTATAAAAGTCAGGGAAGCAGTTTCATCCAGAAGGCGAGTGTAGCACTGAACTCAGAGATGGCATCTCCCCTGGCTGGTTTTGTGTGTTAACTTGAGTCAAGCCTAGAGTCATCAGAGAGGAAGGAGACTCACTTGAGGAAATACCTTGATGAGATCCAACTATAAGACATTTTCTCAATTAGTAATCAATGTGAGAGGTTCCAGCCCATGGTGGGTTATGCCATCCCTGCACTGCTGGTCCTGAGTTCTTTAAAAAGGTGGGCTAAGCAAGCCAGTAAGCAGCACTCCTTCATGGCCTCTGCAACCGCTCCTGCCTCCAAGATCCTGCCCTATTTGAGTTCCTGTCCTGACTTCCTTCAGTAAGAAAAAACAACACTGAAGTGTAAGGCAAATACACCCTTTCCTTCCCAACTTGCTTTTTGGTCATGGTGTTTCTTTGCAGTAATAGAAACCCTAACTAAGGAAACAATCAAATATCCAAAATCACTCAGAAGTGAAGCAGAAAGACTCTGTGTGGGAGGGCCTGCTGAACAGTGGTGCTCCTAAGTTCCTACATGCTCTGAAATGTGCTTGGACTGAGCCTGGAGGCAAATGATATGATTAACTGCAGCAGAGAGATGTCCGAGTTTTGTCATGGTCCCCAAACGTCACAGCCTTGCTGGTAGACAAGAAGAGTTCCTCTGCAAAGAAAATATAGTGTCTTCCCTGAGCTAGACAGCCAAAGTTGAGGCTGGAAGGAAGCTACAATCACCAAACTTTGAAATTTTAAGACATCATGCCAAGTACATGAAACCACATGTTTTATTTTTTATTCTTGTAATCCAAACAGGAAAAATGAGATTAAAGAGCTCTCTGGGTCAAGCATTCTGTCTAAGTAGGCTTATAAGAATAAAGATTTCGCTTACTCTGTTTCTTTCAATGATGAACGTTCTTGAATAGAGTTAATGTTCTGTTCAGAAATAGCTTAGATAATGAGACAAGCAGGCTTTATTCTTCAGCCATTTTTTTTTTCTGAATTCACAAGCTGATTCACTAAAGCAGTCTTCTCTTAGAGATGATAATTCATAATTCCAGGTTACTTTCCAAATGTATTTATATTGTAGCTGAAAAGAATTAATATCAGTAACAGAAATATATCATTTTTTAAAAGTAAGTACTTTTGAGGTATGAAATCATGGTGGTTTATAGAAGATCCTATTGTGCAAATTTGTATACCAGATACTTCAACATAAAATGTGTTCTCATTAAAAGAAGACATGATAATATGACTATATTTGGGATGAAAATGAATCTTTATTAGAAAAAAAACATTGTTATTTAAAAAAGGCAGAAAGGGTCTGAAAGATTTTTAATCAAAATGAAGTGAAAAATTTTTATTTATCATTTCTGAAAAAAATCTTTGGAAGAGCAACTAGGAAATAAGATCTTCAAAATAAATGTTTTGAAATTGTGTTGATATGTGCTTTGTTCTTTAGAGAGGGTATTACTATGTGTTTCCTATTATTCTGGTATTGTTATATAGACAGGCTAGTCTTGAACTTGTGGCCATCCTCCTGCTCTAGCTTTGTAATCTTAGATTACAGGGAAACTGTTCTTTCAGTTGCAGTGATCGATACCATAGGCACTGAGACCAGAAGGGCAGACTCAAAGCTTCCCTCTGTTTTCCATCTATAGCAACATAAAGAAGGAATGCCCAAATTATCCTAGTGGCATCTCTCAGAGAAGGAACAGAATGTCTTTCATTAAAGATTGGAGAGCAGGAGTCAGATGAAGAGGACATTCTATAGATGATGGCAGTGGATAAGCATCTGCCAGTCAAGGCACTTTATACAGCTTTCTCCTCTCTGTGAAAGACCACAGAATTGTTTCAGTTCTCACATTGTTTCTTTGTGAACTGAAATCAGGGCACACAGTCCTACTGCAATATAAATCTCCTCAGTTGTTGCCACATTACTGTGGCTTTAATTCTTCAGTAAATTCTCCAAATTGGCTTACATTCTTTGTTATCTGTGTCATCATCCCGATTCTATAATTACTTTTTAATGGAATTTGGGTTCTCATGTTATTTGCCTTCTAAAACAGGGAAGAATTGGAAGACAACCCTGTAATTGCTTTGGCAGTACATTGTTTTCCTCTCATGAATCTTGTTTTGAAGATATTCTGAGAAGAAAGATCCAAAATTGTTGAATTTACAGTCTCATTTTGGCAGCCATAGGACTAAACTACACACAGACTGTTAAAAGGTGAGGTACTTTGCTCTGCAGGTGCGGAAATCATTTCTGTTACCCACTATGCCTGCCATAACTGGGAGTAGTATTTAAGAAAGCCTCTTTTATAAAATTTAAAGGAATTTCTTTCTTTTAACAAAGAATAAAAAAATTAGTTCCACTGAAATGCTGGTACTACCCATTTTCATTTGGGAAGTTTTGTGTTATTCACTCAATTATCAAGTTAACAACAATTTATTGGTTGTCTCTCTTTAGTTACTCTTTCTGTCTTAAAACGAAATGATGACTCCTCATCCTGTCACCCATATTACAGATGAATAGATTTTTTAAATGAGGTTTTAAAATATTGATCTTAATCTATAATATCTAATAAAGAAAACAGCACTTCCTTAACCATGTTCCAAACAATAGTAATATCCTTATATGAACAGAAATGAATTTATATTATTCAAATAACATTATTAAAAGTATTTTGTTTAAAATGTTAAAGAAAACCGCATTTAGCCTGTATATTCATCTCCTAAATGTAGCATTCCATAAAGCCATAAGAATAAGCTACAAAAAGCTCTGGGTATTGCTGTACCACCAAGTCCAGGCTTCTGTATAATCTCTATGACATTATTTCTATAAGGCCAGCTGGGTACACATCACCTTGAGTCATGATCTTTCCTTATCTCCTAACTGCCCAGATATATCAGTCATGTTCATCTTGTCAGGGTTTTGGAGTTTGGAGATTTTAACCTCATGCTGTGTATATAGCAGGCATTACCTTTATACTTTCATAGTGGCAATAAGCTAAAGTTGAGTTATTCCAAATTATAGGGGCTTAAATTCACTTTTTATAATCTTTCTGCTTTTTCTCTGAGCTGTGATATGTACAACCAAGTAGTGTACTATTCTTTATAAGTAATACAGAATTGTTCTAGACTGAGTGCTATTACAAAATCATTGAGTCTGTATTTCTGACATTTAGGAAAATCTAATTTTTGATATAAAAATATAATTTATATTGTTAAATCATGTTTATATTGGAAGACTACTATAAATAGAGCCATATTTGTGTGTGTATGTAAAGAGAGAGAGAGAAACAGAGAGAGAGAGGATACAGACAGACAAAAAGATTGATAGATGATAGATAGATGGATAGATAGATAGATAGATAGATAATTGATTGATTGATGTGGGATGTCTTTCTGTAAGCTGTGAATTATCATTGGCTAATAAAAAAACTGTTTGCATCTGTGGCAAGGCATCTAAGAAAGAGGCAGGACTTTGAGGCATAGATAAAGGGGAAGGAGTCAGAGAGAGATGCTGTAATCTACTACCAAGAGAACAACATATAAAAGTACAGGCAAGCCACGAGCTCAATGGCAATACAATAGATTCATAAAAATTGGTTAAGTTGTAAGAGCTAGTCTGTAATCAGCATGAGCCACAGGTCAAACAGCATAAAATTCACAGAAGCCCTTTTGTGGTTATTTGGGGTTAAGTGATAGTGTGGCTACCAGTGGTTCCAAACTCAGGGGCTAAACTGAAAAACCAGGACAGAAAATTGTTAACACAATAGAGATAAATTTCAGAAATGACCCTCAAATAGCAAGAATAATCTGTTCTGCTGTTGAAGAAACCTATTACAGAATACATTTCTACGTCCTTTTATCTATCTTACGCTGATTAAGAACTCAACTACATTAATTCTTAAAGCCACTTTCTTAGGTAGGTATCCTCAGTGAAATTTGAATATATATGTGTGTGTGTGTGTGTGTGTGTGTGTGTGTGTGTGTGTGTGTGTGTGTGGACGACACTGACATGAAACAACTCACAACTCACAACGTTTCTGAACTTCTACCCTCAGATGATGTTGAGGTTTACAATCTAGGACTCAACTTGTATGCAAGTACATTATGAACTTGCATTGACTACTCATCCTTCATGGTGAATCACAAAGAAATATCACTAAAGCTCTGGAGTCTGAAAGTCAGTGTCATCCCATAGTGAATCAGAGACACTGAGAGCCAAGAACAGCTGCTGTCCACCAAGCAGCCAACAAGTTCCTGGAAAAGTCAATAATGAAATCCAACTGCTTGCAATGATACCTTACTGCATAGTTTCCATCTTCATATCCCTTTAACATGTTATAAAATGAATCCTTTCAATAGAGAATTTCAGGCTGATTTAGTAACAGTTTAATTGTATAGATTTAAACAACTTACAATGATTTTACTGCAAATGTTGCAAAGTCTATACAGTTAAGACATATATTTGAAAAATAATACTGAGAAAACATTCAGATGACAATAAATTTTGACAAAATTTAAATTCTGAATGATAAGTGTATGAAAAGTGATTAATTACTAAGTGTTTTAATACTAATTCAATTATGTCTATTCATTTTCCTCACTACAGCCTCTATGTTTTTATGGTTTGCCATAAAAACAGCATAAACATACAAGAATTGCACAAAAGGAACATCTTGTTATTAGAACTCAAATGCTGGTTTATAACTAGAGCCTAGAGAAATGTATTTTATTTACAAAATACAAAAAAGGAAATTAAATTATTAAATCAGTACTAGATCATAATACTTATAAAATCACTTAATTGCAAATACCTTTAGTAGTGTGAAGTCTTTAAAATGAATTATATACCCATGTAGAGACACTTCAAAAATTTGTACTGTTATTCTATCAAGTAATCGTCATGTTGTACAAAAACAGTCTTTTCTCGCTCTGTTCCCATTGCATAATACTTCATATTAACGTAATGGTTCATGACACTATTAATTCTCTAGAATTTCTCTGGGTTTTAAGAATAGATAATAATCAGAATTCCAGCACACCAAGTTATCTTAAGAGAATATATGAGCTCAAGATGATTAGCAAAGTCATTAATGGGCAAATGTTATGTAGACTGCAATTTCTCTTCTGTCTCACTCGTTCCATTTGAATAAAAGGCTTTGTGCATGGAATCACTGAATAAAAATAACTTCAGATGAAATAATAGCAATGGTTGTTTTAACTATGTACTGATTCTGTCTTCAAGTTGTAGGACACTGAATATGATAACCAAACAGACTTGCTGCCGATAGACTCGGTGAAGGAACACATTTCTTCAGACATCATGTCTGAGCATGCGGGTCATATACCACTTCAGAGGATCAGTGTGCATTGTAATGTACTGATTCATTTAAAAATAAACAATGCACATCCAAGTCAAGATTAATCTAAATTCTCTGTTTGTTTGTGTAAATCTCCAATGTGCTCCAAGTTGATATCTATTACTTATTGTTTTTGTTTTTTTTCTTATCATGTTTCATTTTAAAACCCAAAGTTCCATTAACAGCAAGGAATATGATAGTCGGAAAAACAACTAATATTAATATTTGAGAGTAAAATGTAAGTAATAAATGTCATTTAAAATCATTGAGTGTTTTTTTTTTTTTTTAGAAATTCATCTGTGAGAAACTGTTAACTGCTTTTTTCCCCCCAATTCAGTCTTTCCTGATGTAAGACCAGATTTTATAATGACAAGTGGTAAAAATGTTAAGTAAAACATTCTATGTTTGATGAAGTCTCAATCACTGTCTCAATGCAGTAGGGGAAAGTGTGCTAAAAGTAGCACTTGGTTTCTACACAACCAATTAAGGGCAAGAGGAAAGTTTGAAAGCCAGTCGTAGCTTGGCAAACGCGTTGCTAAGCCACCATTAATGGATCCTCCTTCCCACTTCCACGTGCCCATGCCATATGTTACCATACTCCCTACCTTCAAAATCACTATCATTGTATCTTGCCAAGATCTCCAGGAAGGAGAATAAAGTTGGACTTGCCAAAATATACAAAACTCATGAGCGCTGAGATAGTGGCAGTGGGAGAGAGACATGTGCCAAGTCACTAATTTTTTTTTAATAAGAAATCATTTACACATTGTAGGCGGAGTTTACCCACAAGGACACCAATATCAGATAGATATTTATTAAAATATAAACCAACACTCACGGTACAGGTAACAGATTACAGTAGCACCTGAACAGGAACCGGAGTCTGCAGACGGCCGGACGATGGGATCCTCCCTCTACTACAACACATAGGCCCATAACAACCCACTAACTTAGACTTGTACAATGAATTTAGAACATAGACAGTGGCCAAAATATCATAAGGAGATTATACAACAAAGACGGAAGAGCATTTAACATCCTGAAAATTTGACCTATTCTATGTGGCACTGTAGAGTATGGTATTATGCTTTAGTGGAAAAGCTTCAACTCAAATACACCTGGATATGCTCACCAGCATTAATATCAACTTTCAATAAAAATACGAATTGAATAAATGCATGTTCACTATTTCCAAAATAGAAGCATTAATTGCAGTTTTTGAAAATAGCACCATTAAGAGTGACATGAGCTGACACATTTAGCACACCCATTTATCATGGAGATCTGAACTCAACAAGTGTATCCAGATCACCTAACATGGCATTAACCATACTCATCCTCACACATTACTCACAAAAATGAATGCTTATAAAATGAGAAAAATACAATGATAGGGCCTGGAGAGATAGCTCAGCAGTTAAAAGCAGGGAACAGTCATACAGAGAACCTGAGTACGTTCCAAGCACCCACCTTGAGCAACATGCAATTGAATATACCTCAGTTCCTCTGGTGTCTGTGGACAGCAACACTAATGTACACATAGCCACATACGGTAAATATGCACATATATTAAATGACAATAACATAATGAATACTAAAAAAATAGGATGTTAATAGTTATAATTACACCTAGTACATTCTAGTTTTATAGGACAATTACTGAATGGCATGTTAATAACTAAAGTATCATCTAATTCACAAGAAATTAAAAATCTCTGGGAATGACTTCACATACTCAAGATGCCCCAGCTGTGACTGTTCTTTCTGGGCTGCAGACATGTTAAATGTGTAACTTCTTGTTCGTTTAGTGACTCTGTATGGCTTTTAGCATTTTCACTTGGATTGCTGGTGGTGAATTAACCTTAGTCTTTTAATATTAGTAAGTTCAACTTAGTTTTGAAATTTTTATTATGTGGATTGTTTTAGTTCATTTATGTCACTTATCATTTAACTTACCTCATAAATTTATCAGGTTTTATTCATAATTACGGGTTATAACTAATAACACAGATTCACAGATTGACTATTATTTTGAGGAAATTGCTTACATTCTGAACATATTTCACTGTTAGTGATACTTTAAGCAAATTTATATCCATATGTTTCCTTTGTAAAAAAAATATGCTCCAAGAGCTTAAAGTCCAAAACAATACCTTAACTGGTTTTAATTTCTTTTTTAATATGCACTTAAATGTATTCTCTTCTTTTGCCCTTTCATTGAAAATAAGTCTTTTTCTTACAGAAAATATCCTGCTTCCAGCTTTTCCTCCCTAGACTCCATCCAGCTTCCCTCCCCCCCTACTCCCATTCAGATCCACTCCATTTCAACTCACACTGGAAAACAAACAGGCTTCTGGGGACAATAATTAAAAATATAAAAACTAACAAAGGGTAATTGAACAAAACAAAGAAACAGAAGGAAGGAAGAGCCCAAGAGAAGGCACAAAATAGAGACCCACTTGTTTGCACGCTCAGGAAACCCCTAAAAGCACCAAACTGGAAGCCATTATGCATACAGAAAGGACCTGAAGGATAAAAAAAGAGAGCATATATATGTATCTGCATACATATATAAAGTGAAATTCAAAAACTAAAAAATAGTATGATAAAATTACAATAACAACTGGAGAGAGATCCATGGCATGGTATTATGAGACAAATGAATCTTACAGTGTATTTTCTGGTGACATTCTGAGTATGCAGCATACCATCATGAGTAGTTTGTTTCCCTGATCAGATTCCATTGAGGGGAATTTTCATTTTCCAATAGTTAAAATTGGGCATATCTTCTGGGTTAGGGTTGGGAGTATGCGCCCACTTCTCCTGCCAGCTTTAGGAGCCAAATGGAGAGGACTCGTGCATGCTGTCTTCTTATGTGTCTTGATCTTAATAATTTAGAGGGCCTTATTTTCTTTGTGCCCTCCAAGGTGGAGGTTCTTATGCTCATTCCACATCCTCTACCATGGCAATCCCTGAGCCCTGAAAGGAGATATTTGATGGAGACATCAAGTTTAGGGCTGAGTGTTCCAAGGATTCACACACTCTGCATGATATCTGTCTGTAGGTCTCTGCATTTGCTTCCATTTTCTGCAGAAGACAGACAGCTCTTCTGGTGATGGCTGAGCAATGTACTCATCTGTGAGTAGAGCAGAATGTCTATTTTATAGTAATTTTATTGCTACTTTAGTTTTTTTTTTTTTTTTTTTTTGAACTGTAGTATTTTGTTTTATTCTAGTTTCCAAGGATATCTGGTCTTATAATCTTGGTCACATAAGCACTGTCAGATATAGATCCCATCTCATGGGATGGGCCTTAAGTCAAATCATATCTACTGGATGGTTATTCCCACAGACTTTGTGATACCATTGCACTAGCATATCTTACAGAAAGAACACCACTGTAGATAACATAGTATTGTGGTTAGGATGTATTTACACTCCTCCTTTGGTGGTATGCAGAGTTCCTCGCTAGCCAACAGGTAGTCAGGATACCAGCCTGACTACTTCTTGTAAAGTGTTATTACTTCTTATTTCAGCAATGAGGTCTTCCTGTTATTTTGCAGGGAGCAACATATATTCTTGGCAATAGGTTGGGTTGTTTGAGAATTCCCGTAGGACCCTTTGGTCAACAACTCATGTAACCCAGTGGATTTCCTCCCTCAACTCCCTCTTCCCTCTACTGTCCATTTGATCACTCCATCCAAAGCCCCTAGCTATTTATTCTACTTCTGTTTCCTAAGGAGATATATTTGTGCCTCCTAGTCCCTTTCTTTACATAACCTCTGTGATGCTACAGATTGTAGCTTGATTATCATGGACTTAACAGATAATATCCACATATAAGAGAATGAATGCCATATTTGTCTTTCTGTGCCTGGGTTACCTCACTGAGGATACTTTTTTTTTTTTCAGTTGCATCCATTTGGCTGTCAAATACATGTGTTAATTTTTTAAAGAGCTAAACAATACTCCATTGTGTGGAATGTATCATTTTTTATTCATTCTTCTGTTGAGGAACATCTAGGTCATTTCTAATTTCTAACTATTGTTAACAGAGAAGCAATGAACACAGTTGAGTAAGTGTCTCTGTGATAGGATGAAGAACCTTTGGAGCATATGCCCAAGAGTGTATCTCTGGATGTCAGAGTAGACAGATTCTTATCCTCTTGAGGAACTGTCACACTGAATTCCATGGTGGCTGTACAAGTTTGTAGTCCCACCTACAAAGGATAAGTACTCCCCTTGCTCCACATCTTTGCCAGCTTGAACTGTAATATTTTTATTGATCTTAGCCATTCTGAAATGTATAGGTTGAAATACCAAAGTGGTTATGTTGTACATTTTCCTGATTACTAAGGATGTTGAACAATACTTTGTTTCTTAGTCATTTGAATTTTCTTTTTTGAGAATTCTGTTTAGATCTGTACTCATTTTTAATCAAGTCATTTATTTTTGTGATATCTAGTTTATTTTAGATTTTATATAATTTGGATATCAGTCTATCAGATGTGTAATATGCAAAACTCATTTTTCTATACTTCAGACTGCTGTTTTTTCCAAATGACTCTTACCTTTATCATGCAGAACCTTCTCAGTTTCATGAAGTCCCGTGTATTAATTGTAGAGATCATTGCCTGTACTAACAGTGTTCTCTGCAGAAAGTCTTCTATGCCAATGATTTCAAAGCTGTTTCCTACTTATTTCCTATGTTAATCCTACCAATTCATGATCAAGGAAGATCTGTCCATTGTCATCTTCATCAATTTCTTACTTCAATGACTGTAATTTTTATCATATTTGTTTGGCTAGAGCTACCCTAAGACATTTTATAATGTTTGACGCTATTATAAAAAATGTTGGTTTTCTGATTGTCTCTCAGTCTATTTGCCATTTGTATATATGAGGCTACTGATTTTTGTGAGTTAATCTTGTATCCAACTACATTGCTGAAAAAGTTTATCTGCTGTAGGAGATTCCTGGTGAAAATTTTCAGGTCACTTATGTATAATATCATATCGTCTACAAATAAAGGTGCTTTGACTTCTTACTTTCCACTTTATACACCTTTGATTTTCTTCAGTTTATTGTTGCCATGTCTAAGACTTCAAGTACTATATTAAATAAAGAGAGTGGACAGCCTTGCATTGCTCCTAATTTTAGCATAATTGCTTTGAGTTTAGCCATTAAGTTGATGTTGGCGATGGGCTTGTTATAAACTATATTTATTATGTTTAGGTATATCTCTTGTATTTCTAATCTCTCAAGATCTTTAATCATGAAAGGACATTAAATTTTGTTAAAGGCCTTCTCTATACTTATTGAGATGAGATATATTTATGATTTTTGTCTTTCAGTTTGTCTATGTATTGGCTTACAGTTAATGATTTACATATGTTAAACCATTCCTACATCTCTCAGATGAAGTCTACTTGATCACAGTAAATGATTTTTTATGTGTCCTTGGATTCAGTTTGAAAGTATTTTATTTAAAATTTTTGCATCTGTGTTCATTTAAGAAATTGACCTGCAATTCAAATTTTTGTTTACCTATATGTGGATTGAGTATCAGGGTGAATGTGGCTTCAGATAAAACAAATTGAGTAATGTTTCTACTCTTTCTATTTTGTGGATTAATCTGAAAAGTATTGGAATTAACTCTTCTTTGAACATTGGGTAGAATTCATCTGGTGTTTTTGAGGATGGAGGTAGGTAGGCTATACTTTTAATGAATGCTTCTATTTTATTATACATTATAGGTCTATCTAAATTTTTACCAATATTGTTCTAATTTTGGTAAATACTAATTATTAAGAACATTATACATTACTTTTAGATTTTTATGAGTTAAAGTTTTTAAATGTGTATCTTTATGATTATCTTAATTTCCTCTGTAGTCTGTTTGTATGTCATCTCTGTCATTTCAAATTCTGTTAATTGAGGATGGAGGGATAGGTGATATGACTTGGGGGTTCCCAGGGAATGCTTTCTGGTATTTTGGGCCGAGATAGAGCAATGAGTTGGGGGAGGGAAGTTTGGAGGAAAAAATGTGTGTATTCCATTGGAGATAAGGGCAGAGCAAATGGGAGTCTACAGCAGGTGTGCTACAGCACTGAGGCTAAGGCTGGGAGGTTGAATTTAGAAGAGCAAATAGAAAAGTGAAGAGCTTCAGTTAGCCAACTTCCTTCCTTGACAATAGTGGCATGTGGATTCCCAGAGAAACCTTAAATGTATTCTAACACATGTCATGCAAAATCATTTTCTTTTTTACTATTTTGTAGACAAAGAACAACTTTTTTTTAATATGTAATTTCTTAACAATGTCAGTGCAGTTCTTACAGACTATGGAGTCAAGGCTCTATATAATCAGAACAAGATATTTTAGGAAAACTGCATTCTAGTTCTACTTTACCCAGTTCTTAGCTGCTTAAAAATTAAAACACGGTCTCTTGTCCCAAGCTCTAATTGAGAATTCAGCTGTGTGGGAAGACAAATCTCTAGGGTCATCACCATATCTAACTCTGTGTGTTGGTATATGTAAGCTTTCACTTAATCTTCTTATTAGGAGAGTTCAGCAATATATTCTGAACTAATGCCCTGTATCTAATCTCTAATTTACCACCCACCAGACAACACTGTGCTGTACAATTCCTGTTTTAAATGATATAGTAAGATATGGTTTATAAGGTATAAAATTCCTTATAGCAATTATATATTTCAGTGATTTTTAGTGAATTTAAAGTTGCATAATGTTCATCATAATGTAAAGTATTTATATAAACTGCCCAATCTCTCCTTTTTCTATTTAGATATAATTCTTAAGGCAAGTAAAAATGCAAACTACTAATACTGTGAGAAAGTTGATCTGTTATCTATCTTCATAAATTTGAATAATCTGAACATTTCATTATGGTCAGTTATACAAAAAGTGGTATTTTGTGTCCATCTTTTCCCATTTTTCATATGCTATATTATTCTGTATCTTGGGGTTATTTGTGTCCGTTTTTAGATAACAATATTTTTATCTATTGCTATTACTTTTTGTTTTTTACCAGTCTATGGTAATTGAGAATGTTCCATCTTAGACTTTCACTATAATGCAGCTGTGAAGATTTGAATGCAAGTTTTAGACTTCTCCTTTCTCTTGGGTAGACTATTAGGAGTGAAATAACTGGACTGTATGAAAACACTAACAATTTAAGGAAATGTCAACTACTTTTGGAATGTGATAGTATACTGTTTTATTTTTTAAAATATATAGTTTATTTGTGTCTTTGTGTGTGTGCCTTGTGTGTTTGTGTGTGTGTTTGTGTGTATGTATGTATGTATGTATGTATGTATGTATGTATGTATGTATGTATAAATGTGCCTGCAGATTCACACCAAAGCAATAAAATGGTGTGAGATCCCCTAGGGCTGGATTTCTAGCTGATTGTACAATGCCCCACAGGGATGTTGGCAAATGAATTCCAGTCTTATGCAAGAGCAGGCAAGGCTCTTACCTGCCTAACCATTTCTCCAGCTTTATGCTTATACTACTTTGCATTCCAGTCAGGAACTCAAAGAATTGAGCATTTATATTTTATAAAACATTGAAATTTACTTAACTTTAATATTCTTTCCGACTAGTATATAATAATATGTCATAGTGATTTTAAGAATGCTTTTCTTTAAAAGCTGATCTTTTACATTTCTCTTATTTGTGATTATAATATAATTACATCATTTCCTCCTTCCACACCTTTCATATACCAACTTTATTTCTCTTTCAAATTCATGACATCTTTTTCTTTAATTGTGCGTGCACACAGACACACAGTCACACAGACACACACTCATTACTTTAAATGGCCTTACTAAGCTTCTACAGTGCAGTACTTTTTAAATATTTAAAGAAAGGACCCCCTTCCTTGTTAGTTTCTCTAATTGAAGTCAGTGGGAGAATTCTTTCTATTATAGATTCAAATTCTTTATCAGATTTATCATTTAGTAAATATAATTTTCTCTTTCTTTGTGGCTTTCTTTTAACAGCTATTGTTTAGATAAAGTATTACAATGAAGTCAAATTTATTTTTTATGATCAGTATCATTTCACAGAATCATCTTACTTGAGATCATGCTGATTTTTTTATTCTACGTTTTAATTTAAAAGTTTAACTTTGAGCTCTCTCGGCTCTCTGTTCAATGATGTTTTGCCTTGGCTCAGCTTCTGAGTTTCTACATGAGATATGAGTTGAGTTCTTCTCTCTCACTTGTCTTTGTCCTTTCTGTTTTCAAAGGTATTTATAATTCCTCACTCCACTTGAAGTGCAGCCGTGCGTGTTCTGTCAGTGCATGGGCTGTACTATAAAGGGTTTATAGCAGGTCTTGACACTGGACATTAGTGAGCCATTGAGGATGTTCTCAAGTGTTATGGTTATGCTTAATTTTTAGGTGTCCTTATACATTTTAATTTTTTACATAATTTCTACTCAAAGCTACTGGAACTTAGAAAGTTCCTCTTCTCCCTCAAAATAAAAAAAAAATCTTGAATCAAATTAAGGGAATTCAGACTTTGAAATATTTACTTTCTAATATAGAAAAAATTCTTTCCATTTATTTTGTATCATATTTGATTTATTTTAGGAACATTCTGTAATTTTTTCTGTCTCGGATTTTCCCCATTAGTGAATTTTAGTATCTTTATGCTGGTGTAGCAATAGTTATTTTGGCAATATTCATTTCAAGTGTTTTATATTCATATATTGATCTTATATTCTGCCCTTTTCACGTTTATTAATATTTACAGTTGCCAATCTCAACTTGATGATTTCATAACATTTTCTCTATTATAAAAATATTTTCTCCTTTCAATTGAAATAGATCTATCTCCCTCCCTCCCTCCCTCCCTTCCTCCCTCCATACACATACACACACACACACACACACACACACACACACACACACACACACACACACAGAGAGAGAGAGACTTACATTGTACGTTTCTCTATTTGTGGATCTTTCTTATTTTTTTCTCTTGTTCTTCTTGTTACTAGTTCTACCTCCTCAACTCTTTCCAGGATTGGTTAGAATCCCCATTATAATGTTCTGTTGAAGTGAAGAAAAATTGAAACTATCACTTTCTTCCAAGTATTGAAAAATAATTATATAGCCTATAATTAATAACTTTCATGTTAAATTTGATTTCTTAAAAACACTCGCTAAGCACAGAACCCACATTAGACTCCTAATTAGTTAGGAGTTTGTTTTTATTATGAATTAATGTTACAAGATTTAGTAGCATTTTTATATCTATTAAAATAATTTTGTGTCTGGGTTTTTATTCTACTCTAGTAGTATATAACTGTATATATGACGCCTTTTGTTAGTGAACTGAGCTCCTTTAGTGAGCAATGTGCATCCCTTTTACAAAGTGCATGAAAATTAGGCTACAATTTTTTGAAGTTCTCAGTTTATTATATTCATGCTGGATATTTTTTCTAGTATTTTGTTCTTGTGATGTATATAGTATAGTTTTATATGAGAGTAATATTGCATGAATTCTTTAATTTGGTAGCCCATCCATCCCCTCTATTTCTTGTAAGATTTTGCAAAGACTTAAGTTTATATATTCTTCAAAATACTTGGCAAAATTTTCGTTCATACAAGGCATGCTTTTCAATATGTATGACTATTTTTTTTAAATTACTTAGCCAACATATTTTTCTGACACTCTAGTAATGTTATTTTTTCATTTATTATATGTTTCTGTCACTAGATTCATTAATTTATTTTAAGACAATTATTTTAAGCATTTCTAACTTTTTTGTTCTTTTGCTTTCTCTTAAATAACAATATATGTTTTACTATCATTTTTAGCATGTTTTTGATGCCAAGTGCATCATCTGGGGCCCCTTCCAGATTATTGACATTTTTTGCTGGTGATACTCTTTATTTTATTAGTACGTTTTATATTTTTGTTGAAAACTGGATATTCTGTATAAACTTGTAGTGGGAAATTTGAGATTTGTGGTATTTTTCATGGTAGTTTTAATTACTTATTATTTTCCTTCTTTATTTAGTACCTTGTTTCAGTTAATTGCATGTAATTTGCTTTTTCTTCAAGTCTTCAACTGTTTTACAGTATTTCCTCTTTTATATCCCCATTTTTACATTTCCAAGGTTACCAAGTATCTACAAACCTAGTCATCAACTGACAGCTGTCCAAGTCTTATACTGATCTGCTTCAGGACAGTTAGACATCATCACCTAGGCTCCAGCTTCTTAAATTATAGATTGAAACACGTGCAAGTAGCAAAAATGTTTCTGATGAAAGCAATAGAACACCATATTCCTTTTTCCTTTTTATTCTTATACATTATATCCCAACCACAGTTTCCCTTCCCACTTCTACCCCTATTGTCTCACCAATACCGCCCCTGCTCCCCAGAGACACCTCCTCTGGTTCCTCTCAGAAAAGAACAAGCCTCCCAGGGACATCAACCAAACACGGTATAACAAGCCACAGAAGAACCAGGCATGTACCATCACAACAAGGCTGGATGAGGTAGCCCAGGAGGAGGAAAAGGGTCCCACAAGCAGGCAGATGTGTCAGAGATGGTCCCTGCTCAACACTGCTAGGAATAACAAGATCAACACGCTACTAGGTCATTATACATATGCAGAGGACCTAGTCAGACCCATAAAGGCTCTTTCATCGCTGTGACCCATTGTGAGTGCCATTAAATTGTTAAGTATTAAGTTCTCAGTTACCTAGTCTCTGGCATGTCAGGCTCTTGACCCTTCTCATGTTCCCATAATTCCCCTTTGTATCCTGCCTCAAAATGACTATTCTATTAGAGTAACACATTTTTAAAATATGATTTCTATCCCAAAAATTCAATGATGGCTTAAAATGTACAAATAAATAACTACAATACATTACAAAGGAATTACATGCATGAGAATTTATCATATTCTTAACCTTTTATTGAGTTTTGTGGATTTTACAGCAGGCATCTCTATCCCACTAATCTTCACATGTCCTCACTTCTGTCCTCTACCCCTGCAACTTCCCTCCAAGACAAAATTTAAAAGTAAAACCAAACCAAAACAGAAACAAAAATCTGCTCGGAAGATTTTTGCCAGGTGTATGCCTGATCCAGGGCATCTGCACTGCCTTTGTTGGGAACAGGAGCCTGGGACATAAATACAGATCCTCTCTGCACCAGGGCCACGGACCCAGTTGTGGTCCTGGCTATGACTCAGGTCCATGAGACACCTTGACTAGAGTTGGCAGCACGTGCTAGAGTAACATATGTTTTATTAATGTATCATATGAGATAATTTAGTACCTTTCTTGGTGACAATTTATGGCTATTTGCTATCTGCTTTTCTAGCTCTAGCCTCTCTATTCCAGGCCAGTCTCATTACAGTACCTCCTTACTTGTCTTTCCTGCCTACAGAAATCATCTTGTTCTTTCCTAGACTTCTTCCTCCTCACTGAAGAGCCATACATCGTCTGCCAGTTCTGTCTTTTCGGATTCTTTCCTGTGTCTCACATTTACTTTTTGCTTTTGTATCTCTTTTCAGACAGATTTTATTCATTTTTCATGACTTAGTATAATGCATTTATCATGCTAAGCTTATTTGTCAAGATGGAGGTGTTCTACTTTTGGTCAATACTATGAAATGTATTTTTGAATAATTTATTGTTCTATATAGATCTACTCTGACTTTTGAATGTTGCAGTTTGTTTTTACAATTAGACATCAATGTTCTCAGTAGCAGGTCTACAGCGTCCATTTTTCTGTACCTAACACCATGCTCAGCAGTAAACTGAGGAGACAGTGAAAACTCAAAAGTGATAGTTGAGAACCAGTAAGTGAATAATTTTTATCCATTTTGAAATTGGCAATTTGTCTTAAAACAACATTTTGATATATAATTTCAAAGTCCTGTATTCTAGGATATTTGCTAAATAATTTACCTCGAATAATGCTATATTTACTCAGTTTATGATACATGCACGCCAAACACAAGTATCCTGAACTTATTAGATTATCAATGCATCTCAACATAAACTTAATCATTTACTTTTGTTCAAGTTTTTTGTTCATATCAACATATGTTAATATCAATATATGAATATATTAATTCTGCATTGGAAATAATGTGATATGAAAAATTTTATGATAGGCTTTGCTAATTATGTAAGGTCTCTATTTGTATGGCTGTGTATTTTTGTGCTTCTCCACTATAAATACATTTGGAGAACACTGATAAGTTACTCATGTAATTTAAAGTTAACTGAAACATGCTAGAGTAAATATACAATATACAGAAATTAGAAACATAATTTTCTTAATCAATGAATTTATTTGATTACTGTTTTCACCAAATATTGTACTAGAGGTCTATATTGTATCTCTTAAAAATTGGGGAAATTTTGAGAGGCGTTGTATTCACTTGGTCTTTAAAATCTTCGGAAACTAAATGAGAGTTCTATTAATTATCTCAGTTGCCTTTATCCTCCATGGTAGCTGAGGAGATGCCAATAGCCACATAAGTCAAAAAACTCATTTCACTACAGGAGATCAAAAGCTGTCTTTTGTATAGAAGTATGAACAATTTTAGAGTAGTAGGCCCAGGTTTATCATAATTCATAATGAATTGACTTTCCAGCAATATTGCTGATAACAATGTATGTGATCACTTCCTGCACTTGTAGTCAATCAATATTATAACTCTTCAAATAACAATTTGGAATTTTTAAGTCTTTAATAGACTAACTTTAAAATAATTGATCTCTCTTAAAATGCTTCCCAGATTTGAAAGGTATTTATAAACACTGGATATGAAGGAAAGTTACTATTCTATGTGAGTTGGCTACAGTTCCAAGAGTTTCTGCAACAATATCCCCACTGTTAAGTTCAGTAAATTGTTAAATATGGCTCCCAGAAGTCAGTAGAACAGTAGAACAATTTGATCATCAACATTAATTTATTAGAAGAGATATAAGAATAGCTAGAAGAAAATTTACAAGAGTTGTAACGAGGAAGACGTCTGTATACAACATCTTCTGTTCTCTGAGAGTTGAGGTGAGGTAATCTCCTTACACAGGTGAGTTCATTTTGGAAGCAAATCAAATTTCATTAT
The DNA here is from genome assembly GCA_033318265.1 of Phyllotis vaccarum. NCBI lineage: Eukaryota > Metazoa > Chordata > Mammalia > Rodentia > Cricetidae > Phyllotis > Phyllotis vaccarum. The sequence goes on along the minus strand of JARWLC010000015.1, from coordinate 93,468,325 downwards.
CTAAAATTTTTAACAGCCTATATTACATTACATAAGTGTGATTGATTAAATTAACTTCGTTTCTTATCTTTCTTCCTCACCTAAAGTGTGTGTGGGTGAACAATAAAACCAAGACCCCAAATGTCTAATCATAGCTTAGTTTTTCTGGCAACTAGTCTGTATCCTGAGGCCAGTGACCAACTACATAAATTCATGTAGGATTTTACAGGGATTTTTAAAATGACAAATGACTTTCTCTGTAAAAAAAAATGCTGTATCAAGAATTACATGAAGATTCCATACTACTTACTTTGATATCATTAAGCCATAACCACCCTCTTTATCATTAATTTGACTAAAATTTTAATGACATTTTGTTTCTTGAGAAAAGGTGATTCAGTGAGATTATCTATTATAGCATAATGTTTCAACACAGTCGCTCATTGAAATGACATTTTTGTATATAAAACTTGGGGAAATTAAAGCTGTTCATCCATTCAATTTCTTTTGACAAGGTCTAACACTGAACACAGGAACTCACACTATAACTCAGGCTACCCTCATGCGTGTTACAATCCTTCTGCTTCAGCATCAGTAGTATGATCCTGAGGTTATTGACACAAACCACTGCTTGCAGCAATAAAATGCTTCTAAAATGTAATTTATTCCCAGAAAAATGAGGAAAGCACAATCATTGTTCCATCTTGGTTTTTAAATTAATATGGGCTGGGCAGAAAAAAAAAGTGAATTATGAAGACCTTAACTGTGTGTAGGATTCAAAGAAGGAAGAAAGAAGCAACTATTCTTGGGTTTTGATTAGTAAAATTCCTATGACAGAAAATGCCATGAAAAATGTCCAGATACTAAAAACACCTCTCTGCCTCTTTCTATATTACTGTTCAACAATATCATAGATTTGTGACAATACTGTTCATGTGAGGTATTCTCAATGAAACTTAGCTGCACCCTCTACACTGTTATAACTAAGATACTGTCCAGAGCAGTATTCTTGTCTAATGCCTGTCTGCTGAAACATGCAGCTAAGGTTTGAAAATGTAATGAATGTGGCCCCTGAAGACACATTTGTCAGAACCTTGACCTTTACTGGAGTGATGTTAAAAGATGGTGAGACCTTTACAAGTGGTCACTGGAAACTTTGCCTAAAGATTTACACACCTTCTGTAAGATGCTAACTGGTCCCACACGACTGAGCGGTTAGGAGGGACAAGCTTGGCTCCTCCCTACTCTGCCACAAGTGTGTCTCTCCATGTGTCCTATTATCACACGCGATTCACCATGGTACAGTATTCCATACCATGACAAGGTTAGTTGTGCTGTCTCCAGACATGTGCTATAATATTTGCACCTTAACCTACCAAACTGGGATGCAAATAAACCCATTCTATTTGCAAAGTGCCCAGATTCTTGTACTTCATTGTTGCAGAAATAAACTAAATCAGATAGTTCACTCAGAGAGCTATCAAAGCTGAGTTCAAATTCAGAAGCTGGGAGAAGAACAAGAAATCAAAAACTATGATATTATATACATAACCATCTAGCTATAATTATACTAATTTTTTAATTTTGCTGTATTATGTTAACTTGAAATGATTCACAAATCATTCACATAATCATGCATGTCAGCATTTGAATATTACAAATCAAGTAATTCATATTATCCTATATGTAAAATAACCACAATTCTCACTCAATAGTTGGGATTTTTGAGGTCATGTCTTTCTTAGAAAACTGTACAGCAATATTTAAAATATAAAAATGTGTCCTTGTGACAGGACATTGCCTTGCCATCTGTCATTCATAGAGATGGCTCTATGTACTGCATATTAACTTGGTCACATGCCCAGGTGATACATACACACACACACACACACACACACACACACACACACACACACACACAGAGAGAGAGAGAGAGAGAGAGAGAGAGAGAGAGAGAGAGAGAGAGAGAGAGAGAGAGACTGCTGTTTGTGACTTACCCATGTCTAATTTCAAAGAAGAGTTTGCTATTTTATTAGCTGTAAACTCATTTTAAAAACATTGGAATGGGGGGAAATATCTTTAAAGACTCTATATTTTAAAATATATCAAAGTGAAACTCTTGTCCTGGTAATTAAAAAATTATGACCCAGAGCCAGCACTCAGATCCCATGAAGCCAATATGTTGGGTCAATGTCTGCCAGAATCAGAACAAATGTGGCCTATGCATTTCCACTACCCTTCACTGCAAAAAGAGTCTGCCTTCCTTTCTTTCATTTAAAAGCTAAAAACTTATTACTTTGAAGATGTTGATGGAAACCTACAAGCCTCTCTGGGAATTACCTGACTGTTGAACGTTAAACCAAATGGCATAGGTAATAAAAAAACAAACCCTGTTGCTGTAGAGATTTACTCCAATAGAATTCTTGGGTATTATTGTTTTTCAGTGAACCAATGACAGGAGAGGGTGAAGCTGGCACCCAAATGAATCTCTATTTCATGTGGTTGTAGGCAAACTACAAGTGTTCTCCATAGCCAAGTCTCGACATAAAACTTACACATTCCAGACTACGGAAACTTTCCGCCTACTTATATGGCCGCCACTTACACATATCATTAATCCATCAATAACTGTCAGAGTTGAAGCAGCTGAGTGGAAAATGGTGAAAGTTCCCCCATTTCATAAATCTCAAAGTGCTTATGATTCTTAAAAAATCACTGCACGTGTTTTTATTTGCAGATTCAAAATGATTAAAATAATTTAAGAATGCAGACTCCTCACAGGTGAGTGATTTATTTTAGGGTTAAAATTAATATTTCATATTTCTCATGTTTGGACAGAGAACCATTTACTAAAAACTTTTAAGCAAAAGGAATTAATAGGCTTTATGTTGACTTTCTAACTTAATATTAAAAGCAAGCATTTATTGGGGAAAGTATGATTTCACATTTATTCTTGATAGTCTTATATATTGAAAATTTTGCAGAGAATATTGAGATCTTAGAGCTGTGAAGGCTTATATTGAATTAAGAAGCCCCCCAAATTGATTATGAATTTAGTCACTGAATATGCTCAAAGTATTTCCCCCTAAAAAAGACAAGTCCCTAAAGTCTGAGGACATAAAAGTATACATTTATTTGAAAGTTCAAAAGTAGTTTGAAAACTTGTTAATCCCTAACTCCTAAACATATAACACTATTTGAACAATCAAAAATCGATATTCTACAGCTAAACTAAGAAAAAAACACTTAAAACAAATGGACTTTTTCACTGACTTGGAGAAAAAAATAAAAGAAAACAAGGATATGTAAGTTCCTAGCTCTAAAAATGTTTCTCAGTTTTAGAATTGTGAACATCCATTTATGTTTTGCTAGTTTCATGTGGGTCAGTGGCTTTTTCTGCATGAGCAGAACAAGTGAACATTTTCTTAAATCAGTGAGTATGATGCCATGAGTGAGCTCATCCTCTCTTAATCACATGGAAGGTTGCTTCTGTTCCTGGACAAACTAAAGCTAGAACAGAGGAAAAAGGTAATAAGAGAAGCTGGGTAGTCAGCAAACAACTCAGTTTGGGAGTACAAAGAAAACTGAAAAGTGTGGGTCTGAACCAGCAACTAGATCTTTTTTTTTTTTTTTTTTTTTAGCATGTTTCTGAAGAGAGAGTTCTATTTATATGAGTATCAGAACACACACGGGCAGTGATAAACGCGATAAAGATTAATGCTTTAGCAGCTGTGATAAAGCAAGAAAAGTAAGGTGGAGGTGAAAGGAATCAGGAAGCTGGAAACCATCTCACCTGGACAGAGCTTATCTGCTGGAAAATTCCAGGAACACCTTATTTCAATAGAGTGAACAGTGAATAGAGATGGATGGCTATTTGGGTCTTTGTAAGAGGACAGAATGTCTTTGAGGATGTAAATTTTATTCTAGGAAGTGGAAGCTAGGACTATCAAAAGAGGGTGAAAAAGACAAGGAGCCCATGCATTTGAAAAAATCAGATGAAAAATAGAATGGAGAGTGAAAAGAAATGCTTTTCTTGACAAGGAAAACTGTTGCTATCCAGATGGTGTTAACTGCCCAACTATGGTTCTCTGCTATCATTTACCTTTTCGAGAACTCAGTGGTATTATCATTCTTTCATTTCTTCTTACCGTTTTTTATTAAATGAGGGTACATTGTAAAGAAATAAAAACATGTATGTGTAGGTGTTCTTTAACAACTCTGCATGTGTATACCACAGTGTGGCTGTGAAATCTCTAATAATTGTTTTCATTCTCCTAGATATTCCATTACACTAGTTGAGATGTTCCTTTTACTTTTTTTTTTTTTAGTTTCTTCCCACGATGTTACATTGAGAATACATTTTCAAACAATAGTTTTCTTATTCTTTCATACTTATTTTTTTTATAAATTCGTATGTTTTTTGTAAAATTTTTCTAGGTATGAGTCTTTTTTTTTTGACTGTCCATGATTCAAGATGAATGTTTTCACCATGTTTGTTTAGTTTTCATTTCTGTTTACAAAACTATTAGTCTACTATATCAGTTTATTCTATCATCAATCTCCTGCATGTTTTAGCTGATATGTTATGTTATAGAAGAAGATATAATAAAATGGAAACAGATGTACTTAAGAATCTATAGTAAAGTCAAAACCTTCTTTCTGTATAGTTAAATTTATGCTTGGGAGAGATGGCTCAACCATTAAAATCACATCCTGCTCTTGTAGAGGGTATAAGTTCGGTTCTTACCTGTCACATCAGATGCTTCCCAATTGCCTAAACTCCAGCTCCCAGTATTTAGTACCTCTACACTCTGTAGGCACTGTGATCACTTGTACATACCCACTCATATACACATAATTAAAAATAAGATAATATTAAATGGCATTTTTAAAATGTAAACTGTAGTGATTTTCAAAAATTACTGTGAGTCAAGATCTAGTTTATAACCAGTTACAAGACAATTTCCAGCATAAAGTAGGCTGAAGAATGAATATTATGAGTTCAGTCAAATCTGGGCCATATTATGCTGTTTTTGAAACAAATAAAATTACAGACAAAACAATTATTGAATACTATCCATAGTATTTGATTCAATATATTTTAAGTCAAAGTCTAGAATCTACATTTTAACAAGTTCCTTGTGGAAACTAGTATGATTGGAAGCCTCATTGTTAGAGCAGTTACTCAAAATTTTCAGTATTGTCATTTTAGCAAACCAAAATTTTTGTTTCATTAAAAATAACCACACTGATTTGTTTCAAAGAGTGTGATTTTTGAGACACATTCTGTAGAGTTGATACACTTTATATCAAACCCTTGGGACAACCCATGCCTTGCTAACTTTAGTGCTTAAAAAAATCCTAAATGCTCTACGGATGAAGTCAGGAAAATACCTGCAAACGATGGTATTAAAGAAAAGATGAGATGAATGGGGGGGGGGGGGGAAGTGTTGCTTGAAAGGATTCAGGTCTCCAGAGTAATGGATCACAAATCACTTGGAGCTTCCTAATGCTCCTTTGCCCTGGTTTGAAGAAATAGAAAAGGAAAGTTGAGTGAAGAAACAAACTGGAACTAGAGATCAGAGTTCAAATCCCAACTCAAGTAAATCACTAAGTCGTTCAGACCTTTTGATTAACATTCTATGTCCACACAAGCACCACAAATCATATTGTTTAAACAACAAAAACATACCGTATCAATGTACTAAAACCTGAAATTCTAGGATCAAGATGCTGCAGGGTTGTATAGATCCCCTGAAGACTAAAAAGAAGTGTCTTAAGCCTTTAATAAATAAATACTAGTAACACAGCTGATACAGATGAGGGCTCCAAGTCCTGATAATCTCGTGGGACTCTTGGCCTGTGCTGTATTTTTTACTAGGAACCGAAGCATCAGAGGATTCGCCCTTAAGAATAAGTATAATGTCCTCCTTCCTTTCATCAAGATTTCCACACACAGGCTCTGCAAATCCTTCATTATCAGCTTCTTTAAGTTAAACATTCTCCCCCCTCCATGGGGAGTAACAGCATCTTTAGGAAAATACACTATAGTGACACCCTTCTGTCACTCCATCACTCTAACAATACTTTGTAGAGTTGTGTTGGTCTGTAGGAATATTTTCCATGTTTTGGTCTCGATTCAATAACCCCTTTATAGAATGGATTGGCTAAGTGCACTAACTCTACTTCTAAATAAACTCACAACTCACTTTCCCAATAGTGACAAATGTTCAACATGTGGATAAGGGGACACAATACAATTAAAACACACAGCCTGTGGGGTGTGTGTGTGTGTGTGTGTGTGTGTGTGTGTGTGTGTGTGTGTGTGTGTGTGTGTGTGTGTGTGTGATGTGTCTCTGTTTCTCTGCCTCTTTATGTGAGTATGTTTCTCTCTCTTCTCTCTCAAGGTAAAGACTTTCAAGTTATGTAAGTAAACAGATTGCTGTGGAAATTAAATGGAAATCTATGTGCAAAGGTGCCATCTCACAACACCATTTTTGATGCATTAAAATGTGCCTGCTCCTGTCACATCTATAAGATAGTCATCATTTTGTTTTCTCCTTCTGCCTGTGACATGAGCATGTATAATACAGAAACTGTGAAAACAAGTATTACTAAAACATGTTTGTCTTTTGTTTCCTTCTGTTTAAATGTGTCTGTGCTGTTTCATTTCAAGCCTACCATTCTTGCTTCGGTAAGCATGTTAAGAGGCAGCACCTCCCGGGCAAAGGATACTCTCTAGTTAAACCCATCTAGCATTCACCTTCCTTTCTTCCTCTCTGTTATTTACTTATTTAATTTTCCTGTTTTCTGTCAAATGTGCTCTGGATGATGAGACCCTGAACTGGGCCTATGACCAGCAGGAACTGAATCAATGCTGAGAATACACTCTAACAGTTGAATGGGCAGCTCCCAGGTGGTAATGACTTTCAGTCACAATTTCTGTGCAGCTCAATGCTGTGCTTTGGTTTGCTAGTCCATTACCAATTTTGCTGCTCTCGCAGTCTATTACCAATTTAACTCTGCAAAGTTCCTTTTCACTGCTCACTTTTACTCTGGCTATTTTTCTAATTCAATTGCAAGGACTTCAGTGGAGGATTGAATGGTAGTTCTGTGTTGCAGGTATGATTAAGTGCTGTTCCAATACCACCTGTATCTGCAGGCATTTGTCAGGTTGAGGCATAATGCTGGCCATTCTGTAGACAGACTTTTCAGAACGCGAATGTAAAATTCTGATCAGCTTTTAAAAGTATTTCTCATCTTTTCAATTAAACTAAAGAATATGCAGAAAGATGATGAACAAAATATCTTTTCATTTTATGATCTATAACACAAATCCACTCCTAGATGGAAAGATAAATGAATATTTGTAATAAAATCAGCCATCAAAATCATAATTATTATATGTTTCAGTTGACATATATTTTTACTGCAAATTCAACAGTATTCAAAATCATCTTCCACTTACTGGTAAATCTGGTTTATGTCTAGAGTTCATATTCTTTCCCAAACCTTAAAATTTTCTCTATCACTCAGTTTTCAAAAAAAGAAACACAAATGAAGGTAAATTGGACTACCTATTGTTCACTTAACATTAAACAGAGGAGATAGAACTTAATTTTCTGTACCCAGCTGGGTTCTTTGTGCTTTGTCCTAGGTAGAATGTGCCTATGTGACTTAGGTTGTGTTCTCCTGAACACACTGTGGAGCTATGAAATATAAAGATTATTCAATTTTACCTCATCAAATACTTTACAGGGATAACAACTATGTATCTACAGTGATTAGTTTGGCAGGTACCCTGTAAATTCTCCTTATTTTATGAATAGCCTCGACAGTGTTAGAGAAGATTTCTAGGTCCTTTGTCACTATAGAACTAAATTCAGAAAACAACTATTGAATATTTTTTCTTCACACACTCCCAGAGTGATCCAGACAGAACACTCATTTTAATATTCTTCCTGCTAAATTACTTCCTGTAATTCACACTAATTCGAAATATACAATTTTATTTATTAATATGTAGATATGTATATACCATTATATCTGTATGTACATGCATGTGTAATCTTATTGTATATGCTTATTAATAGACTGATGTCAATATTAAACAAAATTTTAGTCAGATTTTATGCCAACTGCTTTGGGGGAGCAATGTAAGACTTAGTAAAATGTTTTCATTGTACAGATCATCCTACAAATGAAATATAATAACAGTTAATGGAATATGCTTGGTTAGATTCCACGCTTGTCCATTGTGTCTAAATATAATAAGAACAAAATCTATATACTTTGGCTAAACACTAATCTGGGTGGCAGCAGAGCAGGTTCTTGCACAGCTTCTTAGAACACTGAACAGTTTATCTGCACGTAAAAAGTATCCAATGGGAATTGAATTCTTTACCCACAGGAATCAAAGCCTTTCATGCTCATTTTCAATTTGCCTTTCCTAATTAATGTCAAAACACAGCAAAGCAGCTACAGATTCTACAAAGTCACAGATAGCGTGTGGGACTCTTGGAATGAGATGTATTTTTTCCACTGGGCAGTTGACCTGAAGCTTTGCAGGAAGACCAAAAGCTTAAGAACAAAGACTAATGCCTTGTCCTTTACCAGGATTTCTACACACATGCTCCTTAAAAGCATCATGGCCCTAATTTTCCAAGCCATCCATTTTCTCTAATGAGTGACTGTCTTTCCAGGACAGTATACCTATAGTGACATTCTTTCAGTCTCAAGAAAATATAGTATGAGCATTGGAGCAGCAAACACCGCTCCAATTTCAAGGAAAGTGAAGTCTGGCAATGAGGAAAAATTAATTTCTATCCATATAATTTGTATTCTTGAGAACTGTAGTCTGAGAAAATGCTACTATGTATGTTTTATTTGTTATTCAATTAAACACAAATCAATATAAATATATAATACCAAAAATACAATCAATATAAAGGTCATATTGGACTCCATCAACCACAACCAGTAAGGCTGAAATTATAAAATACCTAAGTATATTCAAAGCAGAAACAGAACTTCATAAGATTCTGCAGCTGGAAAGTCACCATTATTCAAGTGAAACATTTTAAACTGCAAATTAAGATGTCTCTAAACATGGTGTTTTAATTTAACTATAGAACTTTACAAAATTAAATCATTTTTTTATACAGCAGCTGACTTAAACAAAAATCTATAACATTTTCATGAACTTATAGTTACATACCTAAGATACACTGGCTTGCTTAAACCCACAAGGAGTTATCATATACCTCCCCATTATGATAGCTCGAGTGGATCAAGCTGAACACTTATTCCAAGCTATTAAGCATTATCACTCACACAGCGATGTCTCATGCTGTTCCAGTAGCCTCTCCATGGCCTCCATGCCACACTCTTCTGTCAGTGATCAGAAGGACACATGCTTGTCACAGTAGCCTACAAGTGCCTGAGCTACTTTGCTGGCTGGCAAGACACTAACTCTGTTGCCATAGTGTGGACTAATTCTCATTCTTCATCCTCTTGTGTTTCTGCCTCCACTCTACATCTTACCCATTCCTCATTCTCCTGTTGGGCTTCGGGTCCATATTCAGGGCAATTGTAAAAGCAGCATTTGACCAGCTTCTGTTTTAAGTGCTGATGAAATGGTGAGAACAAAGCAATCATGGTGCTTGACCTTTTAGCCCCTTTTTCTCAGGGCAAACTTACAAGTTACCTTACAACAAGCACGACGAACAGTGAAACACTAACATTTAGATCTGGGAAAAAACAGGGACAACTTACAACTCTAGTTTTTGAACTGTCTCTACTTTCTACATCATTTCTTCAATTTCTTTGATCTTAACCTTGCAGAACTATAAAATCCCCAACCATTAATTTAATGATTATGTTAAAAAGCAATAAATAATTTGTAAACAAATGTCATGCACTATGTAAAGAAAAAAAATACAAAAGTCAACAAGATTCATTGCTGAACAGAGAATGTTTTCTTTTCGTTGTATCTTTATGGATATTTTATCTCATTCTCATAACAGAACCATGAGGTAAACGAAGGAACACTAAGTAATTTGCTTGGAGTCTGAAAACAAATAATCAGTAAGCCTGGACTTCAGTCAACTTGATTCCAAATCCCAACTTTTATCCCCTCCACACTGTTTAAGTCCTTTGCTGTCTAGTTTTTAAATGCTTCTATTTATGTAACTTGTGTGAGTCATTTACATCACAGACTACACTGTGGGAACCATTGGTAGAAATACACAATGAAAAATGAAGGCAGAATCTTGGAACCAGAAAGTTCTGTCAAAGTCATCTAGGTGAACCCTTGCCTTTCAGAAAGCCAACCAAACCATTCCAGACACGCTGTCAGGAAAGGAATTAGCCGCTCTGCTAACTCCTGCTCTGCTTAACCATGCTTACTACCCCCAGAGTCCCCCTTACATCACTCCAACTACCTCCAGCTGCAATGTATGCCCTCCTCCCTTATTCTGGCTTCATCAGCGAACACAAACAGCTGGTCTCCATCCTCCGCGTAATCACACGCTGGATGATGAAGGTGGTTACTAAGTCACCCTCCAACGACTTCAGTCCAGGCTTTATTGCTCAAACCTGTTTACTGGGCAACCGACAGTCATGGCAAGTAGAAGAAAATGCTTTCAAACATATTCACACCTAGTAAAAAAAAAAAAAAAAAAAAAAAAAAACCTAGGCAGGAAAACTGTTTTAAAAATAGATGTAATCTCCAGCTCATATTGCAGCTAATCTTTTGCAATTGTTTTAAATCTGAAGCACACTCAATAATGGTCAGATATCGTATTTTTATGCAATTTGGAATTGGCTCTATCTGAGTTTGAAGTAATTAAATCAAGAAATCCAAGGTGAAAATAAAGTTTGGACAGAGGCCAGCAGGAAATTTGATCCAAGGCCCATGTGTCTGAAATTAGACATAAAAGTTAAAACTGTTCTGTCCTTAAATCGTGATGGGAAATGAAAGGAAAATGTCTCTATGGCAGAGAGAGAGAGAGAGAGAGAGAGAGAGAGAGAGAGAGAGAGAGAGAGAGAGAGAGAGAGAGAGAGAGAGAGAGAGAGAGAGATTGAGACTGGGTAGGCTAGTGACCAGTGGGAATTGCAGGCGACAGAGATAATTCTCAGAAAGTGCCCAGAATGAATGAAAAGGTGTTTGGCACAACAGTCTGAGAGAACAAGAATGGACAGCTCCCTATAATTACCAACTCCAGTTCCTGAGAGATTGGCTGTATGTCTAAGGAAATAAAACACAGGATACATAGAATGCTTTAAAAGCTATCTAATGGCTTCGGTTTAAAACCGAGTAGTTATATACCCTTCCATTGATTGCAGCTTTCTCTTTTTCTTTCTTTCTTTTTCCTTTTTTTTAAAAACCTTTTTTATACCCTATAGAAGTTTTCTCTTTTTCTTAGGACCAATATTTTGGAGATTTAATATTCTGCACTAAGTCAATAGAGTCATGAATACGTGATTCTGAAGGAAGGCACAAATATTTGTCTGAGTCAAGGTGATGTCATACAGTCTATTAGTCCGTTTATTCTTTTATCCAGTCAATACAATAAGAATGAAAACAGTTTCAGTCCCTAGAGATGAGCTTTATGTGACTCATACAGAAAGAGCTTCTAAGAGTACCTGGTGTATAGCTTGGCAGACGCTGAATATTATTACTCATCATGGCCATAAAAAGAAAAAGAAGCACATGATTTGAGTAGACTGTTCAGGAATAAACAAACTAGTGTTTAGTGGGGATTTTTTTTTTTTAGAAAAAATGGAGGCATTTCAATGACTAGGGTATTATATGGAATCAAAGGGACGTTTTGAAAGACAGTCATAATGATTAAGTTATATATTAAATTGAAAAAATATATAAGATTTTTTTCTGGTCATATCATTTTAATGAGTCATACATCAAATACATTGTAGAACTGAAATCAAACAGATGTAATTTTTAAACTAAGTTGAATAGAAAAAATTTTGAAAGAATTTTGTTTATTCAATTGACAGAAAATGTAGCATGCACTGGGATTCTGTGATTAAGAAATATAAATTTTTATAAGGAATGACATTATCACCAGGTACAGTGTAAGCTTCAGAATAATTATGCTCATTAAATACAATTTTATACTTAGCTATCCTATGGTCAGTAAGGGGAATAGAGGATAACATTTAAAAATTGCTTTGTATACCTTACCAGGTACTTAGCTACATTGAGATCTACTCATCAAATCTACATTTGATTAAATTAACATCCAATTTTGACACTACAAGTTTATAATATATTAAAGACTAAAATGAACAGAAGTAATACTGAAATTTTTCATGCAGTTTTGTACATCTGAGGGAACATGAAATATTTTCTCTAAAAACAAGTCTAGCCTGATCTACATACTGTGTTCCAGGCAGTCCAAGCTATATCATGAGACCTTGTCTCACAAAGACCAAAACCTAGGTAGTCACTTGGAAGATATACTAACGTTCACTGCCTATAGAGTGCTAAGGTAGACTGCAGGAGATGACATCATTGTCAAAGGCAATCAGGGCTTGAAACTCAAAGAATGAATAGTATAGTGCTGTCTTAAATACTCTCTTTTAAAGGCATTGGATGAAAAGAACAAGGCCAGTCATTTTGAAGAGCTTAATTCTTAAAAGAAGAAGAGTTAGCAGAGCCTGGAAAGAACATAATGGAGGAGTAGGGAGAAGGAGGCTTGATGCTGGATAGTGAAAATATAATTAGATAAGAAGGGTGTGTTCTTTGCACAGATGAAACTAGAGATGGTCAGTAGAGGTCATCATTAGCAATAGGTCATTTTCAAATCCCCAAAACATAAACCTGAATGTTAGCAAACAAGTGCTAAATGTTGGAAGTAAGAAATGCAGTTTTTCTTAATCTGATCACTTCATAATATGTACCTCCTGAAAACCATAATGTATTAGCTAAACATATCAATGAGAACTTTTGAAGCATGACATAAAAAAGAACCTTTGCTTCTTTTTTTTTTTTTTTGAGCACAATAAATTTTATTCTAGTATGTTAACTTTTTGGCTCTGGTAAAAATAAGCTTCTTCCTAGGTGTAGCTGCATTGTCTGTACTACCGTTCTTCCTCCCAAATTCTTTCATATTTCCTCTTCAGGATCACAGAACAGTATTGAACTCTAATTGTGTAGGTACTGTACATGTGAGAGTTTTGTAATTGCCAAGAGAGACTAATTGTTATGTCATGCCTGGAGAATACTTTGTATGTGTGTGTTTTCATGGACGTCTAAGAACTGAGTCATGTTCCCCAAGAAATATCTTTGTATTTGAGCATAACAATGCAAAGAAGCATCTTTGTATTTGAGCATAACAATGCAAAGAAGCATCTTTGTATTCTGATCTTAACAAACAACAGTTAGTTTTTAGAGACCAAACAAGATGAATTAGGGGCAGTAAATTTGGTAAAGACACAGAAAAGAAGATAATGTCTAGCTAGTGCTATCTGTTAATACAGAAGGCTTTGGTGAAATAAAGTCTGAAGTCATTGACCTCTGGTATCACTCATAAAAAGGGAGGCTGAGACACCTGTCTCTATAAGGGTTGTTTTGATTTTAAGCAAGCAAAGAGGGTAGCATTGTACATTTGTTTCTATACCTACTTCCTCTTAACCAGCTTTAACGTTAATACTTAGGTTTATGTAGCAGATTAGGGGAATGATATGCTCTACTCTCTGACATTCCCCAACCTGTGCAGCTTCAACAACAGCAATTTATTCCCCACACTTATGTGAATAGGAGGACTGATTCTAGATGCCAACAATAAAGTTGGTCTTAGGTGAGACTTCTTTCCTTAGTTTCCTATGACCCATCTGCCAATGTTATTGGCCTTTCCTTGAGAAGTATCTGTGAAAGAGTAGATAGCACAATTCTAGTGTCCTTTCTTTTTCTTGAAAAGTTATTAATCCTACAAGTGACACCCATGCCTTATTACAATAGAAAATTTAAAAATGTAAAGCAGCCATGTGAAATAAATTTTATTCTTCTCCAAAACTATTTTATTTTATAAAATTCAATATTTTTCATTAAATGTAAGCTATATATGGAATGACATTTATTATTATTTAATAGCATTGTTTTAAATATAAGTATAAAAAAGATTCTCATTTTTCATTTCTAACACAAAATAATCATAAATATTATCATGCAGAAAATTATCTTCAAGCCTACAAAATACTTAAGACTGTAAAGGAGTCCAAGGACAAAGATATTTCCAAGCAACACGACGCCAAACAATTAACATATGCTGAGTGTTCAAATACTTTTCTCTACTGTCATGCTTTTCTTAATGCAAATTTAAAACATTAGATTTCCATTGATTCTTTAGGCCAAAATATATGATAGTTTTGTGTTAATTCTGAGTACTATAATGTTGGAGGCTTATAAAAAATCAAGCTGAATTAATATCACAAAACACATGTAGCTATGCTTGCTTTAAACTAAGATTGCCAGGTTTATTAAATGGTATTATAGAACCCCCAGTGAAATTTAAATTTCACATAAACACTGAATAATACTTAGTGTTAAATATATTTCAAACATTATTTTGGGGATGTCATTCCTAAAAGTAAATATATTTTGTAATTCAAAGCTAAGGAGCATTCTGCATTTTACATGGTAACTGCTTCAAAAGGTTACTCTAACCTTAACAAAACTACTTTATATCCATAGGTTTACTCCTTCCCTTATGCGTCAAATGATGGATATGGGGTCTCTAGTTGAGGTACTCACAATATGAATCATATGTCAGTATGTATATAACCTTGACCTATGTATCGGGGAAAATGAGAGATTGAAGCTGTTTAGCCCTTTGAGAATAAATATGTTTTGTAACGTTGACTGAACTAGGAGAGTTTTTGAGGTTATTGCTCAAGAGGAAATTGGATCAGTTTTTGATTAAATGTTTTTTGGTCCTAGCACTGGAAAATTAACAAAGTATTAATTGGCTCACAGCTATTGTCTGTCTTGGGTCTGAACACTAAAGACATGATGTTACTATTACTCTGGATGACCCATGTCCTACATTGCCTTGGACAGTTCCATCATTTATACTGGTTGTCTTGATAACTCTCCCATTGTAAACATTTTTCCCTCATAAGGACTGTCACTGACAGAAATTCATCACCTCACTGAGGTCTATCCAGAAGGAAAAAGCTGCCCTGATGATGTGCCATACAAACACTGTTATTAATCTTGACCTGCAGGAAATTTCACAAGAGGATTTGGATTTCAATACCATTATCTGTTTCTACCTTTAAAAAAATTAAAAAGCAATCAGTTTATAATCTGACTGAGAACACCAATAATTTTCAAATAGTATCCAGGATCCATACTCAGTGAAGAATCTGTAAAACTTGTCATTTAGTATTTGTCTTAGGAGTGCTTGGTGTCTTCACAATGCAAAGCTATCTTCATGTCAAAAAAAAAAAAAAAATCTCAAATCTGTAAAACCCTAATATATGCTGTATACATATTTTATTTTGATTTCAGAAAATAATTTCATGTGTAAGTATAAATATCATACTTATTTTAATATTATGTGATGCTAGAGGTCTTAGTACTATACAGCCGACATGTTCAAGAAACACAGGTTATTATCTACGTGAAATATTCACCATACTCAGTTGGTCCCTACCACCAGCTTGGAGATGAGTGTTATATTCCTTCCCTGAATGTTATAGAGATGTGCTAAGGTTTCTCAGTGCTGTCATAACTTTCTAGCAGGCCAAAGACCTTGAGATAAAACTCAAGAACTGAAAAAATAAAGATTATAAATAATCAGATGTCCCTTTACATGAACATTGAATATGTCTCAGTCTATGGAGCTGACAGCTAGAGGAGGACCCTGACACAGATGAGTTATTAAGAATTTGTACTTTTGTTAACCAATTGTTCCACTTAATATGATGTTAAATTTCATCAATGTGTAGCCAGTCAGAATTTTATCCCTTTAAAGACAAAAAAGTTGAATTAAATGCACATATTAGATTTTTTTATTTCACACTTTATGTATGTGTCAGTAACTTTCATCTTACACAGAGAAATTGAACTGTTTTAGTTAAATTAATTGTAAATAAAATACACATAAGACAACATTCACAATTAAATCATTCTGAGTATATTAATATGTTGTGTGAAATGTATTCATATCATTTGAAAACCAATCTCCAGGACTCTACAGTTCACAAAATCAAGACAATAAACCAAAAATAATCTATTCCTCCCTTCTCCTGTCCTTGGTATCCACTGTATCCTCTTCAGCTCCCAATAGTTACTATCACCTGCATAAGACTTAAACATGTGTGGGCTCAGTCATACTTAGTCATGGAGTAGAGGATGTATCCCTAGTGTCTAGTCCTCTTGGAGGATTTTCATGTTATAGTTGTTCCTATAACAGCAAGAGAGTGAAGGGCATAAGATAGGAGTTTTCTTAGACACATAGTTAGCCTTACGTTGCCCATTTCCTGTAAATAAGCACTCAGTCATTTCCAAATTAGAAGGTCTGGTTAGACTCATTCTTTCACCTTGCTACTCTAGAATGTAATGTTTGGTATGTTAATGAACAGACATTTGTCTTTCCAGAAAAATTTACAAACATTAATAAGAATCTGCTTGGTTTCATCACCTACCTATTGTTTCAGAGATTCCAATTCTTAACTTTCAGAAACTGATAAAAAAAAAAAAACTTTTTATTCCTATCTGTACAGAATTTCATGATGGCATCCAATGGAGACTAGGAACTACTATGTAAATATGTGAACCACATTCTAATTTTTGCTTCTATGAATTTGCCTACCCACAGCACCTCATGTAAATGAAATTACTCAATTCTTATTGTAAAAGTTTATATTTTCCTTATATGGGAAAAATGTTTCATTGTAAAATAGAACATAGATGTTTATCCATTTTTTTATGTTTATCTAATATTCTATTATATTTCCTTAGCCATTATTAACTTTTTAATTTGTTTGAATTTTCTAAATGCCTAAAAATACTCTGGAAACCTAAAGAATCTCGAGACATATTTTATATGGTAATAGTGTCAATGTTGTTTCTTTTGAAAGTTGCAGAAAAAGGATGAAATAATAAACAGTTGTGTGCAGAAGGGAACAGTGGGCATTGCCCTCTGGATTGCTTGAAATATGGTTTCCTGAGGTTCAGGCCCCATGCATACATCAACCATTTCTAGCACCAGTTCAATCTCCTGAAACCACCATGATCACTAATCTTAAAAAGTCAATGCCACCTCATTCCCTGTCTCTGACTATGACCTGAAACCCACTGCAGATATTTATCAATGGATTTGTTTCAGTGGCATTCCGCTGGTTCTACACTGCACCACACAGTAGGCTCTGGTCAGAGTAGATGGCAATACCTGATGTATGTTCTGTAGACTATGTAGAGATTAATATTTCCCAAGCACCATTTCAACCACCTTGCTATGCTCAGCATTTACTGCAAGTCAACCTGCTGTGCAACTCCCAATCTCAGCTCAAACACTGTTCATCATTATATTTCCCTTTAACACAAAATTTCCCTCGATTTATCCATCTCTCCCTTTACTCATCTTGTTACCCCCATGCCCACACTGCTGTCTGGGTTACAGTTCTCTCTTATTCTCTGAAGGAGCAGCCAATTGTACACTATTAAACTTCAGTTTGTCTTCTCATTTGTGCTCTTTTCTGCGATGTTGTTGTGAGTCAGGGAATAGAGAAGTGAGAAAACACAGCTTCCTTCTATTCTGCCATCCTGGATTCTCTTAGAAAATCGCTTCACCTCTTCTTCAGTGATTGACACATCCCCAGCACTGATGCTTCTAGTTATAACAGTTCCCTTCCCCTTCATTCGGCTCTTGTGATGATTCAGATTGCTGTTGGGGCAAAATTGGGTTTTTGGTTGATTTTAGGAATTGCTTTCACTGTTCCCCGTCTTTCTCACACCGTCTTTAGTACACGGACATCACACCTATTTGTGGGGATTTAATAAAGTTTCAGAAGTTTCAGAGATATCAGAGGGAATCTACCCACAGTCTATGTGGGGGGTTAGTAAAAGCTCCAGAAGTCCCAGAGCTCTAACCAGTCAGTCTAGGAAAATCAGAGTGGTGATTCAAACTTTTAATCCCAGTACAGGGAGTATCTTGGGAGTGGTGACCTACATCCTTAATCCCAACTGAGTCAAGGTCACTTGAGATTATAAAAGGAATTCTAGGCTCCCAAGCAGGTGTGGTGGGGACCAGCCTTAATTACCAAAAGAATACTTAAGTAGGGATTTAAACACAGAAAGAACTATTCCAAGGGAATGGCTGAGGAAGCTAGAAGACAGCTGGATAAGATTTGACTGTGGTGTTTATTCCCTCTAGTATCTCCTACTTCTTCAGAGGTCTATCCCCGAGTTTCATTCATTCCTGTGACACCCCTTCTCCTATCGAGGGTTGTAAATACAGTCTCTGCTCCAACAGCTATGTCAGGAGACACTGAAAGTAACACGTGTGTGCCACAGCACAACAGAAGCCCAGAAAGAGCAACTCAGTCACTTTGTCTCTTTTCTGTGATGAATGTTTACTCATTGCTTACTTATTTCTCCCTATCAGCTTTCTATTTCCAGTTTGTATTCCTTGGAGCTGGGTAAGTATTAAACATCTTTCACAATGTTGTGAGGTGAATGCCATCTTCATCATGACCACCATAGATAAAGTACCCAAGCAACATATAGAGACTTTTCTATACATGGGCGTAAATGATAATGTTATACAATTTAGTGCAACATCTTATGTCATGATATACTGTATATTTAATAAAATTAGCCTGTAATATCAGAGAGAGGAAAGTGGCCACAATCAATTTTCACACACCCAACTTCTCAGGCCAAAGAGGATAAATACTATCTTCAAGAGTCCTCAGCCTTACACTTTGCTTCTACAGAATGCCTGAACTTTTGCTTTCTCCTGCCTTATATACATCTTCCCCACCTAACTGTTCCATTTCTGGTTCAATTCTGTATCATAATCCTAGAGTTAGGATTAAAGGTGTGAGATATTACTGCTTGGTTGTTAGACCTTGAACCCACTTAAATACAGAAAGATCTCTGTCTCCTGAGTGATGGGATTAAAGACTCTGACTTTCATGACTTGATTCTGAGTGATTCTGTTCTATGAAATTCCAACCTGATTTCATTAAATATAGAATATAACACCACAAATTTACCAACATAGAAACTCAATAAAGGACGTTTAAGAAAGAAATAATATATATGTATATCATCAGTTCTGTCCATATTAATTTTTCATCAGGGCAACAGCACATGCTTCACAAATTTTGTTTTAGAAATATGAAGTTTTAGGCTTTAGCTCGCAAGAAATATAGTATCACTCTTGTATGGAATTCATAAAGCTAATATAAATGCCATTTTATAACTTTTATATGAACCATACTTGACTTCTACTAATCAAGAGGATAATGTTTTATGTATAATAATAATGCAGGAGTTTCTTTTTAGTAGGTTGAGGGCCAGGACCTATTTTGTGTATCATGCAACTGAGGGAGTCTACAACATTGTATCCCTAAATGTAGCATTTTGACAGTTGAGAAAACATCAGAAGCAGGAACATCATTCAGAACTTCCTCCTAAGTATTTTACCCAGAAGTATGTGATTTTGACCACCTAGAAATAACTTCTAGTCTTTCCCTAGAACATAGATCATGAGACCTTCATTCAAGGAGTACTCCCCTTTTCCTATAGGAAACGATCAACCTCACCTCTAAAGACTTAAGAACCTAAAGAAAAGTTTAAAGAGATAAACCCTGCACATGTACCCTCTCAAAGATCTACTTCATCATCAAATCCAGGCTAAGATATTCAGGCTTAATTTCCCTCTCTCTGGTCTTCATTTTCCCATGAAACTCCTGTGCCATGAAAGAGTTGTTAAATAATTGTTTGTATTTTTTTTTCTATATTTATTCTTGCTCTTTTATTTTTGAGCCAAGGAATTATGTAGTTCAAGCTGTCCCCAAACTTACAGCAATTCTCTGGCCTTAGCCTCTCAAGTGCTAGAATTATAGTAAGACTCTCCCTGTCTGGTTGTATCTTTGGAATCTGTGATCTGTTATAGAATCTTAGCCATGAACTTAAAAATGAGATACCAGACAATCTCTTTCTTAAAGAATAAAAGAGGTATCTTCTAGATGTTAGACCAATACAAAAGCAATATTCCCTTTTGGTTACAAAACTGTGTTGATACATTGTATAGTGATTAAAAGTAGTCTGGAATATTAGAGGACAGAATCACCCACAGCCAAGACATAAAGTACAAGGATCCATTCCTTTAATCCCCTCACTCCGGAGACAAAGATCCATCTGAATCTCTGTAAATTCAAGGCCTAACACCAGGCAATAGTAGCTCACACCTTTAATCCTAGTTCTAGGAGAGTTGAACTGGGAACTAAAATATCTGGGCGGGGAAAGAAATATAAGGCAGACTTCAGCACTCTGCCTGGTGCCTTGTAGTTGGAGGTTTCTGGCCTGGACTTTCAGGACTAACCTCAAGGTTTAGGACCCACAGACCCGCAGACTTGCAGGCTCACAGAGACAGAGACACACAGATGTTTACAATAGTTTTTGGCTGATCAGCCTCAGGCCCAGGCATATAACTTGCTAACTCTCTACCCTTCATCTAACCCATGACTCTTCCTGTTCAGCCATGTGGCTTGGTACCTTTCTTAGAGCAGCACAGTTGTCCTCTGCTTCTTCCGGCTTCTACATTCTGCTCTGTGCTTCCTGTTCTCAGAATTTTTATTAGTCTGGTAGCCCCACCCACACTTCCTGCCTGACTTTGGCCAATCAGTGTTTTTTATTAAACCAGTGGGTGGGACAATTATTTACAATGAAGCAACACAATCTCCCACATATCCCCTTTTCTCTTTTAAAACAAAAAGAGCTCCAAATCTAATATTCTTTTCCCCACTTATATGTATAACAACTTATAAACAATACTATAAATAAACACAAACATCCATAATCTATGTTTTTGGAATGTGTTCTCTAGGCTACTTCCTGCTGAATGGGAATGTTGGCAATCCCATAGGACTCCAAAGAAAAATGTAGGATTATGCACAAGTCTTTAGAGGAGTAGTCTGTAAGACTGTATCATCTCAGCCAGTCTCCTTGAAATTGTTCTGGATACAGAGCTCGGGAAACTTCAACAGAAGTGTTCTGAAATGTAGAATCAACTGGTTCATCCATTTCCATTGGAGTTATTTCAGGTGGTCTTCCTCTATCAAACTTTATGTTCCTTATCCAGGAATAAATCCACAGCCTCTCATTTTCTGTGAAAATAAAAGGAAAACATCTTCTCCAAAGTAACATATCTTTGGATTTCAGTTTTAAAGTCAATTCATTTACAAGATATATAGGTTGAATTAATTAACAGCATTTATAATCGACTGTCTTTTAGCAGCTTTTACTAAGTCATTTCGGTCAAGAAGCTTAAAGATAATAATATATAGTATCCAGACATCCTTTGTATTTTCCATCTTTACATGGCTTATTATTTATTTATTTATTTTACTCTATTTCTTTTTTAAAGGCTTTCTATACCTTTTCTTTTCTTTCTCTAAGCCTATGTATATATATTTTCAACACACTCTAAACCACCTAGACTTTTTTTTTTTAAAACCGCCTTTACTGTATATTTATTTCTTAACTTTTTCTGTCTCTGACCACACCTTTGCTTGCCTAGGATGACTGACTCCACCCAGATTCTTCTATTTCTTTCTGTTTCTGAATACATCTTTAATCTGCCAGGCTTCAAGGTTGGTAGGATGGGTGGATGGCTCCACCCAGCTCCTAGTCTAATTTCATAGAATTCATCTTTTTAACCCAGGTACTCTGGGGAATTTTAGGGTCCATATAATCACCAAGTAAAGCATTGACATCTGCTGCTTATTAACTCCATTTCAAGTATTAGGCAGCAATGCCTCTTAAAAAACTCTCAAGTGTTTTGCCTCTAAGGCTGAATTAGGGAGCTTCTCTTAAAAAAGCCAAGCCTCTGCTTGCCTCTGGCGAACAGAGCTGATCCAAAAAAATATCACCACTAAGAAGCCATCTTTGACTCTATTCTCTTTTTGTCCTTATTAACAGAAACCTTAAATACATCATTTATAACTTTTTCTACATCTAGGCTCCTGTGACACTTCAGGAACCAGCCATTTTACACCTTAAGCTGCACTCTGGCATTCTGCTCTGTGCTTCCTGTTCTCAAGAGTTTTCTTAGTCTGGTAGCCCTGCCCCCACTTCCTGCCTGCCTTCGGCCAATCAGCACTTTTTATTAAACCAGTGGGTGGGACAATTATTTACAATGAAGCAACACAATCTCCCATGGTGCCTCAATAGTCTGAGGACTCTTGAAGAGAGGACTTATCCTATTCGGCCTGAGAAGCTGGCTGGGTGAGAATTGGCTGTGGTTTGTTCATTCTCTCTGATATTTAAGCTTCCCACTCCCTTAAAAAAAAAATGCTGAAGGGATGGCTCTGTTTATTTTTATTAAGTATACAATATATCACCATAAAGGATTATTCTACATTGAAGCATTTCTTAAATGGGTATGACTCATGTGCATGCACTGGCTAAATTAAAAAGATAAAAGCACAATGCTGTTGGACTTCTGTTTTGATGCTGATACTTCTTATTAACACTCCTATTTGCCAGTAGAGATGGTTTCCAGGGCTTCTAGTTTTGCTTCAAAATTCTGATGACTTTTTCCCAGCATGTTTTCTCAGTTATGCAATCAATAACATTTAGGAAGTATTTTCTTTTCAACAGTTCATTTTTTAAATAGGGCAGCTACTCAATACATTATGCTACTAGAATTGGAAGTCCATCATTTATATCAGAACTCAGTCATCAAACACCTGCTTGCACAGAAACAAAGATGTTTTTCTGTATAATTTTATATAAAGTGAGTATCTCAGTATTTAGTGCATGACAACTGGCTTTCCTGAATGTCACATATATTCAAGGAAAAATATTTTATCTTGCCATGCTGTTATCATGTTCTAAATCATGTTTTCTGCTCTTTCCTGATTCTGACATACACTTGTATGCCAAAATATTACCCTTAGTCATAGACTATACATATTTACTAAGCATTCCCGAATCATCATGATCTGTATGACCAGAGATCACATGTAATGGGCTCAATAACAACTAGAATGAATAGAAGGCCAAACGGATTTTTTTCCCATATATTGATGCTCTCACCACTCTTCTATTCCTTAATAAGTAAAATTGCCTAATACAGGAATAATTTCATATTTCTTAATATCTTTGAATATATGCATAGCATATGAGACTTTTATCTATATTTAAATTTTAAATTATGTGATATTAAGGTACATGCTACATTTTAATTTGTACAACAACTTGTTGCACAGGAAGCACATGCTGATCCAAGCGTTATCTATGAGAGTAAAGAAAACATTCCACAGTGGATGATAAAAGCAGACTCTTGACTTTGCTTGATTTTTAGTGTAACAGGGTAAAGTAAAATTTCAAAGAATTGTATTGTTATATTTTATAAGAGTGGAAATTGCACTAGAGATTCAAATTAAATCATCAATTATTATTGATGCTAGTCACATGTGTATGGTTGATCCAAAACCTGCACATTTTACATTCATGCTTTGTCATATACATGGAGAGCCTGTGCTGAGATGTAATAATAGAAAAATCTGAAACACATCTTCCCTTCTGCTTAGCAATGGTAACTGAATGGCATTTTCTATGTTCCTAATTTTTGTTAGACTCTAGCCTTAGTTCTTGACATTGTGATTATCACTGTTTTAAGCTGTGAGATTTTTGTTCTATTGGACAGACATATTGGCTGGGGAATATGAGGGGATGCCTATTGCGAGAATAGATATGAGTAAGATATGGTTTCCTGGGGCCTCTACATCAATGCTGTTAGCTGACTTCCAGAACTGTCTGTGCATATTATGGTTATTCAGCAAATCACTTCTCACAATAAAGAGATCCCTCGTGCCACTTAAAAAGGCCATGGCATTCATTTCACTCCATTTCACAGAACAGAGCAGCTTGTCGCATAGATGAAAAAGAATTTAACTGTGCTATCAGTGGCTTTTACCCTCTGTTTATAAGCTGATGCGAAATTTCATAGTAACGATGCCCTTTGCCTCTTTTTCCTCTTCTAAAATCTGTTTGGAAACAGCTTTCATTTCCCCTCAGGTAGATAAATTTCAGTAACACTTCACTGCACATCACATACAAAGACTGTGCTTGTATCTCATTGTGAACAAAGTAAACATGTTTTTCCTAATTTTTCTCCTTTCCTTTCAATACTTTATTTACCATAAATGGCTTCCAGCATCTTAATGGATAAATAGATAATATATGATAGGTAGGTAGGTAGGTAGGTAGATAGATAGATAGATAGATAGATAGATAGATAATAGAATGATTGATAGATGACAGAAGATTGATGGTACATAGAAAATAGAGGCTAGAAGATATATTAGATGACTGTAGATAAATTATAGAGATAGATAGATAGATAGATAGATAGATAGATAGATAGATAAATAGTTTGCCTGCTGCCTCTACAGCTTTAGTATATTCTAAAGCTATCATAGAAGACCAAATAAAAACTTTTCAAAATTCATGTAACTCATCAAAGCCTATATTCTTAACCCCATAGGAGTTTGGAGTGTGTATGTCTGGATATATGAGCGTGTATGTTGCAATGTGCTTATATGTTGAAGACCATACTGAATATAAAACCAAACCCAACTGTCTGAGAAAAGCTCTAACAAATGTTCCTGGTTGGAAGAATTTATTATTCACCTCTAAGAACATAATTTAAATCCAGACTTTTAAGATTACCACTGGAGGAATTGTGTCAGTAAGATTACTGGCTATAACCTAACAGCGCTAGAACAGGCCTCATTTATCTGGTGACCTGCTGTGGCTGGTAATAGTCTAACAACACTCATAGGTTCTAAAGATTAAGCTATGAGAATAAGATTCTTAAACTCATGATTGCTTCATTTAAAAAAATGCCTAAATGGTTTTCAAGCAAATTTTCTATGACTGATCAGATGCTCTGTGAGCAGAATTAGCCTTGTCCATGTAAGTGTTCTATCTTGAACTAAGTGTGGAAATAATTGACTTAAGATTACTTTTGAGGTATGCGTCTTCATTATAACTATATTTCTTTTCCTTTACAGTATATTCAGAATATTCAATAATGAACAGAAAAAAAGAGAGATATTTCTTCAAACAAGAGGCAGAGGCTATTCATTAATAATTCATGCATAAGTAGACTTTTATATATGATCCCCACTAACATCAATGGTAGAAAATGTGATTTAGATACAGCAAAGCCTTACTAGACACCTACAATGCATAGGATATTAGATCAATTGAGACATTAACATAAACTACAAATTAGCAGTGCTTTCTACAAGTGTTGTGAGCTCCCCAAATTATAAATTGTACTTGATAAATAAAATCATCTAGTTTAATGGAATTATTAGTGCTTCCCTGATTTCAACCATATTTTTTATTTTCTGTCAGACACAAACATGCCACGTTCCCTAGAATTTATTTAATACTTTTTCCATAGGCACATGTTACTTACGTGAAGCAATGAACTTACCTAAATAAAAATGGTTATGTTTTTAATTGCTATTCATTGTTTGATAAAATTTGATTGAGTTCAAACAGCACTTTTAAGTTTTCAAACATATTTGCATGGTTAAGGTGTCCGATAAATTTTATTTTTGAAATCTGAAACAAACATAAAACAAAAAAACCTTGATGTCATTCAAAAGTTTTCACTCAAATAAGGCATTTCTAAATCTTCCTCATAAATGGTCTGGTCAAATCCAACAGAGGCAAAGCTAACTTCTTGCCACATTCACATAAAGAGACCAGATGTTTTTCAGCATCTTCCCAGAGTTTCAAAGAAGTTTCAGAAGTACCTTCCTTCCTTGTGATTGGCCCAAACATTTCAGCTTGGTGAATGCTTACTATGTTTGAGTTTCTATTTTGGTCCATGGCATGAAGAGTCCATCATCTTTTCTATGTGCCTTGTCCTGCTATTGACTTAGCCTTTCCTGAAATATAGACTTCCGTGACCCAGGACACCAGAAAATGGCAGTTTAGCCTAGTAAATTATCATTTTCATCATCTCCTCAGCATTTCTAGCACAGATGTTATGTTCTGTTTTTCTTAGTCCATCCTACCAAAAAGCCTGGTTATAGTAAATTTAGAAGTTTGGGATGATTACAGAACCTAATGAGAGGATGCCCTCAAGTGGTGACATTTACACTACCCAGAAATCTTTAAGTGATTTGTAGGAAGCATACATAATTCATCCTGTGCCCTCTTTAGAAGCAAGTCCTAGCGCCTCACATAGTCAAGAGAAAAAAATAAAAAGGTGCTAAAAATACTTCACAGGAAACAAAACTTAATCCATTAGATGAATTATATTTTTTCTAAAATCCCCATTTATTAAAATATTGAAAATCTTAATAATTTTCTTTCATTGCATATTAAGAGCAACCAATCAGTCTTGAAAATTACATGTGTGTGTTTGCTGAAATTATTGATTTTAAAATTAGCATACCTCACAAAATTCAATATTCTACCAATGAGCTGTCCTGAACTTACCTTCAGAATCACACTCTAACTCATGCAAGGAATACTCATTTTAATCCCATTTAACTTCTCATTAA
This sequence comes from Phyllotis vaccarum, assembly GCA_033318265.1. Classification (NCBI taxonomy): domain Eukaryota; kingdom Metazoa; phylum Chordata; class Mammalia; order Rodentia; family Cricetidae; genus Phyllotis; species Phyllotis vaccarum. The sequence goes on along the minus strand of JARWLC010000015.1, from coordinate 93,441,553 downwards.
TAGCGCTAAGAAAGAAAACTACTTCAGAATGCAGGTGGGAAAAAACTGTTTCCTAAAAGCAAGGCACAGGTACCTCAGCTTGTTATTTGTCTATAACCCAGGTCTGTCCATATCTCATTCTATGTAGATGCATTCAATGAAAACATTGAACATGCCAATCCTTGCTTTCCCAGTGACTCTACACAGACTTTTCAGTATACACACCCTCCTGGAATCTTTTGATATTGTGAAGGTTTATTCATTCTGTCATCACTTTCACTGAGGATTGAATCAGTTTTCACCTAACAAACTTTATGAAAAAAAGAAAATTGATGGATGAATGAAAAAATAGATAAATAAAAGATATTAGCTACTTGTAAATAATCTAGTGCATAATTTTAGTATTGAAAATGGAGATGTAAACTGACAGTAAAAACCATAGAAATTCAAATTATAAATAATTTCAAAAGTCTTTATCCAGGGTCTTAAGTACACTGAAGAGTTGAAAAATGATATCTGACAAATGCAAGTTGTTTACTACCGACTCTTGTTGAAAGAAAAAATATGTATAAATTCAGCTAAGAAAAAAATACTAAAAGTTTGTTAAATTTTTTTTTTGGTTGTGTATATTGACTTGCTTAGGATATAACAGATGGCAGAAGTCCTGATTGCATATTTAATGATTATGGATTACCAAGTGCATGGGCAGTTTCCCTTTAAATATCAAATCATATACTGCCAGTAATATGGAGATGAGAAACTATCTTCACCTTTTAAGCATCATATTAATAGATTAGTTAATAAGAGCCATCAGTATGTTGGAGACAGAGTTTAAAAGGCTATATTTTTGCCTTTCCTGTTCCAGTTTCAAGTAATACACAAAGGAACAATATAATTTCTTTATGTATTTCCACATGTGGATGAGAATGCCTACAAGGAACCATTCCCATTCAAAGCTATTTCTTTCCCTATTCTTGATAAAACTACGTACAATAATGCAAATATTCTCATTTAATTATGTTCATTGTATGACATAATCTGTGTTAGGCATATAATTCCCTTATAATTGCAGTTAATTAATCTTTTGAAATTATATTATTAAACAATGACATGCTTGATAAAAAGAACACATAGAAATACCAATTTCTCTTCAGTTTTATGAATGATGAGGAAATGACATCCTATTTCAAAAGGCAATACCTTGCATCTTTATTAAAATGAAATGATGGTTACTTTTGTGTGTTAACTACGACTGATCCACTTGCTCAAACGTTTAGGCAAAGATTTCTCTGGGGAAGTTGTTTGAATATTTCCAATCAAATCAATGTTTAGAGTAAGTGCGTTGTCTTCCTATCAGTGAATATTGGTAGAACATGGTGGTGATGGGGTGTTTCATTTGATTAATAACTGAGAAAATATCAAAAGAAGATTATTATACCAGACTTGCTGTCACCTGTTCCTTATTCTTCAATAACAGACTGCCTTAACACAGAAGTTATGACTTTTCTCTAGGTATCCAGCCTACTGGTCCCATCATTAGAGTTTAGACTTGCCAAACATCCACATGTACATTAATTGCTTAAAGTAAGTCTTCTTATATTTTATATATAACCTATTAGTTTGTTTTTCTATAAAAAAACATATTCCTTATTGTATAACCAAAGGATTCATAATTTGCATTTATTACAGAACCAGAATATGTGTAGGAATGTGTCAATACACATTTCCTTTTTAAACACAGAAACTAAGAAACATACATTTGCTTTAGTTCTCTATTGCTGTGCGATAAAATTTATTTAAAAGGAGAATCATAATCCTATTATAAATCACTCTCTCCTGTGTTTTTCAGTCATGATGTTCTCATGTAGTAACTCTGCTTTTAGTTCTCAAAGAACTCAGTGCAGTCAGAATGTGACTACATTTAACACATTAACTAAGAGGAATATTTGAGCCACTGAGGAATGTGTGCATCTCTGTGTGTGCACAAGTGTGTGTTTATAATCCATGCATGTGTGTGTGTGAGATTGTGAGTATGTGTGTGTGAGTATATGTGCATGGGCATGTGTGTGTGTGTGTGTACATATGTATATGTGCACGCGCACGCGTACACACACACGCACGCGCCCACACACGCACGCACAGCACACACACGTGCTCAGTTTCCTCACAGGTTCACAGCCCCTGAATTGCCATGGTATTTATATACCTTCAAGAGAGTACAGGGATGTAGGTTTCAGATAATAAGTCAAAAACTAACTTATGTTTTATAATCTGGCTTCCCAAATAACAGCATAAAATTTGTTTTAAAATCGCTATTGGGCTGGAGGTACAACCCACAGCCAAACACTGTCCCAAGCTCTAACTGTGTCATCACACTGTGGTCACAGTGACCTCCAGGACAACTGGAGGACCACATTCCTTTGGCTGACAGCAGACTAAGGGGTGAATGGCACCCCTGACTCTCTGGCCAAGTGAAGATGGCTGGCTGCCTCTGAAACCCAGCCCAGGGACACAGACCCTAAAACCCTACCCACACTTCGGTCCACCTTAAAACAAAGCCAGCAGGGAGACCCTCTGAAAGCCCAACACCTAGCAAATTCCAGCCAGAGGGGCAACCCATAGACAAACCCTGCCCCATCCCCAAACTGTGTCATCACAGGCAATCCCAGTGAGATCTGCAACAACTGGCACTCTCAGCCCCTGGCCCACAACTGACTAAGAGTGAATCAAGGAAGAAACCAATGCAAGAATGTATTTAAAAAACATAAATATCAACAAGGAACCACCAGAAGAAACTGGTAGTTGTACAACATCCAGACCTGAGCATGGCAATGAAGAGGAGAGAGAAGGAAATGACCTTAAAAACAACTTTATGAAGATAATAAAAGCCTTAAAAGAGGATATAAAAAATCAATTAAAGAAAAAAAATACAAACAAAAAAAATGGAAGAGATTAACAAATCCCTGACAGAAAATAAATAGAACCAAGAAAAAGAAAACAAGCAGGCAACAGAAACGTTCCAGTGAAATAGAAGCAATAAAAAAGGCACAAACAGAAGCAAAGCTGGAAATAGAAAACCTGAATAAACAAGCTGAAACTACAGATGCAAACATAACCAACAGGATGCAAGAGATGGAAGAAAGAATCTCCAGAGTGGATGATTCAATAGTGGAAATAGACACATCAGTCAAAGAAAATACTAAAACCAAAAAAGTCAAAACACAAAATATTCAGGAAATTTGGGACACCATGAAAAGACCAAACCAGAAAATAAGTGGAATTGAAGAAGAATACCAGCACAAAGATAAATATATATATATATTCAACAAAATCATAGAAGAAAATTTTCCCAACCTCAATAAGGGAATCCCTTTGAAGATACAAGAAACTTACAAAACACCAAATAGACAAGACTTCCCACCACCAAAAAGGCTGCTCGCCACAATTAAGCCATCAAGTCTACAGAACAAAGAAAAAATACTAAGAAATGTGGTGAGATTTAGGTGTCAGCTGATAAGGTCTAAAGACGCTTATCCAGGGTCTTAGGCTCCTGAAGGGGGAGTGGCTAACCCCATTCATAAGGGGCTGCTAAGATCCTGAGAGGCCCTGTTTCCTGGTTCCTGACTGCTAGAGAGACCGGTTCAGCGTCCATCATCCACTGCTTAGATAATCCAGTCTATCAAGCACCTACATAAACTGTTACCTGTATCGTGAGTGTTGGTTTATATTTTAATAAATATTAATCTTAAATTGGCACATTTTAAGAAAACCTCTGCCATCAAAGAGCTAAAAAGGAAAAAGGCCAAGTTACCTATGAAGGTAGACCCATCAGAATAATACCAAACTATTCAATGGAAACAAATGAAAGCAAGAAGGTCCTGGTCAGATGTTATACAGACACTAAAAGAGCACGGCTGCCAACCCAGACTACTATACCCAGAAAAACTATTAGTCACCATAGATGGAGTAAACAAGATACTTACGACAAAACCAGATTTAAATAATACCTATCAACAAATCTAGCCCTACATAAAGCACTAGAGGGAAAATTCCAATGTAAGAAAACCAGATAAACCCTCAAAGCCACAAGCAATCCATAATCCCACTAAAGAAAAACCTAAAGAAGGGAAACACACACATGCTACCACCAAAAATAACAGGAAATAACAATCATTTGTCATTATTACTCCTTAATATCAATGGGCTCAATTCACCTATAAGAAGACACACCCTAATACAGTGGCTACAAAAACAGAAGCTATCCTTCTGCTGCATACAAGAAACACACCTTAACTTCAAAGACAGACACAGGCTCAGAGTAAAAGATTGATAAAAGATTTCCCAATCAAATGGTCCTAAGAAACAAGCTGTTATAATCATCCTAATATCTAACAAAATAGACTTTATACTGAAATTAATCAAAAGAGAACAGGGTGAGCATTACTTATTTACCTCAGGAAAAATTATCATAGTGAAGTCTCAATCTTGAACTTTTATGCCCCCAACACAAGGGTAAAAGAAACACTACTAAAGCTTAAACCTCACATCAAACGACACACATTAGTAGTGGGAGACTTCAATACCTCACTTTCACCCTTGGATAGGTCAACCAGACAGAAACTCAACAGGGAAACAGGAGATCTATGCTACTGGTGTTATATTTAGGACTTGTGCCAATGTGATGAAGGCTATTTCCCACTTCATTTTCTACCAAGTTCAGTGTAGCTGGGTTCATTTTGAGGTTTTTGATCCACTTATATTTGAGTTTTGTGTAGAACTATATATATATATATATATCTATATATATACATATATAGATATATATATATATATATATGGATTTATTTGCAATTTCTCAAAAAACTTGGAATCAATCTCCCCAATGATCTAGCAATACCACTACTGGGTATGTAACAAGGGTGCACATTCTTACCACAAAGGCATCAGCTCAACCATGTTCATAGCAGCATTATTTGTAATAGCAAGGACCTGGAAACAACCTAGAAGCCTCTAAACTAAAGAATGGATTAACAAAGATATACACAATGGAGTACTACTCAACAGAAAAAAATGACCTCCTAAAATTTGCAGGCAAATGGATAGATTTGAAGAATATCCTCCTGAGTGAGGTATCACAACCCCAGAAATATATGCATGGGGTGTACGCACTCATAAGTGGATTTTTGACAAAAAGCAAAGAATACCCAAGCTGCAAACCACAACTACTGAAGAGATTGGAATCAGAATAGACAACCAGGGATCCCTTTAGGAAGAGAAAACAGAAAAGATCTCCTTAGCAAATTTGGATCATAACATGTAGCGACCACGGAGGGGTGGGAACAAACCCTGAGAGAATGAGATGGTTGAGTTAGAGGAGCAACAAAGACGGAGAAAAAAAGAGATGGATATCTTTATAGAGGAAGCCAATATGGGGTTGGAAAGAGGCCAGGTGCTAAGGAAACCTCCAAGAACTCATAAAATATCTCTGGCTAGGACTCCAACCAATAGTAGAGAGGGTGCCTAAATAGGACTTCCCCCATAATCAATGAATGATCACCCTAAGTGTCATTATAGAACCTGTATCCAGCAATTAATAGAGACAGAAGCCAAGATTCATCACTAAGTACCAGGTAGAGCCCTAGTTCCAGATAGAGAGAGAAGAGTCTATATGAGCTTAGGGATCAGGATTAAGAGGAAGAGGAGTCCCACAGAGATGGCTGGCTGGAGTTCTAGAAGTTCACTGAATCAAAAACAGCCAATGGGGAACCTTCAGGAAGAGCAACTAAGTCTTCCAAAGGTGGATGACTGTCGATTGGTGTGGGCAGTATGTGGAACCTCATGGAGTAGGATCAGACTGTTTCTGTGCATGAACTTGCATCTTGGAGCCCATTCCCTACAGAGGAACACCTAACCCAGCCTTAATACTGGGATGAGGGACTCGGACCAACCTCAACTGACTATGCCAGACTGAACTGACCCTCCTTGGGACTCCCTACCCTCCTTGGAGAATGGAAGGGTGGATGGGAGTGAAGGAGGCTAAGGGAAGACTGGGAGGGACTGGGAGGGACTGTGAGGAGGGAAGGGGGGCAACTGTGGTATACATGAGAAACAAAACCTTTATAAATAAATAATAATGGGAAAAAAAAACCAAAAAAACAACAAAAAGAATACAACGCTGTGAGTTAGCTACTGCAAATGCCCATGGTTCCTGCCTTCTTGTGAGATGCCTAACTCAAGTCATTTCAAAAAAAAAAAATTCTGTGTTGGTGGGAATCACAGAAGAAGGCATGGCTTCAAGAAGAGCCACAAGTCTTTATTTCTTAATGAAAGAAGCACCAGAAAAATGTACCAATATGTTTGAAATTTTTCAATGCTATTATTTTCAACCTTTGGAGGGCATTAAAACTAATAAAATAAAATAAAATAAATAAGTAACTCATTATATTCCTTTATCAATGGCTTTTGAGACAATGAAAAATAACATACTAAGCTTTGTCTATAAAATTATTAAGGAAACTACATCTTCCTCTCTGAATTATTACCAGTCACCCAAGAAGGTACCATGTTATTAGCACCTTGCATGTAATATTTTATGAGTTAATATCATCAATCCAGTAACTTATTATCTATTAGTAATATATATGTATATATATATATGTATGTGTATATATATATATATATATATATATATATATATATATATATATATAGTGTGTGTGTGTATGGGCGTATCCTCTCTTTCAATCCAGATTAATAACTGAGTGTAGATATTCAGTAACCAATTCCACAATTCTACATTAAATCAAACACAGTTCCAAACATTTCCATGCCTGAAGTTTTGCTCCCATATCTTCACTGAGAAACAGGTGGTATTAACTTAAAGATGTGTAATAATTCCATGGTTTTCTGCTTTGTGAAACATTCCAGAAAACAACTTTGGCTACTTAAAATCTTCACACAAAGATTAATAACAAAAAATATATTTTTTCTTTAATAAGTAACTTCACTGTGAATAAACTACACTGTTTCATTGTACAGAAGAAAATCTTGTGCATACAGTTAGGAAATCCACACAGATTCCACACACTGTGAACAATGGAATAGGCTGCCCAGTGGATACCTTTGAGAAATCTGTATACTACTGCACTTTTATTCCTCTGTGTCCCATAAAGTTGGTTATGGAACTATTAGGAGAAGGCTGTAGTGAGGGGCAACTATAAAAGGGAAAAGCATTTCTGTATAAAACACACACGAATGCCAAAGAAATACAAAACATTGTATAAGTCAATGGCAATCAAAGAGCTATGTGGGAATTCCAAAAGATAAGCCTCTACATGTGTAGAGTGAACTAACGAGAGATAGGGTCTTCTCGCCCCATGTTTTAGAGATGTTCTCACAACTTACAGTTAGAGTTCTTATCATCCTTTCACATTCCCAATGAGAAGACCAAAGATGAGTCCCTCTCGTTTTGATGAAAGTAATGGAATAGTAATTCAAAGTAATATTTAACTCTCTCCTCCATGCAACATGCAATGGCCCACTACTCTCATAAACAAAGAATCCACGAGGTCTCCTCCCCTCTTGGTGGGAAGGAAGGACATCCCTTCACTGTTGCCCCTTTAAACTAAGATATAAGAAGAGAAATACTGTGGAGACCATAGTTCCTAAACACAGGTCTAGTGAAAGTGTGGGATTTAACCACTGGATCTTAGAAATTGGCCTCTTTTTAATATTTCATAACCAGTAGGACTATAGTATATTAGTGGATTAAAAATTGTAAGTTTAAGACACAGGCTTTTTATTCAAGGATTTCTTAAGGATGTCGGGAGAGAACGGGAGAAATCAAAAGCAATGAAGAATTAGATAAATCAAAGAAAACTTTTTGCATAGCGTAATCCTTGTGCAATTTAATGTGTGCTCCCATGCTACCAACATATGCACCTGTCTCTTTCACCTATGCAACATGACTACCTTTTAACAAAACACAGAAAGCATAAGATACCCAACACTTAGACAAAATATCAGAAGAAAAAGCAAGCATCACTATGGCAAAGTTATTAAAATAATCAGATATGGGATATAAGACTTTTATGATGATTACACCCAAGTTTATAATAAATTAGATAACTACAAAAATAGATACATTGTGTAAGAAGTGGTGGTGGTTAGGAAAAAAAATGAGATCCAAAGGGAGTGGCTCCATTAGTAAGTGTAGCCTTAGAAGAAGCTGGTCACTGTGGGGATGGGCTTTAATGTCTTTTTCTCAAGCTTTCCTCAGTGTGACAGTCAGCCAAGTTCCTGTTGCCTACTAGAGCACCCTCAGCTCCTGCACATTTGCCTACACACTGCCGTGTTCACCTCCATAATCATAATGGAGTGAACCTCTGAAACTCTAAGTAAGCTACCATCAATTATATGTTTTCTTTGTAAGAATTGCTGTGGTCATCACATCCCTTCATAGAAATGGTAAATCCTAACTAATATATGTAGTAGGAGGTTTCTGGTCCGGACTTTCGGGCCTTACCTTACATGCATACCTGCAGACCCGCATTCCCACAGAGACACACAGATGCTTACAATTAGTTTTAGGCTGATCGGCCTAAGGCCCAGGCATACAACTTGCTAGCTCTCTACCCTTTATCTAACCCAACACTCATCCTGTTCAGCCATGTGGCTCAGTACCTTTTCTTAGAGCAGCATAGTTGTCCTCTGCTTCTTCCAGCTTCTCTCTGGCATTCTGCTCTGTGCTTCTTGTTCTCAGAGTTTTTCTTAGTCTGATAGCCCTGCCCACACTTCCTGCCTGCCTTTGGCCAATCAGTGTTTTTTATTAAACCAGTGGGTGGGACAATTATTTACAATGTAACAACACAATCCCCTACATGTCCCCTTTTCTCTTTTTAAAACAAAAAGAACTCCAAATCTAATATTCTTTTCTCCCCTTATGTATAACAACTTATAAACAATACCGTAAATAAACACAAACATCCATAATCTATGTTTTGGGAATGTGGGTATCTTTCTCTAGGCTACTTCCTGCTGAATGGGGACGCCAACAATCTCATGGGAATCCAAAGAAAAATGTAGGATTATGCACAAGTCCTTAGTGGAGTAGTCTGTAAGACTAGGTCATCTCAGCCAGTCTCCTTGAAATTGTTCTGGATACAGAGCTCGGGAAACTTCAACAGAACTGTTCTGAAATATAGAATCAACTGGTTCATCATTTCCATTGGAGTTATTTCAGGTGGTCTTCCTCTATCAAACTTTATGTTCTTTATTCAGGAATAAATCCACAGCCTCTCATTTTCTGTGAAAAATAAAAGGAAAACCTCTTCTCCAAAGTAACATATATTTGGATTTCAGTTTTAAAGTCATTTACAAGATATATAGGTTGAATTACTCTAACAATATTTATAATCAACTGTCTTTTAGCAGCTTTTACTAAGTCATTTTCAGTCAAGAAGCTTAAAGATAAGACAATAATATACAGTATCCAGACATTCTTTGTATTTTCCATCTTTACATGGCTTATTATTTATTTATTTATTTTACTCTATTTCTTTTTTAAAGGCTTTCTATACCTTTTCTCTTCTTTCTCTAAGCGTATGTATATATATTTTTAACACACTCTAAGCCACTTAGACTTTTTTTTTTTAAAAAAAACTGTCTTTATTATATATTTATTTCTTAACTTTTTTCTGTCTCTGACCACACCTATGCTTGCCTAGGGTGATTAACTCCACCCAGGTTCTTCTATTTATTTCTGTTTCTGAACATACCTTTAATCTGCCAAGGATAATTCTATTTCTTTCAATTTCTGAACACACCTTTAATCTGCCAGGATTCAAGGTTGGTAGGATGGGTGGATGGCTCCACCCAGCTCCTAGTCTAATTTTATAGAATTTATCTTTTTAACCCAGGTATTCTGGGAATTTCAGGGTCCATATAATCACCAAGTAAAGCTTTGGCATCTTCTGCTCATTAACTCCATTTAAGTATTAGGCAGTAGGGCCTCTTTAAAAGCTCACAAGTGTTTTGCCTCTAAGGCTGAATCAGGAAGCTTCTCTTCAAAAAGTCAAGTCTCAGTTTGTCTCCGGCAAACAGAGCTGATCCATGAAAACATCAACACTAAGAAACCATCTTTGATTCTGTTCTTTTTTTCTCCTTATGAACATAAACCTTAAGTAAATCATTTATAACCTTTTCCTTATATTAAGGGTCCTGTAAGACTTCAGGAACCAGCCATTTTACACCTTAAGCTGCACTCCAAAAGCCCACCATTATAGCTAAAGCCCACGTGCTTCTCCAGGATGTCTCTGTACCATGGTTAACATGGGAGACACAATTCAGAGGCTGATTTGGGCTCTAGACCATTTTTAAGCTTTCTATGGCTTTCTGTGGGTATATTTGACCCACGTTGGGCTGCCTTCTATCTCTGTTTAAAATATTTGAACATTATTGTCATGTACACTATGCAATTACTACCTTCATTTAACTATACTAGATATAATGTATGATTGCACTAGTTATGATATATGCACAAGATGTTTTATATACCTCTGTTTAGATGATATATATGATATAAATGCTGTGGCCACTTTACATGGTAATATACCCCTGGCTAATGTTTGATAGTCATACTAAAAGTCATTGTTTAGAGATTATACACTCCTTATATAGGTATTCTAATTTTGAGTAGAGGGTTTATTCCTTAAGACGATAAAAACTGCAGTCAACTTTACTTAAGGTACCATATCCCAGTCATCTCAGATACAGGTTAGAATATCATAGATAGACAGGAATCTTCAACCATTTCATAGACACAGAGAATATGGCATTTAACATTTGAAATTCGGCCACAAGAGGAAGGATGACTCCTGGTGTCACTGCTCCTTTCCCGAGATGGTGTTGAGCATCGAGGATACTCCATTGGAGTTTGTCCTTTTGGCAGAGAATGGCCAGTTGGGTAAGGAACTGTCCTTAACTTGATTGCTGACAGTACACACATGATGTCCAAGCTGGATGAACAAGTTGATGGATGGAGACTGATGAAACCTTCCTGGACAGGATAAGACAGTCCCTTCAAAATTGCCCTGCTTGTGAAAAGACCTGTCAGATACCATAGGCCTATAGCCAATATGATAGATGCTCCAATGGTGCAAAACCAGAGGTGATTGTCCAGGTAGCTATGTTGCTGTCCTCTCACAAATTTTGGAAGCCACTGCTTCCATGTACTTCTGGCTTCCAAGTGATACATCTTCATTCTCAGGTCTTGAAGGGGTTGAAAAATAGGTATTTAAGGTTACTACCTCATAATAATTCCTATTGTACATAGACTTAGTTTAGAACCTTCTTAGCTAGACAAAAGGGAGAGATGTGGTGGGATTCAGGTGTCAGCTGATAAGGTCCGAAGACCCTTATCCAGGGTCCCGGGCTCCTGGACGGGGTGTGGCCAACCTGGTGGGGGTGTGGCCAACCCCATTGATAACAGGCTGCTGGGACCCTGGGAGTTCCTGTTTCTGGTTCCCAGCTGCTGGAGAGACCGGTTTGGAATCCATTGTCCGTCCATCGCTCATCCATCGCTCGGATACTCCAGTCCCTGTTCAGGTGCCACTATAAGCTGTTACCTATATTGTGAGTGTTGATTTATATTCTAATAAATATTAATCTTGGACTGGTACCTTGTAAGTAAAACTCATATAGAAGTGAACATTAAATATGGTAGAAATATAAGTAGCGAACATATGGAAAAACATGCATGGCTAAGAGAGGAGTTTCAAAGTTGAAATTCAGTCAATAGATACCTCCAAACTTGAAACAGAGGCAAAGATCAAAATGAACAAAGAAACTTAGAACATCTAAAATGTAAAAAAGATACAGCATGTGTAATTAAAAATCCACAATGAGATAATATAGCTGAAACATATTTGGAACAATAATAGTAAAGAAGCTCTCAGAACCTGGGACAGATAACAAAATGCAATCCATAGAGATGGAGGAACAATAGCCGAATGCATACAACCTCTACAAAGGTCGACAGGACAATATAGAGACAAATAAAACCACACTCAATAGCTGATATTTAACCAGAAGAAAACCAAGGGTAAATTAAATCAATGAAAGAGACAAGCAGGTTCAGGGCGAATATTTCATCAGTAAATGGGGGAGTAAAACCATATAGCAGACTTGTCTTGCAAAGAAGAAAATAATGCATAGGGGTGAAGATGACAGCAACCTCCTGGAATTCTGCTCACATTGAAATATCTTTTAAACATAGTGGAGAGATAGATTGATTCCTTGACAAACAGAAGATGGAAGAATCCATGGCATATATAGAATTGCCATGCTATAATTCCATAGATTTTATGTGGAAATAAAACTTGCAAATATCAGAAATTCTTAGTTACTAAAAGGAAGAAGAATTTCAGTGAAAGAACAGATAAAACTGTTTTTTTTTATTTGTTGACTATATATGTAGTTGTAGTGGATGTGTTTTCAGGTATAGGTATGTGTAGATGCTGGTGAATATGTGTGCTTTCATGTGGATCCAAAAAACTACCTGGAACTTCATTTCTCAGACACCATCCACCTTTTGAGTCAGTATCACTGAATGGAGCTCAGCAAGTATATGAGAGATGACCAGTAAGTCCCAGGGATTCACTGACTTCCATTATCCAAGTATCAGGATTACTGTAGAAATGCACTACTACAACCGGCTTTAACGGTATTTTTCTTCTCTTTAAGACATCAATAACAATGTGTTGTGTGATGACATCATCTAAATACATGAAATGATTGAGAACATTAAGGGATGGAGAGAAGCCCTGAGAAAGTGTTTCTGAATTTATATACTATTCTGTTATTTAAGAATATAGCTCTAGGGCTAGAGAGATGGTTCAGAGGTTAAGAGCACTGCCTACTCTTCCAAAGGTCCTGAATTTAACTTTCAACAACATGGTGGCTCACAGCCATCTATAATAAGGTCTCGTGCCCTCTTCTTCCCTGTAGGCACATATGCAGACAGAACACTGTACACATAATAAGTAAGTCCTTTACAAAAGAGAGAGATTTTAACTCTGACTTTAGAACCACAAGTGACATCTACTTAAGAATATGATCTATATGCCTAAAAGGATACAACAGAGATACGCACAATAAAACTGGAGAAGCAGGAGGAAAATGAATAATAAAAAAAAAAAACCCAACATATTCTTTTCTATGTCAGTCAGGTCTGCCGTGAATTGTCGTCATGGCATGGATTTCTTGTTTCAATTCCAGCTAAATTACTGCAGACGAGAACATATGGCCCATGAAGCTTAAAGTATTTAGTTCTACATAGTCTAAAGTATCAAGCCTCTATAGAGAAATACCATTGGAGGCATATAAAACTCTATGGTCCATATTTCAATTTCATTTCCCAGAATAATATTTTCAGTAGCTACTGAGCCCAGAATATAATAGAGAATGTCCTGCAGATTTGTTTATTTGTTTTCTTCAAATATTTGTGTGTCTCTCTGTGTGTGTGTTTGTGTGTGTGTGTGTGTGTGTGTGTGTGTGTGTGTGTGAGAGAGAGAGAGAGAGAGAGAGAGAGAGAGAGAGAGAGAGAGAGAGAAAGAGAGGGAGAGAGAGAGAAACAGACAGAGACAGAGACAGAGAGAGTTTAAGGCAAGAATCAACATTGAGTACTATTCTTTATATTCCTTATTGTTTTCCACCTTATATATAGATGAGATAGTTTCTCATCTAACCAAGAACTTGCCACTTCAGTTAAACTGACTACCTATCAAGACCTAGAGATCCTACTCTCTCTAAGTCTTAAGTACTAAGACCATAGGTCCTAAACATGCTCTGGCTTTCACCAAGGGGGCTGGGAATTGAAATTGCATCTTCTCGCTTGCCTTGAAAGCACTTCATCAATTGAGCTAGCTCCCTAGGCCCCTGCTAATAGTATCTTTAATCTTAACAGTTTTGAACCAAACAGGGCACATAGACTGTAGAATTTTTTTCAGCTGTAGCTGCTATTTATTGGTATACTTGCGGAGGAATACCAGGAATGATGTATCCTTGGAACATCCTAATATAAAGCTATTTATTTTTTTCAAAATATTACACTGTTTAACATTTTTTCAGTTTAACATCCATAGCCACTTCAATGTGCAATAGGCAACTTGGACACCTATGCATAATTTCACAGGACTATGATAAAAAACATCACTTGCTGTTTTTAATAATTATCTGAATTTATCATTCTGTTGTTTTCCAGTTATTATTATGCTTTAAAATTGGTGTGTGTGTGTGTGTGTGTGTGTGTGTGTGTGTGTGTGTGTGTGTGTGTGTAAGTGTGTGTGTTTGGTTGTGCTGTTCTATCTGTATAAATTAACATTTTAGTAAAAATTGGAGATATTTTCAATGATCTGTAAAATTACATTGTGGTGTTTTAGTTTTTCAGCCTTTCCCACTTCAAAACAGGGCTCTTTAAAGCAGATTCCTCCAACCTTTCAATAAGCTTCCAGCACTCTTCAGGTATTTCCTTAATTTCCTGTATATAACATGCTCCAAGGCTGGGTAAGCAACTCACTGTTAGCATGTCTGCCCAACATACTCAAGGAATTGTGTGTGATCCATCACCGAAAGAAAAAAAAAAAAAGAACCAAAATGCTTGCACTTTGTGTGACCTGTTTCAAACTTAGTTTTACAATTTGCCTCAAAGATCAGTAATTCTTTTGTTTCCAAGTAATATCTAGAAATCAAGACATTAAACTTACTCCATGTTAAAGAATTGCCAGTGCTCTAAAACTGTTGACAGTATATTTCTGGGACACACATACAGTATACATAATAAAACAATGGTATATATTTATAAACATATCTGTTTATAGTTTTCTTCCTCTGTTTATGTTACTGTGTTTAAAGAGAATTTTCGGTGTATTTTTCTATTTCTATAGACCCATAATTGCATATACAAACTATTTTGTGAATTCTGAATCTAGAACACTGCAAGAAGAAGAAAGTGTAATACACAATTTCAAAATTTGTTCACCACTCCATTTTTGTGGGCAAGATAAAGTTTATCCAGGTCCAACATGATTTGATGGGTTTGGTGAATGCATACTCCAGTATAATACATTTTATTATCAAACTATAGAACAATCCCATTCCCAAGAAAGAACACTTTGCCACTAACAAATAAACTGAAGCAAATGCTTATTCTAATATTTTCCATCACAGATTATTTGTGCTTACATCATGTCTTTATATTAATAGGGGCACATACGACATTTTTTTTGTTCTTGTCTTATTTTTGTTAATCATAAGGTTGAAAGTCATCTTGCACGCACCTGTGTGATCAGCTCCCTACTTTTGATAGTTTAATACTACTTTATGACGAGAACATCTCATACATCATTGTTCTATTTAGAATAACAATTAATCTATGGCTGTCATTAAAAGAACTGCTGCCAGTGCAGGTACATAGAAAAGACCATGCTCTCTGGCCAGTCTCTGTCAATACATACTTCGGTATTTCCTCCAGTTCCAGGTGATAGGGATGCGACAGAGAGATGTATTTCTGACCTGTTCTACACTCATCCTTATTTGTTAGCAACTGACACTTGACTTGCCATCTATTTTAGTTCACAAAAAAAAAAAAAACAATGTCACTTCAAGAGCAAAGCTGTCACCACACAGAAACAAAAATGAAGATTTCCACAAAATCAATTTTGTGGAAAAATATTCCCAAGATCTCAACCCAGCATAGGTTTTAATCTTCATAAATTCTCATTAAATCATTCCCTGTGAATGCTTGTATTTTCTAAATTTAGTAATGCATTCATGGAGAAATAATCTCTGTCCCTTTCAAAATGATATAATATTTTGTTAAACAGACATAAACTGGTTTAAAATAGTGACTCTTTCAGTGCATTTCCTCTGGATGTCATATAAATATGACTGAGTTTAGGGTAATTTCCAGAAACTCTCCTGATTACAGGTAGACAGATTCATCGGTGTTATTGGGCCCACTTACCCTATGACAAGACATAGACAAAGTTGTATATAAAGAGTCTTCATTATTGCCTCCTGAAAAAAAATATTTGGTTTTACAACCCACTGAATCCAATTAGTAAGCCTCTATTGCCCCCAAAAGTGTTCCTCCATGGCACCTACTGTCTACTTATCCGAGAACCTCATGCTTCATCAATCTACTACCATTCCAGGTCTTAAGAACTTTTTGTAGAATCATCATTGGTTGACGCGTGTCACAGCTATAGATGAATGATCCTTTTTCAATAGGACTATTCTCTATGTGCACTCACTCTTTACCACCTCCACCCTCCTGGTGAACTCCATTCAGAGTTCATAACTCATTCATGTTTTGCTCTTTTCAAGCCTGATTGTCAGAGAGGTTGCACAGGTTTTTACCGAAAGCCTGGAACTAGACATTGAAATAAAATCAAACCATTGTCTCTCAAGAAAGGTGAGGAATGTCAAACTTTTCTCCAGATTAACCTGCATGTCTAAAGTGATCGGGTTTCCTGTGTAGGCTGAGCTCCAGATTTTGCCATATCTTTGATTTCTGGAAATAAGGATTGTAATAGATGGTTTGGGGTAACAGCTAAGGAGGCAAAGTGCTTTCTATACAAGCACAAAGATCACAAATGTGAGGACCGGAGTTCAGTCTTCAGAACTCAGGTGAAAAGACTGTATCATAGTGCATGCTTATAATCTCAGAGTTGGCAAAGCTGCAGCAGGAGGATTTCTGAGATGTACTGGCCACTCAACAGCCTAATAAGAGCAATATAGATCCATGAAAGATGTCTGAAGGAACAAGGTAAACAAACAGTGCCTGAGGAACAACATCTGAAACTGACATCTGGCCTCTACGCACACAGGCATCTGAGTATAGACTCATATAGCATATGTATGATACACACACACACACACACAGAGAGAGAGAGAGAGAGAGAGAGAGAGAGAGAGAGAGAGAGAGAGAGAGAGAGAAAGAGAGAGAACAGTATCGTTCCTTGATCTTGCCCTGACAATTCAGAACTCTGACTTAAAATCACATCACTTTTCAATTGACTAATTTCCTTATAATCTACTTGGTTTTATTTTCTCATTCTAAAATGTTTATGACAGATCAAAAATAATGAGGAATCTGAACTAGGGAGATTCAGTGATATTTAGAACCATTATATATATATATATATGTGTGTGTGTGTGTGTGATTAATATATACTAATAGAATAAATACAATTACCTAGAATTAAATTCTTAAATATATTATCAACTGAGTTTTTTCTCCACAAAACAAAATTTGTAAAAAATTTAAATTTATTTTTGTTTTACTGTATTATGCATATATGTGTAGATCTTTCGAAAATGGCATCAGATCTCATGAGCTGCAGTTAGAGATGGTTGTGAGTCACCAGGTATGAGTGGTAGGACCTGCATGTTCCTTTTCTTCAAGAATAGTAAGTGCTTTGAACCACAAGCCATCTCTCCTAACCAACAATTTCTGTTATTAAGTTCACTTTGAATTTCTGTATTTTAAGCAATTTGATATTATTATAAATGTAAATAATTTAAAAAAAAAAACTGTGTATAAGACTGTCAGATGGTCTTCCTAAGCCAAGCTCACTAGCACTATGGTTTCTCATGACTTATTATTATGGTTATATTATGTTTCTTCTTCTAATACTATAATTGCTTTTTCTAAAGCATTATAATTGCTTCTAAATTAAGAATATCAACTTCATTTTTATTAAATGTAGAATAAATATTTATGGCATTGTTAATTATTAATAATTATGAATTACAATAAATGTAAGCTATTAAATTCAGAATCATAAACAATATTACTATAATTACTTTATCAGATACAGTAACAAGAAGAGAAATTAATTATTTGTTATTTTCTAATTTTAAGAACTCACTTGCTTCAAGCATTTTCTTATTTTTTTTTAATAAAAACCTATAACAAGCATTTTGTGAACTATCACAGTGAAATTATAATGCAGCAGACCACCCACACAATATATCTGCATGAGTGTTTTTAACAAGCTAATGCTAGCTATAGACTTATGCTGATTAAATCCAGATGACTTGCTTGCATGATGCTTAAAAGTTCAAATTTGCAGTTACTGATTCTCCCTTGACTACCATGCTTAGTCAGTAAAAAGTTTTCTTTATTGCTTTGAAAAAAACATTCTACTCATTTTATCTCACTTGGTCTACCTTATGTTCGAGTTGTTTTGACTAATAATTTTAATCTCATGGTAAAAAGAGGAACATTGTATGCTGTAGACAGTAAAGTCCTCAACCTTAAACACCACAGCTCTCATTTTTTTACAAGAATAAGATTGCATTTCCATTGCATTTCAAATTAATTGATTAATTGTTTAATTTTATTTTTAAATTCTCTCTCTCTCTGTCTCTCTCTCTCTCTCTCTCTCTCTCTCTCTCTCTCTCTCTCTCTCTCTGTGTGTGTGTGTGTGTGTGTATGTGGTACATGCTTATGTGCCACCTAGAGGTCAGAGGACAACTTTCCAGTATCAATTCTCTACTTTCAAGTTTTTTGTTTGTTTGTTTGTTATTAGGGGGAGTGGCTGAACTCATGTCTTAAAGCTTGTGAGGCAAATGCTTTGCCAGATGGGCATCTTTGATAGCCTTGATTTGGTCATTTAATTTATTAAATAATGAAGTGAGGCTTCTGAATACACCAACCTCATTTGCATTTGTGCTGACAAAGCTTCATAAATGATTTTCCCATGAGGACACAATGCTTCATCTAGATTTAATTTTTAAAGGTGTATATAAGAAAATACTTCCTTTCCATAGTTCTACAACAGAATGGATTTGAAACCTTAAAAGCCAGCTCTCCAAAATGGAGTTTAACTGGCAGTAAGTAATGGATGGGTAACAATGCTGTACTGCCATTATTAGCACTCAAAAAGAAATAGGATTAGAAAAACTTATTCTGGTTATTTTCTATACTTGTTATTGAATGTCTACTAATACAGAAGAAAGAATACAGAATTCTTCTGGCAGTTACGATTTCAAAGACAGAGGAAAGTCTAAATTAATACAAAGGAGATGAGTAAAGGGGAAATTAAGTGAAAATGAAGTACTCTTTTATTCAGCCTGTAGTCCTGTGAAGTAACTTTCTGAATTCTATAATTACTGCTGAAGGTTTTCCTCATGATGCATGGAGCCACAAATTAGATGGAATCCTACTTCTTCTGTAAATCCTCCATTTACTATCCTCTCCCTCTCACCGGGTGTCACTTATATTTCAAATATTCTTTATCTTTGTTTCCCAAAGGGAAATAGTCCAGATTTTAACAGCCTAGCTCTTGTGCTTTCTAATGCATTTTGTTCTTGTTTACTTCCTTCCTCTAGTGTTTGTCTAAGGTGGATGTATTCTAGTTCTTGTCTGGAGCTATTGACATGCAAACTCCATCTCTCCCCAGTGAGACCTTTCTATACTCAAAGGTCTCTGAGCTGCATCATCATTGATGTAGCCATAACATCAGAAAAAAATGTTCCAGGTGGCAAGCCACGTATTTGGGAGACAATAAATGTTCTATGACTTCTACAAAATTTTTTTTGCAAAAGGAATGTGTCTAATCTGGAATTCATAAAGTATCACCGACAGAGAAGTGCATTATTTTGTTTTCAATAGCAAAGGTGCTTCGTAAATAACAACCTAAATCAAGAATGGAGCAAAAGTGATGAATTTTTATGAAAGGACCATCATCTCAGAAAAGACACAGATAAGAGTGTCTTTTCCATGCCAAGAAGACTAGAACTTTCTAGGCCTTGGTGAGATGATTCAATTTAAGGCCCAAGCAAGAGGCTCTCTTCTAACTTAAAAAAACAAAACAAAACAAAAAACCCAAAACCAACCAACCAAACAAACAAACAAACAAACAAACAAAAACTGTACTAGGAACATTTGCTATTATAATTGTCAGTTAGAAAAAGGTTCCGATGGTTATTCATTATTCCTAATACTTATCACCTAAAATAATAGTTCCTAGTATTAGCTTACATAAATTACATCCTTTCCAGGAATTACCGAAGCTGACTGTTACTCAGAGCATTGAAGTGTTCCGGATTTAAATATGTAGTACATTAGTGTGCTAAGACGCACAAGAATAATATACTGAAAATATTGTCACCAGATAAACAAACTGAAATTTGCAATATTTGCTACTTTAGCCTCATTAGTGAATCTTTCTACCAAGCCATGTTAGGAAATTCAATCTCCCTCTTATTTCTCCTTGGTTGTTTATGACAGTAGATGCTCAGAATTATATAGGAAGGCAAAAATTCTTTCCAAAGTTGTAAAAGAAAAATTTGACAGATGTTCCTGGATTTGTCAAATATGTCTTTAGAGTAATACTGCCATATTTCTTGCTTTTTCTTTTCAATCACTTAAAATCCTTACTAGTGTTGTTGTAGGCAAACTAGGGCCCTATTATCTGTCCTTAGTTACTGATATTTAATATTCGTGTATATTCATTGTTGCAGAATATCTGATCAAACTGAGAAACTTTAAGACTGTGTTAATATAATTAATCTTGGATCAGGAGGTAGAAAGATTGACTAGTTGACAAGAATTAACCATAGAGAGTGCAGAGGAATCAGGGAACTGAATATAAATACTCATAAAAATCAGTAGGGAAGGACTTAGAAATTTGCTGTCTTTTTAGGGCTGGAATGTGTGGGGAGATGTGCTTGCTGGGTCACTGATAAAAAGGGTAAGGTCAGCAACAACTGGGGACCCCAAAGCCTCCAGATCCACAGCTGACTAAGAGGAAATCAATCTCCCCAATGATCAAGCAATACTACTATTGGGCATACAGCCAAAGAATGCACATTCATACCCCAAAGGCATTAGCTCAAGAATGCTTACAGCAGCAATCTTAGTTACAGCAAGAACCTGGAAACAACCTAGGTGCCCCTCAACTAAAGAATGGATTAACAAACAGGTACATCTACACAATCAATGAAGCAGTTAAAAAAGGACATCCTAAAAGTTGAAGGCAAATGGATGGATTTGGAGAATATTCTCCTGACTGAGGTATCATAAGCCCAAAAAGGTAGGTATGGATGTAGTCACTCATAAATGGATTTTACACAAAAAGCAAAAAATACCCAAGTTGCAAATCACAAACTGTGAACAGCTTGGGATCATATGGAACTTAAGAGAGACATCTAGAGATTCCTCTAAAAAGAGAAAAAAGAAAAGATCCCCTTGGCAAATTGGGATCATAACAGGTTGCAACCAAGAAGAGGTGGGAACAAATCATGAGAGAAGATGGTTGAGTGAGAGGAGCAACACATGGGAAAATATGAGATGGATATCTGGATAGAGGAAGCCAATGTGGGGTTGGAAAGAGACTGGGTGTTAGGGAAACCTCCAAGATCTCACAGGATATTCCTGGCTAGCTCTCCAACCAACAGTGGAGGGAATGCTTAAAAATTACTTCCCCTACAATCAAATGATTAATCACCCTGAGTGTCATCACAGAATCTACATCCAACAATAAATGGAGGTGGAGGCAGAGATCCATGGCTGAGCCCTGGGCCAAGCTCCTGGTCTAGCTCAAAGTGACGGAGGAGAATCTGCATGAGCAAGGGGATAGGGATTATGAGGAAGTATCCCACAGTGATGCCTGGCTGGAGCTCTGGGAGTTTGCATACTCAAGAACAGCCACTGGGAAACCATCAGGAAAAGGAGCTAGGCCCTCCAATGGTAGGCAACTGTCAATTGGCAGGGACTGTATGTGGAGCCTAGAGGGGTGGGATCAGACTGTGTTCCAGTGTGTGGGCTAGCACCTTGGAGCTCATTCCCTGCAGAGGAACACATAACCCAGTCTTGATAATGGAATAAGGAAATCGGACTTGCCTGGAGTGGATGCACCATGCTGAGTTGACCTACTTCTTGCCCTTTTGGGGGAGGGGATGGGGATGGGGAGTGGGGGGGAGCTGAAGGCTGACTGGGACGTATTGGGAGGAGGGAAGGTATGGGGAGCAGGGAGATACATGGATAAAAAATAATTTTTTATAAATTTTTTTAAAGGGTAAGGTCAGTTTTGCACTATCGGGTTTTCGCCACAATATCCGACTCCAGAGTTTTTACTGGTAATAAAACAACTTAGATTTTTTTTAAAAAATACACACCAACTTGTAAAATTGAAGGCCCATAATAATACTCTTTTTTTTTGAGATTATAATATACATCTACATCTATAATATACATGCTACATCTGTAACATTATCTCATCCCCCTTTCCTTTTTTCAAACTCTCTTCTCTACCCCTTCTTGAAATATTATGGGATCTTTTTATTAATTATTATTGCACACACATATATTATTAAATACATAAATACAATCTTCTCAGTCTGTATAATGTAACTTGTACATATATTTTCATGGACACATTTGATATTGGATAATTAATTGGTCTGTTCTTCCCTGCACATCCTCTGCCCTCAACATTCCTTGCTTGCCTGTAGTTTTTTTTTTAAGGTCCATATTCTCAAATATTGATACAAAAAAGTGGCAGTAAAGAATAAAGATGGTGACAGGCATGTCTTTATTTCTGTTCATCTGGAAGCTGATTGTCATAAAATTCTCAAGAGGGCTTCTTTAAATCTGAAGGTATTCCCACTCTCTAATGTTCCTTGCCCTATCCTGTGGTCTGCGGGCCTAGACCTTGAGGTTAGGCCAGAAAGTCCGGGCTAGAAACCTCATACTACAAATGGCAGCCCAACGTGTGGCAAATATACCCACAAAAAGCCATAGAAAGCTTAAAAAATGGTCTAGAGCCCAAAGCAGCCTCTGAATTGTGTCTCTCACATGAGCGGTGGTACAGAGATGCCCTGGTGAGGCACATGGGCTTGAGCTACAATGGCGGGCTTTTGGAGTACAATTTAAGGTATATAATGGCTGGCTCCTGAAGTCTCACAGGACCCTCAATATAAGGAAAAGGTTATAAGTGATGTATTTAAGGTTTCTGTTCAAAAGGGCAAAAAGGGAACAGAATCAAAGATGGGTTTCAAGTGTTTATGTTTTCATGGATCAGCTCTGTTTGCTGGAAACAAACTGAGGCTTGGCTTTTTAAAGAGAAGCTTCCTGATTCAGCATTAGAAGCAAAACACTTGTGAGTTTTTAAAGAGGCCTTGCTACCTAACACTTTAATGGAGTTAATGAGTAGCAGATGGCAAAGCTTTACTTGATATGGACCCTAAAACTCCCAGACTACCTGGATTAAAAAGATAAATTCTAAAATTAAACTAGGAGCTGGGTGGAGCCATCCACCCATCATACCAGCCTTTAATCCTGGCAGATTAAAGGTGTGTTCAGAAACTGAAAGAAATAGAAGAATCTGGGTAGAGTTAATCTCCCTAGCCAAGCAAAGGTGTGGTCAGAAATAGTGGCTGATTAAAGGTGTGGTCAGAGACAGAAAAAGTTAAGAAATAAATATATAGTAAAGACAGTTTTTTTTTTTTAAAAAAAAAAAAGTCTAAGTGGTAAAGAGTGTTTTGAAAATATATATACATAGGCGTAAAGAAAGAAAAAAGAGGAGGTAGAGAAAGCCCTTAAAGAAATAGAATAAATAAATAAATAAATAAATAAATAAATAAATAAATAAATAAATAAATAAATAAATAAATAAAAGCCAAGTAAAGATGGAAAATACAAAGAATGTCTGGATACTGTATATTACTGTCTTATCTTTAAGCTTCTTGACTGAAAATGACTTAGTAAAAGCTGCTAAAAGACAGTTGATTATAAATATTGTTAGAGTAATTCAACCTATATATTTTGTAAATGAGTTTACTTTAAAATTGAAATGCAAAGATACGCTACTTTGGAGAAGAGGTTTTCCTTTTATTTTCACAGAAAATGAAAGACTGTGGATTTCTTCCTGGATAAAGAACATAAAGTTTGATAGAGGAAGACCCCCTGAAAAATCTCCAATGGAAATGGATGGACCAAATGATTCAGCATTTCAGAGCACCTCTGTGAAGTTTCCTGAGCTCTGAATCCAGAACAATTTCAAGAAGACTGGCTGAGATGACCCAGCCTTAGAGACTACTCCACTAAAGACTTGTGCATAATCCTGCATTTTTCTTTGGATTCCTATGAGATTTCCAGCATCCCCACTTAGCAGGAAGTAGCCTAGAGAAGGACGCCCACATTCCCAAAACATGGATTATGGATGTTTGTGTTTATTTACAGTGTTGTTTATAGGTTGTTACAGATAAGGGGGGAAAGAATATTAGATTTGGAGTTCTTTTTGTTTTAAGAAGAGAAAAGGGGATATGTGGGAGGTTGTGTTGTTTCATTTTAAATAATTGTCCCAACCACTGGTTTAATAAAAAGAGCTGATTGGCCAAAGGCAGGCAGGAAGTGTAGGCAGGGCTACCAGACTAAAAACTCTGAGAACAGAATGCCAGATCAGAACACCAGAGGGAATTCCAGAGAGAGGTCTGGAAGAATCCAAGGACAACTATGATGCCTTAAGAAAAGGTACTGAGCCCCATGGCTGAACAAGAGACATGGGTTAGAATAAGGGTAGAGAGCTAGCATGTGGTATGCCTGGGCCTGAGGCTGATCAGCCAAAAACTATTGGAAGCTTCTGTGTGTCTTTGTGGGACTGGGGGTCAGCGGGACTGCAGGTCTGTGGGCCTAGACCTTGAGGTTAGGCCAGAAAGTCCGGGCTAGAAACCTCATACTACACTATCCTACACTTTATAATTTGCTTTAATGAACTCTTGAAATTCTTATATGTGAGTTTAAATTTTATGGCATTAAAACTAAAGTTGTAATCTGGTTATGAGGATTTGAGCCATTCTCCCTCCACTGTGCATTTGCATGTTGCAGTCTTTTTTTGGGGAAATGATTTCCTTCTGCCATTCTCTTTACCTCCTTCTCCCTCTTCTGTCATGCATTTACAAACACATGTGAATGGGCACCTTTTGTGCCATTTAGTTATTCAATCATTCCCTCCATCAAGGGCAACTAACATTTCACATAGCCCTATCATTTCATGTGTTGTGCTTGATGAAATGATATGGAATGGCTACAGAGACCCTTTGTCAGTGATTATAGAATTTCATGATAAAGACGGTTATTAAGCAAATAGACAAATACATATGTCACTGTGTAATGAATAACTACTGTGGGAATGAGTCTTTCTGTTGTAGCAGACAATATGTAGAAGTGACCAGTTATAGACCTTTTGATTGGGTAAATTTCTACAAGGAGGTGAAGTTTACACAGACATAGGAGAGTGAGTTGGCTCAGTTGATGTATCCTAGGCATTTGGTCATTTTTATCAAATAAAGTCCTGTTAAAAAGAGAAAGATTCTCTTTCCATTTAAGTTACTAAAAATCTTTCATGTCTATACATACAACTAAAATACCTACATTTCTAAACTTAATTTTCCCTGATGTTGGCCAACCTCATATAGATTGTTATGTTGTGATAACCTGTACCTGTAGCTGGCTGCAGGGTGAAACACACAGAGCTGCAGGAAGGAGATACACAGAGCAACTGGAAAGAGACACAGACTGGTCTTCAGTAGATAGATTTTGTTATAATAAGGAAGTGAGATTGGGAGGGATCAAAGATTGAGGGGCATAGGCCCTTTGGCAAGGTGGAGAGAAAAAGAACAAGAGGCAGGACTAAGGTGGGAAGCCTTCTTAAATGGTGCTTGAAGTCAGAACTTCAGGAGAGCCAACTTACCACCATTGTCCAGGGCTCAGAATATGGATCGGAACCCTAACATAGATAAATTACTAGGTGATTTCAGGTTCACAACTGATTCCTCAAATGGTTCCTACAAAACTTACATGAAAACACAAGTATGTGTTGACTGTGTTTGTTGCCAACTTGAGAATTTTATTAAACTACATATTTAGATTTGAAAAATGTAAAACTTAATATTAGATTGGTGAGTTAAAATTAGTAATGAATATTAGTAAATCTTTGTGACTGTTTTGCATGCCAATGAATTTTGAATGCAATTCTACAATTTCCATATATGACTGTTTCAACCATGACAAGATGTCCTCAAAGAAATTAAAAAAATACTTTGCTTTTTTTCTCTCATTCTCTTTGTATCTAGTATAGGATATAGAGACCAAACATGCCCCTGGGAGATGGACAGAGGTAGTCTTTCCTATGAGGTTGACTGCCACGTTTGACTCCAGGAATAAGGGGGAGACAGTCTTCCTCTAATGCACAATTAAAATTTAAATGTATGAATTGAATCAAGCAGTGCCCATGAAGATTGGTCTACCTACAGTGAACTTCTCTTTCTCAAATCACCCACCCTTGTTTCTACACCACGGCCTTTGCATTGCTGTTCACATATGTCTCAGTTGTTTACATATTTGTATTCCTATTTTGTCATCTATAATATGAGTGAAAACCATTGTTCAGTGTACATTTAATCTTTATCCTACATCTGTAACAGCATGTGCAAGATAGTTTGTGTTTTGTACATGTTTTGTTGAATGAGTGGATGAATATCATAAAGAAAAATTTTAACCATTTGCTAGACAACAATTGGGGCTAGGGACCTTTATCTTTACACTCTGGATACACTCTCCTACAGGCATACATCCTACATGTAAATCAGTTATATTTTTAAAAAGAAATACTTGAAAATCCAAAGAAACCATAAACTTTTAGGATACACAAGAGGTGAATAAGGAGAAAATAGAGGGCACAAAGACTTTGACATTTTCCTAGGCTTATAATTCTCTGATTTCCATAATTCCTTTTTACTATGTAGTCAGAAAAATCATGAAAAAAAATGTCTCATAATAAAGCCTCTTCAAAATAAAAGTAACTCAGATTTGATAAAAAGAAATTGACCCAAATATGCATTCAGAGACACAGAAATTCAGATTAGTGGATTATAGGGATGGAAGAGGGAGAAAACTTCAGGTATACAAAGAGTGAGAGTGTTATAACACAGTGATATGGACATTAACAGTATTATGGTGTTTTGTAGATACTGAAGGGAAAACTGATATTATGGAAACCTGAATCATTGATAACTATTACACACTCAAGGCTCACTTGAAAACAGAATCAAAAGAAAAATAAAGAAATCCATCAAAAATATACAGAAGAGAGGGATAAGTATTTAAGAGGACAATAATAATAACAGCTGTCACTTATACTGTGTGAGAAAATGATGATCTCCCCGTTGTTATTAATATTTCCTGGCTAGCTAGAAAGCATATGATGTTGGTAACATTACTACCTCCGTTATATGCTATAAATAACAAAACCCTGAGAGATTTCTTTGTAATTTGTCCAAAGTGGTAAAGCCTGGTTAGGAAGTCCCATGTGTCAAATTTTGCAGCACACACTAATTCTATTAATGAGAATTTTAATAAATGTCACTTTCTTTTCATAAATATATAATTTTTAAAAGTTATATGGACACTTAAAAACCTATTTCTCTGTAATATTATATTTCAACCCATATGAAAATGTAAAAACCATATCTTAATAACATTACTGCATTTTCTATTAAAACATTTTAGTTTACATGTTAATATTCAAGTCTTTGTTCACCTTATAATTTTAAACTTTTGTGAATCACACTGTCCTTAGGTTTTTTTCCTTTTTCTTGTACATTTTATTTTTTAATCTAGTAACTGCTGTCTTGACATTTGATGTAGTTTTGAGACAATGCTGTCACTTCTTTGAGTACTTTCCCGGCAGGAGAATTGAACTAATCTGTCTTTGCTTAACAGAATAACTCAATTTTTGTCAAAAAAAGAGAATATTCATTTTCTCTTCCTAGAATTTGATTATTTAAAAGCATTAATTTGTTTTCAATCAATAATGCAGTTGAGAATCCATACTATAGAAATTATTCGGTATCAGAGTGGATGAGGCATATGGTTTTAGAGTGTTGAATTTATCAGTAAGAATTCAGAATAATTAAGAAATTAGCTAAATTATAATGAGAAATAAGTCATTCTTTTTGAATGCAGCAGGCAACAAATCCTCTTTTCTGCCACTAATCTGAAAATAAGCATCCCCTTTAGAGACTCTTCTTCTTTGCTGCTTCTAATAGGAAGATGTTGCTGGTAGAATGATGCCTAGATAATTATTCAAATGTTAAACAAGATTTCTTTTTGCTCATGCATGTAGCTTTCACGAATTAATCTGTGCTTTTAGACACTCATCTACTAATTGGAATGCTACCAGAATCCAGAGAGTTTTATTATTATTAAGTTTGATGGAAGCCCTCGTTGTGATGTTCGATAATTAATCGTGGAAAAGAAATAGGAGAGCCTAGGCGGCTTAGTTCTAAATTTTATGGGAATTTCTATGAAATTTCAGGATAAGAAATGTCTTGAAAATAAAGAGGTCTATATTATAACAGTTTTTAAGATAAAATGCCTTATTAAAAAATTGACTCATGCTTTGTGGAATTTTTTTTAAACAATGTTATCTAACTTTTGAGATGTAGTTTCTTCTATTCCTATGACTATTTATGTTTATTTAAAAAACTGAAAAACTACCCCAACAAATCACATGCAAATGGCCACATGGAAGCAGAGAAAAAAGAAATAGAAATTGTATTTTTAAGACATTTTGCTTTTCTGATCCTCTTAGGCATGCTTTCTATTCACCCATGTTGGATAAATACCTCCTGCAGACACACGAACATGATATTTCTGTTTTATCCCATGTATCTGGAAGGAAGTTTAGGTCACAGTATGTGCTTATTAAAAATCTCGTGAATACATGGGCTTGCTTTAGACTTCGGGAAGTTAGCCTTTGAAGCTTCTCTTACATACCCACGCATGTGTCCTTGGCTGGACTGGCTAATATTTTTGAGGTTTTAAAAGAGAGGCTGGATATAGTTTCTGTTAGAGTAGTGATTAAATGGACAGGGAGATGACTACCTGACTCTGTTCACTCAGGGTGTTAGCTGCTCTGTTCATTCTCACCCCTGGTTCTTAGCATATACTGTGAAAGTATGGAACAATCAAGACAGGTATAGCTAACCCCATAGAAATCGCTCACCTTGTCACTGAAAATGTGTGGCCAGTAGACGATTTTAAACCATAGCAACTTTCTTGGCAATATTTTTGGTACGCCATGTTCAAACATAACCTCAGTCACTAATTTTATTTTTTTATGCCTGAATTATCAGGGGAGCAGCTAACCACCTAGTCAGAAAGATTTCTGCTGTTATGTAGAAGGAATAGAGCTAATCACAAGCAAACTTTTTCCCGTCAATAACCAGTTTAAGTCATTATTCCATGTAAATATCATTTTGAAAGCAATCTTAATCGAACTAAACTTGATGATAGACTTCTTGGAACTTGTCTGATTTAAATTTCTGAAGACTTGACTGTTTCAATGCTGTCAACATGATCGGGGCAGGAAAGAAGGAAAAACAACTACAACAAAAAAAAATAGCATCCTGAGAGCACCCAGAATATTCAGATGGGACACATATCTACTCACAAGTACAATGAATAAATTCACACCTAGTATTTGCTATTTTCTTTTTTTTTGGTATTTATGCATTTATGTGTGGTGTATTTACATGTGTACATGCATGTTACAATGAGGTTTCCGGCCACATCTGATCTGAGGTTGCATCTCTGTTCGTCACCAGCAAACAGCAGAGCCAAGAAAATGGTGCTATTAACTCTGTTTCCTTTTTGTTCAAAATAAGTAGAAACCTTAATCATATACTGCTTCCTAACCTTAAAATCCTCTCTGAGTATGATCTTCTTCTGAAGTCATAAAGGATGTGAATATCTTAATTGGGTATCAATAATGCATGCTTTCCATTGTAAACAACAGTTTCTCCTACCAGCTATCTATGAAGCATCAGGAACTAAGATGCCCCCCCTCCCACAACTATTCTATCTAATGGAGAGAGAGAGAGAGAGAGAGAGAGAGAGAGAGAGAGAGAGAGAGAGAGAGAGAGAGATCAAGTAAGATGCCCAAGAAGAAACATGTAAGGAACACAGGTGAGCCACACGGGCCACATGGCAGACAGGTTAATGAAAATGGGCTGAGTTAAGATGAAAGAGCTAGCTAGCAATGTGTCTAAGCAATAGGCCGAGGAGCATGAAGTTAATATAAGTGTCTGAGTCATTTTGGGGTCCTAAGTAGCTGCGGGTGGCTAAGTGGTCTGGGACAGCAGTTCAGTGGGTCTGGACCTCTGGCCAGATGGTGTCAGAAACCTCATTGTAACACATGTATATTCCCATGTATGTGGGTAAACATGTATGTTCAGGTTCACATATGAAATCAAATGGCATCCTTGATTTCTCTCTACCCTAAATATTGAGGCAAGGTGCAAACTTGAACTAAGTGGTCACCTATTTGGCCAGTCTGGATAGTGAACATGCTGTAGAGAGCCCTGCCTCTCCATTCCTTGTGATGAAATTACAGGTGTGTTTCCACACTCATCCAGCTGTTATGTGGATGCTGAGTATCTAAACTCTAGTCCTCAAGTTTTTACTTTAAGTGCTTCATCCACTGAACTATTTCCTCAAGACTGAAACCTTTTTTTTTTTCTTTACAAGTTCATCACATTTAAGAATCATTTTGTACCATCATTACTGCTTCAATTGACTGATGAGGGACTCATGTGCTGATTGTACTTAGTTTTTTTTTTAATTGACACTAATTTAAGTGGATAAGTATTGAGTACACAAGTTTGTCCCTGCAACATTTTAAGCTGTTGTACACAATGTAGAATATTCCCTCTTTCTCACTGTATTTCTTTGATGTGAAAATTCTCTTAACAGTATTGAAATACACAATATATTACAGAAAAAGGCTTATTCTGTGCTTAAATATATTTTCCTTTTTACTTGATATATGATAGATTCATACAGCTGTATTGTAAATTTTGAATACTTTCATTACCCATTACTCTCTTTTATTTCCTCAAAACCCTCTGAAATTATATTATTCCAACTTTTATGACATCTTATGATAATTTTTCTGTTGGTTTCAGCCTTATTCCACTTAATATTGTGCCTTCTTAAAGCATCTTATTGAAGATAGCTGTATTTTATTTGTGTTGACAGATTTTGTATATGTACATAATTAATTCCAGTCATTTCCCCCCACCATTCCCCTCTCCCTTTTCTTCCCAGGAATTCCTCTTGCTACTTTTGTGTCTCTGCTGGTGTGAGACCCATTTAGTTTACAGTTATTTGCCAGAGCATGGGTGGGAGAGCAAAATCAAATTTACCATATCTACATTGTGAAAGAAGATACCACATCTTCCTCCAGAAATGATTAAATAATAGGCCCCTGGGGGAAAAATCTCTCCTCCATTGCTGATAAATGTTGACAGTCCAGGGCTAGCTTGGTTCTCTCTTGGGGCAGAGAGAACTCAGAAATTATTGCTAATTGATAGAATGGTAGAATGTCATACCATCTAATAAACCACATTAATGTATTATTTAAGCCCCCATTTTAGTAAAAGATTCATCAAGAGAGACTCAGTTTCCTCACAAGTGACAGCAGTGCTAAAATTTGGATCAACCACCTCTACTTTTTGCTATGATAAAAATGTCAGGATATTTACTTTGAAGAGTTCTGGCATAGAACATATGGTCCTCTAGCATTCATGTTTACCAAGTCTCAACTCTGTAGTCCTCCTGGGAGGTATTTTCTGTAAACTCATCTTCCTGAGAAAGATTTCCAAGTCTTTTCATATCTACTTCAAACAAAAATGCATATATCAAAAGCCATAGTCAGAAAAGTGATAATTTTTAATTGTCCATATAAAAGTTTTACCATGATACATGGCACATAGTAAACATTAAAACATGAAAGATGTAGGTTTTGAATGGCTTATTAAGCAGGATGATGCGTTCTTTTCTCTCTCTCTCTTCCCTCTACATGTCAGTAATATTCCAAGGTGGTGAGAGAGGAGAGAGTCCTTCTGACAGGAACTATAAAATCAAAGGCCCAGGAGAAAGATTCACTATAGTCAGAAGCAGAGAGTAAAACACAATAAACATATGCAATTTCTGGTTCTTAATTATTCTTAACAATAGTGCTGTATGATTTAAATTGTGTCATCTTTATCTAATGGAAAGAAGGAGTGGTAGACGAGAATGCCCTGTTGTTGAGGCTGCACATAACTATTTTGTCGAAAATCTCATTTCCTCTCCTGTTTCTGAGTCATCTTTCATTATTTATTCAAATATTAAAATGAGGTTTCAGGCCCCATCTGCCCAGAGGTCAGACCCTCTGACATGCAATCTCAGGCACCTAGGCACACACCTCAGCTTTTCCTCCCAAAATGACAGATGCTTTATGAATGTCATGAATATCAAGCCTAGGGTTCAGACACATTGCTACATAGCTCCTTCATCTTAACTCAACCCACTTTCATTAATGTGTCTGCCATGTGACCCGTGGCTCATCTGTGTTCCTTAAATCTTTCTTCTTTGGGCATCTGGCTCAATCTGTCTGTGACTCTGACCTGCTTCTCCTACCTATGCTCTGATTTCCACACCTACTTTTTCTACAGTGCCTATCATGAGCCAAATCAGTCCTTTATTTAAAGATTGAGATTCACAGCGTACAGAATGACATTCCCACATCACCTCCCAGTTTCTGTCTAATCAAAAAGGAAGGTTTCAATTTTAACATAGAAATATTTAACAAAATAACTATCAAGCATAAATTACATTTACAATAACTAATACATTTGTATTTAACAAAATTAAAGAAGATACTCTATCATCTACCGTATCCTTGTGAATAACTTTCATATTCAATATACATTATAAAATAAGTAAGAAAAACTATATCTATAACTATCTAATCTTCAACTACAGCAAAGCCTACAGAGGGAAATAATGTTTACCCAAGTAAACAGGAAGTGTAAGCAACTTCCAAAATCTAGAAATGACAAAGATGACACATATCTGCCTGGACAGTCACCCACAGTTCCTTTATAAAGTTGAGGCATCCATCCTCAGCCTATAGGCCCAGAGTCTCTGGCATACTTTTGAATGGAGCAGGAAATCTGAACGAATGCTCTCTCATTCTGGTAGATCATCAGTCACTTCTCCTTGTATCCTATCTAACTGAAATATATCTTTATATACCTAAAAATCTAACTAACATGTGTTTTTAATCATACATTACAATTTTAAATCAGTTACATGAACATCATATCTTAAACAAGAGTAAAAAAAATACATACAGCATAACAAAATTGACCTTAAATTTGTATCAATAAACCAAAATCCATACCACTGCAAAATATTTTGAGATTAACAGCTGATTTTTGGATTTAAATAAATTCAATAATCTAATTTTTTTTAAAAAAATCACTCATATAGCATATTCCCATTTTCTTCTTAGAAAAAGATTAACTATGACCATTAGCTGTTATAATGAAAGAAAAGATTTATAAACAATATTTTGGGAATTTGAGCAGTTATCCATTACTACTTCCTGCTGATTAAGGGGCACTGGCAGTCTTACAGCTTCTTGAGAATGAATCATCTTAGTCTTAGTTCTTTTGTGACCATATCTTCCTATCAGAGAATTTCCAGGTAGCCTTGGCTGGTGAAACAATAAGAACCCAGAAGCAATCCACAGGTTCTCATCTTCTGTGGAAACAAAAGCAGAACATCTCTTCCAAAGCAATATATCCTTAGACCCAAATTTCAAAATCAAAATACCTTTAAAATAGCCTTTCAAATTAATTGTCTTTCTGCAGTTAGCTCATTGACAGTTAAAAAATTAAAAGAATACACAATAATAACAGCAATCCAGTCTCTGTGTCTATTTTCCATTTTTACATAGCTTATCATATTTTTATACTCTATTTCTCTATTTTAGGGACTCACTCTACCCTCTTTTCTCTCTAAAGACTATGTAGATTTTATATACATCATAACCAGTTTACACTTTTTATCAGAATCTGTTTTATTGTGAATCCTTAATCATTTTCCAACCAGAAGAGCTTGTAAAATACTAGGCCTCTCTTAAAGAGCCACATAGATTTTGCAGATAAAGCTGAGTCAAGAAGTTGTCTTAAAGGGACCACATCTCTATTCACCATCAAAAAACAGAGCAGACCCAAGAAATGATGATACTAAAAAAAGTCTTTGACTCTTTTTCCTTTTTGTTCAAAATAAACAGAAACCTTAAATCAATCACATGCTACTGAGTCTTCTGTGAGATTTTAGGAACCAGCCTGGTTGCAGTTTGTGTTCTCTGCCTCCAGTCTGCAGCCATTTTGAATGTGGCCTGAATGCCATGCTATCTCTATATACTGAGCCACTTCAGATACACAGTTTAAAAGCTGCTTTGGCTTTGTTTCTGCTCTAGAACCCTTTTTAAGCTTTCTCAGGCTTTATGTAGGTGTTCGGCCCACGTTGGGCACCAGTTATTGCAGTAATTCTCACTTGCAATATACCATACAATGTATTAATATTTATGAAGAAAGGTATTTTAACACTCTTTAATACAGATTGAACTTTAGTGTAATTCTTAAAGTTAGGATTGTCCCACGACGGGGATGCTAGTCTGGTCTCCAAGAAAGCAGGAATAAAACAGAGACCACTCAAGATCTCCTCAGCAGCCTTTTCAATGGGGCTGGCCACACCACATTCAAGCTCCCAGAACTCCAGGGACATGCATCCCAGCCTTGTCAGCTAACACCTGAATTTGCACATCTCCCCCTTTTGTCTAACTAGAAAGTTCTAAACTAAGACTATACACAAGTTCTAAACTAAGACTATATATATACTCTGCCCTCCTTCTAACTATGCTCTGATTTCTGTGCCTGCTTTTTATACAGTTCCTGTCATGGGCCAAAACAGTCCTGTAACTAAAGATTGATATCCACATGATATAGAAAGAGATTCCCACATCAGACAATCTAGAGAGAGGATGTTCTGGTTGGGTCTCCATGATCACAGGTGATAAAGTTGCCTAGAAATAGTTTAGCTATATTTGGATAGAAACCACATCTTGGCTACATCATGGACACCTGGAATAGAGAAAATTAGAAAAGAAATGGGTGACATTGTGATCAGTTGAATTACATTTCCAGCTGGAACTTTAGCATGATCTTAAAGATGCTTTAGCCAACCACCACGATGCTAATTGCTCACCATAGATGATTAAAAAAAATCTCCAAAATGAGAAGTAGAACATGTTTGCTCTGGAAAACATTTCTGATAACTAGATTCCCATTGTATTGAGGCCAATCTGTTACTAGATTATACACTGAGTTATTATTAAAGTCTGGCTTCTCGTCTCGGCTCATCACGGGCATATATTTCTAATAGGCACAGTGCATTTCTAAGAGGAAAGAAAGCATTTTTCAGCAAACTGTCTCATCCTTCAGAATGATTTCCTTTGCACTTTGTATCTGAATTAGTAAAGAAGATAAAGTCTGCCTCTAAAAATCCATCATCTTTGAAATCCCACACGTTTCCCTGATTGTTTTGTGCAGCAGAGTGAGAAACAAAAGTCTGCATTTCCCAGGATAGTCATTTAGCTTTGGAATACAATACTATTCTCAAAGGCAGAGTTTATGACTTTGTAAGAGTTAATAAAATCACTTATGAAAGGGCGATATAGTGATATTAAATTCTGAGACATTCTAAATATATGTGCACATGTATATAGTTGTGTTCCCATGGAGGTATCCATAACTGTCATCACACACTTCCAGGAATAGATGATACAAAAAAATGTAGAGCTGTTGCTTTGAAATTTGAGTTCTTCATAACCTCAAAGGATCACATTAAATCTAAATATTTTATGAGGGAAGTCTGTCGTGAACTAGGAAATAACTAAACCTACTCTTACCTAGTACTGGTATAAAATTAAAGAATCCGTATGACTTTCCATTAGACATAAAAGCTTTCAAGTAAACCCTAATCAAAATATAAAGTTTGCTATAAAATGTGCCATGTGTGAAAGCCTCATCTTTGAAGTTGCATATGTACACCTCAGTTTTATATGAAATACATCTTTACCTTTTTCATTTATTTCCCCTTCCTTCTAATCTTAATGCCCACATACGATTTTAAAACTCAAAAGAAGACTGTTTGATACCATAACTTTGATGTTAACTTGTGTCTCTGTTTTTTATCTGTTGTTATTGTAATATTGTTGTATGGTATGCTTGTGTGCATAATGTGCATATATGTTTGTGTGGGAGCACATTAGTGTCTGTAGATGTGGAGTAAAGAAGTCAGTGTCACGTGCTTTCATCCATTGCTCTTCACCTTAAACTTTGAGACCAGGCCTCTGACTGAACTGTTTGTTAAATTTTGTTGAGACCTGTGAGACAGTAAGTTCCTGGGACCTTCCATCCTTCCCTCCCAGTGTTGGAATAATTGAAACACTGTGCAAAGCTCACCTTTAATTGTTGCAGATGACCTAATCTCAGCTTTTTATGATACATGGTAAGCTTTTCACTCACTAAGCACTAAAATTCTTCTCTTGTTTCATTTCACATAAAATATCATACCCGATCTCTGGTAAAAGCTAGATAAAGAGTAAATTATCACTAGAGAATTCTAAAACCATTAGATAAACAAGTCATGAGTTAGCATGTATCCTGAAATAGTGCTGAATTTCTTAACTCTTTAACCAACTAAGTCATGCCTGGTGAGAGAACAAAATATAAAAATGAACTTTGGGCATCTCATGCCTTGCAAATGAAGTACAGAGTCTTAAAATATGTGTGTTATAATATTTCTTGTTTAATGGTTTTAAGCATTTATATGCTAAGATCACTGTATTTTTCTGTACATTTCAGGGGAGCTCATTAACTTGAATTTATAAACATAGCTCTAAGTTGCAGGATATTTTAGATAAGAAAGTTATTTTTATAACACTTTAGTATATCGGTTATTAGAAGTCATGTAAATGAATATATGAGACATTAAGTTGAGAAATGAATTCTAAAGGCTTTGTTCATAATACTAATTTTAAAAACATGCTTGATTTCTTATCATATGTTGAGTGCCTTATTAAGAGGCTTATATATGTATTATTACCCTCTTCTGGAAATTATTCAAGAAAGTAGGTAATACATAGCTATATTAATGTTGGGAATGAAAAAACACAAACTAAGAAATATGGGAAGAAAACATTGCATCAGTCCTGAGTAGTTTTAGATACAGAAACTCATGCAACTAGATCAAATTTTAAGCCATGAGACCATGCTTTTCACATAGAAATGTTATCTGTTTTGAGAAGAGAAGCTTGGGGATAGGTATGTGTTTTGATGAATGGCTGTACTATAATCAGAGAATAAAAAGAAAAGGAATAAATAAACAAATACACCAGCAAGCAACACCGCAGATGCCATCACTATTATTAGTAGTAGCCGAGGTCACCAAGAAAATCACTGTAGTCAGGGTCGGGTTTTTGACAAGCCAGTTTAGTCGATCATTACTTTGTTCTCCCCAAATGGTATGCTACCTTCTCCTACTTCATCTTTCACTCACTTTGTAGCTGTCCATTTGCTCCTCATAAATGAACACATTCATTATTTGAAGAAACTGATCAGTAGACGGATGCATATTTTTTTCACTGTAATCTGGCAAATTCGTGAAGCATTAATGGCTAATTTATCTCGAAGCACATATCTCATTATCAAAAGATTTTAATTCTCCATGGAGACTACTTCCCCTGATTCACACAATGCAGTAATTGTCTTTGGTTCTCAGCTCTAACTGTGACTAATAGTTGTTGAGAAAGTAACAGAAGTTTCTCTTAAGCTGCTGTTCAGTAACATAAAAGATTTTATACTCCACACCTAGATATACTTTGAGGTACAAATTAATGCTATAAAGTATTTTATATTTCAGATAAAATGGTTCTTTGCTTCTGTTTACTCATTAATGCCCCATTTGAAAAATGAATTTTAATGCATCAGGCACTTACAAATTAAAGTTATGCCAGTAATTTAGTTTAAAGGGGTCTTAGATGACTTTCCAGATTGATAAAAAAAAAAACAAAAAAGCCACTGTAATAAATTCCTTCTCTCCTAGTAAGTAGTTCCTTGCATGCTTTCCCCATAACATCAAGTGTAATAATCACAACGACTAGGGAGCATTAGGTCAGGGACTGCGTCTATCCATTATCTATTTGAATCTTTGAGAATAAAGCAGGTCCTCACTGAATGGTGAAAAGATGCAGCCATGGTAACAAACAATTCAAAGTACATAATAGTTCTTTTACATGATATGCAAAATATTCTGTATTAGCCATAACCATCTGGCCTGATCCATTGTGACAGGTTTCAAACTGCATTTTTATTTCCGTCCCCTTCCATTTCTCCTGCTCCGTCGTCAGGTAAATATTCCTCACCTTGTGCTGAGCACATGCCCACTTCACGCATGTCTGGTATTCTCTTTAATCAAGAAAGATCATTAGAACACTTACAAGGTTTTTTCTATTCACAAAGATCTGCCAAGTTTTAAGATTAGGTTTGTTCCACAAACTATGGTTCTGTAGATTTACACTTTATCAGCCCCACCAATTATTTAACTCCCCTCTTTAGAATTTTTATATTTGCTCTCGTTTCTACAACAGTTACCTTTTTAAACTTTATTTTGAGGTTATCTTGTCTTTAAAATGCGTGTCACATTATTTCCTCTATAAAAATTTCTTACAATACTTTCAAGACTTCATCTGCTAAGGAATCAAAATCCCAAGCAAAGCATAATAAAATTATTGCCATCCAATTCACAACGCCCTCAGGATTGCACACAGAATGAGAGTTGGATTCATCTTTCAGAATTATCTCTTTTACATATCCATTGGGTATCATGAAAAAGTCATGTTTGTTCAAACTTGTGTCTTTTCCTTATCTATGAACGATATGTAGAAACACAATAAGAACAGACTGAAAAAATTCAGTAATATACTATTACTACAATATTTATATATATAAATATATATGTTATATATATTTATATTTTTATATATTACTAAACTTGTGGAATAATTATAATTTTATTATTTGAAAATATTTTATATCAAAGTTTAAGTAATAATTTAAAGCTTTATTAATCTTTGAATTTCATAATGATATCTCTTCCTCACTTGGGAAGGAGTAACCATATATTTTAAAATTGTCCTATTGTATGAAGAGCAGCAGTATTTAACTACAAGCATCTTGAGTTGTTCTCATAACTTTAACAAGGATATGCTTGGCTCAGACCATGACTTTCTTTCTTTTTTTAATTTAAATTTTTTATTATACCCACCACTGCTCCCCCTCGCTCCCCTCTTCCCAATCCTCCCCCAGCTTTCCCCATCTCAGCCCCCATGCATTCTAATTGCTATTATCGAACCTTTATCCAGCAACTGATAGAAGGACTCAGAGATCCCCAGCTAAGCACTAGGTCAAGCTCCCAGTCCCGTCGGAGAGAAGAGAGAGGGATTATATGAGCAAAGGGATCAAGATCAGGATGAGGAAACCCACAAGACAGTTGACAGGAACTGTTAGGAACTGCTTAACTCTCAAACGACAACTGAGGAACTTTCATGGAACGGAACTAAGCCCTTCGAATGTGGTTGACAGACAATGGCGTGGGCACTTTGTGGAGCCTCTTACAGTTGGATCAGAGTTTATTCCTAGAGCATGAACTAGCTTTTTGGAGCCCATTCCCTACAGGGAAAAAACACCTTGCTCAGACTTAGTTTCTTAAGATGCTGGCTTTGTTAGGAAGTCCTGGTGCTAAACCCAGAAAGCATTGTCTTAATAAGCCGGTCGGAATTCATGCCTTCCAAACAGATCCAACACTAAGTGAAAAGCAGGTGATGGGGTGTGTGTGTGTGTGTGTGTGTGTGTGTGTGTGTGTGTGTGTGTGTGTGTGTGTGTGTGTGTGCATGTCTGGGGAGAAAAGAAGTAGGCATGAAGCAAAACAGCAGAACGGTAGCAGTGTGTCCAGACTTTGAGGACTAGCTCACAGAACTCTTCACAGATTTGGAGTGATAAGATGCTGGAACCTACGATGGCATTCCCAAAGGATTATAAACCTCGGCAAGGGATAGAAAAACAAACCATGTCTATCTCTGATAATTCATCAGACACACAAACATAAATCTTAAGCCAGAACTTTTCTATCAGTTCTGTGTCTCCCTAGAGGAGGAGACTGGAGAGGGTTGTGTGATTGGAGGAGAGATTTCCCCGAGAGATAGGAGAATGTGTGGGGTGGGTCTGTGCAAAGGCCAGATGGCAGCTTCCTGCTCTCACTGCCTGTGTGGAATGCTGACCATGATGAATGGCGCACTGAATAACTTCAGTGCTAGCAGCCAGCCCCTTACAAAGACTTGTCAGAAGGCCTTTCAAGAAGATCCCAAACAAGAAGATTTCTTTTTTTCTTTTTGACACCACTTTTTTCTCCATCCATGAGATTTAAGTCCAAATTTGAAGCAGGATTTTACATCTTCTAATATCATTTGTTATTTGACTTGACTAATATATGTAAATTATGAACTATTTTATTTAATAAAACATAGGAAATAACTCCTCCCATACAGTTCTATAGAAATAGTTATATACTTTACATTATGCACATTGCCATGATATATATTGTGTATAAGTAATAAATAGATAACAGGATAGACAGGAGACTAGGAGGAAGGTTCCATTTTTTGAGAATATTAGTTCTGATCTCTAAACAAAACAGAAGAGAGTGTATATGTCAAGACTTCCTGAGGGGTACTTAGTGATTCAGGCTGAGGTGACAGAGATGCCAAGTGTCCTGTCAGCATCCTGATAAATAAGACAAAAGTGGTAAAGGGTAAGTTTAACATTAAAGAGTTTTTGCATTAAAATAGACCCTCTATATCATAGTATTAACAAGATGGGGAGAGGTGAGTTCCTCTTAGCAGAGTGAACTAAATCATATAGCAAAGCGGAAAAACTGAGAATATTTAGAGATGGACCCAGACATAGGGTGAAAAGGCCATTGCAGTGAGGGATATTACCAACCTTGGGAGTAGGCTGCTGCTAATGGAGAAAAGAGAACAGGGTACAGGATCCATGAATGTTGATAGTCAAGAGGAGATAAGACCTTGGCTTAGATATGTGTCCTGTCTAAAGCAAATGAACTAAATTGGTCGTCAGTTTTCAAGCCTGAGAAAATAGAAGAAAACTGATATTGCCTTAGTGTCTGATTTATATTTTTTTCTTCTCCTTATAGTTAGATTTCACAACTGTCGAAGCCTGTATACAGAACTTAATTCTGTAATTAAGAAGACTTTTTAAATTAGATAAGAATTTAATGCTGCCAGGTTGAAAAGAGTTAAAAATTTCTGAGAATTTTGTTCACCTCAAGAGACACATAAGATAGACAGCCTTAGGTTTCATTCTACTTTTAAAATCAAAGAGTGAGATATATTTAGCTATATTTTGTCATGTTTAAAATATGACTGACTTCGATATGTTACTACTTGGAAACTGAATAGAAAGAAGCAGAAGTCCGACACTGACAAATAAATCACTGCAATGTTAGCTATGTTTGAAGCTAGCCACTCCACAGCAGGGACCCCAATGACCCCATACACTTACCAAGGCTGCCACAGCTTCTTTGGTCTCATCTATGAAACCTTATAACAATTTAATCATAATAATAGGTATAATAGTGGGGTTTTATTCATAGGACTATAGAAAATTGCAACCTTTCCTAGATGGGAAGTTAGGATTAAATAGTGGTCGTTATATGCCATAGTAAATGTCAGGTTATGGAAGAACCCTGAGCATCTACCATTAGTGTATGGCTCCAGAGTCTGTTGTTTGGCTACCCTACAACCACATAGAGCAAAATATCCAAGGCTTTAACAAGATAAATAACATCCTACACTTTCCTACAAACATCAAAATATAGAATTTCAGAATTAAGAATGCTAAATTCCACATTAGCATGTCTGGGCCCTGGAAATATTGATACATGAGGTGTCTTTAGACAATTCCCTGGCTTTTCTGTGAAGTATTTCTCCCCAAGGTCACTTTCATTAAAAAACAAAAAAAATCCTTGGGTCTGTGAAATTGTGTTCTCAAATGATATGTTTTCATATGTGGTTCTTATCTGGTATATCCCATGGAGGAGGGTCACATTATCACACATAAATATCTCCTCAAAATGGGAGTAATAATGAGTTCAGGAGAAAGTGTGCCTTCAAAACAGAGACCTCTAATAGTTTTTAAAGATTGAAATCATTATTGTATTATTTATCACCACATCGTCAGAGACAAAAAAATAGTTCCTGAGGTTCAGTCAACATGAAGAGAGAGCAAGGAAGACACCCAGTTCAAGGCAAAGCGGGGAGTGAGCCAGTAACTCAGAAGCCATATTTATTAAAGTAGAGAGCAAGGGCAAGCCAAACACGTCAGAGCTCTCTAGTGAAAGCTGCAAATCATCTCCCAATTGATGCCTATCCCACTTTATTAGGTGTGGTCACTTGATTTGATTTAGGGCTCCCATTTTCCTCCATGCACTACGTTCATCCTGAACAAGCCTGCCTATAAATTCTTAGAAAAAAAAAAAATGCACAAACCCCCGGAGCCTCTGTATGGTGCTGTGACAGTTTTACAGGTAGAAAACTAGTGTGCTTGGCATGGTATTCACACTGCCGGGTCAGTCTGAAGCCCTGGTCACCTTTATAACAAGCGAGGAGGCCCCCTTTCAACTCAAACACCTGTCTTTTCCTGGAGAATCCTCCAAGCAGACAGTACCTGGCAACAACTTGCTTCCTGCAGATTCAGACAAATACCCATGATCAAGGATGATGGTCTGAGGAGGACAGATAAAAGTTGTGAGAAAAATAGAAGGCAATGAGAGGTGTATGTGGCGTAGACATTGCTCCATGATCCTTTAATTAGTGAATTATGTACACAAAGATCTTTTAGAGATTAAAACACTAATGAATTAAAGGCTCGGAGAGGACCAGAAAGAACTATTTTTTATGCTATTAAATATGTGCATAATTCAACTTCCTTTAACCCAGTCACATTCAGTCTCCCTGAAGTACGTCTTGTACTAAATCCGTTTCCTTAGTGTTTCTGCAGTGTGTCTGTCTACCTCTTCCTAATAGGAGTCTCTAAAACTACTTTCATGCAAACCTAACTTGATTCACTTACAAATATCCAGTAAATTGTTCTAGAGGACGAATGTTGTAGTACACTGCATGCAAAAGTAGAAAGATCTCTGCTATCTTCACTGTGTAGCCCTCACAAGATTTTCAAAATTGGAAGCACCTCATGGTCTCACTGTTTTCTTTGGAAAACATGAAGGGGGTTTTGGTTGTTGTTGTTTGTTTTTTTAAAAAAATAATAATCCCCTGTATAGGTCAACTTGTAAAGGGTTGTTGTTTTAAGTAAATTAAT
The DNA here is from genome assembly GCA_033318265.1 of Phyllotis vaccarum. Lineage (NCBI taxonomy): Eukaryota > Metazoa > Chordata > Mammalia > Rodentia > Cricetidae > Phyllotis > Phyllotis vaccarum. Next base: position 93,398,152 of record JARWLC010000015.1, on the reverse strand, counting down.
AAATATTTAAGCTATATTAGTTTAACAAATATTAGTCCATATTTAACTATATTAGTCTGACAAATAAATGTCACCTATGACCTAAATAATCACATTTTCCTGGAATCATGAACAGATGAATAAAACAAAGGGCTTTAAAGCTTCTCAAATTTGAGGAATGTTATACTAGATTATTTGAGCAGTAAATCCTCTGGACTGTACTGGATCTGGGATGGACTAAGAAACAGGCACTCTGTGTAGAGTTATCTGAAGGGGAACCTGCAGAGGATGCAAAACCACCAATTATAACAAGGTTCCACAAAGTGAATGAATGATCTGGAGTTTTGAAAATTATGCATATTCCACCATTGTACTTATTTACTTATTTTACTTTGGGCTATCTATTGATTAAATTGTTGCTTAGCTTCCCCATTTTGAAAAAAAACACAAAATAAAATTATGAAGATTAACTGAGTGTTTTTAATATAAAAAATAATTGTTTTAAAGAAAAATAAACCTGAAATAAAAAGGTTCTGGGCTCTAAATACTTGGAGTTCCTCAATAACACTTACCACTATCTAATTACAAGTATATAAGAAGCATCACCTCTTCATTTAAAAGGTGATACGAGTTTACATATAAGTAATTACTGAGTAATTCCAAGGTTCCAGAAAGCATCTGTATCTTTCTGTTATTGTAACTAAATATGTAGAATATATTAAAGAACGAATCAAGATTATTTATTTCATAGTTCTTAAAGCTTGAAAGTCCAAAAGCATGGTACCAATGTGCTTAACATTGTTGTGGACCAACTTGCTTATGTCATAATTTTCACTATTCTAAACCATTTGTTTGTTTTATGGAACTATGTTATTTTAGAATTAAAAAGAATCATAGTTATCTGGAACCAAAAAGATAACTTGTGTAAACAGTGGATATATAGACACTTTGACTTGTCACTTAGCCACAAGTACTGTAAAATTAAAATTCTGTTGTTTAAAGTACCCAGTATATGGTATTTTTTATTGCTATTTTTTCCCAAGCTGACTAAAGGAGCAACCCGGAATTTTCTGATCAAATAAGCAGAGACAAGCATTCAGAAGTTGCAAAGCATCACATATTCCATACTTTACTGCTCACATTAGCTATAGGCTTAACGAGGGAGGTATAGATTGCTACTCTCAGATGGCAGAATAGCATGCATATTTTACATAGGGATTATCGGGAGACCAGCAACTAGGACCTAACTCATAAAACTGAATATAGTGAAAGCAGTTGATTGACATTGTGTCAGGGGTCCTTTGCAGAAATTTTTGCCATCACATGACAGTCAAACAAAAGTTAGTATCAATAAAATTTAATCATTACAAATTCAAACTGTACTGGTTTAGACACCACATTAAGAGACCACGAGGTCAAAGGAAGCTTGTGGCAAACAAAGGCAGAGGTTTTTCCTCAAAGAAAAACCGTGATCAAGATCCTGCCTTTGTACCAGCTGATGCTGGCATATTAGAGACCAGCCAAGTGCTCAAGGATCTGTGATCTGTGGCTCTGATACAGACTCCTGACACTTTGATTGGCCAAGGTATCATAACTATTGTTCAAGTGCTCACAGTCTCTCTCTCTCTCTCTCTCTCTCTCTCTCTCTCTCTCTCTCTCTCTCTCTCTCTCTCTCTCTCTCTCTCTCTCTCTCTCTCCATCTCACACATTCCAAGTCCTAGATTCCAACAGTCTTGATAGCTGTCCTGGGGTCAGTTTCTTCAACTCCGTAAAGCTGCTGAAGCAATAAGTTCGAGGTCACTGGATTGACTGTACAGCACAGGGTTTTAAAATGCTGAGGTGAAGAAAAATGAGGAAGAAAGTGAAGGGGAGGAGAAAGGAAGTGATGCAGAGGAGGGAAACGCTCATTAGTAGCCATTAAATGTTTATGTCAATTTAAGTAGTAAAAATTACTTCATACATTTAGCAAGATTCATGTAAAACTATAACTAAAACTTTCTGAAAATCTGTGAATGTGTTGATATTTATCTTAATTAGTTGCTGATTCAATAAATATCAGTAGCCACAACACATTCTTCTCACTGCTCATCTGCTGATACTTCCCCGCCTGCCTACTCCACTTGCAGCTATCTCTTGATTCACATAGTCTCATTTTAGGGTGTCTTGCTGAGTTTCCCTGGAGTCTTCTAAAGTCATGCAAGCATTTCTTTCCTTGCTGGTCTGGGTTAGGGGACGTGTTTTTCCCTAGTCATGCAAAAACATAGATTCTGTGAAGTCAGTTTCTCTGGAGTAAATTTTGAAGATAACTGTAAGCTTAAAACTGTCACAGTCAATGTCTCAAATATTAAAAACCAGTGTATGGCATTTGAATTGGGAGATTTTTGCTGCAATTGTGGGTGTATTAGAGTTTGACAATGGAAATGTCACCAGCAAATAAATTTATTTCAGTATTCCTACACACCCAGTTACAATTTGAATTTTAGAGTATGTACTCTGGTTCTAATCTTACTTCTATTTTCTTTAACTGAAAGTTTTGGCAAGATATTAAAAATAAAATATTACTTAGACCATTTTGAAATTAGAAGCAGGTGTCACAGTGTTTTTATACTTCTGACTGATTTTGGCACAACTTGTTCAAGAGATGGCTTTAACATTAAGAGCAAGGACATTTGTTCAGCTACTAACAAGAAGTGTCCCCTTGGGCTTATACAAAATAAATTTAGGCTTAACAACATTGAGAGAGAAATTATTTTAAAGTGTGCTTCTTTTAAATGCAAATGGAATGTGATGACATGCATTAGCACTTTTTATCACAGTGAAATGTTGTTACCACATAATATTTTATCATTTTCCTTTTCTACCCCTGTATTCATACACTGAGTCAATCGATGGCTATCATCATCTCTCACTACCCTTCAATGTTTGAAAAAAAAGTCTTGTTGTAGCAAAGGATGAATTACTACAAAAAAAAATTGAAATGCATTCCAAAGTATTTCTGTTTACTCCAGAATGGTAATTGCACAGTAAAATATCAGGCAGTCTATGAAGATGCATGTATATGACTGAGAAAAGGGGGGGTATATGCTTTCCTCTACCTCTTAATTCTTCAGGAGTATTTTTAACTGAATTTAACACACACACACACACACACACACACACACACACACACACACACACATCTCCATACACTAACCAATTATATGGTAATTTAATATCTACATATATAATTTAATGATTGAGAAATTTCTGAATTGGCTTGTTTTGTGTTTTTTATAGATTTATTTGTATTAATTTAAATAGATGGTCTTTGTATTCGCGTATTAGTGCTTCTGTAGGCCAGAAAAAAATGTTGGATACCCTGGAGCTGTGGTGAGCTGCCAGTTAAGACCAAGACCCTTCAGAAAAGAAATGCCAATTCTTTTTTTAAAAAATTAATTTATTTATTTACTTTATGTCCCGGTTGCAGCCTCCACCATTCTTCTCCCATTTTCCACATCAGGCCCTTCTGTCCCAACCCCCAATCCACCTCTCCCGAGAAATGGCAGATCTACCATGAGTATAAACAAAACATGGCATACCAAGTGAAATGTAAGCTCTTAACCACTGAGCTATCTCTTAGTTTGTGGTTTTTGAGGGGTAAAAACATCAAAAAATTATATAATAATGTGTTACATATAATTGTAAAATATATAACACTTGTGTAATATATTATTTTAAGATAAGAATATCTTAATCCCTTTTTCATATAGAGATATATTTTATGTCAATTATATCCCATATCTGAAATCGAATAAATACCTTGTACTCCACTAGGTTAAATTATATTAATTTAATGAAGGCCCCAGGTAAGTTATTATAATCAATTGATGAAAGAATAATTAAACTTATATCCTTATACTGTAATTAGATTTGTTTTGGCACTATAGAAACATAATATTCTGACTAGAAAAATTTGATATATTATTCAAAGTTTCACTCAAAAGACAAGAACATACATCTAAATCCAGTTTACTATTCAATACATATTTTCTGAATTAAGTAAAGATGATTGATAAGAGATAATTTGAAAATAGTTAAGTACTAATTTTTAAACTGTAAAACCATTAGGTTTATGATCCAAAATGATCAGTGGATGTGCTTTAAGACTGTAAAAGTTCTTGAATATAATGAACCTCATACCAAAGTGTTAAAAAAAATTAGGCTATAAATGATAAAAAGGAAAATATACAAACACTGTGTACACAGTGCAATGTGCAGGGAGAGAAATAAACAAAAAGATTTGGAGTACTAATAGTTTAATGAGATACATATTTTTAAAGTCTATACTTATTAGGCTCATATGAAGCACCAGTAACAGTCAGATTGTTTTAATGTTTCTTGTGTTATTCTCAAAGCCTTGTATATCACATAATTAAGATTACTTCCTATACATTTGATCTGTTAATTATTCAGCTAATAAACATAATCAGACAGCCATTTACACAAAATTACACACATACAAAACATAAGTAATCTAAGTAATCTACTATGTCTTATCCTAAATATCTTCCTTAATACATAACATACTTGATCATCCATGCTAAACTTAATTTTATAACAGGATAAATATTTTAGAACTTTGTATAGTGGAGTGGAAAGAACTAGCCCACAGAATGCATCAACCTCTATGCTCTTTCACGTTACCATGTAACTTAGACAAATCACTTAAACTCATTAAATCCAGCCCCTATGTTCTCAGTAAAGATGTGCTATAATGACAATTCTACAGATTTTAAGGATCAAATGAAATGATGTTTCATGAAAAAAATTAACAAATACTCAAATATTCATAAACGTAACGCTAAAATCATAACATAAGCATAATAAGGACATTTCTAAATTAACTCACTTGTTTCTTGGCGAGACAAGGCACAGGGTCACTGTTAAGACTGATTAAATTACTCTATGAATATTACTTTTCTCCTTGTATGAAATCAAGTTAGATCTCTGGCACGTAGGCAACAAGGGTATGAAATAGAAACAGTAAATAGAAAGTACACAAATTATTCTACAGTCACAACTGACTTCAGGAGTATTTGCATGGAAATGATGAACAAACCTATGTTTTCTTGTATCATCTGTAACTCACCATTAAAAATATGTCAGTGGACCTTACTGACTCATCCTGTATAGGATATCACTGATGGAAAATGTTGTCCTCATTTCAAGATGGATTTGACTTTTGTAACTTTTGAATATGAACTAGAGTTAACCTTGGTGGGAACTGCATGGATAAAATGTTTGCTTTAAAAGTAAACCTAAGAAGTAGAAATATTATTCAGTGGAACAATGTTCATCCTATCTTAGATGAAACCAGTATAAAAATTTACTGATTTACTAATCAATTAATAATAAACAAAATAATATTAATACACATTTGAATCATAAGTATGTGTGAGTAAAAGAAATTTTGAAAATCTTTGAAGAAAAAGATTGTAACTTGTTTAAGTGTATTGCCCCCATTATTGTATCTATGTATATTATTATGTACAGAAAAAAATGGTATGACTTTAGAAAAATAGACATTATTATTATTATATTATATTTCATTTAAGTCTTCCAAGGGAGAAAAGCTGGATGCTAGCATATGAGTGAAGTCTTCTATAGAGAAATACAATAATGTATAGTTTCATCCTAGTTTCCCAGAGTTTATTTCCTCTTAACTTTGGTACTCAAATGATAGCTGTTCACTGGTAAAAGGCAAGGAAATGATACAAGTCAGTTTAGACAATCTCTGTTTACCATCGGCGAACTGGAAAGTCTCTTGTTTTCAGTCATTTTGCTTACAGAGCACAGACCGTGCCTGCACATTGTCACCGTGGATTATGTGACTGGATCTCGCTCTGTGGACCCTGCAAAGGCCGACTTCTCCCACTGTTATCATGGCCTGATCCATGTTCTTCTCTGCTTATCACAGGCAAGCTGACTCCCTTCCAGCTAACCAGGGTCTGGCCATTCTCCACGGAATGATTTCTGTTTCTAAGTCTCCTTATTTACAATGTAAATGTGCTGTTAGCCTTTCTGTCTTTTAGGATCAAGACTTTATCCAACAGAGATCCTATCTTCCTAATCTAGTGTCTTTCCAACTCATCTGTTTCTACTCTTGGATGAACCCTGCTAGGTAATTCCTTTACCGCACTACAAACTGCAAATCCCTCTCACGTTAAAGGTAAATGGTTAAGAAATAGCTCAGTGATATTTTAAATCCCCATAGACGTTTGTAAAGTCCAACAGTAACTCAGAAATAAGTTGAAGAAAGTGTTTCATAATTAAAACAGCTCCTATGCATTCTAGACATTATGGTGTGTATTCTAATCCAGATTTTACCCTCATAATTGACCTTCTGAACTTAAAAAAAATCAACACATACTTGCTGGATGAAGATAATTTTGTAGTATTTAGGTGATTCATATCAGGCCACTACCTGCCTGTATATAAAATATTTTTGAAGTGTCATGAAGCAATGTGAGGGCAATGGGCCCCCATATGGATCTTGACATTCAGCACCATGCCCCAAAATAAGAGAACAGCACAATATCTCCTCTGGGATAATATACCAAAAAAGAATTCAGTAAGAGAATTAGTTGGATATATTGAAGGAAAGTGTGAACCTTTGATTAAAACATCACCAATAACATGACTGAGGAAGCTTGAGTAATATTCTCCCTCTTTAGGTGCAAGATCCATTAGTGAGATTTCTTTACATGGTGGTACAGGAAGGTCCAAGTGGATTGGAAAGAGTTATTCCAGTGTCTGTCTTCCACATCAGAGCCAAAACCATTCCCAAAAGGGTGCCATCGTAGTTACTCCAAATATTCTTATCTGACTTGAGTTTTTTATCTCGGGGTACTCTCTCCTCAAGCAGTTGTATATATTTATAACTCACTACTTCTATCAGTATCGAAACATTACAATGCTAAATTAATTTAATTGGGTAAGCAATTAGATATTGCTTGTGTGAAGAGTAATATGCCTAAAGATATAAATAGAGAAAGTGCCTTTAAAGAAATGGAAAAGAAAAGTCATCTTGTGTTTTTTATTCTATAATGCTGCAGATAAAGCTTTCAAAGATGATGCGACCCGAATGTCAATGTACAAGATCATTATGTTTTTCTCTTACAGATAGAAAAAGTTTTCACAAGTTTTTTTTAAAAGAAATTTCTACCAACGTCATACATTTCACAGCCAGAACATTACCTGTTTTAGGACTTTTTTGAGTAATGTAAAGTTTTTTTGTTTGTTTGAGTAATGTAAAGTTTGTACCCTCAGAAAGAAAAGAACCGGAAGATAATTCATTCTTCCCTCCTCCCTTCTGAAATACTGCAAGTCTGTCTTAATGTCATTTAAGTGGAATATTTTAGGAGGTATTTGTAAGCATAAATATAAATATTGGTATCAAATGCTTTCAATAGTCTATGGGATGCTTTCATTCAATGGACACAGAATGCTTTATATTTTTTAAAAGACATGGAAGTCAAAGATTATTTGAAAATAAAAATTTTGTTGAACATAAAAATTCTAGAAAATTAATTTTATAATTTTCTAAGGAGTATCTATTTTGGTGGATTTCAGATCAGTTACAAGTAGGATTCACTGTATTTCATATTCCTATTATAACATAAAACGTGGGGTTCTGAATCATTTATTTTGTTTTAAACTCTTATTTCAATTTTAGTTTGTTTTCTATAGTTCTGGAGAATTTATCATTGCTGTACATATTCCAGCCTCTGGAAACTTAATTAATATAATAAGGTGAAATTTCATATTTGAAAATGTCAGTGTGAAATGGCTGGCACTTTTGAAAGTGGAGCCTGTGAGCTCCTCCAGGTAAGAGACAAGTAATTTTTAGTCCTTTGTGCTTACTTCTGACACTAACGTTTTACATGTCCTTCTGTGCTGACATGTTTAGTGGGAAAGAAGACAGTCCCTTGAGTCTAGAATTAAGAGGTCATCATAAGTATGGCCGTTAATTGAGCAGAAGCCAAATAACTACTGATACTCCTAGACTTGACAGTGTGAATGAACGGCTGCCCTGGCTCCTGTCACTGAGGAAGATTTCTAAGGAGTAATGGACATAAAGTTTCAAAGACTGCTGTCTGTAGACTGTACTTAAGGTAAACATATCCAGGTGCAAGGGGAGCATTGGCATTTCAGACGTATGAATTCCAAACAGTTTAAAGGAATATGGAAAAAACATAATTTAATACTCACTATTTAGCTGCAAAATTAATATCCTAGATAATCCTTAAAACAATCTTTCAATATTAGTTTTTATTTTGTACATGAATCAATGAAGGTACAGTAAGTTTCAAAATTAGTAGAGCTGAGGCTGTACTTGAACCCATATATCTGGTTCTGAAGGTCTTTCTCTTCTCTGTGGCTTGGGTAGGGTGGGGAGGATCATTTGCATATTGCCTGTTATGTAGGTTATTTTTAGGCTAATACTTTCTTATTTCTCTAAATAGTTTAAAATTGTATCTTCTTTTATTTCTTCTATTCCTGTGGACTTCTTTAGAAATAGTGGTTGATAGTTCAACTCTGTTTTATGTGTAAAGATCTGGACTTAGTGTGCAAATTAGCACTTACTTATTAAGTATAAGCAAAAATAAATTTTTATGAAACTTGATACTATAATATTAACTATTTTAGAAAACAAAAATTTATAGATACAGCCTGACTCATACTTAGTACAACTCCGTGAGGCATGTTTTGAATGCAGGAGTTTGCCTTTTTCTTTCTTTATTTTATATTCCCATACCACTACTGCTCCCTCTACTGCCCCATCTCCCAGTCCTCCCTCAGCCTATTCCCTCCATCTTTATCATCCCCCTTCACTACCCTGAGAAGGCAAGGAATCCCAAGGTAAGTCAATCAGTCTGGCATATCCAGTTGAGGTAGGACAGAGTCTCTTCCCCTAGTATCAAGTCTGAGAAAGTGTTTTTTTCACTAGACAGGGGCTTTGAGAAGCCAGTTCACACACTCAGGATAGAATCTGGTCTAATTGCAAGAGGCTCCAGACTGTCATCTACACTCAGAGGGTCAAGATCCGTTCCATAAAGGTTCTTCAGCTGTTATTTCGGAGTCTGCAAGCACCTCACAGCACTGACAGCCTACTCCATGGGTCTCCCCATCATCATCCTGATTTCTCCTCTTATGCAGTCTCTCCTCCCTCTCTTCACCTGGATCAGTGTTAGCTGTGGATCACTGCAACTGCCTCCATCAGTTGCTCAATAACGGCAATTAGCATGGACATTCATATGATAATAGGGAAAGGTCAGTTTAGGCACCTTCTCTACCCTCAGCTTGGACTCCAAGCTGGGCTCATCTTCTGGGCACTTGGATGTTCCCTGGTATCAGGTTTTTTCCTACTCCAACATAGCTCCTCTACCAGGATATCCACTTCTTTTCTCTCTCTCTCTCTCTCTCTCTCTCTCTCTCTCTCTCTCTCTCTCTCTCTCTCTCTCTCTCCAGACTCCCCATTCCTGTTCTACCATCCTGTTTTCTCATGTTCTCTTCTCACCTACCCTTGCCTCCTCAGCAATGATTGCAATTTTCCCAGGAATTCTTTACTATTTCTCTATTTCAATGGCATCTATGGATATTTCTCTGTTACCTGATTTCTGGGAGCAGAGAAGGCTGTGGACTGTAGCCTAGTTACCCTTTGCTTTACTTTTAAAATCCACTTATGAATGAGTGCATACCATGTCTGTCTTTCTGGATCTGTGTTACCTCAGGCAGGATGATACTCTACACATCTATCCATTTGCCTACAAATTTCAAGGTGTCATTGTTTTATGTTTGTTTTTCCTACTGAGTAGTACTCCATTGTGCAAATGTACTACAATTTTTTAATCCATTCTTCAGTTGGGGGCATCTAGATTGTTTTCAGGCTCTGGATACTGTAAATAATGCTACTATGAACATAGTTGAGCCGATACCTTTGGGGTAAGAATGTTTACCTTATGGGTATATGCCCAATCGTTGTATTGCTAGATTATTGAGTAGACTGATTCCCAGTTTTCTGAGGAAATTCCATACTGATTTCCAAAGTGGCTGTACAAGTTTACAATATAGCAGCAATGGAGGTGCCTTCCCCTTGTTCCACACCCCCTTCAACATGGGCTGTCATGTGTATATTTGATCTTATCCATTCTGACAGGTACAAGATGGTATCTCAGAGTTGTTTAGTTTTGCATTTTTCTGTTGGGTGAAGATGTTAAGCAGTTCTTTAAATGTCTTGGACTTTTGTTGAGAATTCCCTACTTAGTTCCGTACCCCATTTTCTAATTAGGTTCTTGGGTGTTTTGACCTCTAGCTTCTTGAGTTCTCTATATATTTTAGAAATAAATCCTCTGACAGATATGGGGTTGGTGAAAATCTTCTATTGATGATGTCCTTTGCCTTACAGAAGCTCCTTCGTTTTAGAAGTTCCCATTTATTATTTATTACACTCAGTGTCTATGCTACTGGTGTTATATATAGAAATTGGTCTCTTGTGCCAATGTGTTCAAGGTACTGCCCACATTTTTTTCTATCAGGTTCAGTGTAACTGGGCTTATGTTGAGGTCTTTCACCCACTTGGATTTGAGTTTTGTGCAGGATGATAGATATATATCTATTTGCATTTTTATCATACTACCATCCAATTATGACAGCACCATTGTTGAAGATGCTATGTTTTATCCAACAGCACCATTGTTGAAGATGCTATGTTTTATCCATTGTATACTTTTGGCCTCTTTGACAAAAATCAAGTGTTCATAATTTGTGAATTAATGGCAGGATTTAAATTCAATTCCATTGATGCACATGTTTATTTCTGTGGCAGTATTAAGCTGTTTTTATTACTGTACCTTTATAGTAGAGCTTGAAGTCAGGGATGGTGATGCCTCCCAAAGTTCTATTATGGAATAATGTTTTGGCATTCCTGGGTTTTTTCTTATTCCATATGAAGTTGAGTATTGTTTTTTTTAAGGTCTGTGAATAATTGTGTTGGTATTTTGATGGGGATCACATTGAATCTATAGATTACTTATGGGAAGATTGACAGTTTTACTGTTAATCCTACTCATCTAGGAGCATGGGAGATCTTTCCATTTTCTGATATCTTCAATTTCTTACTTCAGTGACTTAGATCTTGTCATATAGGTCTGTCACTTATTTGGTTAGAGTTACCACAAGATATTTAGTGCTATTTACAACTATTGTAAAGGGTGATGTTTCCCTGATTTCTTTTTCAGCCCTTTTATCATTTGTGTATAGTCTGGTTATTGATTTTTTGCTAAAGGCATTTATCAGCTGTAGGTGTTCCCTGGTAGAATTTTGAGGTCACTTATGCATACTATCATATCATCTGCAAATACTGAATAGTTTGCCTTCTTCCTTTCCAATTTGTATTCCCTTGAGCTCCTTTTTTGTCTTATTGCTTTACCTAAGACTAAAAAACTATATTTAACAGATATGAGGAGAGAGGACAGCCTTGTCTTGTTCCTGATTTTAGTGGGATTGCTTGAGTTTCTCTCCATTTAGCTTGATATTGTGATAGTTTGCTGTATATTGCCTTTATTATGTTTAGGTATATTTCCTGTATCCCTGATCTCTCCAGAACTTTATCATGAAGAGTGTTGTACTATTTCAAAGGATTTTTTAGTATCTAATGAGATGATCATGTGATTCTTTTGATATGTTCTTGAATTAAGTTTGGTGATATTTTATTGAGTATTTTTACATCATTGTTCATGACAGAGATTGATCTGCAATTCTCTTTCTTTGTTTCTTCCTTGTGTGGTTTGGGTATCAGGATGACTATAGTCTCATAAAAGGAGTTTGACAATGTTCCTTGTTCTGTTTCTATTGGGCAGAATAATTTGAGGAGTATTACAACTAGTTCTTCCTTGAAAATCTGATAGAATTCTTCAGTGAAACCATCTGTCCCTGTGCTTTTTTTTTTTTTTTAAACTTGGGATACTTTTAATAGCAGCTTCTATTTCCTTGAGGGTTATAGGTCTATTTAGGTCATTTATCTGGTCTTTATTTAATTTTGGTAAGTGGTACCTGTCCAGAAAGCTGTCCATTTCTATTAACATTTTCAATTTAGTAAAGTACAGGTTTTCAAAGTATGACCTTATGATTCTCTGGATTTCTACAGTATCTGTTATTATGGCCCCCTTTTCACTTCTTTTATTTTTTTTAATTTGAATATTCTCTGCCTTTTGGTTAGTTTGGATACGGGTTTGTCTCTCTTGTTGACTTTCAAAGAACCAGCTTTTGATTCATTAATTCTTTGTATTATTCTCTGGGTTTCAATTTTATTGATTTCAGCCCTGAGTTTGATTATTTCCTGCTGTCTACTCTTTCTGAGTGAGTTTGTTTCTAATTGTTCTAGAGACTTTAGCTGTGCAGCTAATACTCTTGAGTGTATTTCACTCCTCTACTAAATGTAGGCATCTAGTACTATGAATTTTCCTCTCAGGACTGCTTTCATTGTGTCCCATAAATTTGGGTATGTTGTTGGATTGGTTTACACTGAACTTTAGGAAGTCTTTAATTATCTTCTTTACTCCTTCCTTGACTTTTAATTGAACTTCCTGATTTTAGTGGGATTGCTTGAGTTCAGTGGTTCAATTGAAAGATGTTTGGTTTTCATGAGTTTGTACATTTTCTGTCTTCCTGTGGTTTGTGTTATTCTTGAACAGTAACTTTAGTCCATGGTGGTCTGATATGATATATGAGGTTATTTCTGTTTTTTGTATCTATTCATATTTCTTTTAAGACTGATTATGTGGTCAATTTTAAAGAAAGTTCCATTGGGTGCTGAGAAGAAAGTATATTCCTTTGTGTTTGGGTAGAAAGATCTGTATGTATCTATTAAGTCCATTTGAGTCATAACTTCTCTTATATCCCTTATTTCTCTATTTAATTTCTGTCTGGTAGAGTTATCCATTGGTGAAAGTTGGGTATTAATGTCTCCCACTAGTAATGTGAATGCCCCTGTGTTGAGGGCATCAATGTTCAGAATTAAGACTTCATCCTGATGGATTTTTCCTGACATGAATAAACAATGTCTATCCTGATCTCTTTTGATTGATTTTAGTTTGAAGTTTATTTTGTGAGATATTAGGATACCTACACCAGCTTGTTTTTTAAGTCCATTTGATTGGAAATCTTTCCCCAACCCTTTACTCTGAACCTTTGTCTGCCATTGAAGTTGTGGTGTGTCTCTTATATGCAGCAGAAGGATGGATTCTGTTTATATGTTGATTGTGCTAATCTCTTTTTATTAGTGAATTGAGATCATTGATATTAAGGGATATTAACTACCAGTGACTTTTAATTCCTATTACTATTGGTGAAAGTTTGTGTGTGTGTGTGTGTGTGTGTGTGTGTGTGTGTGTGTGTGTGTGTGTTTCTCTTTGGGTTTTTTTTGGGGGGGGATTATCTATTATTATTGGCCTTGTGGGTGTACCTAACTATTTTAGGTTGAAGTGTTTCCTCTAGTGCTTTTTGTACAGCAAAATTTGTGGGTAGGTATTATTTAAATCTAGTTTTGTCATTAAATATTTTGTTTACTCCATCTATGGTGATTGATAGTTTTGCTGGGTATAGATAGTAGTCTGGCATGCCAACCAGGTCTCTTAGTGTCTGTATAATATCTTACCAAGACATTCTGGCTTTCATTGAGTATTTTTTTTTATTGATCTTCATTCCTATATTACTTGGCCTTTTCCCTTTGTAGTTCTTAATATTCTTTCTTTATTCTGTAGGTTTAGTGGATTGATTATTATGTGGCGAGCAGAAATTATTGGGGGGGATCTAGTCTATTTTGGTGTTCTGTTAGCTTCTTGTATTTTCATAGGTGTTTCCTTCTTTATGTTGGAAAAGTTTTCTTCTATTATTTTGTTGAATATATTTTCTCTCTCTTTGAGCTAATCTTTTACTACTGTTATTCTTAGGTTTGGTCTTTTCACAGTATTCTATATTTTCTGGACGTTTTATGTTATGACTCTTTTGGTTTTACTGTTTTCTTTGACTGATGTATCTATTTCTATTATCAAATCTTACACACCAGAGATTCTCTCTTCCATCTCTTACATCTGTGGTTTAGTTTGTTTCTTCAGATTTTTCTATTTTCAGCATTTCCACAGTTTGTGTCTTCTTTATTGCTTCTATTTTAATTTTTTAATCTTGAAATTTTTTCTTTACCTATTTGCTTTTCATTGGATTTCTTTATTTACTTTGAGGGATTTGTTCATCTCTTCCAATTTTTTGTTTGCCTCTCTTAAGGCTTCTATTATCTTCGTAAAGATATTTAAGGTTGTTTCTTCTCTTTCTTCTGCATTGCCATGATCAGATCTTATCGTTATAGAACTACCAGATTCTGGTGGTGCCCTGCTGTTCTTTATGTTGTTATATGTATTCTTGCACTGTCTTTTACCCATTGCTTCCTTGAATCAATGCAGGATTTGTCTCTATCTCAGAGAGCTGATTTTGGTCAATTTGTTCTGGGTGTGTCTGTGTTTCAAGAAGCATCTCTTGGTTTAATATGGGCTCTTGATCTACTTCTGTGTCCCAGTGAGCTGTTCTTGGTACAATCTGAGCTATCTGCTTCTGTGTCTCAGGGATCCAATCTTGGTCCAATATGAGCTCTTTATCCAGAAGGAGCTCTTGATCCTATATGAGTTCTTGATCTAATAGGTGCTGGGGAACTGTAGGTCTCACGTAACAGACGAAAACACTGGGTGACGAGGTGGATCAGGGGTTGTGATGGAATTTGTAGATGGGGATATCCAGTGAATTTTTCACTGGGGAGTCTGGCCTCCAGAGATTTTCCCTGATGGTCTTAATTTAGAGGAGATATTAGTGAGGTGGGATTCCAAGGGTTGTGTTACAAGGCCTGGGTCACTAATACCTGGCTCTCCAGCTGGTGTCACTCACCTCTTGATCTAATAGGTGCTAAGGAGCTGTGGGTCTCATGTAGCATCTGGGATTGCCAGGTAATGAGGTGAATTGGGAGTTGAACTTGGATTTGTAGATGGAGGTGTTCAGCAAACCCAATTGTACTGGCCTGCAGGGTTTTTTTTTCCTGCTGACATGAATTCAGGCACAGGAGTTTCCTTCTTAACACTTAGAATCTTGAAAACTGTTGAAGATTGACATAAATAGCCCCTTTCCTCTGGTTATTTATTTGAACAAGATTTCAATTTCTAACCTTCTCCCTGCACTCCCCCATAATTCCTCCTTACCTACTCCTCACCCATCTCACAGAATGCTTTGACACTATTTACCCACCCTGCACTGTGCTGTGGCACTATTTATTCAATCTGCACTGTACTGTGACACTATTTACCCACCCTGCAGTGTGCTGTGACACTATTTACTCTATTTCTGCATTCTTAGTGCTCTCTCTCTCTCTCTCTCTCTCTCTCTCTCTCTCTCTCTCTCTTTTAACTGCTGTCACCCATGATCTTTCCAATAGAGCACTTATTAGGTAAGCCAGCATTTCCACAAAGCCTGTCAAGACAGTTCTGTGTTTATGAGGACCAAAGTGTCACCCATGCTCCAGATAAGCTTGCTAGATGATGTAGTCACCCACCTGGGATATCCACAATAGCGTGCCTTCAAAAAACTTGTGTTTGCACAGACAGCTCTTCAGTAACAGTGGGAAATGATTTATTCAGGGAGAAATGAAGATTAGATAAACTCTGAGTCATTTCACAAAATGAACTGTAATAGACAGCAAGGAGTAAATCTTAACTCCAGGGACTTTATTTCTAGAAAACAGATTCAACACTGTGGTGGGATTCAGGTGTCAGCTGATAAGATCAGAGGATGCTTACCCAGGGTCCCCGGCCCCTGAAAGGAGTATGGCCAACCCCATTGATAAGGGGCTGATGGGACCCTGGAAAGCCTGTTTTGCATGGTTCCTGGCTGCTGGAGAGACTGGTTTGGAATCCATTGCTCATCGTTCCAGCCTCCAGTCCCTGTTCAGGCTCCACTATAAGCTGTTACCTGTATTGTGAGTGTTGATTTATATTTTAATAAATATTAATCTTGGACTGGTGCCTTGTAAGTAAAACTCCGCCTACACAACACCTTTCTCCTGATCTGCTCATTGGCTACATATTCTCCCTGCTTATTATCTTCCATAAACAATTACTGAGCATTTACTTGGTGCTACTCATGATGCTATTTGTTCATGGTGTAAAATACAAGGTAGCCATGCACAGTGTACGCATGTGATCCAAGAATTCAGATGAAAGAGGCAAGAGGACCAAGAGTTTAAAGTCAGTCTCAGCTACATGTGAAATTTGAGGCTACGGTGTAAAACATGAGACCCTGTAGCAAAACTTCAAGAAAGCAAACCAAAATTAACAAACAAAGCAAAAATAGGTCAGGTTGTGTTTGTGTCTTTGGAAGTTAACATTTTTGTCTATATTATAGCACTGGGTACATTCTGTTATAGTGAATCATGTAGATAAAGCAGAGACATGATGAGAATTATTGACTCAGCTGACTGATTTCTCCATTATACTTTACAGTTTTAGAATGGAAAAGCTTGGTCAGTTTTAAATCTCTGGCTCATATGTCAACAGTTCCTTATGTTCAAGACACACACACACACACACACACACACACACACACACACACAGACGTATATGCCAATTTGTATGAGTAAGTCCAAAGATATGCAAACTTCCAATTACTTTTCACCTAATTTACAAAAAGCAAACGCATTGCTACATGCTAGACAGCCTTCTATGTACACTCTGAAACACTTGTTCTCATTTTTATTCTCACCTGCAGTAAGTCTGGCCTCTCTCACATCGTCTTCACTACGGAGACAGGCCAGCATCCCCATAACCACGGGGCCTGTGCAGTTGCCTTATGTCTATCCCTAGAATGCTTCTCCGGGAGTAAGGAATACTCAGCTCTTACACCACCATCTGTGCTCTATTCAGAGGCTCAGCAACCTCCCACACTGGAGTTGACCTTTGCTGCCTTGCTGAGTAATTTTCTATCTTTTACTACAGTGCACTTCCTTCAGAATGCTTGTCACTGAATAAAATAGCATAGCTGTCTCTAATCTGACAAGTCACTGCCTTCCTGAACTTTTAGCCTAACACATAAAACTAGAAAAAAAGGAAGAAAGGAAAAGAAAGAAAAGACGAGACAAAATTTGTATAGATCCCTTTGACTACCTCTTCAAGAAAGGAGGACTAAGATCAGAATCTTTTGAGATTATCTATTTTATGCAACAAACAGATCAAGTGCCGTCATTAACTCTGCCTGTGCTAGTAGCTCTGGTAGTACACATACATGAATTGCTTTCTTTGTAGTGGGAAGTTGTTGAATTCCTATGAATAAATGTATACAATGAAAGAAAGACTACCTCTCATATTAATAGTGATAAAATGGGCTAAATACACAAGTGTAAAATTCTTAATTGATTACGGTCAAGAAGGGT
Source organism: Phyllotis vaccarum (assembly GCA_033318265.1). Lineage (NCBI taxonomy): Eukaryota > Metazoa > Chordata > Mammalia > Rodentia > Cricetidae > Phyllotis > Phyllotis vaccarum. Next base: position 93,380,670 of record JARWLC010000015.1, on the reverse strand, counting down.
GCAGAAAAAATTGGAATGCTTAACTGAAGGCAATGCCCACAGTTACTTCTAAACCCATTCTAAACAGGAGAATCCTTGTTTAGCTAATATTTAAGAGCTGGGTTTGCTAGATGCTTGAAGAAGAATATGGTCAAAACAGCTATTCAGCTACAATTTACTCAGCACTATATCTTTTTGAGTGGCTTTAAAGGGCATAGAAAATCACTCCTTCTCGCTACAACTTTATAGAGAAGACCCAAGCTGAAAGTTACTTACTGGAAATGCTTGGGGCCAGCTCTATGTAAGGACTCTACTTTACAATTCTGGAAATATTTGCAGTTTTTACAGGTTGAGCTTCCTTAAGTAAAAACCTAAAAGGGAAGGATTTTGAAAATAAAGTTTAAGGTTGCAAAGCATTTGGGATTTTGCATTTGAAGTTTAGGGCTACTCGTTCCTTATTAGTCATGCAAATGGAAACAGTTCTAATGTGAAACTTAATACAAGTTTTCTAAGCTGAAATCCCTAAAAAAGAAAATGTGAAACATAGAAAGACAAGTGATGTATCTTTTAAAATCAGTTGGGAACTTAGACAAAATTCGGTATTTTCCTGAAAGCTGAACTTTAAACGGGACTGAATGAGTGACGATAACTGTTGTAATAATGTTCTGTGCTTTCGTTTGCTTGTTTGTTTTTGTCAACTTGGCCAAAGATAGAGCTGTTTGAGAAGAGGAAACCACAGTTGAGAAGATGCCTCCATAAGACTGGCCGCTAGACAAGCCTGTGGAGTATTTTCTTAGTCATTAATGTGGAAAGACCACCCACTTTATGCAGCGTAACCTCTGGGCAGCTGCTCTTGGAATGTGTATGAAAGCAAGCTGAGTAAGTAAGCAGCACTCCTGAATCGCCTCTGCAACAGCTCCTGCCTCCAAAATCCTGTCTTGAGTTCATGCCCTAACTTCCTTGGATAATAGACTGTAAGTTATAGTACCCCAAGTTGGTATTGGCTATGATGTTTCATCACAGCATAGGAACAATTTTGCTTCGTAGTATCCAGCACTAGGTCAATACTCAGCAAAACATGTCCATTTGTACAATAAGTGTTATTTAAAGAAAATTTATTTAATCGGCCCACCAGCAGATAGAGTGAGGTAAATACACACTTTTAATCTGTATGCTTGGCACTTCACTAAACACTCAACTAATTGTAAAGATCAAAGCACATTCAGTACAAATGTCTTTCAAAGATAGTCCTTTTAGACAACAAGTCAGTCCTTATCATCCACCTGGGATTTATTGGTTCAAGGGCAGAAGCCTTGAGATTCCAGTACTCAACAGTGAGCTATAAAATAGCCCAGAAGGGTGGGGAGTAAAGAGGCACAGGACCTTCCTTCCTGGCTCTTTAGATTCTAATCTCTTTCTAATTTTACTTTTGAAATAGTCAACAAGGTGAGCAATAACAACAATTAAGGAAAACAAGTTTAAAAATTTATTTGGGGACAGAAGCTTACTGAATTAAGTTTCTCTTAAATGCCGCCACCTAGTGTTCATGAATCAACCTCTTGCAATTCACTTAAACATGCTGGTAGTGTGGATGTAATGTTCCCCAGCTTCCCAGAGCCCAACAGCACAAACACAAATTATCTTCTGTTCTTAAGTATTTAAAGAAACGTATTCCAATATCTAAAATAATACCAAAATGGGGAGGAACCAACCACACTATCTGAAAGCTAGGACCAGACATCTTACACTCCACAAAGCACAAACACCTTCTAGGGTCAAGTAATCACAAGAGACCTTCATTTAGCAATTACTGGGTCTAAAAATTCTTGGTTTACTAGAGTACAATGAACACTTCATCATTCAGGAGCTCAGAAACCTTTTAAAGATTAACAAATCCTTTTTAAAAACACATTAAGAGAACGGTGGTAGATTTAATGTGATAAAAATCAACAATAGCAGGACAAGTAGATAAAAAGCCACGATTGTGGTGGTATATTCAATAAAAATAATCTGAAATATCAGAAGACAAAGCCAAGCCATGGAAGTCAGGGAGGGGCTACTCATGCCTTTAATCCCAGCACCTTGAATGCAGAGATCCTCTGGATCCCTGTGAGTTCAAGGCCAAGTAGATGGAGGCTATGCTGGCATCCACCTTTAATCATAGCTCTAGGAATATTCAAAGATGAAGTAAAATAGCTGTGCAGGGAAAGAAACATAAGGCAAGAGAAGGCAGAAGCCTTCCCTTCTGCTTTAAATGTCTAGATGTCCAAAGTCTTTTGATGTCTTCAATATTGGTTTTCTGTAAAGATAAAAACAGAACCCTGTCCTGACCTTTGTTTAGTGAGTTTTTTTTTTTCTTACAACTTAAATGTAATAAAAAGTTTCTGGCTCAGACTAGCCCCAAGGTCCAGACCTACTTGCAGACCCACTGCCTCTTACCCCCAAATAATCACACATAGGCTTATATTAACTACATGCTGCTTAGCCTATATCTAAGGCATATTGCTAGCTAGCTCTTGTATCTCAACTCAACCCATTTCCATTAATCTGCCTTGCCACCTGGCCCATGGCTTACCTGAATTCCTTTATATCTTCTTCCTCAGCAGCAGCTCACAGAATCTCTCCCTGACTCTGCCCTTCCCTTTATCTATGCTCAGATTTCTTGCCTACTTCTAAGATATCTTGTGATAGGCCAAAACAGTTCCTTTATTAACCAATGATATTTACAACATACAGAAAGAAATCCCACATCATTTGCCCTATTCTGTCTAATAAAAGAGGAAGGTTTCAATTTCAACACAATAAAATTTCATATAACAAGACAGCTATCAAGCAAGAATTATACTTACAATTTCTAATATATTTGTATTTGGCAAAATTAAAGATAATATTCTATTATCTACCTTATCCTTGTAAGTCCAAAGTTTCATAACTAATTTACCTTTTACTATAACAAAGAAAACTAGCTATCTAATCTTCAACTGCATCAAAGACCACAGAAGTATATATTATCCAAGTAAACAGGAAGTGCATGCAACTTCCAAATTCTGGAAATGAAAAAAGATGACAGCTGGCTACCTGGACAGTCAAGCAAAGTTCTTCTGTATTGTTGGGGCATCTATTTTCATCCTACAGGCCTAGGGTCTCTGGCACACATTTTTTAAAGCAAGAAATTTGTAGGACTATTCCATTCATTTTGGCTTAGGTCACCAGTTGTTTCTCCCTGTGTACAGAAGATTGTCTGGCAGTTTTCTTTGTGAATCTGAAACTTAAAAGATCATCCCAGCTTGTTCTGCCAAAGTTAAGCATGGCTATTTTATACAGCATACTGTCAAACAGTTGAGAAGAGAATACTTTCTTGCTCAGTGGCTATTATTTGTCACAATGTTAACTTCATATGGCCTTTCTTTAATGCCAATCATTCTCTTGAAGTAGATTGGTGCAACCAGGAAAAGATGTATCTCATGGTTAATACAAGTCTAAATTCTTAAAATATTTTCAATGCCATGCTCTGTAGATCTCGGAAGTGTTTGAAATATATCTTTATATATTTAAATCAAACCTCACTAACATGACTATAAGTTTTGTTATTATAGATGACAATTAATTTGTATTTATTAATTATACATTAAAAATTTAAATGAGTTACACAAACCTAATACCTTAAATAAGAGTAGAAATATACATAGAGTATAAAAAATTAACCTTAATTTTGTATTATCAAATCAAAATCTATACCAATGTAAAATATTTGGGGATTAACAGTTGTTTTTATTTGGATCAAAGTAGATTTAATAATTTGTTTTTTATTGTTTCTATATCATAACCACTTTTTACCTTAGAAAGAGTAAACAAACACAAACAATTTATGGGAATTTGGGATAGCTTTCCATAAATTACTTCCTGCTGATTATGGGCACTGATAATCTTATGGGGGTCCTGAGTCTGGATCATCTTAGTCAGCAGCCTTGAAGTTGGTGTGGTCATCTCTTCCCATCAGAAATTTTGGGGGGATAGGGTATTTCTTGATCAGACCTTATTTTCTTTAACCTGGAATAAATCCATAGCCCTTAATTTTCTGTGGAAATTAAAAGAAAATCTGTTTGCCAAAGTAGCCTATCTTTTGATTTCAATTTTAAAGTCAACTTATTTATAAAATGTATAGGTTGGATTAATCTAGCAGCGTTTATAATCAAGTGTCTTTTAGCAGATCTTACTACTTCCTTTGACATAAAAAAAAACTCAAAGACAGCACAATAACAGAATATTCAGATGCTCTTTGTAACTTTCATCTTTACATAGTTTATTACTTTTTTACTCTATTTCTTTTTAAAAGACTTTATACTTTGTCCTTTTTGTTTTGTCTCTCAAGCCTTTTTAAAACCTTTGATACTGATGTGATTTTTTTAAAAACAAAACTCTTATTGCTTTATGATGATGACAATTCCATTATTACCTTGTGCTAGAAGACCTGGTAGACCCATATGGGCTCAGATGTGTGCTATATATATATGGGATGATTCATATTATTGATTATTTCTTATAATAGAGTGCTATATATAAGGAATGATTCCTATTCTTGATTATTTCTTATAACAGAATGAATAGTGAAGTTAGAAATTCTACAGTCAGCAATTTCAATGGCCTAATAATCCTTTTACATTGTGAGTTAGCATTTTCAAGCCAGAGATTTAATTATTATTTACCAAGCTTCTGAATCTGGTGCCATTTTATTTACTACTGAAGTCAATTTAAAAAAAAAATAGTAAAGGTTTCCTTTGGCCCTTGGATCACTTTTGTAAAGGATCCATTTTTTTCCTACTTTTTCAATTCTATCCCAAGCATTCAAGACTGCCATTCAGCATAAATCCAGGTTAGAGTTATCATATAAAGATTGTCTATATTAGAATAATCTCCCTCTCTGAAGAAGTTTGCCTTGGGATATTTCTATTTATCATTTCACCAGGTCTTCAACTGAAATTGAGGCCCAGCCTATAGAATCACTGTAGCCATGTATGATTTCTTTACTATTCATCCAAGTGACTATTCTTAGCAAACATTCATTATAAAAATGAGCAAAAACATGACATTAATACCTCCTTTTTATCATCTGCAGCTAATTATAACACATGTTGAAGTAATGTTTTAGATAGACAGTAAGAGAGAGAGAGAGAGAGAGAGAGAGAGAGAGAGAGAGAGAGAGACATGCAAATGCTTTCAGATGCAGAAACTCTTAAATACATCTAAACTGGACCTGGAGAGGTAGCTCAGAAGTTAAGAGCCCTTGCTGTTCTTCCTGAGGGCCCCAAGTTGAGTGGCTCAAAAAGCCCGTACTTGAGTTCTCAGAGATTTGATATCCTCTTTGGTTCTCTACAATGAGCATTTATTTCAGCCATCTAGTCTTGTGTTACTTCCTAGATAGTGAGCTTCTAGAGAATCTGTCTTAATTCCTTAAGACTTTGAGAAGCAGATTGTCCAACTCAGTCCTCTATAATCCATTAATTTGTCTGTACAGATAATTTTTTTTTATTTTGTTGCAGTTATAATTCATAGTGGAACAGTTTGAGAGACCTCCTTATGTCATGTTACCAATGAAATACTGCAAATATTAATGCAAATTTAAATGTAAACAGCCCTTCTAAAACAACTTAGAACCAAAAGCAAAAATTTCTTTATATTTTCCTCAGGAAACTTGGTAATTAAAAATTGTTGAGTACACAACCATTTTTTTTATTTTATAGTTTGAAGAGTACAATTATAATAATTACTCATAAGTTTTTAGTATTTCCAAGGCCTAAAGAAAATGCCACTGAGTCAAAAGAGCTTAATGTCTTATTTTGACTCAACATTATTATTATCAGTAACTACATTGTATTTAGATATTGGAATAATAAAAAAATTATGTAATAAATAATAACAAGTGGAATAGTGGATCAAAATAAAGCAACTGAGTTAAAAGTTAAATATATTGGAAGTAGGAAAATATGTGGAACTTCAGACAGACACTATTTGTCTTGGATTATTCTTACCAGGAAAAAGATTTTCAAAGTTATATTATTACAGAACAAGCATCCATACCCATCCTTAATAGTTAATAATTTATATTTTTTAAATTAATATACATATTTTGCTTCCATAAACATGTATATCCATACTCATACATATGTGTATACTTACAGTGTTTTATATTCTAATATCCTGCCTTACTTTATAAATATAGACTTAATGGCCTGTTTAATTTGTTACAATGCCACTCATAGGTCTGTAAATATTAAGTCATTGTGAATAGAAATATTGAAGTTGTGGAAGAAGTAAGTTCTGGAACAATTTTCTCTGGAACTAGTCAATAAAAGTAATATATAAATTTACATATAATTTTTATAGTTATGAAATCTTTTAAAGGAATCATGTCATTAAAATATTCTGACCATGTACTCATACTGTTCAACTTAAATGACAGTAAATAATCCTAATCGGCAATCTATTTTTATTGTTATATTAAAGTATATATACAGCACCGTTTGGAAGTGTGCCACAATTAAAAATATAACCTACATACTGTCAACTTAGGTTAAAATTTCTAAGACATATGAAATTCTGTCAATCAACATGATAAAGAATTCAAATAAATTAAGAGTAACCACTTTTATTGCTATATATGAAAATATTCATCAACTGAGATCTCCCTTAAGAAATCGAGACAACCATAAAAATATTATAAATCACCCAGGTGTGCAAACTTATAGAACTTCATGAAGTCAGTGAATAAAACCTATCTCTAATTTTGAAAACTAATATTAGTCATTCTATAAAAATATTCACATTTTTATTGAACACAAGGAAAAATCTAGGTTACTCTTGTCACTATTAGCATTTGGCTGTATTTTGTGACTGGTGACAGCATTAGAGTCCACATAAAGTGATATATATACAAAACAGCATAGGGTAATTTTTCATAAATAAAAGTTACAATACATAAACAAATATGACAATATTTATAAATGTTGCACAATAAATGCTCAATTAGAATTATATATTAACTCCAAGATGAATAATTATCTATTTAGATTAAAAATAGTCAAATACCCAAACTTCTTATCATTACACACAAGTGAAGATTTAAAAATAATATGGGCCTGCTGTGGTGGCACATACCTTTATTCCAGAGCTTGGGTGGCAAAGGCAGAGGCAGGAGGATCTCTGTGAGTTCAAGAACTGGCTTATTAGTGAGCTCCAGATGCAAAGCACTGCATAGTAAGACCCTGTACCAAAAATGAAAAAAAAAATGGCGATAAACAATATTGAAATATTTTACCTTCCAAATCACTAATTTGCTAGTTTTTCTAGTGGTAGTAATTTAAAACTATTTTAGGAAACTAAACTCTTCAAGCCTTTCCTATGGTAGTGCACATGTTTTATTGCTTTCTCTTCTCAATATGGAAAAACTGAGAAGAAAGTTCTCAACTCTGACACTTGTTTTATCTATAAACCTCATTTCTGCATAATTCTCATTAAAATATCTACCATATAAGAATAAAAAGATAAATATATGATAATCTACCTCAGTATGACAATAAGAAACACTTTAAAATCAAAACAAAAAATGGACGTTCTGAAAGGAAATACAATAAATTATAGCAAACATGGCATGATTATTAAAATATTTGACTGATGTGCAAGAAAATTTAATAATCTTCATGATTTCATGATAAGAAGCTTAATTAAACAATAATGTAAAATAAGACAGAATCTATTTTTCTCAAAAAATTATAAATAAATGCATATTCCAAAATGTTAGTCTGTGGTTATATTTAATAAGTAGGACTCTCACATGTTTTACCTGGCTTTTGATATTTAGAATTTTCTAAAGTTTGCACAGAAGGCATGCCTAATAACATGCACTGTTGACTTGTAAGTAATACAGTTGAAAATGCTTCTGAGGGGAAAAGAGAAAGAGGTAAAACAGTATTGATGAGGGGCTTGACCTTTCTTCAGAAAGGCTTATTGCTCATTCGGTCTTTTCAATGGGCATTGATGGGCTTTCTGATCCATTTTATTCCATCAGCTAGAAGCAGACGTCCTGAGATAAGTCAGTCATGATCACTTTCCTATAAACCTCGGGAGTCTGCAGAGGCCATGTCAGTACAATTGCAGTAGACTGGGTCTAACGTCACATTAAAGAGCACTAAAAAAGTGCTAAGCTGAGGTAAGGGAAGGTTTTAAAACACAGGCAGAAAATTTTCACATATAAATTTCAAACAAAAATATTTTCAGGCTGGGAAATATAGTATGAGAGACGCTTAGAAACATGGTTTAAATAAAACTGTTGTTGATTATGGCTTGCTTGCCATACTTGCTCACAAAATTTTCTAATGACCACTCAATGTCCCGACTATGTCATTTAAAACAACATCTGCATGGTTACTGCCACACTTTTACACTGTGGCTGCAAACAAGATCTCCTATGGCCAAGAAACTTCCAAATGTGTTCATGACCTTAATCTGCTTTGTGTTGGTATCAAGCCATCAATTGCGCAACACACTACTTCATTTCCGACAATGTATGCTACTTCATTTTCAATATGTCTAGCATCCTATTATAATAAATAAAAATAGGAAACAGGGAAAACGATAGGAAGAGAAATGAAAAGTTTCAGAATGTTATCATCTAAACAAGATACTTCGTGTTTCATATTTTCATGCATTTATAGGCATCACAAAGCGTCTTGCCCCAATTCACCTTTGAGAGTTTGCTTCCCACTTGGTGGGTGTAGCATCTGGCACCTATAACAAACAATTGTGTATGCAAGCAAATAGCAAGTAATGTTGAACAAATTATAGCAAGTGTTATGTTTTATGTGAAAAGTAGGGTGTCTATAGACTGTACAAGAAAGTATCTGAGAATTCATCATGGAATAATTTATATAGAAAAATCAGGAAAAAATAAAAAAAACTAGAAAATAAATTAAAATAAGGTAATTTGCTATACGTCCAATTAACTTAAATTACTTAAATTCGAATTTCTAAAATAAAGCAAACAAGCTTATAAATTTCTAACTCAAATGAGGTACATTGATTTCACAAAAGATCTTACTGAAAAATGAAAACTAGTCTAACAGCCTAAACCAGACTTATTTCACCTACAGTATAATAAAATATAACAGTAGCATTTGATAGGAACATTTAAGTTATATTTGATGTTTATCTAAAGATAAACTCAGAATGTCTAGCTGCTTTTATTGACTCCTCAGACTCCATAAACCTGATGAGTAATGAATTAACAGGAAAGGATCCCCTATTCTCCTGAAGTGTATTTGCTGGCCCAAGATTTCTTCTAGTTTCTGAATTCTTATTTAATATACATAACAATTCTGAAATTTCTGCCTTTATCTGAAAGCAGGTTAAAGGAACATTCCTTATCTTGGGATGGCAAAACATCCTCGAAAAATCCCAAAACAGCTAGAGGCCACACAGCAGTCTCTGGAGACCTTCTGTTACTTTTGTTGTATTTACTCAGTGTTGGAAAATCTCTATCCTATGTAGAAGGGTCAGAAGGCTTGCCAACAAATGAGTTATATATACACAGGCACTGGCAGGAGGCTTTGGGAAAGGCAGAGTAAGCTTTCTCACAAACCTGAGTTGCTCTGTTTAAGACGTAAGAGTGTATGCTCCAAACTAATGATCAAAGGGCTCTAGATGGCAAGATGAACCATGCATGAATAAATGTAAGAACGGGTAAATCATCTTTAATGAAACATTGTTTGATATAAGGCTATCAGTGATATACTTCAAATCAGCAATACCAGTAAAAAAAAAAAAATCTCAAGGACAGAAATCATTGTGCACAGCAGAAATTATATTCAACCATAAGACTGGAAACATTAACTATGTATGTGCACATTAATTTAAAGAAATGTGTTTGTATAAGTACGTTATACCATGTGTGTCTAGATATAAATATGCTCACAAACAAAAGCAAATGATTAACTTTAAGCAACTACATAAGAATATGGTATAAAAAGTTCATTGACTTCCAGATAATATGGACATTTTTAATTTCTTGATGTTGGTTCTGTGTATTTTCTGGCTATTCTAGAATATATGGGTGTTTTTAAAATTTAATCTGTTTTGCTTTGCCTTACCTTTTTTTCTTTAATTTTGTATATCCCAGGGTGTCTTCAGGTTCACTATGAATCTATTGCTGCCTTTGAAATTCTGACGCCTCTACCTCCTCTACCTTGTAAGAGCTGAAGAAAGAAATTCTTCATGGGCAAGAGAAAGGAGAGAGACCACTGTCTCTTTTTCTAGATTAAGACTAAATATTCTTTAGTAGATTAGATACATGAAGACAGAAACCAGTTCAGTCATTGTAAGCTCTGATTTTTTTTTTTCTGCTGGCTATGGAGAACACACCAGAAAAGATATTTACTGTTGCATTTATGGTCCCCTTGGTTATAAGAAAAGTTGGAGCTGGAAGGAATTTGAAGGACCATTGGGTCAGAAGGAAAACCCAGTAACTAGGAAGTGCAGTGTGACAGCACCCTGACGAACACAGTCTGAAGGCTCTTCTAGCTTGGTACTCAAGAACACCTTCTCACTTTCTCACCGAATTAATCTAGGGAACAAGACAGAGAAAAAAGGAGGCCATGTCCTCTTCTAGGGGAGAAAGGATTTGCAATGAACTCAGTAGAACCTTTGGAAAAAAAAAAAAAAAAGAAAAAAAAAAAAACCCTAAGAAAAACCTTGGACTCTCTGGCTGCCAGATTAAACAAAGTAAAAGATGTCGTTTATTTTACTTAAGTCAGCTCGGTTGATTCATAATACGAGTGGTAAAGGCATCTTAGAGGACAGGTCAGGGATCACTAATCCTTTCTTAGTGCCTTTCTTATCTTGTTAGACTTAAGCTAAAGGAAAAATAAGCTAATAAGAAACCAAGATGCTTACAGAGAACCAAAATGCTTTGGAGACTGCTGAAGGTGGAACATAGTTACAACTGAAACTTGAAGTAACAGCTTTACTTCCATTAGGTGCAATAAAAGAATACTGTGTTGAAATGTGAAATATCTGGCAATTATAACCATTTTTACATCCACGGAGATTACCTTCTAGGTGGTCTCCCATTCTCCCAAACCTCATTCTTTCACGTCGTCTTTCACACTGTTCAGTCTTTTCCAGATGCCTGCTGCAAAGTCAGCCTCAGAATTTTCTAGGGTTCAAAATAAATAGTTCTGGGGATCAGCTAGTGAGTCTTCCAGTGTCTCATTTGCAAAGTAACTGTTGAGAACCATGCCCTGAAAGCTCTTATGTAACAAGCATTGTACAGTACAGGCCTTCTGGAATCTGGCCCTAAGCTAGGGTTTTGATCTGTTCTTTATCTCTCTCTTTGCATCCAGACAAATTGTAGATGATCCTCCAATGTCCTCATGTACCTCCATTTTTCCTTGGCCTTTTTAGCCTGTTTTGCCAGTGTTTGATACCCTTGGAATATTCTGAGTCTGTCTTGTAAATCCCTGGCTGTTAGCTCACACAAGAGATTCTTTTGGCTGAGCATCTGCCTGTGGTGTACTAATTAGTATCACTTGGGAGAACAGTTATTCTGAGTATTATGTCTCCAATCACTTTTTAAACACTTTATTCTTTAAACTTTTCAGTATTTTTTTTATAGTCTAGTCTCCATGTACATGCCTATGGGGTCAACATTGCAGAATTAATTGAAATAAATGAATTATGGGCTTTGGAATTTAATAGTTTTAAGCTTAAAATACTTTGTATGATTTTCAGCAAAAAACTTGACCTCTTTCAACTCATTTTATTTTTCTTTTTCAGAAGTAGGGACATTATCCCTGAGTGAATGTGCATCTAAGTAAAACAGTATAAATTTCAGATTTTTTCCCCCAAGCCAAACTATGTCCAGCTTTATTAAAGATACTTATCCTAAACAATCATGATATTTCAGGCAGGACATGGGCATATAATCATTAATAGTATACAAGGACATCTAAACTCCCTTTATACATAGACTACCAAACTCATAATGCCACTATAAAACCCAACTAAGTTTTCATTCTATGCTGTGAAATAAAGGAAAAACTTAGAGGAGGGTTGACATCTCACATTAGGGATGTTATTTAACAACTTTTCACAATCTATTATAAGAAGAAAAAACACTGCTCTTCTGAGGACAATCAATGATGTCACTGTAAAGTCCCAATTTCCCAATATACTGGCAAAAGCAAATCCATAGGGCCAGGTTCCAAAGGTCTCTGGTTTTTAAGGGGGCTAAGTACAGGGGGTGGAAGATATTGAAAATAAATTCTGAGTTTTCTAACACCTCAAGGCATTTTGTGTCATGATGACCACCTATGTCAACACTAGGGCATCTCTCCTGGTAGTCAAGAGGAATCTTTGAAATTATTAGGGAAAAAAAAAATCAACGGGAAAAATTTAGTTAGTGACACATGCTCATCCTCAGATTTGTATTTTACTTATTTTTTTTTTAAAAAAAATATGACATTTTACTAATTCCTTAAAAATTCTACACAGTATATTTTAATCATAATTCATTCCTCACTATACTCTGTTACCTGGCTTCTTTTAGTGTCTATTCTCACCCCCTTCCATTGCATATTCCTCCCCTCTTTTATTTTCTATTTACAATTTAAGTTCAGTTTGTGATATATATATATATATATATATATATATATATATATATATATACACACTTCTAGGTCTGTGGTTATCCACTGGAACATAATCAACCTACAAGGAGGCTACACACTTTCCTTGAGAAGTTTTCAACTGTTCACAGTTTCTCTGTTAGTCACTGGATTTGTGAACCTCTTAACCCTCTGTGCTTGATCTTGTGTGGGTATTATGCAGGCAACAGCAGGTGCTCTGAGTTCACTAAAGCTTGTGACATCCTGGAGACAGTCGTTTGCTTTGGTCCTCCTCAAGCTCTGGATATTACTATGACTCTGCACCTCCTCTGCAATGATCTTGAGCCATGGATGTGCTGGGTAGGGTGATGTCTATGTCCCTCTTTTGACTGAGAATTCCATTAATGCTAATTCCCCTCACTTTGATTAACTAACTATGTTAACAACTGTCTGCTCCACAATGATACTTGTGGACCTAGGGAGATAAGAGTACAGAGGGCAGTTTGATATAATGCCAATGTAGAAAAATAATATCAATGGTTTCAGCACTGGCACATGTCAATTCCATTGTAGTAAGAAGTTTCTGGTCCTCCCTATCCCCAAGATCCAAACCTGCAGTCCCAAATAATCACCCAAAGGCTTATCTTAACTACAAGCTGATTGGTTTGTGGCTCAAGCTTATTACTTGCTAATTCTTACTCTTAAACTAACCCATTAGTCTCATCTTCTCTAGCCACATGGCGTGGTACCTTTTCTCAGAGCAGCATTTCATCTTCTTTCCTCTGTGTCCCCTGGCATCTGACTCTCTTCTTCCTCATCCCAGAGTTTTCTTGGTGTGGTATTCCCATCTATACTTTTTCTCTGTCTTCTGACCAATAATCATTTTATTAAGCCAATAGAAAAGACAAGTCATTATTGTATTTCATGGGATTCACAGAAGAATAAGACTGTTGATGGTTTTTTCCCCTCAGTAGCTGACATACCTCATTTTAATAATATGGAAGCTAGTCAGCAGGACTAAGGCTACCTTGGCAGAACCAATTTGATTTTTCCATGTCTAGTGAACAAATATGTAGTGTATTTTACAGTAGAGTTTTGTGTCAAGTTTTGGTGGGCAATTATAAGCTATGGTATTATCCCATGTGTAGCATAACACCTACTTTTATATGAATATATATATGCTCATAGTAAATGTATATATATTTACAAACACATTTTCAAAAAAAATTTAGACATAAAATTCATAAAATTGAAGGTTTTCATGTAGCTTTTTGTGGTGATATATTGTGTACTTGATAGAAATAGCCTGGAATATCAGAGGAAAGAACCGTGTCTCCAGGCTTTTTTGTTTTTGTTTTTGTTTGTTTTGTTTTGAGGCAAGATTTTCTATGTAATAGTCCTGGTTGTCCTGAAACATATTTTGTAGATCAGGCTAACCTCAAACTCACAAAGATCCTCCTGTCTCTGCCTCCCAAGTACTGAGACTAAAGGCATGCATCACCACTGCTTGGGTTTTAGGCCTTGAACTCACTGAGATCTAGACAGCTCTCTCTCTTTGGAGTGATGTGATTAAAAGTGTGGATCACCACTCCCTGACCTTCATGGCTTTGCTGTAGGTGATTTTGTCCTCTGATATTCCAGTCTAATTCTATTAAATATACAATATGTCACCACAGCTTTTCAAACATATTTAGTGTTAATTATTCTCCCCAGGTCATCTTCTATCTTCTTCATTCATACCTCTCTCCACTTAAATTTTTCTCATATTTTCATTTTAAATGTGCCTCTACATTTCATGTTTTTTCACAAATTAAAATACAGCATGCCCCAATTTTATACAGAGGAAATATTTATAATTATTATAAAATTATAAATGGGTAAGAAACTTAATATACTGTATTAAGTTTCTGTGTAGTGGTATTAACATCATTTTGTTCTTAATTGGATTGTTAAGAATTAATATGATTAATTGCTAGTATGAGAGCCTACATTTTAATATCAACATAGATATTATCTTAAGAAAATTTATTAATATCATATCTCTTTATGGAGATAATTAAAATAAGGTAATTAAGGTAGTATTAATCTAATGAAAAAGGAAACATTCAATGTAAAGATATACAAATGAGGAAATATTCTATGAAAATGCATAGAAAATTTAGCTATCTGTAAGGTGGAAATTTTAGAATAAACTAACTCTCCAATATCATTTGTAGTTTTGGTGCATGTGCCTGAATGCATGTGTGTGTGTATGTGTGTGTGTATGTGTGTATGTGTGTGAGTGTGTGTGTGTGTGTGAGTGTGTGTGAGTGTGTGTATGTGTGAGTGTGTGTGTATGTGTATGTGTGTGAGTGTGTGTGAGTGTATGTATGTGTGTGTATGTGTGAGTGTGTGTGTGAGTGTGTGTGAGTGTGTGTGTATGTGTGAGAGTGTCTTGTGTTTGTGCACATTCATGCGTGTGTGTATGTGAGTGTGCATGTGTGTGTATGTGTGAGAGTGTCTGTGTGGGTCTGTGCACATTCATGCGTGTGTGTATGTGTGTGTATATGTGTGAGTGTGTGTGTGTGAGTGTGTGTGTATGTGTGTATGTGTGAGTGTGTGTGTGTGCATGTGTGTGTATGTGAGAGTGTGTGTGTGCACATTCATGCTTGTGTGTATGTGAGTGTGCATGTGTGTATGTGTGAGAGTGTCTGTGTGTGTGTGCACATTCATGTGTGTAATAGCAGACATGTGTGTTCCATACTATATGTGTGGAGATAGGAGCACAACCTCATGTGTAGGTCTTTATCGTTCACGTTGGTGAGACAAGGTCACCTTTTATTGATGTATTTTTTCTGCTGTTTATTCCAGACTAGCAGCCCCATGAACGTTTGAGGATATTCTAGTCTCCACCTCCTCTTTTTATCTAGAAGCTCTGGAATTGCATATGCACGTGTTATCATACATGGTTTTACATGAATCCTGCGGTCTAGATACAGATACTCATTCTTTTTCTGCAAATGCTTTCCCCATTGAGCCTTCTTTCCAGATCCATTTCTACATTTTGGTGTTGAACTTCTAGATTCCAATAATATGAAAGAATATATTGGTGTTTTTATATCATTGAATCAGTGCTATTTATTATGACATTCATAAAAAGTAATAAGCTAACCCTTGACTTTAGTTTTAAAATTGCTACATGAGAAATAAAAACTAATTTGTGTTCATGTTATCAGTGTTAATTTGTTTAATACGCAATAGAACATTTAAAACTCTAACTTTTCTCCTGGAAACAAGGTGATAACTAATATTTTCTTTCTAAAAAATATGCCAATGTGTTACAGTGGTTAAGCAGGTCTTGTTTGGAGGTCATGTTGTTGAGATTAAATGGGGGAAGGGTCCTCGTCATGTCTATAGGAGTATCTAGAAGCTGACATCTTGATAGTCTGGCTCTCACAGTCCTTTTTCACAAGGACACTCTTCCTTGACTTTCTGGAGCCTTTCTGGAGCCTTTCTGGAGCCTTTCTGGAGGTTGACTTTTAAATACCATACTGGGGTTGGCACCTCTGTCACTTACTCTGCACTTCGACCAATTGTGGATCTCCTAGGGAAATTCTATTAGGTCCCAACCTTGCGTAAGTCAGTCAATAGCTTCTGAGGAAAAATAAAAAGAATCATTTTTCTCTCCCCAGGGATGAGCCCCTGATAAGTTATCAAATTCTAACTGGTCAGCTCCACATAGATGTATTTGAACTGAAGTATGTTCTGTGAAGGTTCTGTGTGTTTGTGTGTATGTGTGTGTGTGCACATGCACATATGTGTTTGTGATAACAGTAATTGCAGAATCAGAGGTAATGAATTGGAGCAGAAATTGATAGGATATGGAAGAAGTTGGATAATGAGAGGAGTAGAAATGTAAATAAAGTATAATAGACCAAATTCTTAAAAAATAAAAATTAAGCAGAGCAGTGGTGGTGCATGCCTTTAAACCCAGCACTCAGGAGGCAGAGCCATGCTGATCTCTATGACTCGGTTCCAGTCTGGTATATGGAGCTTATTTGAGGACAGCCAGGGCTACATAGTGAGACTCTATTTCTAAAGGAAATTAAGTGTTAAAGTCTAAAGGCAAATGAATTGAAAGAAGGGAGTAAAGTTTTCCTAGCATTTGTATGTTATCATCTGGATGAACAGTTAAAACTAATCATACTTTGCAGATAAATAGAATAAAAATTATTCAAATCTGTGATCATTACTATAACTAATAACTAGGCCTACTCAATCCACTGTTTGTAACTGTCCTTTGACACGACGTTATTCCCACTGAGTTATTTTATCTGAATTTGCTTACTTATGCCAGAGATAACTTAGAAGAATAGATATTGCAATAATGAAAACAGTCTCCATGTCAGAACAGTCTTGGCCAAGGAACTAGCAATTATCCCATGCACACCTCCTAATACAATCGTGAACCTCACCTTCGCTTTTCCAATATGAGTGGAGAACATGGTACAGTCATCAAAACATCACTAAATGTAAGTAATATTCAATTTTAAGTTATTCATTATATATTAGAACTCTATGTAACACCCATAAAATGCTACAAGGTAGATATTATTAAAATGAGATAGGAAACTTGGGGACTCAGAGATTAAATAATGTGCCTATAATATTACAATTAGCACACAGAAAAACTGAGTTATGAAGCCTAGATATCAAAGTTGAGAATCTTGTATTTTTTGAGAAACTTGTTTATGTTTTAAATTAATTTAAATTAAAGATATCAATGATGCCCACGACTGTGAAGAAGCAAAGCAGGACAGTGGGATGGTGTTCTGTTGGATGAAATTTCTTATGTAGTGAGTAGAGAATGAACGGAATGACTGTTCAGTGTTATTTTCAGAATTTCAAAAGCTCATCCATAATCAAAATGCACCATTGAGGATAGAGGCTGTGAAGATGACTCTGTGATTAAAAGCAAGGGCTACTCTTCAAGAGAACCTTGGTTCAATTCTCGGCATTTAACTTGGCAGCTTAAAAGATGAAATTCCAATTCTAGGAATCTGACACCTCTGGTTCTGCCATCACCAAACTGACACACAGTACGTATGCATCCATGCATGCAGAACAGCCATACAGAGAAAAGAAAAATGAATTTGTTTTTAAATGTTGAAGATAATCAATATGCTGGTATTATTCTATCACAGTTAAATTGATATTAAAATCATTGAAGCCTTGTTTAGAAAAAAATACTATAAGGTCTGGAAATGGTGCAATGAGTAATGTACTTGTTGTGCAGCATGAGGACCAGATTGAATATGCTATAAAACTTACTTCTACAGGGAGACAGGAGGCAAAGTCATACAAACCCATATGATTTGTGAAACCAAAAGCCTGGTATGCATGGTGGCCAGGAACAGACACCATGTTTCAAAGTAGATAGCAGGTTGAACTGAGATTAGAGGTGGTCCTTTGACCTCCAGGAATGTTCTGTGACATGCAAGCACACTACTCTACTCACATAAACACATGTACCTATGTATGTGTACATATCACACACATACACACACACACACACACACACACACACACACACACACACACACACACACCATGGTGTTTAACAACAACAAAAAGTTTAACTGATTTCTCCAAGTGTGGATATAGAAAAACAAGTTTCAAAAGTTTTAACAAGAACAGAGAGCCATTTTGAATAAACTACCATGATACAACATACTAAAAATAGACAATTATGTGTAACTGATAAACTCATTTATAATCAAACTTTGATTCTTTGTGAAATATCCCTCATAGTGGTGCCATATCTTTAACATGCAGATCTATACAGGATTGAATTTGTGAAGACTTCAATAAACATTCATGTCAGTAGGAAATATAAAAATATTTGATCTCCCAATGTTCATATATTTTAAAAAATTTAATTATAAGCTTAAATTATTTAACTCTTAAAGAAATTTAGCATTAAAATGGAAAATATGATGAATATAACAGGTTAAAGTTACCTAAATACACAGAAATAAGGAATAGAGATTCATGATATAGTAAATAAATTGTGAAAACCTACCTATGACAGTACCTATGACTCATTCCTCTACCTTTTGAACAAACTTACCTGAAAGAACTATATTCTCAAATGAGTTTACTCATTTTCTTAAAGGATAGGATTGTATGCTAGTTAGCTACCATGACTACTACTTGGTAATTACATGGCCTTTGAAATTGACTCATCTCAAATGCTTAGACTCTGTGCTGTCTTGTGCCTTGACTTGGCGCCAACTAGTGTTGACTCTGGATTGTGGGCCAAGTCTGTTTACCAAATTATCTAATTTTTATCATTTTTCTATTTTCAAAATAACTTTACTATTAATTCTTTGAAAAACTCATATTTTAATATTTTTAATCAGATCTTTCTGTCCTGTACCTCCTCACAGATTGAATCCACTTCCCTATCCAACCACCTTCTCCCCTAATTTTTTAAATTAGTAATCACTCATTTTATGTTCCACCATATCCATATCACTGAACAAGACAAGATAAGCTAGGCTTCTCTTTACTCAGGAGGGAGAAGCAACGGACTCACAAATTCAAATTCAACCTGCACTGCAGAGCAAGTCTAAACCAGCCAAACCAACTTAGCGGCCCTTTGTCTTGAAAAAATTTAAAAGGAATACGTATTTTAAAATGTGATAGTGATAACTCAGACATAGAATACATTTTTAGCATGCAGTAGAACTTAGAAGAACCGCCCAGCAACACACACATGCACACGCACACACACACACTGCACACACACGCCACTTGACAAACCATACTTATACATGTAAATCTGTATTACACATATTAACATTTTATTGAGAAAAAGTCATCTAAATAATTCAGATGTTATGGCACCAGTAAAGTGTATCTTACCCACAGTGGAAACTTATAGTGCTATGTTGGGACACAGACCAAGTCTAAAGTCCTATGAGGAGAATTCTGAGTGCCTGTAAAGAAAAAAAAAAATTAAAAATTCTCACATCAACAGCACATACACTAAGATTGTAATACTCAAAGAAAACAAGACAGGAGCCTTATGACTTCAGTTTCTTCAAAACACAGATTTGTTCTTGTAATGTGTTCATATACTTCTCCCAGGTATAGCAAATAGGCGTGGACTTATTTCAGATTATTCATTAACATTGGCGACTATTATATACTTATATGCCTCTCTGGAAAAAAACATGTTTTCCTCACATATGGCTTGCCTTTGTGATTGTACATTTTACTCACATGAATGATTCTTATTAACCCTCAGAATATAAATTGTCTGATGTATTAAATAAAATTGGCTAATGCATAAGGTGAGTCTTTATTCCTCTTCATTTATTAGCTCCGTTCTCCAGATCCCACCACCTCTAGAGCAGTAAATATTGCTACACGATACATCTTACAGATACAGTTCATCTATCACAATTTCAGTAAGTTTAAATGGGCCTTTTATGTGAAAAATGAATGCTCATTTTCCTAGTCTCTACAGTCAGATGATCAGCCAAGTTCCTTTCTTCTTTTAAATATTTCTAAGTGTGGCTGAAGGGGTTGCTCAGTAGTTAGGAGCATGTATAACCAAGGACTCAAATTCAATTGCCGGCAACCTTATGGACCAGGTATAAATGCCTATAACCTGGCACCAGCGCTCAATCTGCTTATACCCACATAGACACAAACATACACAAATGAAAATCAAAATAATTCCTTTATAAGACTTAGTTGTTTTTTTATCATCATTTCTTGTTGTGGTCACCTCTAGCTAAAAGAACTGAAAGTTAAAATAAAACAAGATATAAATTTATTTTGTCCCAAATTACTTTAATTGTGATGCATCTCACTGTACTAAAGACCATGAAAAAATGTGATGGTCCCAGTTGCTAGAATATGCTCTCATATCTTCATCTCCACCTCATGTCTCAACAACATAAACCACACATCATCTTGCTTTCTGATATATAAAACTCATTGGAAAGATCAAATTGGCAATAAATATTTATTAAAAGCATGAAGCATTTAATAATATTAATCACTTGTGAGTACCACCTAGGGAGTATGTTATATAGCAATAGTTAAAATCCTAAAATTTCTGACTGATTTACATAATTATCTTTGGGTTTTCTTTTCTCCAATAAAATGGTAACAGTGAAATGTACTTTCTTGTGGTTAGAAGGATGGTCCAATGGTTAAGAGCACTTGTTTCAGAGAAGCCAGGTTGGATTCCAAGCATTCATATGATGAGTCACAACCATCCATAAGTCCAATCCTGGGGACTCAACACCCTCTTATGGTGTCTAGGCCACCACATGAATGTGGTATACAACCATACATGTACACAAAAAACCCACATACAACGTAATACAAAAATAATATATAAATAATTCCCAGAATTATTCTACAAATTAGGTAAGATGGTTGTTATAACAGACATTCATATCACAGTGCTCATATGACAAATACATGTTAATTACTGAATTAATTTTTGTTCTTCATTACCATCTCTCAAGACCTCAGTTTTCTCATCTGCAATATAGGGTATATATGTACATATAGAGGACATATGGATATGACCTATAGGTGTCCATGACCCAAGTCAGTGGAACTTCAGGTTTTGTTAAAACAAAGACATCTGAATGGGTCTTCTCCATCATCTCAGTAAGCACAAATGGAGAAACTATTACAAACCTAGAAAATAGAACTGAAAATAGTAATCTAAACTTCAGGCCATTCAGGTAGGACACTAGTCTGACTGGGGAGAGGAGAGGCAGGGAGCTGGAGGGAATGAGAAGCAGTTTAGGAGTGGATAATAAAATAAAAATAAATTAATAAAGAAAGTTGCTAATGCAGAAGGGATGAGAATCAATCTAATTCCTCTGCAAAGGCTGTTGGAACCATGTAAGCATTTCTTGAAGTGTCACAAAATAAAGAGAAAGGGATGCTTTTAAAGAAAACTGTGACTCCATTTTCAAAAGCTTCCCAGACCAACACCATCCTGAGAAAGAAAATAGAAATTTTTCTCATGAATATAGAGTGCAAAAATATTTCTTATATTCTATTTGAAGCTTTACTCTAGATTTAAAAATAATGTATCAAAACTGCTTAGTGTCTTCAACAAATGAGTTCTCTCAAAAGATATTTAGCATGTAATGACTGTTCTACTCTTATTGAGCAGAAAATTGAATTTTCTAAGTTCACAGAACAATGTCACACTATCATTTTGAATTTGTAAAAGACATCTTTCTATACATAAATTGTATTAAACAATAGTAAAACGCAATCCCTGCTATCTAAGCAAATCACCATTTCTATCCGTAGTGCTCCCTTTACTTTTGCCTTTTTTATAAATAAAAGAATCCCAAGGACTCATTGGCCAGCTAATCCAGCCTGTTTCACAAGTTCCAGAACAATGAGAGGCCCAATTCCAGAAAACAAGGTAGAGAGCACTGTAGAAATAATACCAAAAGTTAACATGGCTTTTACACCACAAGCATGCATGTGCATCTTCAAATATGCAGGCACCATTATAAATATGCACATATACATACGTACAAACAAACTAAGGTGCTTACAGGGAAAGAGAGAAAACTGGCAAAGATTATCTAGATAACCTATTTCAAAACTTTTTACTCACATTTTAGGAATTCTCCTCACTGTGTTACTGGATTCTCTGTAAAGTATTATGGTTACACTGGAGTAAGCATTAGGGCTCATAACAATTATTTTTGTCTCTTGTTCTAAACACATAGTGTTTCTCCACTTGCCCTGAAAGTATATATGACTATAAGGTGTTTTTGATTTTATGACACATAAGAAAAAAACACCACTTCTTGATAAAGCCTCTAAAATTCAGGATAATTTTTTTAAAGTGTGCTTCTATTCTGCCAGTGATTATTAAAGCATGTGTAAAGGTTGAACCACTATGAGCAAAATTTCCAAGGGACTATAACTACAGCAGTTTGACAGCCTACATGACACATATAATAAGAGAAAAATTACTATGGCATGTGAACTCAGACATATTGTGCAGACTATTTACTATAAGTTATACCCTGTCTTCTTCTAACTATTCTAAATGTTCTTACTTTTTGACTTTGTTTTATTAACCCAAAATATATGTGTTTTACTAAGAGATCTCCATAGAAATTTGTCTAATTAAATATTAATTTCTTCATTGGATTGTAGCATTTTTAAAAAATTAAGGCTGTACTATTCAAATAAATATAATTTAGAAATTATTTACTGAATAGACAAGAACTTTTGTAATTTTAGGAGATAGAGAATTTGTACTTATCTTGAGTGTTGAATGAAAAGCAAGTGAACACACGCATATGTATATACATATGCACAATATATACATATGCATACATATATATATGAAACTGTAAAAAAATAGAAAAATCTAAATATTGTATACTCCTTAATTTTAACACTTAGGAATCAAAAATTAAGTTTTATCTCATTCTATTTATGAAAATGGTGTTTTCAGCATTACCCTTTTAAAATACAAGCACACATGCATATGCAAACGAAAATAATGGAATAGGACTAAGAGCAGTGTTGCTCTTCTTTAGGTGAGTAAAGACAGATCTGCATTATAGCACATCACAGCACTCCCCATGAGACCCAATGATTTGGGTTCCATGTGTTCTTAAAAAGAAGCAATTTGATATCGCGGTTAATGTAGAGATCATGTAGTATTGTTTCCTCTCTGTTAGATTTTTTTTCTAACTTCTCAAAAAAGTATTTTCCACTCCTTTAACCCCAGCACCCTATTTCCCCCCCTCTAATGAAAAATGTAAGAAAGCCATATGATATTTCTCAAGTACCCTCTGCAAATTTAATTTATTACACACTGGAAAGAATCCAGGAAAGGCATTCAGAAGAAAATAGAACTAGAAATATGCCATTAAATTTTGTAAAACTGAAATGAGATTTTAGAGGGACGTCTCCCTGGCCTCCTCTTGTTTATGCTGAGATTGCTATAACTCGGTAATGGAGACGCAAGGTCTTTAAAGAGTGAGACTGAGTCTATAAGCTGATGGAGGTAATAGCAGTGGTTTGAACCTCTATCACACTAGATTTTCCATTTCCTTCTATTCAATCTTTTGACTGCTTTCATGCAATCATAATTTATTCAGTGCAAAACATAGCTAAAATATCAAATCATATCAGTACAGACAGGACAAAACAGAAATAATTATTTAGGATAAGTATAAAAATTCATGAGATAAAATGTTGAATTTTTCATCTTGAATCTTTATTTGTGAACATGCACTCTCTGCATGTTTGGGTTTTATGTTATATGATGATACTTGCTCTTTATAGTTTATTCTGTAAATAACAGTCAAATAGAGATGGGATGCTTTCAATATTTCCTTTAAAGTGTTTTCTCATATAGTTAAATAGAATTTAAAAGTTTCACAATAATATAAGAAAAATTAAAAGTAATGAGAATGAATTTTGTATACAAAAGAGTGGCATATTTGAAAAGTAGAGCATGCAGTTGGTGTGGTACCCATAGGCCTAGTGACTGCAGGAGTGTCTCTCTCTCTCTTTGAGCCTGCAAGCCAAGTGGATGACATGACAACAGATTCCACAAACAGATTGGGGATGTTAGCAGGATGTACAGCCTACAATACATGGAAACACCGGTTGCAAAAGGAAAGCTGGGTAGTAAACTCTTTAACTCCATCCCTTTCCTTTCTTCCCATTCTCCAGAGTGATCATCACAAATCAGTTTCAAACAAGAAGAAAATGTGTTGATGTAAACATAAAAGCTAGCTCTTTTGGAGTGCAGAAAAACTGCACAGGCAAGTAGAATACAATAAAAACATTCAGTTCCTCTCCTCTCTCATTGTTTTCGTGGAATATGTTCCAAAATAAAATACTCTTTCTGCAAATAACTATTAATGACTTATAGTCAATTTGATAATTATTAGTAAATACTTTTCATTTATTTAAAAAAGACTATAGGACTGTGGTTTCTGAAGATCTTCACCACTTAACTAAGGAACAATGATGTGATAAAAACCAAAGATCACAGAGTGGTCACTGCTCTGACACTGACTTAAAGATAGGTGAGCAAAAAAGAAGTTTGTGCATTGTGCTCTAGGTAGTGTCTTTAAGATATGAATTAGATTTACCCACTGAGAGATAAATAAATAACCTCATTAGCATAATAAATGTTCTAATTCCAGGCATGTATGTGTCAAAAAAACTTGGTAAAGACTCTTATAAAATAAAATAATAAATGACCTTATTAATTTCTGTTTTAGGGTTTCTATTGCTGTGAAGATACAGCATGACTGTGGTGTCTCTTATAAATTAAAACATTTCATTGGGGGATGGCTTACAGTTTCAGAGGGTTAGTCCATAATTATCATGCTGGGAAGTATCACAGTGTGCAGGCAAATATAATTGCTATATACAAGGGAAAGAACACCCAGGAGAATGTGTTGGAGGGCAGCTCACTTATTAGGAAGGGGTAGAGGATAGTTAGACCCCCAAAAGAATGGCAGGTTGGATCCATGTGGCAGTATGTTATTGATTGGGGTAAGAACATCAAGGTTGCTTCAGTTGGATGCTCAGGAGCAGCAGAGGCCAGGGGAAGAAATCTAATAAGGTCATATAGAAAAGAAAGGAAGTCCAGGCCTGTATATTTCATTGGTCAGATAAATAGCAACCAGTCCTTATAGATGCATGCACTTAACAGTTATTACAAGCACCGGGTAAATATGCATCTAGGGAAGTCTATCTGCTGTGGTCTATTGGTATCCAAGAAAGGTAAGGAAGCAGCCAAACTCCTGTAATCCTCAGAAAGAGAAAATCTCAGGATTTAGACATTCCTCAACTCCTTCTTAGCTTCAGGAAAGCCCCGCAGGGCATCAGGAAGAGACTAGCACATCATACATGGCTTGAGCATATGAAACCTCAAATCCCACACCCAGTGACACACTTCCTCCAACAAGGCCACACCTAATCTAACAAAGCTACACCTCCTCATAGTGTTACTCCCTATGGGCCTATGAGGGCCATTTTTATTCAAAACATCAAAACCATGTATCAAATGCTTCCATAACATGCCCAACTTTTAGTAAATGTTTCTTTCTAATCATCACCAAACTTCTTTCCCTATTGCCTCTTTACCTCAGCATTGCTGCAAGGTGTAGTTTTCCCTCCCACAGATCCTTGATGAGTTACTTGACTTGGTGATCAGAACGGCAGTACTTACAGTAACAATTTAAAACTAAAATGTTTAGCCCTGTTATGTATTTCATCTCATAGCCCCTTAAATAGTCAGTTGAATGGCAAGTCTTATTGTTCCTACTTTCTTTATGTGTTAAATTGTTATTTTCCAGGTGATGACGCATTTTATTGAATATGTTCTTTTCTAGATCCATGGTAGACACAAGAAATAACCTTAGGAGTCCTCTACCAGATTTTATTTCTTTGAATTAGAAACATCTCCAAACAGAGGTAAAGGCAGAAATTGTGTTGATAAATAGCCCATGTGAGTGAGATTGCTCCTTCATTTTTTCTAAGCTTCTTTTGTGACCAATTCCAACTTTTATTAGAAGGTGGGTGAGTACTGGGCATAGATGTGTATCCACTTGAACTCTTTCTCTTTGTCTTACTTTGGTGTATAATATATTTTTGTACATTGTGAAGATATGTCTTTACCAAGTTACCTTGTGACTGGTTTAATAAGAGTGTGAATGACCAATAACTAGGCAGGAAATGGTTAGGTGGGACTTCTGGGCAGAGAGAAAGAGAAGGGAAGGAGATAACTCTAGGAATTGGAGAGATTCCAAAAGGCACACTGAAAGTACAAGATGAAAGGGTGGTTAAAAAAAGGAGAGAGAGACAAAACATAGATTAATATAAATGGGTTAATTTATATTATAAGTGCTAATGGGACAAACCTAAGCTGTAGACCAAGCATTTATAATTAATAAGAAGTCTCTATGTTCTTTTAATAAACTATAAGCCCAAAGAAAAATCCTTCTTCAAATTTCATTCAATATGGAAACACATATTTCCATGGAAGATCTGAGAGAGTTTCTTAAGAGGTTCCAAACATACAAAATAGAACTTCCTAGTCCTGCATTCTCCCATGTGGGCAATAGTCTTGGCCACTACCTGTGGGCTTGACTGGACAGTACATCATGACCTAAGCTGCTCAGAAGTTTAAGATTTTGCTCATGCAGACAGAAAAGATAACAGTTACACAGCAAAACAGGTTTATGTGGAAAGAAAATCTCTACACAGGTTAGAATGTGCTTAACAAAGTGTATTAACTTAAGAAAAAGAATATAAACAGTTGCAAAAAATAAAGTTTAAAAGTAATAGTCTTTTTTTAAAAAAGTAATTAAAACAAATAATAAGCCATGTGAGAATAAGAAATATAACACAGGGAGTTTGGAACTTATATGGTGCTTTCTTAATTTTAAATTTTTGCATGCTAATGAACAACCAACAGATTCTAGGAGACATAGGATATAAAAAGGACTGCTGGACTAAGCTAACCTATATACTTTAAGAATGCCTTAACTCTAAAATGGAAATCAGAAAATGTATTGCTGTAGGGAATAGATTATGATTTTGTTTCCACTGAAAATCAATGGCTGTATATTCTTTAAAGACTGATAAAAATGACCTGTGTTAAAAGAAGACCTCCTGAAAATTCTGGCTACAGATAGACATAAACGAGAAAAACTACAGGACAGATAAATATGTATTTTACATGTATTTTTTATATTTGTATATATATATATATATATATATATATATATTGGTTGACTTGTGTACAATGTACCGTTGATATTTGTGTTAATGCAGATATGTATGTTACCTCTGAAAACTGTTCTAATTTCTGTGGAGATCTTCTTTCCCTATCAGCACATTTGGAGGGGAAAGAGTCTATAGAAAATGTTTTATAAAACCCATGAGTATCCCAGAGTATAAACAATATATAGGATTTGGGAGCCTGAGGACAAACCCTAATTTTCATTAAGTGGCATGCTCCTATCACAAGGCTAGTATCTGGCAATATGGTCCAATATAGTAGTGCTCGAATCACAAGTTTTCTTAGGAAGGATCTGTGCCAAGGATCAAGCTAAAGATGAATTAGGCATCAGATTTGCAGAGAACTTTTTAAATAAGGTCAATTCTTCAGACCCAGGGACATTCTCTAGATAAGGGCAGATAGAAAGGGAACACTTGCTGGGCAAAAAAGACATTTTCATATTGCTAAACTTAGGCAAAGCCTCCAGGCTATGGCAGACTTCTAAGTAGCCAGTCATGTATTCAAACAGTTTTCAGAGAAAGGAGTCCTGTAACCAGTGAAAGCATGTGGTCCTGGTGATCTAGCCTCTCGGGTGCTTCTATTGCAGTTTCTTTGGAGTTCTTCATATAGAACAACTTCAAGACTGCTAAGTGAGATGGTCCAGCCTCATAGACTCCTCCAGCCAGGACTACATAGAAGAATTGTGCTTTCCCATTGATAGATAAATAGCTAGATGATAGATAATAGACAGATGATATATAGATAAATAATAGATAGAGTCTACAAACCCTTCAAAGACCTATAGAATATGGCCTTTAAGATATTTTAATACCAAGACTTTCCATAACAGTAAGACACATCTTTTCCTGACAGCATCAGTTTACTTCAAAAAGGGATAATGGTCAACAAAGAATCTCCATAGGAAGTATGCTTTCAAGGCTGAATAACTGTTGTATGAGGTCTGATTATAGAATTCCTCATTTTCTTGTTTTAAAAAATACATATTTCAGATATACTGCAAAACACAGGTGTAGCTCCTAATACAAAAGAAAAAGAGACTTTACTCTTGGTCAAATTTGGGTAATCAAAAACTGAGAACACAAATTTGTTTTCCTTGAATAATGTACTCTTTCTAGAATAAGCTGCATAAACTTACACAGTCTCCTAAGGGTTAGGTCTCAAAGAAACATGGGACAAATGTCTAAAGGATGTGCCTACTACCATATCTAAGTGTATGCTGTCTGAGTTTTGGTGTCAGATGAATAAAAAGAGGGGGGGGGAGAGGACATGACTACTCCAAAGTATGATAGAGGAGAAGGGTTTATTGAAGATCAAAAGGAAAGCATAGCCAGGGGCTCCTGGAAAGGTCTAGACTGAACATGACCAGTAGACTGAACTGGACTATGTGGCAAGGAAGCAAGTTAGGAAAGGGGTCCAGGCAAACTAAGAGAGGTGCTGGAGACCAAGTGACCAAGAGAAAGCCAGAAAAACAAGAGCAAATGGCTGAGTTATATAGGAATCAGAATCTGGAGAAAGGAAGAGGGAGTCCAGCCCATGAGAGGGAGAGGTTTAGGGTAATAGACAGATTAAGAAGTGCTGAGAGAAACTGCAGGCACTGAATGAGACTTGTCCCAAGTTTTGGGGACCCTATACAAAGAACAATTTCTATTTCAAATCATTCCAAAGTTAAATAGATTTGTGAATTTTGACAGTAGAGTTTTAAGATGGTAGAAGTAACACACAGACCTCAGTTAACACTAGGAAGGTTCTGTGCTAACATATGGCTTGCTCCTTAGGAAAATATTGTAGGCATTAAACTCACTTAGCTTTTAGTGATTTCTTGCACTTTGTCTATCTGGTGTTGTGCATGGGTAATAGAAGCATTCAGAATATTTGCTTCTACACAAAGGTCTTTGAAAATGTTAACCTCTCCTTTTCCAAACCCTGGTGTCCCCACTTCAATTGTTTTCCAGAAGCATGCTAAATTGAAACACCTAAAATGGAAGCCACATTCAAGTCTCTCACTGTTCCTCACCTCCTATTACTTTGTGGTCAGCACAATCAGACTCTTTCCCTGCCCCTGCTTACTTCCAGGATTTCTTTTGTCTAGCAAGGAGCCATAAAGGTTGTATAGCAAAGGAAGACTTAAAAGTGTTCATACATGCCAGGGGGAATAAAGCTGCCACTGAGATCTCAGCCAGCTGCCACAGAAGCACATACCTGCATAATCAGACCAGAGGAAAGTTGAGAGCTTCCTTCCTGATGCCATAGGAATAGAGGGTGTGTCCTGTAAGAATGCTGTATTTAATCACAGCGAGAGGAAAGGGACTCAGTGAAAGTGGAACACTATGAACCCTAACTGATTGACAGCCATGGAAACATTCAGTGAGGGACTCCTAAAATGGCAAACCCTAGAGCCTTTATAGCATGACCAGCCAAAGCTTGCTCTTACCTACCAAGGATGTAGATGGCATAAGGTTTAAGGAACTTATTAAAGAGGAGGCCAATTATCACAATTTGTAATCTCTCCATGATCAACAAAGATCTGCAAGCTAATGTGTAAGTCAGAGAAACATTTTTGAATATATTGTCTTCCTAGGTAACTGTTCTACAGCGGTGAGAATGCTCTGGGCTCATAGTCTTTAGGTGTCATCTAAATATATAGCTGTTTGAGACTCTTCCACTCATCAGAGAACACACAGAAATAACATCTCATGGAGATGTTTAAAGGAGAAAAAAGGCAAGGGATCAAAATCGAAAAATATAACAATATATAAAGATGTGTGTTACACATATAACAAAATTCAGATGATAGTTTTCACATCTCTTATTTGCTAATAAGGTAAATTTATTTATTCATAAGGTTAAAATATAAGAATAATTTTGATGACTGATTTTTTTTTCCACAAAAATATCTTATTTTATACCTCTTTCAGGTTTGAGAGATTTGAAGGCTAATATAAGAAAGTATGACCACAATAGAAAACAGTACAGTAGCAACTTTGTGGGAAGGCCCTGGGACAGTGCCTCATGTGACATAAAGCTACTCACAGTAAGGCACCAAACAGAAGCACAGGACATAGGATGTTATCCAGAAGGGAAGAGAGGTTGGGCCATTCCTGGGAACAAGGAAAAGTAAAGCTGGAACTGGAAAACTTGAGGAAATGAACAGTAACTACAGATACAAGCAACAAAATTCAAGAGATGAAAGAGAGCATCTCAGGTGTGGAAGATAGAATAGAGAAACTAGATTCACAGTCAAAGAAAAAAACCAGTAAAGTACAAAAAAGTCAAAATATAAAACATCCAGAATATCTAGGAAACCATGAGAAGACCAAAGCTAAGAGTAATATGAAGAGAAGAAAGACAAGAATGCCAGATCATAGGCCCAGAAATGTATTCAACAAAATTATGGGAAAAAACTTTCCCAACATAAAAAAGGAATGCCTATGAAGATACACGAATCGTACAGAACAGCAAATAGACTAGACCCCCCAAAGCATTCACCTACCACACAATTATCAAAGTAATAACCATTCAGAATAAAGAAAAATACTAAAAGCTTCGAGGAAAAAGGCCAAGTAACTCATAAACACAAAATATTTGAATTTTCAATAGAGACTATGAAGGCCAGAAGGTTCTGAACAGTGTGAAGGCATAAATTTACAGACAAAGCTTTATCTCAGGGAAAGACCATTTAGTGCCTTAGGGAAGGGACCAAGTCTAAGAAGACTTAAGAAAAAAATCTCAGGAATGCACCTGACAGCCAGTAGATTCAAAACTTCCTGTTCTGGCAAAAGTTTAACCAATAGTTTCCAAGAATTACCCTACCCCATTCCCTGTTATGAAATCCTGAAATGCCAATACATGTAACACCTCACTTATGCTTTTTATTTTTCCTTTAAAAACACTTTAACCCCTGAGCTTGGGCCCAAATTCCCGAACACAGGGTTTAGGGCTGGGTTTGTTCAAACTTGTCCAAAATAATAAATTAATCCTTATGTATTTGCATCAGAATTCAGCTCCCTGGTGGTCTTTGGGGGGTCTCTTGACATGGGTACACCAAATAGATGTTATGCAGACATTAAGAGACCATGGATATCAGGCAAGACTAGCATATCCAGCAAAGTCTCAATTATCATGGAGTAAATAAGATATCTCATGACAAAACCAGATTTAAACAATACTTATCCAAAAATCCAGCACTACAGAAAGCACTAGACAGAAAATATGGACCTATGGAAGTTAGATGCACTCAAAAAATATAAACAATAAATAACCCCACAGATGAAATCCCAAAGAAGGAAAACACATACATACAATCACCAAAAAATAACAAATTAACAACCACTGGTCATTGATATCCTTTAATATCAGTGGACTTAATTCCTCTATAAGAAGATGCGGGCTAACAGAATGAATATAAAAACAGGATACTTCCTTCTGCTGCCTAAAAAGAAACATACCCCAATTTCAATGACAGACCTCAGAGTAGAGGGTTAGGGAAAGACTTTTCAATCAAATGGACTTGCTATGCCTATCCTAATATCTAACAAAATAGACTTCAAAAGAGATCTAGAAGGTCATTACGTATTTATCTCAGGGAGAACATTAAGATAAAATCACAATTATAAATATTTACAAGGGCCCCATATATGCAAAAGAAACATTAATAAAGCTCAAACCACACATCAAACCCAACACATGAATAGTAGGAAGGTTTAACACCCTACTCTCATTAATAGACAAGTCTACCAGACAGAAACTTAACAGAGGTATACGGGATCTTACAGATGTTATGACTCAAATGGACTTAATAAATATTTACAAAACTTTCCACCTAAACACAGAAGAATACACATTGTACAAAGCACCCCAATCAACCTTTCCTAAAGTTGAGCACATACTTCTCATAAGTTAGATATGACTAGATACAAAAATTCAATTAATCCCTTGTATACTATCAGAACATCATGGCCTAAAGGTAGAGTTCAACGACAACACAAAGAAGAGAAAGCCTAAAAACTCACGGTAACTGAAAACCTCTTAACTGAAGTACCCCTGGGTCAAGGAAGAAATAAAGAAAGAAATTAAAGACTTCCTAAAATTCAATGAAAATGAATCTATAACATACAGAAACATAAGGGACACAATGAAAGCAGTGATAAGAGAGCATTTCATATAAATAACTACCCACATAAAAACTCTAGAACAAAAGAAGCAAACTCAATCTGAGGAAGTAGATTGCAGGAAATAATCAGACTCAGGGTTGCAAAGAGAATGATTCAAGGAATCAAGGAAACAGAGTTGGTTCTTTGAAAAAAATCAACAAGATAGACAAACCCTTATCCAAACTAACAAAAAAAAAAAAAAAAAAGGCAGAGAGAGAATAACCAAATGGAAAAAAAATCAGAAATAAAAAGAGGGACATAAAAACAGACACCAAAGAAATTCAGAGAAATATTAGGTCATACTTCAAAAATTAGTACTCCAAAAAATTGGAAAACCTACAAGAAATGATCAATTTTTTGGATAGGTATCACTTACTGAAATTAAATAAAGACCAGATAAACTATATAAAAATGACATGTAAACAATAAGGAAATAGAAGCAGTTATTTAAAGTATCCCAGCTAAATAGAACCCAAGGACAAATAGTTTTTGTGAAGAATTACATCAGACTTCAAACAGCTAATCCTAATATTCCTCAAATTGTCCCACAGGAGAGAAAAAGAAAGAACATTGTCAAACTCTTTTTATGAAGCTTCAGTCACTATGATTCCCAACTCACACAAAGATATAAAGAGAAAAAAAAATACAGAGCAATCTTCCTCATGAACATTAATGCAAAAATACTTGTTAAAATACTGACAAACTGAATCCAAGACAATATCAAAAAAAAAATTGATACACTATGTTCAAGTAGGTTTTATTCCAGAGATACAGGAAAAGGTCAACATACAAAAATCTGTCAATGTTAACCTTCATATAAACAAACTAAAAGAAAAAAATACACATGATCAACTTATTAGAAGAAGCTAAAAAAGTCTTTGACAAAATCCAACACTCCTTCATAATAAGGGTCTTGGAGAGATCAGGAGTACAAGAAGCATACCTCAGCATAATGTAAGCAATATATAGTAAGCCAGCAGCTAAAATCAAACTAAATGGAGAAAAACTCAAAACAATCCCACTAAAATCAGGAACAAGATAAGGTTACCCACTCTCTGCGTAAGTATTCAATATATGCCCCAGCCCACGGGGTCTACAACAAGAACCTAAGGAAGGAGGCAGACAAATGAAGGGACAAGAAACACAAAGATTGAGAGCAAGACAGTATTCTGATCAATCTAAAACTTTATTCTTCTCAGCCAGTACATATAGTCCTATAGGGAGAAATGTAAGCAAGGTTAAGCAGGTGAGGAATTTACAGCTGCAGGCTATTCCACCAACAGGATGTGTTGTCATGGAGACCTTTCTAATCTTAGCTATTGTTCAACTCTAGGAAGGGGACTCACTTAACAGCATGCTAACTGCAGGGGAGGCCACCTAGCTTCTGGGGAGGGACTCTTCTAGGGAAAAGGAAGCTTAATATGTTGGTCCCAAAATGGCATCACCATTCCTAAGGTTTTTCTGGCTCCTGGTAAATATAGTCCTGGAAGTTCTAGCTAGAAAAACAAGACAGTGAAAGGAGATCATGTGGATACAAATTGGAAAGAAATAAGTCAAACCATCACTATTTGCAAGTTAAATGCTAGTGTACATAAGTGATGCCCAAAATTCTACAAGGGAACTCCGACAGCTGATAAACACCTTCAGCAAGGTGGCAGAATACAAAATTAACTCAAACAATTGATAGCCCTTAGGAGCGAAAAAGGAAATCAGAAAACATTGTTCTCTGAAATAGTTGCAAATAACAGAAAATAGATTGAGATAACTCTCACCAAAGAAGTAAAATACCTATATGACAAGAACTTTAAGTCAATGAAGAAAGAAATTGAAGAAGATATCTTAAAATGAAAAGATGTTCCATGTTCTTGTATAGGTAGGATCAACATAGTAAAAATGGCAATCATACCAAAAGCAATCAGTGCAGTCACCAACAAAACCTCAATGCAATTCTGTAGTAGGATTATGTTACATTGTAAATAATTGTCCTGCCTACTGACTTAATAAAAATGCTGATTGGATGAAGGCAGACAGGAAGTGTTGGCAGGGCTACCAGACAAAGAAAACTCTGGGAACAGGAAGAGCAGAGCAGAGAAGCCAGAGAGACACCACAGAGACACCATAAGAGAGGCCAGCAGATGCAGAAGAAAGAAATTAAAATGCTACTCTGCGAAGAGGTATTGAACCATGTGGCTCAATTAGACAATAATCATGGGTCAGTTTAAGAGTAAAGAGTTATCAAGTTATATGTCTGGGCTCAGCATAAAATTAATGTGTCTGTGTGTTTCTGTGGGACTGCCTATCAGTATGTCCATACCTTGGAGCAAAGACAGAAGGTCCAGGCTAGAAACCTACTACTACACAATTCTCCACTTAAAGCTCTACTCTAGAGGTACATTAATAAAAACGGCTTTGTATTCAAATCAAAACAGACATGTGGATCAATGGAATCAAATTGAAGACTCTGACATTAATCCACACACCCATGAGCACCTGATTTTTGACAAAGAAGTCGAAAGTATACAATAGAAAGAAGAAAGCATCTGTAACATATGAGGCTGGCACAACTGGATGGTGACATATAAAAAGCTGCAAATAGATCTATATTTATTACCTGAACAGAACCCAAGTCCTAGTGGATCAAAGACCTCAACATAAACCCAGTTACACTGAACCTGATGGGAAATATGGTGAGAAATACCCTTAAATGCATTGGCATAGGAGACCATTTTCTAAATATGACACCAGTAGCATGGGCACAAAGAACAAAGATTAATAAACAAGATCTCCTGAAACTTAGAAACTTCTGTAAGGTAAAGGACAAGGTCATAAGATAAAACAACATCTGACAGAATGGAAAAAGGTCTTTACCAACCCTACATCTGACAAAAGACTGAACTCTAATATATATAAAGAACTCAAAAAATCTAGAGGTTAAAAAAAACAATACAATTTTTAAAATGGGGTACAGAGCTAAATAGCAAATTAACTGAAGAATCGCAAAAGGCCAAATAAATAAATAAATAAATAAATAAATACATAAATAAATAAATAAATAAATAAATAAACCATAAAGAATTGCTCAAGATCTTTAGCCATCAGGGAAACGTAAGTCAAGATAACACTGAGATAACTCCGTCTTACACCTGTCAGAATGACTAAGATAAAAAACACTGATGACAGCCAGTGCTTAAGGAGATCTGTTTTTTCAGAAGACTGAGAATCTATACTTCATTATCCAGCAATACCACTGTTAGGAATATACCCAGAGGATGCACATTTTGCCACAGAGACATTTGTTCAACTATGTTCATGCAGCATTATTTGTAATAGTCAGGCCCTGGAAACAATCTAGATGCCCTAAACAGGAGTTGATTAAAATATATATATATATATATATATATTTATACCATATATATAATATATATATGTAAATATATGGTATATTTACACAAAGAAATACTACTCAGAAGGAAAAACAATGACATCTTGAAATTTGCAGGCAAATGGATGGATGGATGGATGGAATGGTAGATAGACTGAACTAGAAAGAAAAATCATCCTACATGAGGTAACATAGATTCCCAAAGATAAATACAATATGAATTCAC
This sequence comes from Phyllotis vaccarum, assembly GCA_033318265.1. Classification (NCBI taxonomy): domain Eukaryota; kingdom Metazoa; phylum Chordata; class Mammalia; order Rodentia; family Cricetidae; genus Phyllotis; species Phyllotis vaccarum. The sequence continues at coordinate 93,344,450 of JARWLC010000015.1, read as the reverse complement.
TCATAAATGGATTTTAGACTTAAAGCAAAGGATAGCCAGGATACAATCTGCAACCCCCGAGCAGCTAGGTAACAAGGAGTAATCTAAGTGAGTCAACTGTTGATCCCTCTGGAAAGAGAAAATATATACATTCTCCTGAATAAATCGGGGGGCCATGGTGGAGACGGAGTAATGGGAGGTAGGATGGAAACATGAGGGATTGGGATGATTGAATTGGGGGAGGGACAGAGAGGGTGGACAACTAAATAGAGTTCCTGATAGAGCAAAACATTTTAGGGTTAGAGAGAAACCTGATACTAGGGAAATATCCAAGATTCCACATACATGACTCCAGCTAAGACTTTAGACAATAGTACAGAGACTGTCTAGGTGGGCCTTCCTCTGTAATAAAATTGATAAGCACCCTACTTTTCAACATAGAACTTTCACCAGCAATTTATGGAAGCAGATGCAGAGATCCACTGTGGTGGGATTAAGGTCAGAAGAAGCTTATCTAGGAGCCCGGGACCCTGGAGGGGGTGTGGCCAACCTAGAGGGGGTGTGGCCAACCCCATTGATAAGTGGTTGCTGGGACACGAGGAGACATTCTTTCTGGTTCCTGGCTGCTGGCTGTTGGAGAGACAGAATCGGAATCCATCATCCATCCATCGCTCGTCCATCGCTCGGATACTCCAGTCTCTATTCAGGTGCTACTATAAGCTGTTACTAATATTGTGAGTGTTCATTTATATTCCAATAAATATTTATCTTGGACTGGTGCCTTGTAAGTAAAACTCCGGCTACAATCCACAGCTAAGTACTGGATCAAACTGTCAGTCCAACTGAAGAGAGGAAGGAGATGTGGTATGGTCAAAGGGGTCAAGATCATAATAGGAACATGAAAGGAAAGAGTGGTAGAGAAAGGAAGAAACACAGAGCAAAGGCAAGGAATTGTATATCCTAATAGAGGGGCCCATTGTGGGATTAGGGAAAACTTGATATCAGGAGATACTCACAAGATGAGCCCAGCTAGGACTCCAAGGTATGGTGGAGAGGTAGCCTAAACTAGGCTTTCCCTATTATCATATGAATGGCCACACTAATTGCCATTATAGAACCTTCATCCAGCAGCTGGTGGAGACAGATGCAGAGATCCACAGCTCAACACCAGGCTGAGCTGCTGGTCCTGTTAAAGAGAGGATAATGATGGAGACCCATGGAGTAGGGAGACCCTGTGCTGCTGTGAGCTGACAGGCTCTGAAATAATAGTTAAAGAACTTTCATGGAATGGATCTGGACCCCCTAAATGTAGATGACAGTCAAAAGGCATGGGCAGTTTTTGGAGCCTATTGAAATTGAACCATAGTCTATCCCAGGTTCATGAATGGGCTTCTCAGAACGCATGCCTAGCCTTGATACTGGGGGAAGTCCTACCTTAACTGGATGTGCCAAACTGAAATGACTCAACTTGGGATTTTTTGCCTTCTCTGGGGAGTGAGGGGATGGGGAGGCTAGACCAGGAGAGGGAGCAGTAGGGGGTAGGGGAAATTTAAAAAAAAAAAGTAAAAAAAAAAATCTGGATACTGGATAGAATATACTTTTCTTTTTAGATTAAAAGACTCAAGACTTCATGGTTTTTTGTTTGTTTGTTTGTTTGTTTGTTATAATTCTTATTAAACTAATGGCTGATGTTTAAAAAAAAATCATAAAGGGGAAACCCATAGAATCAACTGACCAGAGGTATTGGGAGTTTACTGACTCTGGACAGACAGCTAGGGAATCTGCATGGAACTGAATTTGAATGAACTGAATTCCTTATGGATGGATATTTTGCTCAGCCTTGATACAAGGAAGAAGGGCTTAGTTGTAGTAGGTTTCTGGCCTGGACTTTTGGGCCTTGACTCAAGGTTTAGACCCGCTGACCCGCAGACCCACGCAGACCTACAGAGACACACAGATGCTTATAATAGTTTTAGGCTGGTTGGCCTAAGGCCCAGGCATATCACTTGGTAGCTCTTTACCCTTAAACTAACCCATGTCTCTTATCTTGTTCAGCAAAATTGTCCTCTGCTTCTTCCGGCTTCTCTCTGGAATTCTGCTCTGTGCTTCCTGTTCTCAAGAATTTTCTTAGTCTGGTAGCCCCTCCTACACTTCCTGCCTGCCTTTGGCCAATCAGTGCTTTCTTTAAACCAGTGGGTGGGACAATTATTTACCATGAAACAACACAATACCCCTACATATCCCCTTTTCTTCTTTTAAAGCAAAAAGAACTCCAAATCTAATATTCTTTCTCCCCTTATCTATAACAACTTATAAACAACACTGTAAATAAACACAAACATCCATAATCCATGTTGTGGGAATGTGGGCATCATTCTCTAGGCCACATCCTGCTGAGTGGGGACGCTGGCAATCCCATAGGAATCCAAAGAAAAGTTTAGGATCATGGACAAGTCTTTAGTGGAGTAGTCTCTAAGGCTGGGTCATCTCAGCCAGTCTCCTTGAAGTTGTTCTGGATATAGAGCTTGGGAAACTTCAACAGAGGTGCTCTGAAATGCTGAATCATCTGGTTCATCCATTTCCATTGGAGATATTTCAGGAGGTCTTCCTCTATCAAACTTTATGTTCTTTATCCAGTAATAAATCCCCAGTCTCTCATTTTCTGTGAAAATAAAAGGAAAACCTCTTCTCCAAAGTAGTGCATCTTTGCATTTCAATTTTAAAGTAAACTCATTTACAAAATATATAAGTTGAATTACTCCAACAACATTTATAATCAGATGTCTTTTAGCAGCTTGTACTAAGTCATTTTCAGTCAAGAAGCTTAAAGATAAGGCAATAATATACAGTATCCAGACATTCTTTATATTTTCCATCTTTATGTGGCTTATTATTTATTTATTTATTTTACTTTATTTCTTTTTTAAAGGCTTTCTATACCCTTTCTTTCTCTAAGCCTATGTATATATATTTTCAATACACTCTAAACCACTTAGGCTTTCTTTTTTAAAAAAAAAAAAAAAAACTATCTTTACTATATATTTATTTCTTAACTTTTTCTGTCTCTGACCACACCTTTGATTGGCTAGAGTGATAACTCTACCCAGATTGTTCTATTTCTTTCTGTTTCTGAACACACCTTTAATCTGTCAACGTTAAAGTTTAATTTCATAGAATTTATCTTTTTAACCCAGGTACTCTGGGAATTTTAGGGTCCATATAATTACCAAGTAAAGCTTTGCCATTTGCTGCTCATTAACTCCATTTAAGTATTAGGCAGCAGGGCCTCTTAAAAGACTCACAAGTGTTTTGCCTCTAAGGCTGAATCAGGAAGTTTCTCTTAAAAAAGCCAGGCCTCAGTTTGCCTTAGGCAAACAGAGCTGCCTCAGCATGATGTATCTGACTTTGTTGATTCCCCTGGATATCCTTGTCTTCTCTTAGATGGTAAGGGACAGTGGGGTGAGGGGAAGCTGAGGGTGACTGGGAAGAGTGGAGGGAGGGGGAACAGATGTTGGTAAGGAAAAAACTTTAAATAAATAAATAAAAAGAATGAGTAACAAAGTGATTCTGAATATGGAAATCAAGTAGCAAAAGTTAATTTTTTGAAAGGTAGAAATATATTTTAATAATTATACTATTTAATCAACAAAAGGAGAAAATCATGCACATTATATAACAATGCAATTTCTTATAATAATCTTATAAAATAATGCAATTTCTATTATGAAAGAAAAACAGAGCAACCTTATTTCCATTCAATTGTTCCCATTCAAGGTTTTCTTTTCTTTCCTTTTTTTGTAAAGCCAGATAACCACAGTTCTGTTACCAAATCATAAATGTTAGCTTAGTGTATTTTACTCACAGGCATAATAATAATCACTCAACACTGCTTATGTGTCAGAGATGTTGCTTAATGTCCTGCCCAGAGAATGACCGCAGAGAGACCCCCAGAATCCAAGGAATCTGGAATGCAAACGCAGGGCTTATTGAGTGCATAAGACAAGCCAGGCAGAGAACTTGCACTCAGTACAGTGAGGCCAGGAGGAGTTCCCGAGTTGAGTATACCTGGGCAAAAACCATGACCTGGGGTAAAATGAGGACCTATGTATGGGTTGATAGATGATTGGGCCATGCCCAGGGGTGGGGGGGGGGCAGTTGTTGCTTAACTTGGCCTTTGGTCAGGGTGGGGAGCTTATTTGTCTGAATTTCTATTAACTGGCCCCAGGGTTGGAATATTCTGCAGTTAGGGTAGGGCCCAGACCAGATGTTCTCTTGGATAACATGTTTTGCAAGTTTTTTGGAGCTACTGAACTACTGAGAGGTATTTAGGCCGAACTTTTCTGGACCTGTTCATTAACATGGCTGCTAACTCTAAGACGGAAGAACTTTTGGATCCTCATTCCCCTTCTTTTGAACCAATCGAAGATCCTTGGTCAATAGTTCATAAGAATCAGGGGATCCCATATCAGGGTAGGTGTACCTTGAATTCTCAGTGCCTATTGGTATGTAGCCCCTTTGCACCATCAGCTGGTTAGTGCCTAGTCACTGTTTCATGAACTGAACTAACCTGTTAAGAATACATGGCCCAAAGATAAGCAAGAGTAACAATTATTGGGCCTATAGTTCCAACATCAGGAAAGTCAACCAGAGGGACCTCAAGTAGTGTAACTAAAAAACTCTGGTTGACTTCTAGCTCTCATCTCCTTTTTAATAGCCCTTCCCGAACTTTGGCCATGGTTTGTTTGGCTATTCATGAATGATCTACATAGAAGCAACATTCTACTCCCAAGGAAATGCATAGACCTTTCTGCTGGAGAAAATGGAGGTCTAAACTTCTCTTGTTTTGCATAACTACTTCTGCCAGAGAGCTGAGGGACTCCTGTAAGTGGGAGGTGGGATTTTCTAATTTTTCCCTATCTTCATCAATGGACAACCTTAGGGAGACATAATGCTACTGTTGAGTAATGAAGGAAGCTACTCCTGTCCCCAGTCCTGCCAGGCTGGCACCCAGAAGGGTTCTTAAAGTTAAGGCCAAGATTCATTCTCATTTTATTTGATTGTGACCAAAACTGTAAGTGGTAGCTCTCCCTTAGGGTGATACAAGAGTCAGACCAGAATGCAGAAGCCCTGAGTCTTACTGAGCAGCTGCACTGAAATACAAGGGGTCAGACCAGTAAAGCAGGCCTAGCAAGTGTCATTATGGGGAATCAAGTATCCTGTCTCTAAGAAACTGATGTTATAAATCTGATTGCAAAAGGGTTGATATGGGGGGGTACTTTTCACATGCAAAGTTCCTACCCTTCTGTTTATGGTAGAGTTAGCATGGCTTTTGATTTCAATCTACATGCATCGGACTTAGTAGACAAGATAGCAATCGCCTTATAAAAGTGGGGTTGGGTGTCATAACACAAGCAGCAAGATTTGGTAAGGTCAAGTTGAGAGGCATTTAGAAGCAGAAATGATTTCTGGAACAAGGAGTAAAAGGGGACCTCTTGGTGTTCTTTTAGCAATCATGTGGGGGAGACTGTGAAACTGTACAAGTGTTGCTATTTTAGAACTGAGGAGGTACAAAGCATTGGGTTAGGTGGAGGATTAAGAATGTTATTGGATCCCACAGGGTTAGTTCTAAGAGGAGAGGCTATAATCCTTAAGGAAATCATATTTCTAGATCTGCACCTGCTGGGATATAGTCTCAACCCCCAGGATTTTCCTGTTATCCAAGACTGTAGTAAGAGGTTTCTGGCCCGGACTTTCGGGCCTAACCTCAAGGTTTAGACCCGCAGACCCACAGGCCTGCAGAGATACAGAGACATGCATATGCTTACATTAATTTTAGGCTGATCAGCCTGGGCCCAGACATCCATGATTCTTATCCTTTTCAGCCATGTGGCTCGATACCTTTTCTCAGAGTAGCATAGTTGTCCTCTGTATTTTCTGGCTTGTTTGGCAACTCTGGAGTCTCTGTGGCATCTCTGCTCTGTTCTTCCTGTTCCCAAAGTTTTCTTAGTCTGGTAGCCCCGCCCACTCTTCCTGTCTGCCTTTGGCCAATCAGCGCTTTTTATTAAACTTGTAGGCAGGACAATTATTTACAGTGTAACATCATAAATGCACTACACAAGACTAGCTTTTTCCTTCAATTGTGGTGCCTCAGACATGGAAGTGGTGCATCTAAGAGCAATCCCATCCACCTTAAGAGTGGTTGAAGTGGTGAGAATGACTTGGAAGGGCCCTTTCACAAGGGTTCCAGGTTCCGGTGCTGGTGTCTCTGGACTAATACCCAGTACTTGTGGTGGACTTGTGGGCCATGGAGGGGAGAAGCAGAAGTGTAAATAGCCTGTAACTGAGGCCAGAACTGTTCATAGGCCTTCACCAAGCCTTGGAGGCCAGTAAGAGGACCTGGTCATCAAGGTGGGTATGATTTCATGGTATGATTTATCCTCTTCTTTGTTATAATCCAGTCGAGGGGGCAGTTCTATCAGATTGGGGTCAACTAAAACTGGCGACATTAGTGTTGTTATGGTGGCCTCTTTTGCAGCCTTGTCTGCCAGATTATTTCCCTGGGAGATGAAGTCTTTCTGTCTTTGGTGTCCAGGACAGTGCACGACGGCCAGCTTCTTAGGAAGGCAGATAGCTTCCAGTAAGCACAATATTTCTGACTTACTTTTTATGCTCTTCCCTTCTACAATTAACATCCCCCTTTCCAGGTAAATTTCCCTATGAATATGCAAGGTGGCAAAAGCACATCTGCTGTCAGTGTAGATGCTAGGCTTCTTTTCTTTTCTCATTTCCAGGGCCTTGGTTAGAGCAATCAGTTCTGTTTTTTGTGCTAAGGTGCCAGAGGGTAAGTCTGTGGTCCAGGCAACGACATCAGCTGTAGTAACTGTGGTCCCCCACATACCTGTGTCCATCTCTGATGAAGCTACTCCCATCTGTGAACCAGGTGACCTCAGCATTTGACAATAGAACATCTTGCAAGTCCTGCCTTATGTAGTAGACCTGGGCCAGTATCTTAGAACAGTTGTGCAGGGGAGGACTTCGATATCTGGATCTGGCAGCAGCATGGCCAGATTGAGGGTCACAGGTACCTGGAAGGTTATGCTAGCAGGTTGAAAAGGAGTGCCTGATAATAAGTCACCTGTGCATTGCTCAACCATCAATGGGGAGGAGGGCTGCTTGAGCACTGACTCTAATGTTTGGGGGCAGTAATTATAAAACTCTGTCCCAAAGTCAGTTTATTTGTGTCTTTGACCAGCAACACCACTACTGCAATAATACACAGGCAGGATGGGCATCTGGCTGCTACTGGATCCAATTTTTTTGTAAGTAGGCCACAGGTCTTTTCCAGGGCCTAATGGCTTGGGATAGAACCTCCTCTGCTACTCCCTTCCCCGGTGGGTGTTCATCAACATACAGATAGAACGGTTTATAGATGTCTGGCAGTGCTAAGGTGAGAGCTTCTAATAATTTCCCCCTGAGGGTATCAAATGCAGCCTGTATTTCTTCACGCTGGGTCATGCAGGGACCCTTTTTATGGATTCATTCAAAAGCTACGGCAGTTCAGTCAACCCTAGTGCCCATAATCTAAACCATCCTGCTGTCCCCAGAAACTCTCTAACTTGTTTCACTGTTCTGGGAGCTGGTATTTAAATGAGCATGGTTTCTTTGTGGACTTCTGAGAGCCACTTCTTCCCCTTTCTAGGATGTACTCTATGTATGTGACCAGGGACCCACACAGTTGTGCCTTCTTCACACATGCTTGGTACCCCAAGGTTCCCAGTTCCTTCAAGAGATTCTCTGTTCATATGTCTTGGCTGCCAACAACAGGTTATCCATGTACTGCAAGAGGGTGATCTGAGGGTGCTTTGTACAGTACTCACCCGAGTCCTTATGCAACACCTCATCAAAGATGGTGGAGGGCTTCTTGAATCCTTGTTTCAGTCAGATCCAGGTGAGTTGCCCACTGATTCTGGCTTCAGGATCATGCCACTCGAAAGCAAAGTATACTTGGCTGTTTGGAGCCAAAGGGAGGCTAAAGAAGGCATCTTTCAGGTCTAAGATGTATACCATTTATTTCTAGTGGGCAGTGTACTGAGCAATGTATAGGGGTTCAGCACAATGGGGTAAATGTTAACCACTCATTGACTCTTTCTTAAGTCCTGGACTGGCTGCTAATCACTGGAGTGGTTTCTTCATGGGGAGTAAGGGGGTGCTTCAGGTTGACTGTATGAAATGCAAAATCCCTTGTTCCAATAATCTGCCTCCAGTAATGTAAGGCATAATTCTCCTTCTGGCCTCCAATGTTATGGGATGCTGGCAGACCTTAACCGAATCAGCATTTGATTTTAATTCTACAAATACAGGAGGGCATTGTCTTGCCAGTCTTATCCGTCCAGTCTCAGCCCAGGCAAGGGGAAACTTTTAGAGCCAGGCCTCGTTCTAGAGTTTGGGTTCTGGTGTATTCTGGTGGAGTCCATGTTCCTCATCCAGTGGGGCAGTTAGCATGACATGAACTGGCTCTCCCATTACGTAGGTCACTTGGACTCCTTCAGTAGAGAAACAAATTTGGGTCTTCATTTTTGCAAGCAGATTCCACCCCAATAGCAGGTATGGGCACTCAGGATTGACTAGAAATGAGTGGGTTACCCGTCCTATGCTAAAGTCCACTGTCCTTCCAGTAATCTATAGATAGGGCTTGGTGCTGTTGCCCCTTGTACCCAGGTCTTTTTTCTTCAAGTGGACCATTCAGAGTGAGGAGCACAGATCTCTCTGCTCCAGTATCTACCATGAACTGGACCAGCTTCCTGTTACCTTAAGGGTTTCCCTGGGCTCAGGGAAGGGGACCAAGCTCCATCATCCCTAGTCACTTTCATCTTCTTTGAAGGCCACCAGAATGGTGGGTGGGTGTCCATTTGGCTCCTTTGGCTCGCCTCCATTTTTATTCTTGGAGCTTTCCCTCTCCTAGTGTCCTTCTTCCTTACAATAGATACATTGGATCGTATTCAACTTTGGTCTTGGGTATCTGTTGCGATCTCAGTCTCCAACCTCTGCTGCCAACAGTACTCTTTCCAACTAGGATTGTTGCCACTCCAGTATCATGGAAAGGTGCCTTTCTTGTCTCTGTTCTCTTTTATCCTTTCTGTCTTCTCTCTTTCTGTCTCTACTTTCTGTCCCTTTGTCTTTCTTTTATTGTATACCTTTTCCAACACTGCCACTAACTCCCAAAGGTTCTTCCCTCCTAGCCTTTCTAGAGTTGTAGCTTCTTACAAATGTCTGGGGTGGCCTGGTTAATATAGGCTAAAATAACCACCTGTTTTTCTTCCTCTGACTTTGGGTCATAGGGAGACTATTTTTGAAAAGCTGCCATTAGTGTTCTAAGTAGGCAGCTGGGCTTTCATCCACACTCTGTCTAACATTGTAAATTTTGGCCATATTGGTTGGCCTGTGCGCTGCCACTTTCATATCTGCCAATAGAGCTTGGTGATAGATCTGGAGACACTTCCTACCTTCAGCTATATTGTAGTCCTAGGTGGGGCAAATGGAGAGAAAGGTTGTCATGATCAGGATTGGGTCTGTCAATGGGGTGGCCATTGGACCTGGCACCAATCTTTGGGCATTCTCCAAGATATGGCTCTGTTTGTCCACCGTGAACAGGACCCCTAACAATTTCTGGCAGTCATCCCAAATGGGCTGGTGGGTGTAAAGGACAGTCTCTAGCAAGTTAATTACATCCTGGGGGTCCTTAGAAAAGGAGGCTGATGTGGGAATGTTTTCTATGTGCTGTGAATAAAGAACTGTTTTGGCCATGGCTGGAACCACAGAAAAAGTAGGCAGGGAAATGAGAGAATAGGTAGGAGAAGGAGGGCAGGGTCAGAGAGATTACTCAGCTGCCCAAGGAAGGAACATATAAGGAACAATGGTGAGCCACAGGCCACATGGCAGGACAGATTAGTGGATATGGGTTGAATTAAGATGAAATAGCTATCTAGAAATGTGCCTGAGCTATAGGCCAAACAGCATGAAATTAATATATGTGTCTGAGTCATTTGGGGGGAGGGTGGCTGCAGGCCTGACCAGACCATGGGGCTAGTCTGGGTCAGAAACCTTACTGTTATAGGGAGCATTTTGATCCTTTCAATTATATAAATCACTAGGTCAAAGGGCCAATAATGAAAGGCTTGATTCCTGTCATCATTGGTGTGTGTGGGGGGGAACACTGTCTTGTCAGAGGGGTAGGATCACCATGATATCAGTTTGTGGGGTCCTCCCATTGACTCTGGGTGGCTTGTGCTGGCCTGCCCTCACCTCTAATTCCCTGTGAGAGGTACTGGTGCCAGAGCAGATTCCTGCTGTGGAGTGATATGTATGTGGCTGTCTAGGGGAGTAGGGAAGGGAAAAAATTTTCAGCCTCTGTTGTTTCTTACTGCAGGACTGGTGAAAACTTCTATTTCAGATCAACCTTGTCCTTGAGCCTGGTCCTGCAGGCATCTGGTCTGGGTGGTCAGACCAGGACCAGAAGACTATCTCTTCAACTCAATGTATTGTTTCAGAGTTGAACGTGCCCCTGGCTGGCCAGCCGACATTGAAGGTCAGCCACTCTGCAGAGCAAAAAGTGATCTGCTTTCATTTCTTGACAATCACGCTATTGTTACTGGTAGTATCCTGGACATTCTACCAATGAGCAAGAGTTAAGTCTAGGGGGAAGGACAGGGTATTCCCCATAGTGAAAGATGAAGAGAAACCTAAACAAAAATGGATGCCAAGAATTGGCAACAGCAAACAAATTAGAACACAAGCAAAAAACACAAAAACTCTCAACAATTTTCCCTGGACAAAGCACAAATTACTCTTTCGCTCCTCATGGTGTGGCCAAATTTCACAAATGCCTTCTGGCAGGGGTGAATCAAATGGTCACCCCAGGGGTGGCCTCAAATGGCCGGCCCCATATACAAAGTAGAGTTTGACATGTCTCTCTCTCTCTCCCTCCAGGATCACTGTACAGGTACACCCGCCACAGTGAAAGTCTGTAAAATACAAATGCTGTCAACTGACACAAACCAGAAGTAACAAAAGAACAGACAGAGAGAAAGACTGAGCACTCTTATCAGTCTCAATGGCTGATAGACCTTCGGACCCTCAGCAGGTCCTGGAGGGGTCTCTGGGAATCCTGGGAAAGCCACTAAATATTCTGCCCAGAGAACAACCCCCAGAGAGACCACTGGAGTCCTAGGAATCCAAAACGCAAATGCAAGGTTTATTGACTGCACAAGTCAGGCAGGGAACTTGTCCAATGCACTCTGCACAGAGAGGTCAGGAGGAGTTCCTGAGTTGAGAATGTATATATTTTTTATTGGCAAAAACCATGAATTGGGTAAAATGAGGGCCCGGTTACGGGTTGATAGATGACTGGGTAGTGCCCAGGGGTTTTTGTTGGTTGTTGTTAAACTTGGCCTTTGGTCAGGGTGGGGAGCTTGATTGTCTGGATTTCTATTGACTGGCCCCAAGGTTCTGCAGTTAGGGTAGGGCCCAGCTCAGATGTTCTTTTGGATAATATGTTTTGCAAGTTTCTCAGAACTATTAAGGAGGATTTAGGTTGAACTTTTCTTGACCTGTTCACTAACATGGCTGCTGACTCTAAGATGGAGGAATTTTTGGTTCCTCACTTAATAGTTGCTAAGATGTTAGAATAATTAATATAAGTTTTAATTATTTTTAATCCCAACACATTTTCTTAATGTCTCTGTGTGTGTTTATGTTTATAGAGAGTAAGAAAATTTATATTGAATTGGTTCTTTATTCCCTAAACACAGTACGTAAAGATCATTACTCAGAATGAGTACACATACACACAAACTTGTTTTAAAACAACATAGTGTTTTACAATACAAATGAACAGTGATTGGCATGCAGATACTCACATTAATCTAATATTATATCACTGCAAATAGCAAAACAATAAGTATCTTCTGACATATATAGCTTAGACTTTGATCAGTGTGTCTCTCGGATGAAGTCACAGCCATGAAATAGACAAAAGAGTAAATATATCTTTTAATTTCTCAGTTACTTCTTATGTGCGGTCCCAAAATATAGCTTTAATTTTATATCAAGAAAAATTGTGATATTCCTCTTTTTCTCTCTGACACTAGATAGTATAATATTGTTTCTTCATTTTATTATTTTTTATAAAAATATCGTTTTTATCCATGTATCCCCGTGCTCCCCCTCCCTTCCCTCCTCCCAATCCCTCCCAGTCAGCTTTTTAATTTCTCATATGAAAGTTATAAATAAATTTCATTTAATCATTATTAAAATAGTATGTTTCTACATTTTTATAATTTGAATTATTTTTCTTTTCAAGTTGTTTTTTTTCCATAATTTGTTCATTTTAGTATATATAGGGTGAATGGAGACGAAATAAAAATCCAGTTTCTCAGACAAGTATGGCCAGTAATGTACCCATATCCCACATCCTGGGCCTTCTTTTCTTATTTGTTTGAGATATTTTTCATATAGTTTTCTGTATTTTACGTATTAGATGAATATGAGATCATTTCCCCATGTTACAGTAGGGTAAGTAATATAACTAACTACCACATGAATTCTGCCTGATTCTGAGGCTATGCTCTTAACAGAAACCGCATTGCATTTACAGCATCCTTTGAGGTATTTGCCATCTTCTCATAAAATCTATTTTTTAAGTTCTGATGAAGAAAAAAATAGTTAAAATTGTAAATAGTCTAGGCATATAAATATTCATTTGATTTTCCTTATGAGCATTATGCTTGCTTATAGAAAACTGAAGCAAAAAATTAATTTTTTTCATTAAAATTAACTGTTCTGTTAATAACCAAATTCATCAAACAATTAGTGAACTAAATACAAGGAATAATAAATGTTGATTTTTGTCTTTTGACTGATGACAAAGTTGCCATGGAAATGATATTCTTTATTGAGTATAGTATGTATATTGAAAGATAGTCCTTATCATCTTTCTTATATATTGCTCAGATGCATACTAAAGGGACAAGAGGGAACATATAGATCTCATTAATGAATGGTGTGGAATGAATAGATCTAATGGAGAAGGAATGCTCTCCTTGGAAAAAAATAAAATTAAAAAATAGATGATTCTTTACATATTAGAAAACTAGAAGCATGTGCAGCTGAAGATGAGGCACATATTAATTTCAGGTTTTCTGAATTAATTTCTACCAAATGTATGTAAAAGAATCTGATTGCCCTCAGTATCCTCTTTCTCTTACTTGATTGATAAGAACTGATAAATATCTTCCACTTGAGTGTGAATTTCCTTTCATCTTTTTCATATTAGCTCTATGAAGCAATAGCTAATTTAAAGTTTAATAGCTTGCTTTTGTTCCCACACACAGCAGATGGCCCAGACAAAACCATCTCCTACTACCTAATTCCTTTGTGGCATTAATTATTCATCAGAAGGAAGTTAAAAAATAGTATCTTTAAAATTCCTGGCTCACTTAATTGAATAGATTAAAGAAAATATCCTGTGGTTTGAAAAATTATATTAAAACACAAGATATCATTAAAAAGTAAAATCTAGTAGCCACCCATTGAGGACACTTCTAACAGTTGGATGAATTGAAAAGAAAATGAATACAAAACAGATGAGAAAGTCCTTTGCTATAGGGCATCCACAGATGCTTATCCTTGTGCTCTAAAAGGATGGTCTAATCATCAAATTAAGAAATTACATTTTCACTACCCCTCCAGCCCCCCCCCCCCCCCACCAACATCTATCTCTACAGTCTCTTCTTTTTTGTATCTATTTGTACTTGCTGGTCTAAGAGAATAATTCAGTACAGAACTCTTTTTCCCCTTCAAATTCAGTCATGTATATGTGCATGAGAGAGAGAGAGAGAGAGAGAGAGAGAGAGAGAGAGAGAGAGAGAGAGAGAGAGAGAGAGAGAAGTGTATTTGTGTACATTCACAAATGTATGCATGTATGCATGGTTTAGAGACCATAGGTCAATGCCAATTGTTCATTGCTAGCTCTCCATCTTTTGTTTTCAGGCTGGGTTTCCCACTGAACCTGAATCTCATAAATTAGGCCATACTGTCTGATTAGCAACCTCCAAGGAAGAAACCATCTCCACTCCTTGCGTCCTCCTGCTCTGGGGTCACAAATATGCACTGGTGTGCCAAGATATGAGGTGTGCCAATGATTCAAACTCTTCTGTTTCTTCATGAAGCTGTTCATAGATCCAGAAATCTTCTCAACTCAAAATTGTAGGTTATTTGTCGCTTGCGGGGGGGGGGGGGGGAGGACTTGATATTTTTATGGGGGTGAGGAGAAACCGTGAAACAATGGCTAAGTTTGGGGGAGCAAGTTGAAATGAGCAAGTTTACTTTATTGAGGAAGGAGCAAGCAGGATCATGGGGAGGAGACCCATAGAAACAAAGGCTGATCAGAGCTACTGGGAGCTCACTGACTCTGAAATAACAGCTGAGGAATCTTCATGGAAAGGAACTAAACTCTCCAAAAGTAAAAGACGGTCAAATGGTGTGGGCAGTTTGGGGATCCTCTTTCAGTATGACCAGAGTATATTCCTGGTACATGAACTGGTTTTTTTTGGAGTCAATTCTCTACAGACGAACACTTAACCCAGCCTTAATACCGGGATGATGGACTTAGACCTACCTCACCTGGATATGCCAGGCTGAGCTGACTCATCTTTGGATTCCTTGCCCTCCTTGGGGAATGAATGGGCGATGGGATGGGAGAGGCTGAGGAGTACTGGGAGAAGCCAAGGGATGGGGGACAGTGGTAGCTATGGGGGAAAAAAGAAAAGAAAAGATTCTGTGCCTGGATTGGCGTTTATGTTTCTATTTTTATAGCATGGAGAGTACCTTCCTGTACCAAAGACGTGAAGGCTCAATGCAGGCACCAGATCAACATTACTATGTTCAGTGAGTTGTGCTGGTGTTGTCTTCAGAAATAAGGCCTTGCTCTGTTTGTGGAGAGTAACCTATTATCTTAGCAACAGCCTGGACTGGGGGGGAGGGGTGGGATTCCTGTGAGGTTTCTTTGGCCAACAATTTAATTAGATGTAGCATGATCTTGGGATGGGAAGCTTCATTTAGTTACAGAAGATGTCCAGTTGAAACTCTGCCTCTCCCGTTACCCAGTGATCTCATTTATATTGCCTTCATATATGTATATAGTTTAGGAAATTTCTACTGTATTAGGTTTCCATATTATCCATCATGTGTCTCTTATTTTTAACTTTTTCCTGTATTTCCTTCCTCTTCTTGGCTCCTCCATTAGATTTATCCATACCACACCATCCATTAATGAGATCTATATGATCCCTCCTGTCTCTTAATCTGTATTTATAGATTATAGCTTGGTTATAATTGATTCAACAGCTTATATACACACATAAGGAAATAGATCTTACATTTGTCCTTTTATATTTGGGAACCATCACTGAGTATGATTCTTTCTAGTTTTGTCTATTTGCCCCAAAACTCGTGATATCAGCTTTTAAATAGCTAGGTAACACTCTAGTGTATACATATACCACATGTTCTTCACCCACTCTTGGGTTGAAGGAAATCTAATTTTTTTTTTTTGCTATGAATATAGGAGCAATGAACATGGCTGAGCAAGTGTCTCTGGTAACATGAACAATTTTATGTATATGCCCTAGAATGGTATAGTTTGACCTTGAGGTATATGGATTTTCATCTTTCTGAGGGACTGCCATTGAGGTAGATAGATTTTCATCTTCTTGAGGGACTGTCTCTAATTTCAATAGAAGCTTTTCTGAGTTTGTACTCCTATCAGCAGTGGGTGAGTTTTCTCTCTATTCTACATTCTCACCAGCATGATCTGTAACTTGTTTTGTTGACCTTAGCCATTCTGACAAGTATAAGATGAAATCTCAAAGTAGTTGTGATTTATATTGCCCTGAATACTTAGAATGCTGAACATTTCCTTCAGTGTTTCTCAGCTACTTGCTACTTAAGTTTCTTCTATTGAGAATTCTCTGTTTAGATATACTTATATTTTTAATTAGATATTTGTTATATTGATAACTAGTTTCTTGAGTTATTTATATATTTTGAATATAAGGTCTCTATCATATACACAGCTGGCAAAAAAACTTTCTCACTTTGTACTCTAAATGTAAGTGTCCTTTGCTATGCAGAAGCTTCTCAAATTACAGAGGTCTCATTAATTAATAATTTAGTTTAGTGCCTGTGCTAATGGTATTCTATTCAGAAAGTCTTCTCTGTACAATCGACCAGTTTGTACAATTTTTACTTGTACAATGTGTTTAAAGCTATTACCTACTTTCTCTTCTATCAGCTTCAGTGTATCTGGTTTTCTGTTGTGACCTTTGTTTTATTAAGAGTTGATTTTTCTGCAAGGTGATAAGTAAGGGTTTAGTTTCATTCTTCTAAACGCAGGCATGCAGTTTGACCACACTTGTTTGTTGATGATTCTGTCCCTTATTCCAGTTTGTATTTATGGCCTCTTTTGCAAAATAAAATAAAATAAAATAAAATAAAATAAAATAAAATAAAATAAAATAAAATAAAATAAAATAAAATAAAATAAAATAAATCATGTGTGGATTTTTGTTTGAATCTTTAGTTGGATTCCATTAATCAATGTGTGTGTGTATGTGTGTGTGTGTTTGTGTGTGTGTGTGTGTGTGTGTGTGTGTGTGTGTGCGTATGTGTCAAGACTTTGCTGTTTTATTTTAATAGCTCTATAGTAAAACTTAAAATTGGGGATAGGAACACCTCCAGAAGTTCTTTTATTATTTAGGATTGATTTAGCTCTCCTGTATTCTGGATTGTTGTGTTTTAATAAGAAGCTGAAAAATGTCTTTTAAAGACCTATGAAGAATTGTGTTTTAATTTTGATGTGGATTGCATTAAATCTGTAGATTACTTTTGATAGAATAAACATTTTTACTATGATAGCTTTGCTTAGCTCTCTATTAGCATATCTTTTGATTTTTTTTTGTTTTATCTCATGTTTTTATTTCTGTTTAGAGTGTATTGTCACCTTGCTTTGCTTTTCCATATTGCCTACCTTTCCCTGGAAATAGGTACCTAGCATTTTCTTACTGATTTATAGTGACACCGGCAAACTGTAGGTGTATCTGATATACAATTTTCCCTCTGAGCAACTTTGGTTTTAGTCTATAGGCACACTTATATTTAAAATATTTAATAAAGCAAATGGTGATTTTAATTTTAATTTTTATGACAGTATCTGACTTGATTAGAAGCTCTTACATTTACATTAATTTAATTATATGTTGAGTGTTATATTTAGTATTTTGCTATTAGTTTTCTTTTTGTCCCTTCTATTCTTATATTATTTACCACTTTACTGGTTTATTTGATGTGTTGTTTTCATGTGCAATAATCCCACTGTATTTTTAATTTTACTTCATTCATATGCTTTAGTTGTATTTGTTAATATCTGAACTAGTTTTAAATTTACCCACAGATGAAATACACATCTGGATTTCAGGAAACTTCAGTGTGTATTTCTATTTTCCCTGAATTTTTGAACTATTTTGTTTATACACTCTGTCTTTTACCAAAGATACATATTTAACATGGTTACTACCTTCATCTCTCTCTTTCAATACAAATTGCTACACAGCTTCACCTTCTAACTCTCTAGGGACTTTATTACCATTCCTTAGATCATAGTCTGATAACAATGGGTTCTCTCAGTTTATTAGTTGAAACTTTAAGTAATCATGTCCTGATTACTTTTATGTTGTAAAAATTCTATACCCTGGCAAATTCTAGTTGTGTGCATATAGCTATATTAAGTGCATAAGAATCTATAAATATTTAAACACATATATGTGTGTATACTTAATGTGATATTTCATTTTCTACTATCTCACATATTTTTATGACCAGATTTCACTACCCGAAGTTTATTCTTCTTTGTACAATCGACAAGCTTGTACAAATTTGCTTATAAAAATATATGGTATTCATTCATTATTCTCCGCAGTCCCTTTACTCGGTTCATTGGCACTTATAAATGTTTCTCTTCCTGCCTCCTTTCCATCCCTGTAAGAGTTTCTGGTCTGGACTAGCCTCGAGATCTGGACGTGCTCATAGCTGCTTAGCTCTCTGCCTAGTCTTGAGGTTTGAACCAGTAGTCCCAAAGTTCAAAAGAAACACACATAAGCTTTTATTACATGCTACTTGGCCTATGGATTAGGCATATTGCTAGCTAGTTCTTAAATCTTAAACTGACTCATAATTATCCAAGTGGCTTAGTAGCTTTTCTCAGATCAGCATTTTGTCTTCTTTACTCTGCATCTTTCTGGCATTTCTGCTCTCTTAGAGGCACCTCACAGCATTTCTCCTGATTCCATCTTTCTTTCCCTTTATCTATTCTAAGATTTTGCCCTGCTTCTAAGATGCATTGCCATAAGCCAAAATGGTTCCTTCATTATCCAATGAATTCATAGCGTACAGAAAGTCACCCCATATCATTTCTCCTTTTCTTATAAATAAAAGTTTCAATTTCAACAGAGCAAAATTACATATAAAAAAACAGCTATCAATCCAGAATTACAGTTACAATTTCTAGTCTATTTGTATTTAGCAAAATTAAAGAAAATATTCTATTATCTACCACTTTTTTGTGAGTCCAAAGTTTTATATCTAATTTACCTTTTGTATAACTAAAGATAAACTATACTTATAACTGAATCTTCAACATCAAAGACTACAGAAGAATATAATATCACCTGATTAAACAGAAAGCAACTTCCAAACTCTAGAAATTGCAGTGACATATAGCTACCTGGACAGTCACCCAAAGTTCCTTTGTAATATTGGAGAATCCATCTTCAGCCTACAAGCCCAGACTCTGGTAGACTTTTCAGTGAAGGAGGAAATTTGAAGTCAGTCACTTCTCCCAGGGTCCCGATGAATGTTTGGCAGTCTCTGTAAGAACCTGAAGGACCATCTTGACTTTTTTAGCAAAGTTCAGAGGTTACTTTTCTATGGTTCCTGCATGTCCAGTTTATACAGCATACTGTCAGGCAGTCAATGCAAGTATAGTTTTTGGTCTAATGGCTAACTTTTGCTATAAAGAAAGTAAATGCCATATGGAATTTCTTTGATGCCCATCATCCTCTTGAAGTAGATAAGTGCTTCCAGAAGCAAACATGTCTCACTGTCCAAAAAAACCCAAGTTCCCAAAATATTTTAAATGCCATATTCTGTAGGTCTTTAAAGCATTTGAAGATTACCTATCTAATTGAAATATATCTTTGTATATCTAACAAAACCTAACTTACATGACTATACATTTTATTATATGCAATTAACTTTAATTTGTGTTTCTTAATTATACATTACAATTTTAAAAGAATTGTACAGACATAATATCTTAAACAAAAGTATAAATATACTTACAATATAACAGAGTTGAGTTGCTAAATGTGGTTCCTGCCAGTAACTCTGCTGAAAAGCTAAACTCTCTATGAAGTTAGACTAAGGAGCTAAGTGGAACCAGCCAGCTACTGGAGGCAAGGCTTTGATTTTAGCCACACTTTGGCAGATTAAAGGTGTGGTAGAAACAGGAAAAGAATAGAGGAAGCAGGGTAGAGTCAGATACTATAGCCCATCCTTTAATCCAAACCACACAGAAACAGAAAAAGGTAAAAGAGATATAAAGACAGTTTCAAAAACAAAAACAAAAAAGTCTAAACATTTTGGTTTACACTGTATTTAAAAATAAATTTAGGCTTGAGAGAGAAAAGAAAAAGGAAAAAAGAAGAAGTCCTTAAAGAATAGAGTAAAAAATATGATAATAAACCACATAAAGATATAAATTACAAAGAGTGTCTGAATATCGTATATTACTATCTTAACTTTAAGGTTTTGACTGCAAAGTAAATAGTAAGAGCTGCTAACAGACATTTGATTATAAATGCTCCTGTATTAATCCAACCTATATATTCTGTAAATTCCTTGACTTCCAAATAGAAGTGAAAAATATGTTACTTGGGAGAAGAGGTTTCCTTTTTTATTTCCACAGAAAATGAGAGGCCGTGATTAATTCTGGGCTAGAAAAACCAGGTAGATCAAGGAAGACCCCTGAAAAGTCTCCAATGGGAAAAGATGTCCCAGATGATCCAGAATTTTAGATCATCTTTGTTGCAGTTTCCTATGAGCTCTGCGTCCAAAATAGCTTCAAGGAGATAGGATGAGATGACCCAGTCTTACAGACTACTTCACTAAGGACTTGTCCACAAGCTTAATTTTTGGGAGGTCCCTGTAAGATTACCACTGCCCCCAATCAGCATGAAGTAGCCGAGAAAACCATGCCCACCCACCCCCCAAATGGATTATGGATGTTTGTCTCTGTTTATAGTGTTGGTTACAAGTTGTTATAGATAATGGGAAAAAATATAGATAC
Source organism: Phyllotis vaccarum (assembly GCA_033318265.1). Lineage (NCBI taxonomy): Eukaryota > Metazoa > Chordata > Mammalia > Rodentia > Cricetidae > Phyllotis > Phyllotis vaccarum. Next base: position 93,324,013 of record JARWLC010000015.1, on the reverse strand, counting down.
AAAGGAAATTTGATTTGGGGCTCTTCTTTTAAAAGGGGAAAATTCTATGGGATTATACTCTTGTATAATCCTGATTGTATAATGCTAATTGGCCAGAAGGCAGACAGTAAGGATGAGCAGGATTATCAGACTAAGAAAACTCTGGGAAAAGGAAGAACAGAGTTAGTACCCTTTATCAGAACAGCATTTCATCTTCTTTCTTCTATATCTTCCTGGCATTTCTGCTCCATTCTGAGCAGCTGCAGACAGGTGCAGACCTTGGAGATAAATGGGCCAAAAACTTAATACTACACATTCTTGTTGATTGCACCTCATATTTGTATTGTAAATAAACTGAAGCTAGAATTACATGTTTTGCTCCGTCTCCTTTCGTTGCTTATATTTTCGATAGTTTATGTTGCTCTGTCTTAAGGCTAATTGGGTTGTTTCAAGGCATAGAAACTACTTATCCTTACTCCAATGTGTGTTTGCTGTTAGATGCTTTCCTTTTCCTTCCTAGATTTCCTCCTTAAGTATCATTTATAATACTCTTCATTATAGTTGTATTCCTTTCTTCCTCGGGGAGCACAGGCAGCTTTGTATAGAAGATATCATAATATTTATATCTTCTCATCTCATTATTTCAGTTATTGACCTCCTGCTACATATGATTTTAATTCCTCAATTATTTACATGAATGGTGATTTGTTTTACTCTTTCTTTTTATTTATTCTCTATGTATTTCATATCATGTACCTATCTTGATCCCATTAATTTCCCCCAACCCTTGCATCTACCACAACTCTGGGCCTTTTCCCCAAAATAAAACAAAAATTTAATTAAAAAAAATAAAATGAAGAATGTTAAAAATCTCATCATGGAAGCTGCAATGTGACACAGTAATCTCTTTTGTCTATATATCTTTACTTGTAAGTGTTCATTGTAAGAGTCATTGGTTTGATTCGAGTCCTCCTAATATACTGCAGTTTCTACTATGCTATTGATTCTAGGCCTTCACTGGTTCCTTATATTGCCCTGTGTTGTGGAGCTCCTGTAGCTTTGGGTCTCTCCACATGCTCCAGCAGTTGATAGATGAGGTAGATGTTGAAGTGCACCAAGTCATAACCCTGGTTCTGGGCCTATGTAGCTATTGAATTGGTCTGCCAGCTAGTTCCCACCTGTCATCACCACCAGGATTTATCTCTCCAGAATTCCCCCTGGCTAACGATGACCGAGGGGGAGGGTCATTCCTCCTCTTTCACACCATCAGGGTCAGCTCTTCTACACCATCAAGGTCAATTCAATCATATTTCCCTGGTGAAGTACAGGGACCATTCTATGGAGTGTTGCACCTGGTGAGAGGCAGAGACAGCCCTCTGGCTCCCATGGCCTCAAGGCTAGCTCTTCCACCAGTCTCAGGGCTTGATGGCTGGGAGTTGGGTAGGAGGGCATCTCTCCTCTGCCCATGCCACCATGTGTCAGTTAAGTAATGATGACATCTCTCCCTTCAGTGCTTATAACATTGGAGCTAGGTCACCATTTCCTCCACTACCTGGTAGCTCTGCTGTGCTGCCTACATGAGGGGCAGGACCATATATGGCAAGGAGGAGAAATTCTCTATCTGCTGTAGGTGGTCATTAAGGAGCAAAGAGTAAGGGGGTACATCTCTTACCCCCCACACCATCACATAACAGATGAATAGTGGGGACGTCTCTCCCATGCTTACAACTTTGGAGCTGGCTCGGACACACCTCTGCCAACAAGGTTGATTCTGTTCTATACTCACATACAATGCAGGACCTGCTCACTTGGAGATCCTTATGGGCGCTAGAGTTATAATTTCTGCATTACTCTTCATGTTGTACTTCTCCATTCCTTTAAAAATAGCATTTTATCTTGATTTAGGGAACAGTGAAGTGTTTTGTAATTACTTTGACTCAGGATTTTCAGATTAGGTTTAATAGGGCATTTATTCTAAAGCTAAGATATCAAACACTGGGCAATAAATTTCTGAGAACTCTACATAAATGGCTTATTGATTGTTCCATCTGTCAATTCTACCTGATAGAAATAAGTGTTATTCTCAACTCTCATCAACAGCACTAGGAGTCTTTTGCTTACTTCATATGTTTACTTCCCTCTGCTCTAGATAACTTCATTTTATCTGTTAGGGGTCAGTGAAGACGATCCCCTATAGCTCTGTAAACACTCCCTCTCCTTCTCCTTATTCTTTTAAATTATGGTTGCCTTGGCCTCCCTCAATTTTGATCTGTTTTTGTTGTTGTTGTTTGTTTTGTAATAAGAGAAACTACCCAGTTTTGTCTTCCTTTCCTATCCCGGAATTTAAAAACTACCTGCGGTTGTGTGTTCCTGCAAGCACAGGATTGGTGTATTTGTTTCTCTTTTCTGTGGTTTCAGTCCTAGGCTGCCTTTTTTTTTTTTTCCTGAGTCTGAAATATTTGTTTTATATTTCTCCAGTTATCAGTCAGTTTTCAGCCTAAAGGAATATTCTTGCCTTGTTTGTTATTCTGCCTCCATGGGCTTATTTCTGAAGGTAACTGAACTAGTTTGAGTAGAATAAGTCCTAATAAGTAATTAACAAGTTTCAACAGCTTCTATGATAAAATTTCACTTCGTGTTCACATTATAATGTAGAACAGAGATGTTGGGTTGTGGGCTTTTCAGGTGCAGGGTCACAGCAGACTCAGTACCCAAACTCCTTGTCTTTCTGTACCAGCATACCCCAAGCCTTCCAAGTTCCCCTGGAGACCCCTCTATCCAGTTGCAATGATGACAAAAGCAGACATGTTGGCCATGTTCAAGTGCCATGCATGTAAATGCCTGGTTCACTGCTGTACTCTTATCCTGATGTTAGTCGACTTTTCTGAGGAGTTTTCAAGAGAAGCAGGAAATGAAGCTGAGTTCTTTGTCTTGATTATTTCTGTTCAAGAGACATAAAAATGGAGCCATACATGCAACAGTAAATTTTTGGGTAGCCACATTATGTTGTAAAGTGAAATATACAAGTACTTTAGTAATGGCTCTTAATGGACAAGCATATTCAAAATTTTAAGTACCTCAATGCACATTTAGCCTAAATTTAAAATATCTTTTACAACCATTTTTATAACAAATATTTAAAATCTGCTGTTTATATTATAGACATTAATCACACCAGTTAAGTTGATAAATTTTAGGTTAAAATACTAATTGCTTTTCACATTTGATAAGGTTTGTGGTTAGAATATATATTTGTATTTATTTATCATAGTTAAATTAAATAGCTTTCTTTAAAAATTATTTTATTAGATGATAGTAGATAGATATAGATAGATGATAGCCTTCATTAATCTTTAATACAGTGATCGGTAACAAAACGTTACTCTCAACAGTTATAAAATGTTTTTACGACATTTTTATTATCTTAATTAATTGAACAAATAATGGTTCTACTGAGACATTTTCCCACATGTACATAATACACTTTGATCATATTTTCTGATAATATTGAATTGAAATAATGCTTGGAAGCCACTGTTCATTGACTGGAGCCAGGACACAGACTGTATTTGAATAATACAGTGGCTAAAAATGACTTTTCACATTCATGCTTATCTGAAAATAAATCAAAATAATAACATTTTATGAGACATGGACCCTATAAAATGTTTAAATTTAATTGTTAATTATAATGATTTTTGAAGCCACCTATATTCACCTATTTCCTTATTGATTATGGCTTTTTCATGCTATCGTGGAAGTTGAGAAGGTTTAAGATAACATTTGGCCATCAAACAGCAAACTACATATTCTTTACAAAAAAAATTTTACCAAGAAACAAAAATAGAAAATTATTGGATAAGTAAATACTTTGATATCTCTGGTTTTAGTTGCAAAATGCACATTGCTCTAGGAATCCTTAAGGAATATAATTTAGGGATAATTTTCTGTGACCTCACGTCACTTAGTACAGACTATACACTGACATATATAATTCAGAGATATATTGAGGAAAGAAAGTCTTTATATCCATAGGAAATGGGTTAAAAATAAATTGCAATAAAACACCACGTGGGTGATTGTGTTGTTTCATTTTAAATAATTATCCCACCCACTGGTTTAATAAAAATCGCTGATTGGCCAAAGGCAGGCAGGAAGTATAGGCAGGGCTACCAGACTAAGAAAAACTCTGAGAACAGGAAGCACAGAGCAGAATGCCAGAGAGAAGCCAGAAGAAGCAGAGGACAACTATGCAGCTCTAAGAAAAGGTACCAAGCCTCATGGCTGAACAGGATAAGAGTCATGGGTTAGATGAAGGGTAGAGAGCTAGCAAGTTATATGCCTGGGCCTTAGGCCAATCAGCCTAAAACAAATTGTAAGCATCTGTGTGTCTCTGCAGGTCTGTGGGTCTGGGGGCCTAAACCTAGAGGCAAGGCCCAAAAGTTCATGCCAGAAACCTCGTACAACAATACCAAATACTGAAAACCAGGGAGGTAGAATATTTACATCTTACCAAAGTCATAAACATGGAATGACAGTGCCATATGAGAAGCCACTCAGTCCCGGCACTGCTGTGAGTACTCAGTGAGGCTAGGGTTATCTTCAAGCCTCACAGTGCCTGGGAACTCTTTCCTGACTCCTCTTTCCCTACATGTCTTTCTCAATCCCATGGCATCCTTATATGGTCCTCTGTTGTCACATCTGCACTCCTCACTTACATCCCACATGAGTTCTCTGACTTGCTGTTTGTGTCCACGCCTGGCTATTCAAACACACTAAAAACAAAACAGACAGTCTATGCTTCACCTGTTCTCTCTCTTTGTCAGTCACCCCACACACTCACAGTGTTCAGCCTGAACTCTTGGGTACTTGGTGTTGCTGACAGAGTCCACACGCATCTTTCACTCAGTATGGCCATGGCCCAAGACCTGCAGGCTCTCCTGAAAATGCCTCAGAACCCTCTCCTAAAGTTTGACTGTAGCAAAAGAAGGGAAAAGGAAAGGTGACACGGATGTAGGGTTCTTTCTACACTGCTTCACGGAGCCAAGTGTAAAGTGGAAATACCCAGAATTTAGCAACGACCATGGGAATGTTGGTGAACTTTCACCCCATTTATCTTCGCAGTGTTATAGGCTGGACTTGAAAATGGAAAACATTTTTTTTTTTCTTGCTTCCCCGCTAGTTGGGTTAGGGTTTAGATCTGCTTGTAAGTGACACTTTTGAGAAATGTAGAAGATGAAGAGAAAGAAGCCCAGGCAACCATTCCCTTACAGCAGAAGTCGGCAGAAATGTGGGTGAGGGTGGAGGGAACATTCTCACCAGGTTTGAGCAAACTTTTTCCAATCACCTGCCTCACTGCTGACAGCAACAGGCATTGGTGGCACTGTCTACACTCAATTACTTTGTCTCCTCATTTCCTGGAAGTTAATAGGGTCTTACAGACTCTTTGCTCCCAGAGCAGTTTCAATTGTTTTTTAAGTGACTATTCCTGTTTTAAATTTCTTCCTGTTTTTAATTTTTTTTTTTTTTAAATCTTAGAGTAGTTTCTTTTTTGTGTGTCTGAAACTTGATTGGTCCATTTCTCCAGCATCAATTTTCTGGGTGACTGAAACTGTGTGGAGATATATGTAAATTCATGATGCTCATTTTAGTAAATAAATTAAGATATTCCAAGATTCAATCTAAGCTGGGAATGGTATGTTTTCAAGGTACACAATATCTAGATAAAAAAATGAATCCAAATCATGGTGATGTACATTGAAATATATTTAGTCTATTAGAGAAGAAAGTGTGAGCGTGCAAAGAGATAGTATTAGTGTGAGTGTGCAAGAGAGATAGTATTAGTGTGAGTGGGCAAGAGAGATATTATTAGTGTGTGTGCAAGAGAGATAGAATTAGCTTTGTGTTCTCATCTCATGTAGTCTTCTGGAAATCTGACTTTTGGACAGACCATTGCTCATCCTTTCTGGCTATTCACTAACTTGAACTACAGGAAATCAATTTATTAGGAATATTTATGACAAAATATTCATATTTATTTATGCGAGCCTGTATCTGTATATGTTAAGGGGAGGGACAGAGAAAGAGGAAGAGAGATGGAGATAAAGGGGAGAAGTTTATCCCATCACAACTATTTAGAAATGTCCCCCAACTTCTCATTTTGCATATAAGTCTCCAAAGCAACTGTGATGAGAGTTGGAGGCTAACAAGAGGTGATGTGGACACCAGGACCTGCCTACATGAATCAATCAGTGTCATTTTCCTGGTGGTGCTTAGCAATCACACTAGCTTGTGCAAACCAGTTCTGGTCCCTCCTGTTCTTTACCACTTTTGTTTTCTCACTTTACACCATGGATGACAGTCTGAAGCCAATTGCTTAATGTTTGCAACTTCCTGGATTCCCTGATGTCCAGAATTAAAAGAAACAAATTACTCTCTGTTGAATTACTCAACATCCGGTATTTTGATGGGAAGAATATGGACCAAGACACACAGATTTTATAGGGATTACCTAGATTACCGTGGGTACAATGCGTATATATCAGGTTAATAATTCTCAAAGAAATTTTAGCGAGATTTGACAATGGGTCCCTTTCATAAAGAACTACAGGATGAAAAGTTAAGACGCACAGCCCTTTGCTTCTGCCTGCATCATTTTATTACTCAAATCATTTTTCAACAATTTCCTAGTTGATGGAAAGACCAGGCTTAAAGCACTGTTATAATAAAATTCAAGCTCCTTGTTATCTAATTGTTCTAAGTGCACATCACAGGGATCCTTTGGAAAATGGATTTTTGAAATGCTACTGTGTTAAGTCTCTAGATTTCAGATCATGTCTGAGGTACCTTTTTCCAAAGTGACCACTGCTAATGTGGCAAAAGTGAATGTACAACAACTTCACTCTAACCCCAGCCTGACTCATGGTGAACAATTATTTCTGTTCTAATGCTTATAATTCAAAATTTTCAGACTGGATTATACTTATAACTAAAGCAAGATGCTATTACTTTATATGGAGTTAAGAAATGTTTATAAATTTTAGTTCTAAATGATAATGAGAGTATACCATGGTGGAAATTTTATATATTGGTGATGGAAGGTAAATTGCTCCGAAAGATCTGCTTGAGAAAATTATGTGTGTCAGTGGCTTGAATGTCCATTCTTGTCCTGACAAATAAATTACATTTTGAAAAACTTTTATGTCCTTCTTTTCTATAACATGGAAAAGTTTCTAATGTCATATATAATGGGAAAGGCCTAGCAGTGAATCAATATGGAAATAACTAAATGTACTCGAGGCTTTATTTTATGGAAGTGTATGAACTCACTATAAATATGTACCATGAAACAAGCCTATCATTATCTATGTTAAATACTAAAACTAGGCTACTGCAGTGCATGTATCATCTCATGAACAAAGATATATGAGAAAAATTTTGTCTTAGTTTTCTATTGTTATGACAAAATACCACAATGAAAAGTAATTAGACAGGTGTCTTAGTTCAGGTTTTCATTGCTGTGAAAAGACATCATGACCACAGCAATTCTTCTAAAGAAAACTTTTAATTGCGTTATATGCTCATAGTTTCAGAGACTCAGTAATTTATCATCATAGTGGAGGTTGTATCTGCATGCAGGCTGACATGGTACTAGAGCCAAGAGTCCTACATCTTTCAGGAAACAGGAAGACTAACTGGAGGAAGCTTGAACAAAAGAAACATCAAAGCCCACCCTCATAGTACCACACTTCCTTCAAGGAGACCATACCTCATAATTGTGCCACATCCTTTGGGAGCCTTTTTATGTCAAATTACCACATTCCACTCCTTGCCCCCCAAAGGATTACAGCCATATCATAATAAAAAAATGTATTCAGTTCAACTTCAAAAGTCCCCATAGTCCATAACAGTCTCAGATTTGTTTCAAATTCCAAAATCTTTTCTGAAACCCATGGCAATCTCTTAACTGTAATCCCCTATAAAAATCAAAATAAAAAAGCAGATCACATAGTTACAACATCTAATGGCACAAGATATACATTGCCATTCCAAAACAGGGGAAATTGCACAATGAAGAAACACTGGACAAAAGTAAGGCTAAAACTCAAATACTGCATCTCCATGTCTGATATCAAAATGTTCTCTTTATCTCCAACTCCATTCAGCTTTGTTGACTGCAACATGCTTCTTTCTCCTGGGCTGTTTTGACTCCCTGTTAGCAGCCATCCTTAACAGGTATCCCACAATTCTGGAATCTCTAACATCTTAGATTCCCCAAAGCAATCCAGGCTTCAACTTCACACAATGGCCTCTCTACTAGGTCTCTATTTAGAAATGCATCTGACACCTGCTTTGCCTAAGTAGCTTTATTCCATAAGTCCTTTTCTCTATGTTTGACTCTAAAGCCAGAACCATTGGGTGAAGTTGTCCAGGTCTACTGTCTGCTGAGGTGGAACATGGCTCCTCATTCAATTACAACTTCACTAGCCTGTCTTTTACTACCTAAGCTTGGATGTTTTCACCCTTGCTCTGTAAAGAAGGCTCGCTTCAAACTCAGAGAGCTATAAACCTCTGCCTTCCCAGGACTGGAGTTAAAAGTGTGTCCAACCATACCTAGCTCTAAGCTTTCTTTTAGTTAGTTTCACAAGTTGAAAATTTAGCTGGGTTGGATTTTACCCTGAGGCCAACACTTTCTTTATTCCATTTCTCAATCCATATATCTCCTTGAACACAGAATTTAGCTTTTTTAAACTTCCTGATGCATTTTCTTTCTCTTTCATTAGGCAATTTTGAGATTTCTTCTGCCAACAGAATTAATCCAAAACTCTTAATTTTATCCTCAGGTAGAATCTAGACAAGGGCAAAAGGAGATCATTATCTTCACCAAAATATCACAAAAACAATTTCTAGACAACATACTAAAATTCTTCTCTTGAGAAGTCCCCAACATTTTAAATCATTCTCAGTACCATTGATTTCCATGCTTTTGTTTGTATGCCCCATTATCCAGTGCTTAAGCCATCTACTTTCCTAACCTAAAGTATCAATGTCATTATTACCCTACACAAAAGCATGATCAGGTTTATCATAGCAATACCCCAGTCCTTAAGTTTATTATTATTATTATTATTATTATTATTATTATTATTATTATTGATGTGAAGAGACACTATTACCATGGCAACTCTTATAAAGAAAACTTTTATTTGGGGTGGCTCATTTACAGTTTTAAAGGTTCAGTACATTATCATCATGACAGGTGGCATGCAGGTAGATATGGTGCTGGAGCTGAGAGTTCTACATCTTGCAGGCAACAGGAAGTCAACTGACTACTACACTGAGTTTGAGCAGAAGAGACTTCAAAGTCTTACCCCACAGTGATACATTTTCTCTAGCAAAGACAAGCCTCCTAATACTGCCATTTCTTCTGGTGGCCGTTTTGTTTCAAACTACCACAGCAATAAAATGATTTATTCCATCATGTGCTTTCAGATCTCAGTGAATCACTGAGGGAAGTTACAGCAAGAAGGTAGAAACCCCAAGAAAGGAACTGAAGGAGAAGCAATGGATGAATACTGTTATAGCTTACTCTCTTACTTGCTCGCTCAGATTGCTTTCTTAAATAACTCAGGACCACTTGCCTGGGTTTGCATTACCCACAGTGTGTTGGTTCCTCCCCCATCAGTCACTAGTCAAGAAAATGCCCTACAGACAGACCTGCATATAGGCAATCTGGATAGAGTCTTTTTTATCAATTGAGGTTCCTCTTGCAATGTAACTCTAGATTGTATCAAGTTGACAAAATAAGTACTAGTCAGCATTAAGAATAAAGTAAATTATTAGATGATGTTTGGAATCCATCCACTCAGTAAAGAAAACAGAGAAGATATTGAACATGATGAGTGGCTCTGATAAGCACTGCTTATTATAAAATGAAGAATCTCAATAGTTTCCAGTATTTATTTCTCCCTAACACTACATAGTAGTGTCTTGTTACAGCTTGAAACATCACCAAAGCTTCAAGATCCACTGGTTTTATGAGCAGAGGACAGGGGACAAGGTAGTTTTTTTTGGGGGGGTGGTCTTAAATTTTACTTCATTATACAAATCAAATTTAGGTGTGTCCTCAAGAAGGGAACTTTTTGGTGTTTCTTCCCATGCAAAAGAAGAACACAAGACAGTGCCATGATTCTAAACATGTGCTTCAACGGGCTTTCAAAGAATGTTACAAACACTCTCTCAGAAAGATAGCTTGTACTGCAACTGTGTGGCTTCCACTACTTCTATTAAAATATCACATTCAAACAATTAGTTTTTCATTGATCCATATAATTTACAAACAATGCATAAAGTCTACTTTGAAAATATTCTTTTCTTCTACTTAATATTTAGAATAGAGTAAAGAAAATTGTCAATTTTGAGAAAATATGAACAAATCAACAGCGGTGTGGGTAGGGATTATGTTTATATTTTTACACTGATTAATTGATTCACAGTTTACAGTAGTTTTCAGATTTGGTATGCTTTCACATGTCAGACTTTAAGTTGAAAATTTGAATGCATGCAATTATAAGTAATTTTGTATGGATTTATTGATCAAATTTGGTTTCATCTTTTTTTCTGACAAAATTTCTGTGTTAGGAATGGTTTCTATCCTTTAGATTTTAAGAGTATTCTTTTGGGCTTAGAAAGATTAATTTGGACTCAGAATTTTAAGAAAAAATCAGCTATGTTAAAGATTCTCAATGTAATATGAACAACTGTGTGGTCTCCACTCTTCATTTATATGGGTAAGAAATAAAAATAGAGAATATTTATCTGTGAGCCTGTACTCAGTAAAATAGAGACCTGATTTACCAAAGAGATAAAATGCTTACACTAGCATTTACTAAATTGAAAGAAAGGTTTAGTAACATGAATGAAAAGATTATTGACATAGAGCAAAGATGCTATTCATGCTGGTCGTTCAGACAGCAGTGCCATGACACCCCATGGTTTGCTCATTCTGTTCAGAGGCCTTGACTTGCTTTGAAGCCAGAAGAAAATCAACTCACAGTGAATTTATTACTTAGCTATATTAACTTGATTTTATAATATTAATTTGGGGCTGGTAAGATGGCTCAGTAGATAAAGGTGCTTTCTATCAAACACGACAACCTGAATTCTGTAACCAGAACTCAGTGATACGAAGAGAAGAGAAAACTGGTTCTTCTACCTACAAAGGCACACACACACACATGCACAGAGAGAGAGAGAGAGAGAGAGAGAGAGAGAGAGAGAGAGAGAGAGACAGACAGACAGACAGACAGACAGACAGACAGACAGACATAGACATTAATCTCTCTATATATACATTAATATATACAATTCATATACAAATAAGCAAACAATTGATATAATTAAGATATTGAATCCTCAGAATACTAAATATAACTCTGTATTTTATTAGTAAGTACGGATTTAAGGACATTTCTGTTTACGTCTATTTACCCAATGATTGCTCCATAGACCAGTAGGTTATACAAGCTAGTCGCAGACCTTATTTGTCGGTACAAAATTCATGTGAAAAGGTGTGGTTACTCAGAAGGACTATACAAATCTATCCCCAAGCCACACATTAAAGAAGTTGATCTTGTAGTTTCCAATGAAAAAGCAACATTTTCCAGTTGATTGATGTTGTCCCTTCTCATCTTGGCCAAATCTACTGCTTATCTTTGCTTTGTTTCCATGTTGCCAAGCAACATCCCATGGACTCCAAACTGAGCTGAGAATTTCCTAGATGATAGGCAAGACAATTTATTCATTAGGTAGGAATGTTTATTATGAAGGGAGCTTACTAGCTATTGGATCTAAAAGATTCTTCCTCTGGTATCTCTAATTATTCTGAAATGACTAGCCCATTTTGTGAATGCTGCCACCTGGGGAAGAATGCTGTAAGACATTCATCAATAATAAAATCGTCCTTTGCTATCATTTCTTAGTTGCTGGCATTTTCCATCTTAGTAAAAAATCACCAATCTCTTGCTTCCACATAGAAAGCAAATTATAGTCATAAACTGTAACTCTAAACTGAGTTGACAATACATTGCTTTAGAAACTGGTCTTACAAATGAATGTAACTAGAAAAAAATCATTCTGAGTATGGTAACCCAGACCCAGAAAGACAATCACAGCATGCACTCACCCATAAGTGAATATCAGATGTAAAGCTAAGGAAAACCAGGCGACAATTTACAATCCCAGAGAAGATAGTTGACAAGGAGAACCCTAAGAGGAACACATGTGGATTGTCCTAGAAAGGGGAAATAATAGGTAAGATCTCCTAGGTAACCTGGGGGCAAGAGGAGAAGGAACAGGATAGGGAGTGAGAAAAAAAGGAACAGGGTGGTTTAGTTGAAAGAGTAGCAAAGAGGGAGAGCAATGAAGGAGACATCTTGATAGAGGAAGCCATTAAGGGGTTAGGAAGAAATGCGGTGCTAGGGAAATTCCTAGGAATCCAAAAGGGTGACCACAGTTAAGATTCCTAGAAATAGTAAAGAAGGTTCCTGAGCTGGCTTTTCCCTATAATCAGATTGGTGACTATCCTGTCGTCATCACAGAACCTTCATCCAGTAACGGATGGAAGCAGAGGCAGACAGAGATCCACAGCTAAGCCATGGGCTCAGCTTCTGGAGTTCAGTTGAAGAGAGGGATGAGGGATTATATGAGGAAGAGGAAGGGGCCAGGATCATGATGGGGAAACTCACAGAGACACCTGGCCCAAAATACCGGAATCTTACAGACTCAGGATTGACAGCTGGGAAACCTTCATGGGACTGAACTGGGCCCTCTGAAGTGGGGGTGGGAATGTGTGGCTTAGTCTTTTTATGGGGACCCTGGCTGCTATGGGAATATGTTCTGCTATGTTGTTAATATTTTTCCCTCCTACTGGTTTAATAAAAAGATAATCCAGAGGCAGACAGGAAGTGTGGGTGGGGCTACCAGATTAAGAAATCTATGAGAACAGGAGGAGCAGAGCTGAGAAGCCAGAGACACCACGATGAGATGCTAGCAGACACGGAAGAAAGAAGTTGAAATGCTGCGCTGAGAAAAGGTACCAAACCATGTGGCTAAACAAAGTAAGAATAATGGTTTAGTTTAAAAATAAAGAGTTAGCAAGTTAAGTGTCTGGGCCCTAGGCTGATCAACATAAAATTAATACAAGATTTTATGTGATCATTTGGTACTGTTGGTCCAGATCTTGGGGATAGTCCGGGCCAGAAACCTAATACTACACCTAGCAATGAGACCAGGATTTAACCCAGGGTTGGATATCCTGCTCGGCCTTGATGCATGGGGGGGGGGGGGGGGTAAAGGCATGGTCATGCCTCAACTTGATATGCCAATCTTTGTTCAATCCCCATGGGAGGCCTTATACTCTCTAAAAAGTAGTTTAAATTAAGAGGGTTGTAGTGGGTAAAGGGAGTATGGACTGTGGTTGGTATGTAAAATTAAAAAAATTAAATAAAAAAGAAAGAAATTTGCCTTAATATTAACATTAGAGGGATTGAACACCAAACTAGCCACATAACATTCAAACTACAATTTGTCCTGCCTACAATATGTATTGGAGTATACATAGGTGGCACAGAAATGGTGGGAGTGACTGGTCCAGATTAAGACCCAGGCCACAAAGGGGATTTTACCCTGACACTTCCTGGAAGGTCAGGACCCAGAGACTGGATGGTCCAAAGACCTAGAACCAAGGACTACTGGCGACACTCAAAAGCATAAATATCCATTAAATAGTTCTTAATGATATTTCGCTATACTCATAGACTGATGCTCAGATCAACTGTCATCACAGAGGCAGAGATCCATACCCAAACATTAGGTGGCACTCAGGAAATCTTGCAGAAGAAGGGGACAAAGGCTTATAGGAGCCAGAAGGGTCAAGGAAATTACAGGAAAACCAAGGAAATCAGCTAACTTGGACATACGGTGGCTCACAGAGACTGAATCAACAACCAGGGACCCTGCATGAAACAGACCTAGGCCCTCTATATGTTGCCGTTGTGTGGTTTGGTCATCTTGCGGGACTCCTAACAGTGGATGTAGGGGCTGTTTCTGACACTTCTGCAGGAGTTTCGGACCATTAATCTTATACAGGGTTGCCTCCTCTAGCCTTAATACAAGGGGCCATACCTAGTCTTACTGCTGCTTGTTATGCAATGTTTGGTTGACCTACACAGGAGGACTGCCACTTTTTAATACAAATGGAAGAGGAGTGAATAAGGTGGGGAGCAGAAGGGAGGTGAGGGAGGAACCAGGAGGAAAGACAGGAGGAGAATGAGTTGTAAAACCAATAAAAGTAAACAAATAAAATTGCTAAAACATAAAAGAAATTACCTTAAGAGAAATGTAGATACCAACTCAACTACAAACCTCTCAACCTACAAAGTATGCTAGTGAAAGGCTGCAGAAGGCTTGTAAGAGTAACCAAGTGACGCCTGGTACCCATTCCTGGTGCTCCTTCACTTACTAAGAATGTGAGACTATAGAGCCCAGAGATTTTGAAGAAAGTCAAATACACTGTCAAAAAAAAAATATTGCGTTACTGTTAATTTTTAAATGTCAGACATACTTTGGGACAAATGTAAAATTTATAATTAGCATCTTTGTGATTTTCTCAATGAGAGAGCATGAAGCTTTCAAAAATGATTTATAATCTTCTTGTGCACTGCAGTATAAATCCATAAAGCAATATTGTGACCCTTCTTTTCTTGTAACCTGGTTATCTTAACTGTCTTGTCATTCGAATAACTCTAAGTTAGCAATTCTATGATAAAAAATATCATGCCACATCCTGAGTTGCAAAGAGTTTTCTTTATTAATTTACAACCCTTCAGCATACCACAGACCCTAAATATATGTCAATTCCCAGAAATAGAAATGGCCAAAAAGTGAGAATCGTTTCAGAACATGTATGGTTTAATTTTTTATTTCATTTTACTACTTGATTTTTTTTTCTTTCATAGCTTTAAACATATGGAGGCTATTAAATCATTAGCTGTTTTGGGTGGGTTGTGCAGTATATAGAGCATAATTCATAAAATAAAGTTAAAGATAAAATTAGAAATGGAGAAATTTCAACCAAAAAATGGGAACTCTATAGCTGTCTAAAGGAATAAGCATAATAATAATACGTTACTTTTTTACTACATCACCAACTCTTGGCTTTGAATGAAAATGCCAAATATAATGTTTCACAACTTATTTTTTCATAAATATTCATTCTCTTTATAGCTGAAAATATTGTCATTTATGTGAAACAAAATAATCACTAAAATGAAAACATCTGGTAAAATAGGCCAATATGTTAAGATCTAAAAGGAAGCACTCTTGCTTATCACATATAGTTTTTTCCATAAAATGTCAAGTACTTTTTGGAAATACACATATTTATCATGAGCTGTAGGTTAAGATAATACTTTCCCCACACTATGATTTCTCATGGACCATGTAATGAAGCAGTTGTTTTGTTAATGTTTACTAAAGAGAAAGAAGCCATAGGAGAAATAGTTGTACTAAAATCTGTGCCTCTAAGTCACTGTGGGAACTTACTAAATGAATATTTTAACCCGAAATAATGTCCTCTATCTTCAGTGATCAATTCCAAGTTCACATGTTCATATTTCATCTCTGGTTAAATGCAGTTTTATGGAACAAAACACTACTGCATAAAAGTCAAATATATGTACAGTTGAGTCTCTTTGGAAAATTTATAAATATAATTTTAAAATATAAATATATCATTGATTTGTCTAAAGACAGTTTTTGAAAGTAAAAGTTCATCATCTATAACTTATTGAATAAATTTGATACTTATATTTCTGAGTTAAAGATATTTCCCAATTGGATAATTATAATTAACTATTTTTATTCAAATGTGTATTTTATTAAATATGCATATTTGAGAGATATTTCATTAACATTTTTAATGCTATTTTTTAATTATTTGAGAGTAAATACTTGGAAGCTTTTTAAGTGAACTTCAAAACCATAAAAATAAATTGCTAGTGATGATGTTTATTGAAATTTCAAAGTATTGTACTTCAAGTGAAATTTTAATTAAAATTATATTGTTTCACAAAAGGCTTTTATGTTTATTTTTTGAGTCAAGATCTCCTGTATCCCAACTTAACTTTGAACTTGCATACAACCAAGATTGACCTTGAATCTCTGATCTTCCAGCCATAACTCCTGTGGTTGGGATTGCAACAATATAGCTCCATTTCCAGCTTCATATATTGCTGGAGACTGAACCAAGAACTTTTTGTATATTAAGCAAACTTCCACAAAATAAGCTACATTTCTAGTTTCTTGCTATCAATTTAAAGATTTGCATTTAAAAAGGGAAAACAGATAGTACAGCTATTCTAGAGAATATTTACTTATCAAAAATACTGAAACATTAGAAGAGTGAGTTAGATAGGTGTCTGGCCATTATTATGCCTGTGATATCTAAAAGTGATGAAGGCAGTATTGAGCTATTAGACTAACAAAAATTAACCAATTAGTATAGAAAACACTAAGTGAGTATTGTCAATGTACAAAAATATTTTTTCATGCCTTTAACAGTTCATAATTTATGTTTTGCTTTTGAAAATATGCAATAAGAAATGTTCTTTTTATTAATAGTTTCACTTAGAAATGTCTACTATTTGAAAACCAAGGAACTTAAAATGTTTTTCACAACACTTAATTAGACACTAAAACTGTAAATTTTGCTAAATACCACATTAACTTAGCAATATCAATTGCCATATAGGCATTAAAAGATATTTATTACCACATTAATATTGCTACAATACAAATTTCAAGAGGTTAAATAATCTATATTAAGTGATGCAGATAGAAGTCAGTGATTTGGACAAGAAATTAGCTTCTCTTCTCCTAGCTGGTCAGTCAGGACAGCTAAGACAGCCCCCAGGTCTGGGAAATGGTACAAACCATGATTCCCAAAGTCATCACAGCATCAGCTACAGGTAATCAGGAAGGACCATTGCATGCAAGCCTGCCTAACATCAACCTGCAGTGTACCCTCCAGTTCATAAACCTCACTCTATTCCCCAAACCCACCCATTCCATCAACCTCAGCTGCTTCCTGAGACACAGCCTCTGGAGAGCTCCATCACAAGAGCTCCAGCTCCAGATCTCGGAGACACAGACTCCGTTGGCTCTGATTTCTCCAAGAACTCTGATTGCAGCAAGAACAACTATTGGACCAAAAACTGCTCCCTGGAACACAGAAAATAGAAGGAAGAGATGGGGAGACACCCCGGTGCAAAAATACATTTAACAACATAAAATACAATAAGGCACCTCTAGAACCTAGTGATTCTAAAACAACAAGTTCTGAACATTCCAATATAGAAGAAGCAGAGGAAAACAAACAACCTTAAAAATAACTTTATGAAGATGATAGAAGCCTTTAAAAAGGAAATTAAAGAAGAAATAAAAAATTCCTTTAAGGAAATAGAGGAAAAGAAACAAAAAAAAATTAGAAGTAATTAATAAATCCTTTAAAGAAAGCCAAGAGAAAGCAATCAACAAGGAAGTAAAAAGTTCAGTCTTAAAAACTAAAATAGAAGCAATAAAGAAGACACAAACTGAGGGGATGACGAAAATGGAAAATCTGAGTATACAAACAGAAACTATAGATGCCGGCATAACTAACAGAATGCAAGAGAGGGAAGAAAGAATTTCTGGTACAGAAGATACTATAGAGGAAATAAATTAATCAGTCAAAGAAAACACTAAATTTAAAAAGATCTTAACAGAAAACGTCTAGAAAACCTGGCACATCTCGAAAAGCCCAGACCCAAGAATCATAAGAGAAAAATACTAGCACAAAGGCACAGAAAATATATTCAACAAAATCATAAAACAAAACTTTTCTAACATAAAGTAGGATATGTCTATGAACATACAAAAAGCTTACAGAACACCAAATAGACTAGAACTCCCCCTCTGCCTCTGAAGTCGGCTGTCCACTTATTAACCAAGACACTAATTATGCAGAATAAAGAAAGAATATTAAAAGCTGCTTAGAAAAAAGTCAAAATAACTTAAAAAGGCAGACCCATCAGAATAACACCTGAATTTTCCATGAAGACATTGAAAGCAAGAAGACCCTGGATAGATACTATAAGGACATGAAGAGACCACAGATGCCATCTCAGACTACTATGTCCAACAGAACTCTTAATCATCATAGATGGAATAAACAACATATTTCATTACACAACCAGATTTAAACAATATCAATCCACAAATCCAGACCTATAGAAAGCACTAGAAAAAAATCCAACCTAAGAAAGTTAGATGCACCCATGAAAACACAAGCAATAACACATACACACACATACACACACACACACACACACACACACACACACACACACACACACACACACACACACACACGAAACAACCAAAAAATGACAGGACTTAGCATTTTCTGGTCATTAATAGCCCTTATTATCAATGTTTCAATTCCCCTACAAAAAGACACAACTAATAAAATAAATACAAAAACAGGATTTATACTTCTGCTGCATTAATTACAAAGACAGATACTACCTCAGAGTAAAGAATGGAAAATACTTTCCAATCAAATGGGCTTAAGAAGAAAGCTGGTTTAACTATTCTAATATCATTTTTTAAAAAAGAATTCAGACTAAAATCAATCAAAAGAGATTTGGAAGATCATTACACATTCACCTCAGGAAAAAAATAAATCAATATAAATATTAATCCTGAACATTCATGCCCAAATACAAGGACACCCATATATGTAAAATAAGCATAACTAAAGCTTAAACATCCCCCAAGCTAATAGGAGGGGACCTAAATACCCTACTTTCACCCTTCAATAGTTATAACAGACAGAAACGTAACAGAGAAATTATAAATCTAAGAGATGTTGTGACTCAAATCAACTTAATAGATAGATATAAAACTTTCCACCCAAACACAAAGGAATATGCCTTCTTCTCAGCACCTTATGGAACTTTCTCTAAAATTGACCATATAGTCAATCATAAATCAAACATGAATAGATACAAAAATGTTGGTATAACCCCTTGGATCCTATGAGACCACTGTGGCCTAAAATTAAAGTTCAACAACAACAGAAAGTCTACAAACTCATGGAAACTGAACAAATCGCAACTGAACCACCTTTGGAAGAAATAAAGAAAAACATTAAAGACTTCCTAGAATTCAATGAAAATGATGCACGGCATAACCAAACTTACGGGACACAATGAAAGCAGTGCTAAGAGGAAAGTTCATATCACTAATGACAACAACAAGGAAAATCTCCCACAGAAAGTCGAAGGCAAAAAAATAATCAAACCCAGGGCTAAAATCAATACAATTGAAACAAAAAACAATAAAAAAATAAATGAAAGAAAAGAGTTGGTTCTTGGAGAAAATCAACAAGATAGACAAACTTTTATCCAAGCTAACCAAAAGGCAGAGACAGAATATTCAGATTAACAAAATTAGAAGTGAAAAAGGGGACAGAACAACAATCACATAGAAAATACCGAGAAGCATTAGATCATACTTCAGAAACATGTACTTCACAAAGTTGGAAAACCTAAAAGATATGGACAATGTTCTGGATAGGTACCATTACTAAAATTAAATCAAGAACAGATAACTGACTTAAATAAGCCTATAACCTCTACAAAAATAGAAGCAGTTATTAAAAATCCCTCAAAAGAAAAATAAATCCAGGGCCAGATGGATTTAGCATAGAATTCTACCAGAATTTTAAAGAAGAACTAATACCAATACTCCTATAATTGGGTCATACAATATGAAGAGAAGGAATGGTAGGGGTATTATGTTGTTTCAATGTAAATAATTGTCCCTGCCTATGAGTTTAATAAAAAGTGCTGATTGACCAAAGGTAGACAGGAAGTGTGGGCAGGACTACCAGACTAAGAAAACTCTAGGAACAGGCAAAACAGAGCAGAATGCCAGAGAGATGCCAGAAAAAGCAGAGGACAACTATGCTGCTCTGAGGAAAGGTACCAAGCCACATGGCTGAACAGGATAAGAGTCATGGATTAGATTAAGGGTAAAGAGTTTATTAAACTCATAGGCAGGGACAATTATTTCTAATGGAACAGAAATCTGGGTGGAATCAATCACCCTAGCCAAGCAAAGGTGTGGTCAGAGACAGAAAAAGTTAAGAAATAAATATACAGTAAAGACAGTGTTCTTTTTAGAGTTTAAGTGGTTTAGAGTGTGTTAAATACACACACACACACACATACACACACACACACATACACACACACACACACACACACACACACACACACACATACACACACATACACACAGGCTTGGAGAAAGAAAAGAAAAAGGTAGAGAAAGCCCTTAAAAAAAATAGAGTAAAATAAATAAATAAATAAGCCACGTAAGATGAAAAATACAAAGAATGTCTGTGTACTGTATGTTATTATCTTATCTTTAAGCTTCTTGACTAAAACTGAAATAGTAAAAGCTGATAAAAGAAAGTTGATTATAAGATGCTGGATTAATTCAACCTATATATTTTGTAAATGAGTTTACTTTAACATTGAAATCCAAATTGCTACTTTGGAGAAGAGGTTTTCTTTTTATTTTCACAGAAAATGGGAGGCTATGGATTTATTCCTGGATAAAGAGCATAAAGTTTGATAGAGGAAGACTCCTTGAAAAATATCTGATGGAAATGGATGGCCTAGATGATTCAGCATTTCAGAGCACCTCTGTTGAAGTTTCCTGAGCTTTGTATCCAGAACAATTTCAAGGAGACTGACTGAGATGACCCAGCCTTACAGACTACTCCACTAAAGACTTGTCCATAATCCTACATTTTTCTTTGGATTCCCATGAGATTGCCAGCACCCCCATTCAGCAGGAAGTTGCCTAGAAAACAATGCCCACATTCCCAAACATAGATTGTGGATGTTCATGTTTATTTACAGTGTTGTTTATAAGTTTTTATAGATGGGGGGGGGGCAAGAATGTTAGATTTTGTTGTAGAGTGGTTTCTTTGGTCCCAGGTGGCCAGAGGTCCGATACCCACAGACCTGCCATGCCAAACCTCTTAGCTGCCCAGCTGCCCGATCAGGCCAACAGAAATGACTCAGATGCTTATATTAAATTCATGCTGTTTGGCCTATGGCTCAGGCACATTGCTAGCTAGCTCTTACATCTTAACTCAAACCATTTCTATTAATCTGTCTGCCATGTGGCCCGTGGCTTACCTGCTCCTACATGTTGCTCCTTGGGCGGCTTCAGCTCCATCTGCCTCTGACTCCGCCCCTTCCTTTCCTATCTATTCTGATTCCTCCTCCTACTTCTTCTATGGTGCCTGTCACGGCCCAAAACAGCTCCTTTATTTAAAGATTAAGATTCACAGCATACAGTAAGGCATTCCCACATCAAGATTTGGAATTCTTTTTGTTTTAAAAGGGGAAAAGGCAATATGTAGGGGGACTAGGTTGTTCCATTGTAAATAATTGTTCCCATCTATGTGTTTAATAAAAGGAACACTGTCAAATTCTTTTTTATGAGGCCGCAGTCACCCTGATAAACAAACCACACAAAGATGTAACAAATAGAGAGAATTATAGAACAATCTTCCT
This sequence comes from Phyllotis vaccarum, assembly GCA_033318265.1. Taxonomy (NCBI): domain Eukaryota; kingdom Metazoa; phylum Chordata; class Mammalia; order Rodentia; family Cricetidae; genus Phyllotis; species Phyllotis vaccarum. Next base: position 93,302,339 of record JARWLC010000015.1, on the reverse strand, counting down.
CATGAACATCGATGCAAAAATACTCAATAAAATATGTTCAAACAGAATCCAAGAACACATTTTTTAAAAATTATCTACGACGATCAAGTAGACCTTCATCCCAGAGATGCAGGGATGGTTCAACATACCAAAATCTGTCTTTGTTAACCATAATATAAACAACCTGAAAAAGAACCACTTGATCATCTTATTAGATTCTAAAAGTGTATTTGACAAAACCTAACACCCCTTCATGATAAAGGTCTTGTAGAGATCAGTGGTATAAGGATCATACCTAAACATAATGAAAGCCATATACAGCAAGCCAACAGCTAACATCAAACTAAGTGTAGAGAAATTCAAAATGATCCCACTAAAATCAGGAACAAGACAAGGATGTCTACTCTCCCCATATCTATATAGTACTCAATGTTCTAGCAAGAGAAATAGGTGAACAAAAAGAGATCACAAGGGCACAAACTGGAATGGAAGAAGTCAAGCTTTCACTATCTGCAGATATAATATCATAGCATACATAAGTGCACTATTGGCAGATATAATATGATAGCATACATAAGTGCACTATTGGCAGATATAATATCATAGCATACATAAGTGCACTATCGGCAGATATAATATCATAGCATACATAAGTGCACTATTGGCAGATATAATATGATAGCATACATAAGTGCACTATCTGCAGATATAATATCATAGCATACATAAGTGCACTATCGGCAGATATAATATCATAGCATACATAAGTGCACTATTGGCAGATATAATATCATAGCATACATAAGTGCACTATTGGCAGCATACATAAGTGCACTATTGGCAGATATAATATCATAGCATACATAAGTGCACTATTGGCAGATATAATATGATAGCATACATAAGTGCACTATTGGCAGATATAATATCATAGCATACATAAGTGCACTATTGGCAGATATAATATCATAGCATACATAAGTGCACTATTGGCAGATATAATATGATAGCATACATAAGTGCACTATTGGCAGATATAATATCATAGCATACATAAGTGCACTATTGGCAGATATAATATGATAGCATACATAAGTGCACTATTGGCAGATATAATATGATAGCATACATAAGTGCACTATTGGCAGATATAATATGATAGCATACATAAGTGGCCCAGGGATCTCCTACAGCTGATAAACTCCTTCAGCAATGTGGCAGGGTACAAAATTAATACAGAAAATTCAATAACCCTTTTATACAAATACAAATGATTATATATATATATATATATATATATATATATATATATATATATATATGCTAAAAAAACAGGGAAACATCACCCTTTACAACAGCAGCAGCAAATAACATCAAATATCGTGTGGTAACTCTAACCAAAAAAGTGAAATACCTGTATGACAAAACATGAAGTCATTGATAAAAGAAATTGAAGAAGATGTCAGAAAATGAAAAGATCTCCTCTGTTCTTGGGTAGGTAAGATCAACAGAGTAAAAATGACAATCTTACCAAAAGAAATCTACATATTCAATGCAATCTCCATCAACATGTCAACATAATTCTTTACAGACCTTGAAAAAAACAATACTCAACTTTTTATATGAAAAAAGAAAAAAAAAAACCCCAGGATCACCAAAAAAATCCTCTTCAATAAAGGAACTTCTGGAGGTATCACAATCCCTGACTTCAAGTGCTACTATAAAGCTACAGTAATAGAAACAGCTTGGTTCTGGTGTAGAAACAGTCACGTGAATCACTGGAATTGAACTGAATATCCTAACAGTAATCCATACACCTATACAATGGAAAATATACAATGGATAAAAAAGAAAGCATTTTCAACAAATGGTGATGGCATAACTGAATGGTGGCACATGGAAAGATGCAGATAGATGCATGTCTATCACCCTGCACTAAACTCAAGTCCAAGTGGATCAAAGACCTCAACATAAACTCAGTTACACTGAACCTGATACAAAAGAAAGTAGGAAATAGTCTTGAATGCATTGGCATAGTAAACCACTTTCTAAATATAAAACCAGTAGTACAGACACTAAAACCGACAATTAATAAATGGGACCTCCTGAAACTGAGAAGCTTCTGTAAATTAAAGGACACTTTCAATAAGATAAAATCAGCCTACAAAGTGGGAAAAGATCTTCACCAACCCTACATCTGACCAAGGGCTGACCTATCAAATATATAAGAAATTCAAGAAACTAGAGATCAAACAACCCAAATAACCCAGTTAAAAATGGGATATAGAGCTAAATAGAGAACTCTCTACAGAAATATTTCAAAAGCTGAAAGATACTTAAAGAACTGCTTGACATCCTTAGCCATCAGGGAAACACAAATCAAAACAACTCTGAGATATCATCTTACAGAATGGTCAAAGTAAAAAACATTAGTGATAGCCTACGCTGGAGGGGATATGGATAAGGGAAATAGCCCTCCATTGCTGGTGGGAATGTAAACTTATACAACCACTTTGAAAATCAGCATGGCAGTTTCTTAGAAAACTGGGAATTATTCTACTAAATTATCCAATAATACCAGTTTCGGCCATATACCCAACAGACACACATTTTTACCCCAAAGACATTTGCTCAACTATGTTCATGGCAACATTATTTGCCATTGCCAGAATCTTGAAACATTCTTCATGTCCCTTAGTTAAAGAAGCAGTACCATTCAGCAGAAAACAAAACCAACCCCCCCCAAAAGACAGCCTTAAATTTGCAGGTAAAGGAGTGAAACTAGAAAATTTATCTATAATGAGGTAACACAGTCCCAGAAAGACAAACATGGCATGTATTCTTTCATAAGCAGATTTTAGACATAAAAGATAATCCACAAACCCCTGAGAAGCTAGGTAACCAGGGGAAACCTAAGAGAGACATCCATGAGCCACTCTGGTAAGGGGAAATAGAGAACATTTCCTCAGTAAGTTGGGATCATAGGAGGGAGGCAGTGAGAGGAGATGAGGAGAGGACATGAGGTAATGAGATGGCTGAGTTGGGGGAGGGACAGAAAGGGAGAACAAAGAAAAAGATACCTTGATGGAGGGAGCCATTATGGGGATAGAGAGAAACCTGCCGCTAGGGAAATAAGAAAAAAAAATCCGCAAAGATGACACCAAGAAATAGTGGAGAGAGTGTCTAAAACTGACCATTCCCTATAAACAAACTGATGACCATCCTAATTGTCACTATAGAACTTTCATCTAGCAACTGATAGAAGCAGGTGCAGAGATCCAGAACTAAGCACCGGGTCAAACTCCAAGCCAAGGTGAAGAGAGGAAGGAGAGATAATATGAGCAAAGGGATCAGGATCATGATGAGGAAACCTATAGAGACAGCTGACCTCCCTATTGGGAGCTCACTGATTCTAAACTGATAATTGGGGAACTCGGTTGGACTGAACTAGGCCCTATCAATGTGGATGGTAGCTGAATAGTATGGGTAGTTTATGGAGCCTTTGTAAGTGGGAGTGGAATTTATTTCTAGTACAGGAACTGGATTCTTGTAGCCCATTCCAAAACAGAAACACCTTAATCAGCCTTGTTATTGGGGATGGGGACGATTTGGTTGTCCCTCAGCAGCATATACCAGACTAAATTAACCCACCCCGGAAGTTTTTATCCTCTCTGAGAAATGGATGGGAGGATAGGATAGGGAAATGACTGGTGGATGATTGGGAAGAGACAAAGGCGGGAAAACAGCAGTTGGTATTAAAAAATAAATAAAAGTTTAAATAAAAAAGTCAAAACATAAAAACAATGACAAAGTTGTGTGCCAGGCAGCGGTGGTGCATACCTTTAATCCCAGCATTTGTGAGGCAGGAGGATATTCATGATTTCCAGGACAGCTTGGAATACCTAGAGAGTTCCAGGACAGCCAAGGTTACATAGAGAAAAAACCTGTCTCAGAAAATATGCATGGCTTATAAATACAAGGCTTTTGCTTTTTTTCTAAGAAGGAGGAAGAGGAGGAAAGAAAGAAATGATTTGAATCTAAACCCAGATAATTTTAAACAAACACTGTATTTTGAGTTTGTCAGCCCTCTTCAAACATGTATGAATTTTTTCAATTTAATGAAGCCTAAGGAAAAATAGGTAAAACTGTCTTGTACCCTAATATATCTAACCGTCAAATACAACAAATGGCTGTTTCACAGGGCAGTTTAATTTCTAAGTTCTTGAGAAACTTCAAAACTGATTTCTGAAGTATCACTAAAAGTTTACAGTCCAACCAAAAGTGTATAAGGGCTCCCTTTAGACACACTCACACAGACCTATGTTGTCATTCTAGGCAAAATGAGCATCACATGCACATATTATTTTCCCCCCAAAGGCATGCAACATTCTCTATAGCTTGCTTATGACTTAATGTATTATGTGCTACTTTCAGGAATTACAATATGTTTTCTAGTCTGTCAAACATTTTTGGTCAACCCTTTACTCCAGAGGCAGACTATATTCACCAAAAGAGAAATGCCACTATGAACCCCATAGAGACAGGGAACAACACTGAAATTTGCCTAGGAATGTTGAACTCTCGGAAGGCTTAGATTCAATTGTTCATACTACCTTCTACTACAAAAAACATGTAGTTTTTATTATAGTAGGAAGGCATCCAATCAAAAGTACACAGGGAGAGACATACAAGGCAAAACTCTCCATAGATATTTCATATTCAGGTAGACCAGACTCAGTTGCATGTCTTGTATCCATTGTCTTGTAAGCACCCTCCTTAATTCATCCTTCATCCTGTCAGGTATCGTTCAGCCATACATCATGTTGCCTAATTTTACTAGGGAGATATTAAAAAACTGTCTCCCAGAACAAATAAATTATGCTAGCTAAGTGTAAGTGAATAAATGAGCTTACTGCAGTTACTTACTGGTCCATTGGTGATTCCAAGGCAACCATGTCACTCAAAAGTTCATCCCAGGCTGGGTGATGGTTCACGAATGCTGCATAGCTGAGGCCCCCTCCTTAATTTTAGTTACTATCAACAGAGAGTCATCTCCACTTCAGCAATTGTTCACTGCTTGTGTACCGTGGGAAAAGGGTATTTTTTTTAACTTTCTGAACTTCCTACATTTTGTAAATTTTGTGAACATCCTGAGCAAAATATGCTTTATTATCTTCTGAGTCTTATGAACATCAAGCTTTCAAGAGAAGATGCTTTAGTTTGGAAAAGATAGATATGCAATACTATTTAGTATGTAATTAGTTCATATCTGGGTATTATGGGAAGGCTTTGGCTATGACATTTTTCCTTAAAGCAAATAATTTCATGTATCTGCATTACACCTAAAGATGGAATCATAAATGTCATAATCACAGAATGGTGATTTAAAAATAATATTTCCTTTCACTGTATTTTCTATACCTGACTAACTGCTTAACAACTACTGTTTTAACTACATAATGCCTACACTACATTGTATCTTTCCATATTTATCAATTAGCCACAATTACTTTTTTGAAATGTGTAATGTCAATTAAATGTTTTGTTCATAATATTATCGTTAGAGTACCTCACATTTCTCCATGAGAAGTGTCTATTACTTCTTTCATGTGTGCCTGTTACCATGATTAAACTTGGCTTCAAAAATCACTATTTGGGATCTCAGGGCTTGGGATAGAGTCCTGGAAATTTTAGCTTAGTTTAATTTACCTAGAAAAATTGCAAGAGTAAGTCTTTACTGATCATTAAAAAAAAAAATGGTTCTTAATAACCACTAGGTTAATGACTAAATAATGGAGGCAAAAATCTTAGGTTAAATCAAAGCTAGTACTTCATTATATAATTTTCTCACATAATGAAGATGAGCCATTAAGAATTCATCACTTTCAAGCCTGCTTAACCCAAACAACAATGGAAAACATCAAAACACAGCTTTTCAGCTATCAGACAGATGAGGTTAAATTGAGCAAGACAGCAAATAATGGAAGATAATGATGAACAGCTCATATCAGGCAGCACATGAGTGAAGGTGATGCACAGTCAATAAAAAAGATGTACTCTTGTGCTGTGTAATCCTCCTTGGGAATACAGAGCACACATTCATGTGCTCATGTTCAGATCAATCCATACTTCTACTTGGCCTCACAAGACAGCTCTTCCTTTCTTTACCTCACAAACTCTCTCTACCCACTCAACAGGCTTTGTCCATAATCTGTATAGCAGCCTATTCATGTCATATGTTTTTAGCCATGCATTAAATAGTTAATCATCCAAGAACACAATTATGAAGTCTTTCTGATTGAAGAACAATGCTAAGAATGTTGAATGCTACCTCTCTTTATCTTCATAGCAGATCTGTAGCATGGGTTAAAAGACAAGGTGAAGAATGATTTCTTGAGGCCATTTACGGACCTACATCCCACAATGACCTTCTGGCTTCCAAACTTTTACATATATAGCATAACCTAAACTACCCTCTCAGCTAGTGCTGTGTTTTGGAAGATTTTTAATATACATCAAATATTGTGCTTTATAATATTGTTTACCTCAATGAATACAATTCCAATGAGGGTTAGTAATTGAAAAACCATTTCAGATAAGATCCAGAAAAGAATGAAAATTCCTGCTTCTGTCAACTCTGGGCCTTCATTTCTACCAGAAAACAGACATAAATCTTTCCAATATCCTTTGAATTCTTTATAGATAACAATGAGTTTTCAAAGAATCACTTTCTTTATACTGCTGTAGACTGTGAGTGGTTTTTTAAAAACTGATTCTAAGGGGAGGAGGGTCAACAAACTACTATATTCTTGTTTATTTCCTTTTGTTTCCACTTGCTTTTACCATAAGAGAAAAATGCTAATAGCCTCGCTATCAAATTATATCAGAGACTCATCTTCTAAAGCATTTCTGTGAATGTACATTTATAAACATTAAAAATATTGTCCCAGGCTTAGTCTTATTTCTATAAGAGGAACAAGAGATGTATAATATTTGTGCTCAGCAAAGAAAGTATATTTTAGATGGACAATATTTCACTTATTGCAGGAGACGGATAAATGAGGTGATCATGTCACCTATCTCAAACAAACAGCAGAATATTTTATAGTCCTACAAGATTCCCAAATGGTGTATGGGAAGAAATGTTTTCCAGTTTTGCTTCAATTTCCCATGAAAACTTTAGCATCTTGGTAATTATATTCTTATACTGACCTTTTTTCAAGTTTGATTATTTTTCCATATCTACAAATCATGTCCTCACTCAAGTCAATAAGAAAAGATAATATCTCTGTGTGTCTATGGTAAGTAGGAGATGAGGAGACACAAATGAGGTGATCTTGACAGATGACAGAGATATTGGTGATGAAAACCTTATATTCATGGCCTTCAGAGCTCCATCCCAAATGTTAAGATGTCCTTGGTCACTAAACACATCACTGTCCCTAGTTCTGATTAATTCCTGCTCAGCATTTAAACTTTCTAAAATTATTATTTTAGCTTTCTGCCACTCTGACAAATACTAGAGGTAAACTATATATAAGGAGGAAGGCTTTTCTCTGGATCGTAGTAGGAGGCTATAGAATCTGGTCAGATAGTATAGTATTTGTTAAGTTTGTCCATTGATTTGCATATGGCAGGACATTGTGTGATGGCAGGGTGATTTATGGCAAAGCAAAATTGCTTACTCACTGAGACAAGGAAGTGGAAATAGAAAACAAAGAGCACGTTGGACTCCTATTATTTTTTTCAAAGGAGCATACTGAATGACCTGACTTCATTCAGTAGGTTCTACCCCTGAAAAAATATCACAGATTGGAAAGTAAAGACTCTTAAACACATAGACTTTTGAGGATCCTTTGAAAAAAACTATAAATATTATTCTACAAACTAATGTTACTTTAATTTTTGTTAATATTCCCCACTCTCCCAAAATATAAATCCATGGCACCTGAGACTTCTGCTTATTTTATTTCACATTTTATTTTATTGAATTATTACTATATGCTCATTTCTTAAATACTGACTGTCACTTAGATTGTTATCCTGTGGCAATTTTTTAGGTCTTGATAACTGTGGTGTACTGAGTAAGAATGACACTCATAGGTTCATTAGTTCGAATGTATGGTCACTTGGTCATTTGAATGAGTAAGACTACTTGAGAGAAATTAGAAGGTGTAGCCTTGTTGAAGAAGGTGTAGCTTTTTTGGAGTGCTGGGTCCTACCCAACTTTTCAAACAGTCCTTGGTATAGGGAAGTGTGGATTGAGAAAAGTCAGAGATAGAAAGAATTAGACAAAGAAAATTTAGGATTAGGAGGGCTGTCATTCACTACTGAAGCCTCATATTTCTTTCTTAGGTTCTTTTTGTACACAAAGCAAGGAAGGTCAAAAGACCTCCCCCTCTCAAGGACACCATGGTTCAAAATGTAGGCAAGCATAAACACCTCCTTAATTCACAAAACATCTAGTTACTATGCCTTATGGAAAAGCATCCCATTACACAACTTTGGGGATCAAGGTACCTGCTTACCATGCCTTTGGCCAAGCATTCTACCAATACAGCCTTGTAAAACAAACAAACAAAAAACCCAAAACTCTGACTCTCTGAGATTGAGTCACAAACTGGAATCATTGTGGCTTCCCACACAGGAGAAATTGTGTCACTGTGGGTGGTTTTTAGAGTTTCAAAAGCCCAAGCCAGTACAGTCCATGTCTCTCTCTCTCTCTCTCTCTCTCTCTCTCTCTCTCTCTCTCTCTCTCTGATACCTATGGATCTGGATATAGAACTCTCAGCCACCATGACAGTCTGTAACTGTAGGCAAGAATCAATTAAGTATTTTTTTTTTAATTATTGCTCTTGATATGGTGTCTCTTCATAGTAGTAAAACACCAATTAAGGCTGAGATCTCCATCCTTAATCTCATTGTGACATCTCATGCTGGACAAGGATGTATCTAGATACTGACTTTATTGATGTTTGAAAGTCCGGCAGTTGGGCATTGAAGATAATGACTACATTGCCTTCCTAAATAATCATTTATTTGTTTTTTATTTGCTTAACTGATAAACATTTGTTAAATAATTCTTACTTTACTTCTTTCTCTTCTTGCCCTAAAATAGTTTGATGCAAGTAATTGTAGTGCCATGAAACCTATAGAACCCACTCACAAGCAAATAATGTATTTGACACACAATAGGTAAAGAATTGCATGCCACTAATCTGTCCAGTCACCACATGATTCCTATTTGGAGCTGTACTTTTGGAGTGATATTGTAGAAATGTGATTAAAAAATAAATAAAGTAACTTGGAAAGAAAACAAACCAGGAAAAGTATTTTACTGGTCTATGGACAAAAGAGGCTATAAGTAACTAAACTTTCTCAAAATTTTACATTTTGTAGGAGGTCTAATAAATGTTCTATTTAATCAAAACCAAATATTAGTTAATATTAATATTGATGACTAATTTTTTAGTTCAAAACAGAATGAGATTTAGTTATACAATTTAATACATCTATGATTGTATTTATAATGAGTCATTTGTCACTATTTTGTGATCTATTCTTATAGTTCTTACAAATCTGTACTTTGTAATCATTTATTTTGATTCATTTGCAAAAAAAGAAAGCTCCTTTCTCTCGGTGAACATTTGCTTGTAGGTTTTATATTCTTTTGCAGAGGTGCCTGATACTTAGAAAGGCTGTATTTACATGTTAAGATGTGGTGTTTGCCATATATTTAATAAAACCGGTCTGGAATATCAAAGAAAATATCTATCCACATTCAACTCAGAAGGATTAGAGAGTAGTAACTCACACCTTTAATCCCAGCACAGGGAAAGACCAGGAGTGTTCACCTACACCTTTAATCCCAGGACATCTGAGTTTGAGGCCAGTTTAGTTTACAGAGGGAGATCCAGGCTCCCAGGCAGGCAGTGGTGCTGCCATGTTTTTAATCCCATAACTCCAGAGACAGATATCTTTCTGTGTTTCTGAAAGTACAAGGCTAACTACCAAGTAGTAGTAGCTCATGCCTTTAATCTTAACCTAGATGTGAAACCACTGGCAAAGAATGTATTTAAGGCAGGCATAGAAAGACCGATTAAGGCTGTAGAAGCAATATGGAGTGAGGCTGAGGAAGCTAGAAGATATCTGGGTGAGATTTACCTGATATCTGGCTCTGAGTTTTCTTTATTACAACCAGAATTTGACCAAAATCATGATACTGCCAGTTAGGATAGGTAATGTGCCCATCATTAGTGTAGCTAAAGCTGAGGTAAAAAAAAATGTAGAAATCATTTTGAAGATATTCTTCCCCTTACCCACATATAAAACTGATTTTGGAGTTTGAAAAAAGTATGCTCCCTAGTAATTTCATATTCAGTATTTTTTTTGTTCCCATGGATTCATTTCAGTTTACTCTTTGTTACATGCACTACAGCCATATTCTCCAACACACTTTTCCTAATTCTACTATGAATACCTTACAATTGCATTATTTTGTATCTCTGGTACACTAAGACAGAAATTTTATCCCTCTGTTGCTGTCCAAAAATAATAACTGTATTTGCTTACATTCTGTTTATTAACATCACTCTTCATCATTCAAGCACTTTTCTCCTCTGAGAGAATTAGATGTTTAACACAAGTTTCCTCATACAGCCTCGCATAATTGAAAAATCAAGAATAATTACAATAGCAAAACATTTCAGGAAATCTTTTCAAAGTTGACACACGGACAGAAAGTAAATGTTGTTCAGGAAATTACAGTAGAGAGAATATTAGGACATCTGCCATGAACGGAATGAATCAACAGAAACAAACCGAAGCTTGCAAGTAACTGTCCACTGACACGTGGCTGTGCCTTCAGAACCATCTTATTTAATTGTGAAGTAGGAATAATGTTGAGAAAGATTTTCAGAAAATACATTAAAAGAGAATTGTAGCTAAGAAACTTGCATTCATTGCAAACTTAGTCTTTTAGATATTTTGTGGAAAAAAATTACAAGGGTTTACTGTATTTGTAAAGATCCTGGACCATAGCAGATCAATAAAAATTGTAGTTTTTGTAGATTTTGAACATAAATGATGCTGTCAAACTGTGCAAGCATCTTAAATCTTTTAACTACATTAGCTGTGGGACCATGGTCAAATTATTCTGTGACTCTTTACACATCAAGTTTATTTATTCAAAAAAATGCAGATAAAAATGTTACTAGACATAAAAAAGAATTTCAAGGGTAACAAAGTCATTGATGTTCTGCATGTTTCCATGTGGGCAAGTACAGTGCCTCATGTGTACTTTGTGTTATATGACAGGACATATTTTATGCTGCATTCTGTAATTATGATGACTGATCAAATTTGATCAGTCTGATTATAGAATAAGAAAATACAAAAACTCCCCACTGGTTAGTGTATTATAAATATAAAAAGAAAGTTTTCCATTACTTAAAATTCCTCATTTTATGTTGTAGAGAATAAAGATCAAGATACATGCCTATTCTTGAAGTGCTAATTTTTAGTAAGCAGATAATTTTACAATTTAATATATTTATTCAATTCAACTCAGTTTGGCATACTTCCAAATGATTGATATTATCCAAGAAAATATCCATGAAGTCCAACATTTTTCTTGTGAGTTAGTGGAAAAAGCTCAAGATAATAAACATTTAAAAGAATAAACAAAGAGAACATTTGTTTATTTCTGTAATACTAAAATAATTTGATACATTTCTTAAAATATAGATATCAAGCTTTGTTAGGAACTTCTGTAAATTAGTAGAAAGTGTTTGAGGCATTGATGAGAATGGTTTATTTAGCTGCATTCTGGGCTCCCACACTGAAAAAACCCTTTCTCCATATGACTTGTGGTTTCTGAGGACATTTTCTCCAGTGCAATTCATAAATCAACAGGAGATGCTTATCACATGCATCTTGTCTCATTGGAATGGAAACTGCAGTGTGCAGGGACAAGCCAATTTTGTTAGCATGTCTGTGTGCCTGTTGCTGTCAATCTTTGGGATCACAGAGGAAGCAATGTTTACAACTTCAGAGTTCCTGTGACCTATGCTTACTTATTACCAGAACAAGCAAGCTACAGTGAACCTGGTATGCACTGGGAATGTGTGGAATAAAATATTTCTTTCACATTGTCAGCAAGCAATGGAACAAATGAGATTTATGGTGGAATTGGATATATGATTTATAGTTTTTCTTGTTCTTCATTTAAAAGAGGAAATTAAAACCACACTTGCATATGATTCCATCTTTGATCACTAGAGAATTGTACTGCAGATTAATTATTATAAACTCTATTAATGATGTTCACCCCAGGTGCAGCATCCACATTATCTTCCAACTATTATCCCAGGAGAAAGGAAAGGGGATTGGGTTTTGTAACAGTTTTTATTCCCTCCCTCTTCTCATCTCCCCCCCCCCTCTTCTCTTTCTATTTGAGACACAATCTTACTAGGTAATCCAGGCTAGCTCACATGCGATGATCCTTTTTCCCTTCTAATATTAAAATTGCAAACATGCCCCACTTATATTTTGAGTTATGTTTTGTTTAAAAAATTCAGGAAATGTATCTGACACTGGGCCATCATTTATTTCTTAAGCAATAATTGAATATTATATTAAAAAGTTTTGATGACTTCATGTCTTATATTTAAATGATACAGATTAAATAGGTAATGTTTATGATAATATTCATATTATTGGAGAATGTGTACATACTCTATTTTGCATCATTGTGAGCACAGATTCAAATTCATCTGTTTATAAATAAATATTTTTAGTAGTTCTTATATTTCATTTAACTCTACAGTTAAATGTGAGAATATTTGCTTCTTGAAAATATATTTTTTTGTATTTTGTTCCCGTTTAAAGTCACACAAATAATTCATTAATTTACAATATCAATATTAACAATAACAGAGAATAGTATTGAATTACTTAGGGAGCTCTAACACATGCGTCAAAGAAACAGCCTACTTAGTAGATGCTAAACAAATATTTGAATGTAAATCAAACAGCATAAGACTCTTAATTATATAATTAGTTAAAGGAAATCATTACTCATTGAATGAATTGTTTAGTGAACTTTGTAAAATTATATTATATTATATTATACAAGGTTTGTTTTTAACAAAATCTTAATTTAATAATCGGTCACCTGTGCCAATGTGCTCAAGGGTATTTCCCACTTTCTTTTCTATAGAGTTCAGTGTAACTAGGTTTATGTTGAGGTCTTTGATCCATTTGGATTTAGGTTTTGTGCAGGGTGATAGATATGGATATATTTGCATTTTTCTACATGCCACCAACCAGTTATGCCAGCATAATTTGTTGAAGATACTCTCTTTTTTTTTCATTGTATATTTTTGACCTTTTTGGGAGAGGTGGGAACAAACCATGAGAGAAGGAGATAGTTGAGTCAGAGGAGCAGCAAAGTAGGAGAAAAAGAGATGGATATCTTGATAAAGGGAGCCACTGTGGGGTTTGAAAGAGGCTGGGTTCTCGGGAAACCTCCAAGAACCCAAAGAATGTCCCTGGCTAAGACTCCAAACAATACTGGAGAGGATGCCTAAAGAGGACTTCCCCTATAATCAAATCAATGACCACCCTAATTGTCATTATAGAACCTTCATCCAGCAATGGATAGAGGCGGAAGCAGAGATCCATCGCTAAGCACCAGGTCTAGCTATGGGTCCAGTTGAAGAGAAAGGATGTGAGTAAAGGTATCATGATCATGAGGAGGAGACCCACGGAGATGGCTGACTGGAGCTATTGGGAGCGCACTGACTCAGAAACAATTGCTGAGGAGCCTTCAGGGAAAGGAACTAAATCTTCCAAAGGTAGATGACTGTCAAATGGTGGGAACAATTTGTGGAGCCTCTTGCAGTAGGATCAGACTATGGTCCTGTGCATGAACTGGTATCCGAGAGCCCATTCCCTACAGAGGAAGACCTAACCCAGCCTTGATACTGAGATGAAGAACTTGGACCTACCTCAACTGGATATGCACTGATCCACCTTGGGACTCCTTGCCCTCCTTGGGGAATGGATGGAGGAATGGAGTGGGGTGAGGCTGAGGAAGGACTGGGAGGGACTGGGAGGAGGGAAGGGAGGGGGCAGTGATATATATGGAAAAAACCTTTCTAAATAATAAAAAATAAAGAAAAAAACCAAAATCTTAATTATCTTAAACATAATACATAATAAAAGAGTCTCTATCAAATTAATATATTTAAGAAATACAAAATTTCAAAGAAACGTATCTTTAAAACAGTTAGTTAAAAAAAGGAAGACTGTGTGGTTGCAGGCACTATTGGTAACTGTGATGATCCAGTAACCAAGGACTGCTAATTATTTTTTTCTGATTGGAATATGGACTTTGTAAATTTTCTTTAATTCTCTACAATAACTATATTAATATGTAGAAAAATGCAGGAATAATTCTCAGAAGCACTTGGATAATTGCTATAAATTAAACTTTTCAAATTGTAAATGATAAAATTTATAATATTGTGATGTGAAAACTGTTATTATATAAAATGGTCTAGGCACCTGGCACACAGTTTCAAAACATTTTTCTACATCCTATGGCAAGCTGCTTTCATGCAGATCCAAATTTATATAAATGATTTAATTTGGAGAGCCTCCAATTAGTCAGAAGATAAAGGCTGGTAAAAGGGGAAGTCCATCCAGTAATGGAAAAATTAGGGACTTGTATGAAACTTACAAGGAACAAGTCCTAGGTAGAAAGAATGTTTCCCCATGCCAAGAAGCTGGCAACCACAACCTCAATGAGAACAGAAGCCCACCACGCCTTCAGTATCTCTTTATCTCTGTGTATCTGTATCTTTTGAATGAAATTTCATTAGTGTGATTTGAGTGAATCAGACTAAAACTGTAATTACATGTTGTTTTCTATTGCTGTTGCCCAGAGTCCTAACCACTCCATGAGGGTAAGGTGAAAAGCAAATGGCTAACTCCCATTGGGCATAGTTTGAGCATATGAGTCCTCAAAGCAAGCCTATACAGTGACACACTTGCTCTAATATGACCACACCTCCTGATGGTGCCACTCCCTATAGGCCAAGGGCTCACACATAAGTCATAGGAGTCGTTCCTATTCAACCATCACAACAGTAGTTCCTGATGGAAAATGTGTGAAACTGGTGGTCATTGTGATAAATTAAATAAATCAATTTCCACAAATACTGCATACTTTCGTTCACATGTAGAATCCAGAGTTTTAAAAGAGGACCTGAAATCAGGAAATAGACAGGGACCAACAGGAAGGTGTGAGAGGCCAGAAGACGAGAAAGTGTAAGGAGAGTACATAAAGCAAAATACATTATTTGCATATATGAAAATATCACATGAAATTAATTTATTATAAACAAACCATATATATCAATCAAAGCTCCTTACAGACTAGTAAAACTTTCATTTGTTACTAACACTTTCTCCTTCATAGGGAAGATATAAACTAACTAACCAACCTGAATCCTTGGATCAGAGAAGCTTTTAAATATGGCACAGGTGGTCTCCACAGAAACGTCAGGATGAGAGCTCCCAAGAGCACGGATGCCCTGCCAGACAGACAAAAAAAACAAAACAAAACAGATGTCCTCTAACAGAAATAAGTGGTTTCCTGTGTATGCTCCTCTATATTTGCTGCCAAATGAACTGTACAGGAACAGATAAGGTCTTTCAAAGAAGGCAATAAAATCATTACTTTTATTAACAATTAATTTGGGGCCTTTTAAAATAGTTCGGTGCTGCTATGTATTTGCATTAGGTATGTATATGTGTGCACATTTTGAAATTTTGGAATATAGGAGTTTGTTTTATAGAATAATACTATTATTATAAAGCTAATTTTAGTTTGCTTTTATCATATTTTAGAAAAAAAAATAATAGAGAGTGGGAAGGGATTAGTCACATATTTACTCAAAGTACTTGGAAACTATTTGGCTGTATCTCTTACCTCAAGATGAAATTGATCTGATTCTTATGTTGAAATGTATATTATCTATTACTAACTTTTAAAACTATGATCCATATTTAACATTACAGTGCAAGTGTCTCATTGTCACCATATATTCTACAGGATAAGAAATTTTAGTGGATGTATACTGTTTTATTTACAACAATTCTTATTCCTATACTTAAAATTTAGTGTTTTTTTCAAATATTTTTATGTTCAAGTATAATTATATCACTTTCCTTTTCCCCTCTGATCTTTCCAAGGTTCCACGTGTTCTTCCCTCTAACCTCCCCCAGTTCACCACTCATTCTCTCTGGAACTCCTCCTTTATTTATTTATTAGTATTATTAAATACACAGGTGTGTGCATAAGTAAATAAAGACAACCTTCTGAGTCTCCTTTGTTGTTTATGTGTATATGATTTCAGGACTGACTATTTTGTATTGAATGATGAATTATTTGGCCCAGGAAAGGCCAGCTCTTCTCTCTGCAGTAATTAGTTGTCTATAGTTCTTGTCCAGGGTTTGGAAACAAAGAGTTTATTCTCTTTATACATTGGCAGGTCTGTTGATATTGTTCACATCTTGTTAAAAGTATTTGACAGTCCTTCGAAAGACCTATGCTTGTTAATGGTACGTCCATAGTAACTTTTTCTAAAGTTTTATGTTCTGAATTTTATTTCCTTAAGAAAATTTTTAGAAATAATATTTCTGAGCAAGAATTACATCATTGTTTATAGGTCAGTGTGCATGAGTTCAGATGCCTGCGGAGTCCAGAAGGGGTCAGAGCCCTTGGATCTGGAGTTATAGATTGTTGTATGCAGTCAGATGCTGGTGCTCTGTCAGAGAAGGAAGCACTTTTAACTGCCCAGGAAATTAAAACTCTTCATTAACTGGATAAGTATTGTTGCTGACTTTTGTTTTTAATTTAGTGGATGATTTTATTAAAATATATTTCAGCTTTGAACTTTAAAACTATAAGAATTTAAACAGTTTTATTCAACTAGTATTTTTGGAGCACCAACTAGATACCAAAGAGAATAGCAAAAGGACGTCTTACTTAGCCTTAAAGAGAAGGACACAAACATGATATGCAAACTGGGACCCAAAAGAAGAAATGAATGTAAAAGGAGAATGTGTAAAGAAAAAAAGACATCTCACGTGAAAGTAATCGAATGACAAAAATCAGAGCATGTTTGAAAAATCTCATGCGTTTTCGAGTTCTGGAGACATGAGATTGGGGAATGAGGGAGGTCAGATTTCAAAAGCATCACCTGTGTGCACTGAGAGAAATCAGAAGGGAATTTTACAAAGCCAGATGCTAATGAGACCACAGCGCTCCTCTGGATCACATTGCATAATGCACGTTTCTGCCCTCAGTTGCTTTAAGGTCTCTGATATTCCGAAAAGCAGTAGTACTCCACAGTGCAATATAGAGGCTGAAAAGAAAGAAGGATGCTGACATTTTCAGCAAACGTGTGATTTGGGTTCATGAGTAGATAAACTCTGCTCTCATCACAGAAAGGATGACTCACCCCCATCCCACTGCAATTCCCCTTGGCAATGAGTTATTAAAGACACGCTGACCTTTAGGCCAACATAGCTTAAGGATACTAGTCATATTTAAATCCTCAAGAGTGCACAATAACTAGGCGATATGATAGGCCTCTTTGTACCCTTTACCACATACAAATTTCAGGTGGCAGAGTGACCCCTTTGACCCACTAGGGTAAAAATGCAGTACTAGCAAATACTTTCCACATGGAATATAAAGTTATGCTGGTTTTACTTTGGGGATCAGTCACATTTCATTTACAGCTTCCACGGGGACTGGTTCATTCTAGTCTCCCTTTGGGATGTACAATAGAAAAACTGTCACTAAATACTACACACACACACACACACACACACACACACACACACACACACACACACTTTAAGTGAATGGAACCTTCATGTCGGCTACTGCTAATTCACTTTCCAAAAGCCCAAACCAGTTCTAAGTTCTAACATGGCTGATGGGGCTGGAGACAGATGAATCTGGATTCCTTTCCTGTCTTTCTCTAAAACTCATTGGAGACTTTAATTGAACCACTTTCCTGTCATAATCTCTGGCCAGCAAAATAAGCATTATTATAGCTATTCTTTCCTTTGCCCTTTAATAACCTCAGGGGCATTTAGAAGTGTTATGAAGATTAACAAGCCAAATATGCTTTAACTAACACAGGAAGAAACCAGAAATGAGGGCCACTGCTCTGAGAGCAGAAGATATAAGATATAAGGAGGCAGTGACCAGAGATTTAAAAGTACCAGGCTCTGCTATGAGGAAAGAGCCCTCTATTTAGTGCCAGTCCAAGCCTTAGAACAGGTGACATTCATCTCATTTTTTTTTTTTTTAAAGTTTGCCTGACTCGTTCTAATACAGTACTTCATCTAACTGGCCAGATTTCGAAATGTATATTGTTTCTTTAATTTCTTGAAGAATTGTGTTAAATGTAAATAATGCATTCCATATCTACATGCTAACCCTCAAAGCCTATAAATACGTTTCCTTACAGGGAGAAATTAACTTTCTGAATGTGACTAATAGGAGAAGGTTAAGTTGATGAGATTGCCTAGAAAAATGTGGTACTCAATAATAACCCAAGCCCACTTCTCAGGGGAAGGTGGTTAGTGATAGGGGATGTTATGATAGAAGTCATAAGTCAGAACAAAACAGGGAAAGGAAAAACAGAAGACTCTGCAAGCTGAAAACTACGGTGTCAGATGCTTTGAATTCTAGATTTCAGAACTTTGTATATTATAAGACTCTATATTTCTAGTAACCTGTTATGAACTACCATGGAAAACTGGATAGATGCAGTATATTAGACTAAATTGTGGCCTTAAAAAACATATACATATCTGTGATGCTTAGAATAGCTAGGGACTCTGTAGATTCTTTGAATGTCTGGCTCTGGGGAGTGGCACTCTTAAGAGATGTGGCTTTATCTAAGTAGGTGTGGCCTTGTGGGAACAGGTGTGTCATTGTGGGAGTGGGCGCTGAGGTCTTATAAACTCCTCTGTCCAGTATGACATAGTTTCTTCCTACTGCCTACAGATCAAAGTACAGAACTCTCAGCTTCTTCTTCAGTACCACATCTACCTGCATACTACCATGTCTTACCATGTTGATAATGGACTATAAGCCAGCCTTAATTAAATGCTTTCCTTTATAAGAGATGCTGTCCTCATGGTATCTCTTCCTAGCAATAGAAACCCTAACTAAGACAATATCCAAAGGCTTAAAATCAGTGAATGTCTATCTATGTAGTAAAGGTGACTATGTATATATAAAGATGCAAAAATGAGATCATGATGAATTATTCAGATTGAGCATTAGGCAAAAACTACTTCATTGTAAGTAATAGAAGACAGAAAACACATTTTTTTTAAAAAAAGATGCCCATATGAAAGTTATGATAGAGACTTGAGTAGTGACAAAAAAAAAAAAAAAAAAAAAAAGAAAGCCAAGAACTTGCCTGAGCAACGAATACTGTAAGAGTCATGGATGGGTTTCTCCATTAGTGGGGAATTGTCCATTGAGGAGATGCATCTCCATGAGCACATCTGGACTTAGAGTCTTAAAAAAGAAGAGTAAGAGAATAATTTTTTGTTATAGAAAACATGCTTATGTTTGCTAAAACAATGTGCCTATGTTCATGTATATTTTCAGACACAAAGGTCCCTTTGTACTCTGTCTCTCTCTGTATGTATTTATGTGTTTGTTTATATGTATAAATTGTAATATGTATATGCCTGAGGATATGCATGTGTACATGATCAATTCAAGGAAATGGGTCTTCAGATTTAAGCAGATTTGAATCAGTATAGAAGATTCATTTTCATTCCTTCTATTTTGGAAGGAATTTGTAACCCTTAACCATGTTATATGACTATTACTTGCCAAAGATTAAAGCAAAATAAAAATAATTTTAATAAAGAACTTTGTTGAATGACTGTTGGCTATATAAGTAAAAATGTTCAACATAACTTCTTAGACAATACTGTTTGTAGAATATCTGTTATTTTCTGAGTGAGGTATATGCATCATTATTCTCTCTGAATCTCCATCTTTCATTAATAAAATGGGAAGGAAAGATATACTTTGAGCTACTAGGAACTAACAGCTAATTTAAAATTTAAAAAATTAAAAAATTGCAATTCACAAAGTGCTCAAAAATTAGGTTAACTTTACAATTATGAGAATTTAAATGAATTAGCATTGGGAAAACTTGATTGTAGAAAATGTTTTTTAATACTTATTTCTAAAATTATATGCCAAATGTAAGATTAATATACTTCTGCTGTGGCTAGTTAACTGCTAATTTATCAGTAGTGAATGAATAAGTCAACTCAGACACAAACATATATGTAATATAACACCAAAGCATGGGGATGTATTCAATAAATGTAGTTATCACGATGCCATTGCATATATATGGTTCACATTGCCCACAATTCTTTGTAACAGTCTGTCTCATATTATTGAATTTAGTGGTGGATGCCCCACACAAACCACAAGTTAAAAAGCTTAAGTTCCTAAGACACTACATAAAAACCAAAGCCCTTGTGACCTACCTAAATTGCACTATGAAGCAACTGACAAATTATTGAATAAAATATGTTAATTATTTTTAATTAGATGTTGGCTTCCAACAATAAACATAAAATGGTGCACCAAATACAGGGCAGTGAGATCTCTGCAGAATACAAGAAGGTGTTGATTGATACTTTACTTCAAAAAAAAAATTAAAGCATAAATAAAACATTGACTAAAGTCAGCCTGCTTTTAATTATCACTGTACCTTGTAAAATCTACACCCATGCTAGAACTTTCCATTTCATGTAAAGGAAAAGTGTGTGGTGTGCATGTGGCTGTGATGAGAACAGTAGGCAGGAGATGGGTGGCTTTGCTCTGTTTGCCTTCCACGCCTTGGAGGGACTTTACTAGTGATGAAAGAAAAATAAAATAAGTCAACAAAATGACACCAAGGCTGTGAATAGGGGGACTTTTTAGGAGACTCCTTTCTACCATTTAAGACACCCTATGTTCTTCCAGCAGGCAGATAGCTCACTTAATATGTTGTGTTTGCTGAAAATAAAATGAAGCAAAACATGTAAAATATTTAGTGTTTCACATGTATCATAGACAAATGCTGGAATGTATTTACTTTATTCTTAAGAATAATTTTGTACTTCTAGATACTATAAAATATTCTCTCTGATCACATGTATATTAGTAATAAGCAGACAAGGAAGCCCGAAGCTGCTCATTACAGACACACACTGGTTCTGTGAAGGGCCATTATCGTTTTGGGAAAGATCTCACACTTTCTAAATTTGTGCTTAGGAAAAGGAACTTTAAAGATAAAAATCTTCTCCTACCCTGCTTCCCTTTCTGCAGCTTTGCTTTCTTCTCTCCATTCTGCAGAGAATGGTCATCAAGTATCTATCGCAGCAAGTTCCAGTATCCAGATGAGGAAGGCCCTCTTCCCACATCACAGGATTTGCAGTATCCATCAATATAAAGAAGCGTGTTGTGAGTAAGAGTGGATAGGTGTTTCCGTAGCAGAGCTGTGGGTATAGAGCAATACATATATTGCTTTAACTTAAAATCTTTAAATTTGTTACCAACTGTTGATTTTGCTAAGCATAAGTGTTAAGACAATCAAGATTCAGTTGCAATTTTCATTTCCACGAACAATGGCCAGTTTATCATCAGTTGCATAAGGACATGTTTTCAGAAAAGTCTCATTTCTAAATTTATATATGAAAATTTATTTTGATATCCCCCCTCTGTGTGTGTGTGTGTGTGTGTGTGTGTGTGTGTGTGTGTGTCAGTTTTATAGGAAACTGTTAAAGACTGTGTTAAAGTATTCAAGGCACTTGCCCTGATGTTCCCCCATAAAATGGGGGTCCTGACACAAAGTGTGTTCAGATAACCCCCAAAGGAACCATGTGAAGATGTCATGTGTTTTTTGTTTTTTTTTTTTTTTTTTTTTCTGTCTTGATCTTGGACTTTAGCTGGAAATAGAAATTTTTAAGCAGTCAATGTTGTTCTAGGCTAATTCATATGAGAGAGAGGGGGAGGCAGAGAGATAGAGAGACAGAAGGAGGGAAGGAAAGAGGCAAGGGAAATAAGTCTGAAGATAGCCATGCTCACTGATCAGAGATAGAGCCAGTGACAGTCTCGAGTCACAAATTCTTAATAAAAGAAAGTGATGGGAATATGGCAACTAATAAGCCATATTTTAATTTCTTCCCATAGAACTTTTTGTTGACACCTGTCGTAGCTGAGCCATCTCTTGTCACATGAAAATAACACTTTCAGATTAATAACATTTCAATATCTCACATTGTCTTACACTAAAATAACACATGATGTTAATACATTCTAAGCATTTTCTTCACTTTTTTAAAAAAAAAATTATTCTTCTCTCTTGCAATGTACTTGGATTTCAGCCTCCCCTCCCTCTACTCCTCCAAATCCTCTCTCCTCCAAATCTACTGCTCCTCCATTTTCCTTTAATATTTATCAGGCCCCCTAGAGATAATAACCAAGCACAGCATAACAAGATGCAATAAGACTAGGCACAAACCCCATAGTGAAGCTGGGCAAGGCAACACACTAGGAGGAAGAAGGTCCAAAGAGAATGCAAAGGCATCAGAGACAGCCCCCACTCCCACTGTTAGGAATCCCACACAAACACCAACCCAACAACCATAACGTATATGCAGAGGACCTAGCTCAGTCCCATGCAGAATTTGTGATTGCTGCTTCAGTATCTGTGAGCCCCTTGGTTAGTTAGTCCTGTAGGCTCAGTGTTTTCCTGGTATCCTTGATTCCTCTGGCTCCTACAATCCTTCCTCCCCCTCTGCAGTGGGATTATGATCTGTTACATCATAAATGATTGTCCTTGCCTACTGGTTTAATAAAAATGCTGATTGGCAGAAGGCAGACAGGAAGTGTGGGTGGGGCTAACAGACTAAGGAGACTCTAGGAATAAGAAGAATAGAGCAGATATGCCAGAGAGATGACAGTGAGTCACCAGGGGAGATGCCAGCAAATTCAGAGGAAAAAAAACAACCATGCTGCTCTGAGAGAAGTTATCAAGCCTAGTGGCTAAACAAGATAAGAATCATGGGTAAGTGTAAGAGTTACGAGTTAGCAAGTTATATGCCTGGGCCATAGGCTGATTAGCACAAAAGAAATATAAGTTTCTCTGTGATACTTTAGGACTGTTGGTCCTTGTCTTGGGACTAGTCTGGGCCAGAAACTTAATACTACATCCCTCTTCTACATGGTTCCCCAAACTCCAAAAGGCAAGAACTCAATGGAGATCTCCAATTGGACTTTCTTTCTCTCTCTCTCTCACTACCTAATATTTGGTTGTGAGTCTCTGCACCTGCTCCCATAAGTTGTCAACCTATGAGTATAGTAGAATATGTTTGAAGTCATTTTATTGATATTTTTTTCTATGCTACTCTATATGTTATCCAGCCTTAGATCTTGGTCATCCAGGCAGTGTAGGGTATAAGCTGTATGGAAGTATGACATTAACTGGCCAGTCCCACAAGTTCTGGGCATCTATCTATCTATCTATCTATCTATCTATCTATCTATCTATTTATTTATTTATTTTCAAACCAGAAAAAAAATGATCCCCAATATGGATATCAAACTCTGTTAAAAGAAAGATTTTAAGAGGTTAAATGGTGATGGATGGCAAGACCTACTTGCGTGGATACTTGGTATTGAATGAGTATATGGCATATGTGTCATACCTCACTTTTTAAAACTGACTCTGATGTAGCCCAGGCTGGACTTAATCCTTCTGGGAAGCTGGCATCAATCTGCCTCTACCACCTTATTGTTGAGATTTCAAGCATGTGCTACCTTGCACAACATTTTCCCACTTCTTTAACCCCTTGCTTGCTTTCTTTTGAGGAGAGGGCAATCTTCTTCCAAGGAGAAAAATGACTGACTCCTACCTTCTGATTTGTCGTCTGGTGAACAGAAAAAGAAACTCCAGTCAACATTACTATCAGAATCATTCCCAGATAAATTGAAGGTCTGTCACACCAAAGTTTATAACAGCTTTGTTCATAATTGTCAAAATTTGGGAGATCTCGGTGACCAGACATCCAAAAAGGTACTGAAACAAAAGAAAATTTCAGGCCATAAGAAGAAGTAGATGAGCAAGAATAATTTTCACCGAGAAAATCAATCAGAAAAGAGTTCCATACAGTATGAGCCCAGTGATGTGTCATTATGGAAAAGGCGAAAGCATGGAGATAGCTAAAGCATCAATGATTTCTGGAGATTAATGAAAAATGAGGAAAAGAATGCAGTGCACAGAGGGTGTTGAAGACACTGAAGTATTCTATACATCATAGTAATGGTGGTTCAGATCTTTATGCTTCTGACAAGATCCATAGAATATGTAATAACAAGAGTAAATCCTCACTTTGGAGTGGTGATAGTGACATGTAAAATTCATATCCATCCGTTATAATAAGTGCTCCGTTCTGTTGAGGGATCTTGATCATGAAGAGTATCTTGAATGTGAAAAGGCAGAAAGTACACAGGAAATATATCCTCTTTACCTAAAAGCCTGCTGTGAACTTTAGTGTTCTAAAATAGCTTTTCTGTTGTGGTTTATTCAATATGGAAACAAACATAAGTGTGCTGGCCAACTGATTAGTAATTTTGGTCTTATTATATATCTAGAAATTAGCACCTCATCAAATACAAGGTTTGCAAATATATTGTCTCCTCTTCTCTGTAGAAGTTTTTAGTTTATGAAGATCATACTGCTTGTGACCATTATCTTCCTATAATATATTTAAATTTTTTAAAAAAATATGTAATATTTCTAATTTTATTCTTGCTCCAAGTTGGTTTAGAAGTTCAGGGTCCTTTGTGGTTGTGTGTGAATTTTAGGAGGCTTGATTCAGTTACAGTTTTGAAGTTCAAGGGCGTAGTACCAACAGCATGGCAGCTCAGGTATGAAACCTCTTGATGGTATCAGTAATAAAAATGTATGTGAAAACTATTATCACAACCTCATACATGGGGCTTGAGATCTGGATGGGGCCAGGCTCAGGCTTTTTACAAAATCCTTCACTCAGGGACTACTAAGGAGCATATGATATCTACAACAATATCTTCTATATTGAAAGTGCTATCATTTGTCCTGGTAATTCTTAGGAAACCTCTGGGAAGCTATTGACTGAAAAAGTTTTCTTTTACTGTTAAATCCAAAAACATTTACTTACATTGTTTTTGTTTATTTAGGTCTACTCTAAAACAATACCTGTGTGTTCTTTGAATGTTTAAACTTTTACTAATGTATCTTTGTCACTATTAGACAAGTGTCATGTAAATTATCTAAACTGAAGAGCATGACATTCTTTTAAAATTAAATTCGAAGGCAAAAGAAAATAAATTTAAATTTTAAAAAGAAAACACATTGCTTTATGCTCCAGCTTTTCTTAATTGTATCTGAGTTCTAATTTGAAGTGAAATAATAGAGATTTGACTAAGTTTCCAACAATGAACGGGTTTAAATTCACCAAAGGAAATAATAACTTGAGTCACCCGTTAAAAGTATGATCTAATTTATCTAGTAATATGTGAAGATAACGAATTTACTTTTAGACAGCTGGAGCCATACATCTCTGATTGAAGGTTGCCTGTGACCTCAGTTCAGAGAACATAAGAGTACCCTGAAATACTTGACATCCCCAAAGCCCCAGGGTGGAACAGACAGCAGCAATTCTAAGGTGAGCCTGATTTGGCACTTTAACATAAAGCAGACCTGCTTCTGTGGGGCCTTTTGAGAATTCCTGCTTCCTGCAACACCTCCGAGAGCCAAACATCAAACACCAGTGAAAACTAAGGAGGTGCCTTGGAGCCAATGCAATTTTTAAGTCCTTCATACTAAAATAACATTACTGTCAATATTTGAAAGTAATTCTCCAATGGGTTTCACAGGCAGCCCTCTTGGAAAAATGGATGAGTGTTTAAATTTCTGTGATCATTTACAGTAACTTTGAGTTACATATAAATACCCAGAAAATTAATTAAATTATACAGACTCTTTGCATATTTAACATAGGCTAGCATAGAGACAGTTACATTTTATATTTCATTGGGAATTCCAAAATATAAGCAGACAATGTGAATGTGACTGAATATATATGTGTGTATGTATATATATATGCACACACATACAAACTTATATTAATATGTATATAGACATAACTACATATATATTTACCCCATGTGGTTGCTTTTATATACTCAGCACTGGAGAAAATTATTGTTTCTAAATTGTTTTTTTATTTGTTTGCTTTTAAGCAATGACTAATGTTCAACTCTTAAGAGTACATTCTGTTCTGTGGACTCTTCTTATGGAGGATCTGAATTGCCTACCCAGGATCATGTTGAGCACCAATTGTTACAAATGTCCCTCCATGATTTTCACATCAGCTAGCTTCACATGTCTTTTAAGTCATCGAAAACTAGCAAATTCCTAGTCTCCACATTCATGTAAAATGGTTGTTGCTCAGGCAACACACATCTCAGGAACTTCAGCAAAGCTTAAAGTATGCAAAGCTTTTGCCATTCACAAACATAGAAAAGAGAAAAATATTCTGACAAGACACACGGAAAAGTTTCTTATGAAGTCTTATTCTCTTCTGCCCAGAAGTCAGACTACACTGAGCCCAGGAGGCTCTTCTTTCACCATCAATATGCAAAGCTCTGCCCTTTCTCTAGAAGAAAATTATTGATGATGATACAGCCTGAGACGATAACAGTTCTTGCTTCTATTAGGACATATAATTGGGTTGTGCAGGTTACTCAGAAATGGGACTTAGTACAAGTGTAAAAGCCTGTGAAGAGGTTCTGAATCTTGAGCAAAGCTACTAGATAGTGAAAGAGTTGGGCTTCAAAGTTCAAAGTTAACAAAATGGCAGCCCACACTATCATCCTGTAATTTTCAAATGTTTATAGTCAAGGCATTTATACTTGCAATAACTATTAGATTATGTTTTGAGATATTTGTACACTATGTGAAGATATACTTATTGTGATTGGTGTAATAGAAAGTTGAGTGGCCAAGAGATAGCAGGAGGTATATAAAGAGTTTCCAGGGAGGGAAAAGAAGAAGAGGAGAAACCTAGGTGCTCAGGAGAAGCCAGGAGACATGGAGAGGAAACAGAAATTATAAGATGGAAGAGAGGTAATGCCATATGATGGATTGAAGATTACTATAAATGAGTAAGTTTAAATAATAAGAGCTAGTTAGGAACAAGCCTAAACTATAGGCTGAGCTTTCAGAATTAACAAGAATTCTTTGTATTAGTATTTGGGAACTAGCTGACAGAAAATTCACACAAGGCCTGACCAAGTACTTTCTTGGATATATTCAACTTATAGAGGCAGGGCTTTTCTAAGAGGCCCTGCTATGCTGAGCACTTGAGTCAGCAGCACTTGGTACAAACTTCTGCTTCACACAGACACAACAAATTTCCAGTACCAAGGCAGATAAATGCATATCCAGGTCCATACCCACTGACAAGGAAATAGGCTCTCACAGAACCAAACTGGTGGAGCCAGTTGGCAGCACTCCCATGCTAATTAAAGCCCTGCAGAAGTAGCTTTGCAATTTAAGATTTGGCTTTCTTGGTCATAGGAGGCTGCAGACTCACAAAAACTTAAACCAGGTCCAGGCTGACAAAACCTCTAAATATTATAGTTTGTTAAAAGTGTACATAGATGCCAAATAAAGAAAAAATGGGTATACACAAACATAAAAATAGTTTAAAAATAGAGTTTTAAATAAAAGGAAAAGTAATATAAAAAGAATAAACCACATATGAATGGGAAATACACAGGAAATCTGCATCCTGTGTTTGTTCACTTTGAAATTTTTAAATGTACAAAAAAAACAATAGCTACTAAGAGACATTTGATTATGGAAACTGCTAAATTAAACCAACCTATATGTTTTAAGGATGTCCTCACTTCAAAACAGAAGTAAAATATATGTTCTGCTGGGGGAGAGGTTACGCCTTTGTTTCCACAAATATCAAAAACATCTGGTTCTCTTCAAAATTAATGAAGTGAAGAACAGATTTGATTGAGAAATTATCCTGAAAATCTGGACATATAAAGAGAAACAAAAGAAAAACTACAAGACAATACCAGAAAAACAAATGAAGAGACTGTGGTATGTAATTGACAGTGGGTTTTTTTTTTAAGTTATAAAGAAGAAAAAAAGTTATCTTTATTTGTGAGAAAATATATCTAACTAGCGATAATCATATTAAATAAATTAAGCCAATCTCAGAAAGACAAATGTGTTTTCTTTCATTTTTGGTTTCTATAAAGACACACACACACATATATGTCTCCTCACATAATGTCATATAAGTAACATGGAGTAAAGGTACAAGATTGTGGGGAACAGAATGAACTAACAGGAGAGAAAAAGCAATAAAGAAATAGATTATGGTGGGGGATATGCTTGATGTTCAATATGTACTTATCTAAATTTAGAAATTAACTTAAAATAAAAATTAGAATATCAACTTAATGAAGCATTAATGTTTCCATGGGAACTGTTTTTTGTTTTGTTTTAAGACACAAAAGCTCAAATATCTCCTCTCTTCAACTCTGTTGCATCTTCTCCCCATTGTCATTTGCTGTCTACGAAAAAACAATTCTGTCATACTTTTTCTAGATATTCAGTGTTCTTCCTGCAAGACTTGCTGTTTTTTCCACACCCTGAGGTTGCCTGCATGTCTAATGAGTACCTCTCCCATTAATATCCATCTTGTCTGTTATATATGCACTTTCTGTGTACTACAGAAGAATGACAGGGAAGCCAACTTTATCATGTAAAGAAACCAGACTAGAAAACCATCCCACTGAAGTGGAAGTCTAATAGGTCATGTGCAAAAAGGGGTCAGAGTGTACACTACAAAAATGCCATACAAAGGTCTCTACACACTCAACACAGTGCTTTTTACCGCCTAACTTTTTACCAGTTTTGGTTCACATTGCTCTCCTTGAAATAAACTGTCATTACTTATAATACTCTGCCCTTGTCCAATTTCTTGTTCTGGAACACAAGAGTCTGTAAATTCCAGTGAGTGCCCACAGGACTCATCTGATATTCACCTGCTATTCTGCGAATGCTTTTGCATCACATTTACTTATATAAATATTTTATAAATATATATTCAATAAACTTTTTAATGGATATTGAATGATCAACAAATGGTGTCAAGTGACTTGTCTAGTGGTAAAGTAAAGAAATATTTATTAGCACTGGATAGCATGATACTGAAAAACTGAGGAAACAAGTTTAAGGTCAGCTTGGTGAACCAATGAGTTTATTGTAGTAAATGGTAAAGACTGTCACCAAAACTTTCCAGCAGCATGGCCAACTCACGAGTAACTGTGGCACCAAAGAATCTCAAACCTCCAGTAGCCTTCTACATTCTTAATACTCCAGTATCCTCAAAGACTACTCTCAGTTGAGACAGGAGGATGTATAGACTAATTCATCAAGAAAGGGCCTTTGAGCAGTGTTTTGTTTAACTATTAATCAGGTAATAGGCATTTGAATTATTTCTATTTGGGACTACTGTGATTAGTGCTTATATGATTGCTCTGTGGACTTGTGTTTTTGCTTCAGTGTATAACTATAAGTGGTATCTGAGTCATATGTCAATTACAATTTTAACTACTAGAGTAAATAATCAAGTGTTTAACTTAGCAGCTCCAGAAATATATATTACTTGGATATGTGGGATTTTTTGCAAAAGGCATCCCACTGAGTGGGCAGTAATACACTTGTTTGTGATCTTTTTGTTCCAAGTGACTAAGGACATAGAGAATCCTTTTATGTGTTTATTGGAAATTATTAGACCCGCTTTGAATAAACGTACATTAAATAATCTCCACTATTCTTTGCATAAACAATGTTTTAGCATCCTTATAAACAATCAGATTATCATAAGCATAAGAGAGTTTAAATTTTATTTAAAATATTTATGTCTGTCTGATGTCATCAACGTACTATTTTGGTTGCTCTAGGGTTTTAGCAAAATTTGAAATAAAAATTTTCATTTGTTCAAATTAAGTACTTTTGAAATCATGACTATTGTGTGTCCATTGTATTTTCAAATGAAATTTTAACACAGCTTATCAATTTACCTGTTTGAAAAGGGGCATCTGAAATTTTTATTCCATTTGCCTAAAACAGAAAATCAATGTATGGAGTATTTTCATGTAAACTGAATATGTTAAGTCTTTACAAATATTTAATATTTTGTACAATTAGTTCACTATTATTTTGTAATATTATTACTTTTTACTTTGAAAAGGATTTAGACTTTACAAATGATTTTGATTTATAATATTGTCATTTTGGTTTTACGCTTTTTGATTGGTATGAATGAACTGTGTACGTATATATCACTTGAGTTTTCAAAATGTGTATCACCTTAAATCATAGTATCTATTCTACTATGTCTGGCTATATTAACTTTATAGAATCTGTTAACATTTGCCAAGTGCCGGCATATTCATCAACTATTCTGCTTCTAATTGTGACTTTTCAATTAAATCTTTGAGAATTTTATAATATATATTTATCATATTGTCTCTAGCTCCTGCCTTTACCTTTTTCCAGATCCATGACCATCTCTGTAACACTTTCCCCAATTTATCAGTTATTTTGTTTTAAACATTTTTTATTTTAACTCATCAAGTCCTATCTGTGCTTTTGATATATTTCTGGATGTGGAACCATCCACAGGAATTAGTCAATACTAAGGGGCACACACTTAAGGAAAACTATTTATTTTAATACTAGAAGCCACCAATTGTCCATAGTTCCTCAGTTAAGGGTTGATGTTCATGAACCCCTCCATCCTAGAATGTTGACTGGCTTGGTTGTTTCCAGGCAGCCATGCTGTGAGTCATAAGGGCATTGATCCTCTATTGTCAAGTAGATCCTGATTTAATCAGATTCTTTCTTATCTCTGAATCCCCAGCACCACTACAATGTTCTCTGAGCTTTGGAGAGAAGGTGTGACCTATGTGACATAGATGCTCCATCTATGGCTGAGGACTCCTCAGTCAAGAAAACGTAAACAATTTTTAGCTTCTTTGTTAAAAATCAGGTGTTGATAGGTGTGTAGATTAATGTTATGGTTCAGTTTGATCCATTGATCCACATGTTGGTTTTTATGCCAATAACAAGCAGTTTTTATTACTGTAGCTGTATAGCAGAGCCTGAGATCAGGGATGGTGATGCCTCCAGAAGTTCTTTTATTAAATAGGATTTTTGGAGGAACCCTGAGTTTTTTGTTTTTCCATTTGAAGTTGAGTATTGTTTTTTCAAGAGCTGTGAAGGATAGTGTTGGAATTTTGATAGAGATTTTATTGAATTTGTAGATTGCTCTTGGTAAGATTGCATTTTTACTATGTTTATTCTACCTATATGAGAGCATATTTATTAAATATACAATATATCACCACAGAGAAACACCTTGATACTAGGGGGAGGGGATTGGCTCTACTTCAAATGGATACTCCAAATTGCATTGACTCACCCTGGGCGAGTTTGAGTGAGGAAAAGCTGGGGGATATCTGGGAAGAGCAGAGGGAGGGAGAATAGTGATGCGTATGTTTTTAAAAATTAAATAAAAAAAAAAGAGAGCCTAAACAAACATGATACAGGAAATATAAAAAGCCAGTAAGCCAAATAAAAACCTCTCTGGCAAGTTGCATTAACAAACTGAATAATGTGATATTTCATTTATTTGGGTAACGATAAAAATAGCTTTAAACTGTGAGTAAAATAAAGATCTATTCGTTTCTTTTTTAATTTAGAAAAGTTTGTGCTATGACAACAAAAGAGTGACATGGAAATGATAAATGTTATAAATTCATATGCGTGTGAACATTAAAAACCACACTGGTAATTAAGTAATCCAATATCAAGGTATAGCTCACATTTAATAAATGGAAATATGTGGAGACAAAGAGAAACACTGTGTAACAAAGGTAAAGTAGACAACCATCGAAAGGACAAAGTAGAGCTAGCTGTAAAAAGCTCTGTTGACCAAAATAACCTGAAAGAATTAGCCTAAACCCTGCATCAGCATGTTAGAACATAAGGTCAAATAAAGTGTCAAGAAACTGGAAACACAAAACAATAAAGTTTAGATCTGAAATTGAAGAAAAATTGAGCAGTTATGGGATGGACACAAATGAGTGTCTCTTGTAGAATCTTTTCATATAAAAGCTCACAACCGTAATAACTTAGTACATTTTATTTAAATCTACTTGATATGTGAATTTTCTCCCTATTAAAATAGTGGCTACAAGTTTCTACCTTATCACAGTCAATGGGAGCTCAAATAATTCATTTTTAAAGTGCATAGTCTGATAAACAAGCTAGAATCTATTTAATGAAACATGGCTTCCTGCTCCCTGATACTTCTCTAAACTTGTCCATAGACTCCAATTTTCCTTACATCTAGCATGCCTGTCTTATGACTATATGCTCAAATAAACAACCTACCCAAAGTTTTCACTATTTAAAAAAATATAACAAGTAATACGTATCCCTGTTATACTGTTATGTAGGAAGACAGTTTCTTAAAGTCAGGATGATCAACCTTTGGTCATCATCAAATCCAAGAACATAAAGTGGTTACTTGATATTAATCTTTCCATGTAGATTTACCTGCATAGGATGTAAAAAATTAAACATCTCAAATATTAACCTGCTATAATTTAACTATCTCATGCACACAAGTAATGTATTTCATACACATTTATATTCAGTTGAAAGTATATTTCTATTAATGACTATATTGACATAGTTATAAAATGTGTCATGAATTAGTATATATACATATATATATACACATATTATTTTTAATTTTTGGATTGTTTTCTGATATAGGGCTTCTCTGTGTAGTTATAGATATCTATTTGTATATATATCAGGTGTTTATCTATTTAGCTATTTTCTTAATCCTGGAAATAAATTGTGAGCTTCACAATTTGCAGTGACTCATTTGTATTTCCAACTGTACTACTGATGTATTTTGAGCTTTTTCATGGAATTGATCTAAGAGTTAGAATATAGAGTGTCCTGATAAGTGGCAGTGATTTAACTTAGAAAATTTTTTCCATACCCAAAATAACTAGACTCTGACAAAGAAGAACACTTGGAAAGTAACTTCTTTAATCAAGCACATTTTAACATTTTATAAGAACTCACTTCTTATTCGCTGACGGTAAGTAAAACAGTAACCATGACAACCACCTATTTCATGGATGCCATAAAAAAAAAAAAACTGTTATTGGGCAAAATCATTTTAGGTATCAGATCATTTTTATACTGAGCAAAATTGTTCACAGAGATACAAGGTGCAACTCAAACATTTCTATTCTATTTCAGAATTATTGAACATTGCAATGATTTTAAATTAGCTTCAGAATTACCACCACTGGAAAAAATGATATTGTTGAACTCTGCATTTGTACTAACAGTCACTTGGCAAACATGGCCAGGATCAAATTAAGCAAATGGATTTTAAATTTTATTCTATTTTTTTTTCGCTTTGATTTATTGGTTGGTTGAAATTAATTAGTACAAACTGCCATGCAATTTACATCGTACCAAGGCTGACTTTAAACTCAATCACAATTCTCCTATTGAGATCTGAGAACACAGGCATTAGCTACTATATAAGACTAGAGTTTGTTTAATATTACTTAATTAAATACAAATGGTTATTTAATACTTAAGGTTAGATATTGTTTTTGTCTCTCATATGGTAGTGAATTTTTTCTTCTACTAAAGTATGATCACTTTATAATAAACTTATTTAAAAAATCACTAAAAGAAAAAAAACAAAATGATCAGCCTAGCAAAATTCTACTTTGTCCTATTTTAGTTAGTTTTAATTTTCATTTTGAGACAGGATGGCTTTATAAGTGTGCCAACATTACCTCTATCCCCAGGCTATCCTCCTGCCTCAGTCTCCATGTGGGGCATTACCTTGCTGTCATTTATGCCTCCACTCTAACTCACAAAATCTGAAGTTCTATGAATATTATGAATTTTAAGATTCCTTGAGGACAATAAAGTAAATGTCTATGTTCAATCACAACCATAACATATGTTCTTAATAATGATCACTTTTAATTTTTCATCAATGTTAATTTTTATTTTATCAAAAATAGATTTTTTATACACTGTATTTTGATTACAGTTTTATCACAATAAATATCACTTGCAATATACCAAATACAGGATTAATATTTATTAGAAAGTAATTTGACACTCACAAAAACAGGTTACACTTTAGGAAGATACTTAAGCGATCGGATGGTCCAAGCGATGGATGTTAATCCAGTCTCTCAAGAAGGCAGGAACAAAACGGGGCACTCAAGATCCCAGCAGCCCCTCTTGACCAGGCTGGCCACACCCCCTTCAGGAGCCCCGGACCCTGGATAAGTGTCTTCTGGCCTTATCATCTGACACCTGAATCCCACTACACAGTTTCCCTTCCCCTAGCCCTCCTAACTCCTCCCCAACTTCGCTCTCACCTATATCCACACCCTTTCTGTCTCTGCTTAGGAAAAAAAAAGGGGGGGCACTTGACTTTTCTCTTTTTCCTTTATTCTCATCTTCTTTTATTGCTCCAAGTTACACACAACAGGCCCCGCTAATAATGAGGTAGTTTGTATTTCACTCAAACACAGAGCTTGTGCCCCTATATAGCCACCAACCACCTAGATTCAGTCAAACTCTGAAGCATGCCACTCTTATACCAAGTTACTGGAGAGGGAGGCGTAGAGATTGAGCTGTTATGATGTTGACTAAGCCTGGTTGTGCTGATATATCACTGTGCTTACACAGGGAAACCAACCAGCCTGGGAAATTCTCATTATCCTTAGGTTTTCTAAAAGTTTTATAGTAATAACAGTGGAAGATTTTTAGGAAGAAACCTGATGGTTTGAGCAGTTGGGAGTTATAGAGCTCTGTATGTGTTACATTGACAAGGATTCTGTGCTATGCCATGTTCAGTAGCCTGTTGGTCTTCAGCAGCTCAAAGCCATTGAAGTTCTATCTCATGTCCTTCAATTGTTGGCCATTTATAGCCAATATTAACAAAAATGGATAGAGGTATAAAAAGAGATAAACACCTTAGACATTAAAACATATTGAATATTAAAAGAGCCACAAAGCAAAGACTTCTAAAAGAACAGTCTTCGTGGGTCAACTTGAGCTTGAACTGAGACACTCACAAAATATACTCTGATCTTGTATGAGCTAACTAATCCAGTGATTCTTTAATTTCATCATCTTCAAAATGCCAGTCACCAACTGTCCTATTGCATGTAATTATTAGGAAAACTAAAGCATTTATGACCACACACACACACTAAATACTGATGAATGAAATTATTACTTATGGCTTATTATTACATCTTATAATGTACTGACAGTTTAGAAACAGACATTGGCGTGTATGTCTAACACATAATATACTAGCTGGCACATAACATATACAAATGTCACAAAAACAGCACAAAAACATTGAAATAAAAAAGATGAAAGCTGCTGATCCTGTTCCCCTTTCCAATTAGAAGCACATGTCCTTCTTTCCTACAACTAATCAAAGCAAAAGAACCATTATTACATAGTAGGGTGCTGGTCTTGAAATAGAAGTAGCCTTACTAACTTAACTACCAATGGCCTGAATGGGTTTAATACCATGAAACAAACTTGTGTTTGAATTAGTTATAGAAATCACGTTGATAGTAACAGGGATGATAGATAAAAATAAATAAATATTATATAGGCATAGAGATTTGGTTCTTTTCTTTTTCACTGCTAATGTGCGCTTCAGAGGTTGTCTCCAGCTCAACCTTCATACTGTACAAAGAATTTTTTTTTCAAAATGTGTCAGATTATTCAATCAGTTAAAACTATTGGGTGGTTTCCATGAGACAAATGGTGTCCATAACATTAACTTTAAAATGAATACTAATATATGTGTTTATTGCCAATACCATTCATTAAAATATAAACTATTAAAGTATAATTGTTTTTCATTAAAAATAGCCACGTCTCCAACCTAGATAGAAGTACTTAACATATAGTAGATACAGAGATGTTTGTGAATTGAGTTAGTGAACACACTCACAGCAGCCTAAGGCTTCCTGAGCTATTATCACAAAAAAGAACCTAGACATAAAATACAGTTATAATTCCTCTCTTTTTCTAGACTTGATACCGTATGATACTGAGTTGCTCTTTTGGAATTTTTTGAATTTGTTTTCTTTTTGCAAATCAAGCATTAGGAGCGATCTGCAGTGTCTAAGCACTGATCAGAACACAAATTCTGTATACAACGGTGGTTGTTTCTTCCACGTTAAATACAATTCTTACTTTAGCCGAACTTTCTCTATTTCCTATTTTCACCCTTCAATGGAAATTAAACATATAGCACGTAGGTTTACTGTTTAAAGAGCACATTGAAAGGAAAAAAATGAAACAATCTAGCTGATAGTTCCTAGCTTGTTTGTTTGGACAGCTATCCCTATTTGGTCAACTAATTGACTATAACTCATTGACAAAGTGAAAACTAACTAAAATATGGTTGTGAGCACAGCCTTAGCATTAGCATAGACTCACCTCACTTTGTAACTTTTGTCTTGATATACATTACCCTCGTTTATACGCCACGCAGGAAAACTGAGAATTAGAAAAGAAGTACGTGGGAACAAGTAATTAAAGATAAGTCACACATCTTTGATGAATTTCTTCAGACCAGGACAGATGTGAATGTAATCGATATCATCAGACATATGTACATCTTTAAGTTTCATAAATAACCCCAGCTACTCAAAATATGCTAACATTTAGTGTAACATCAAGTTAATCAATCAAAAGTTGTTACACTTGAATAATATTCTAAATATGTATGCATATTTCTCAAAAACATGGTGGACATTTCAGTGTAAGTTCTTTTGGAATTTCTCAAACAGCTTTAGAAGTGTAAACTAAAATAATCATCATACCTTTAAATACATTGGCTGGTTATCTTCCATTCTCTATCTTGACTATCCTTTTAAAGATAAACTTAGTGACCATGCTGCAGAGGCACAATAGCTACCTTGCATTAAATAGTCCACCAGCCCTTAACGACTGATCTGTATATAAACCCATCCTAGGGACCTACAGGGTGGATACCCATAGAAAGATGCAGTTCCCTAAATGTCCTTTACTTTCACAACTTTCAAGTCTAAGAGGTACAAATGAGAATTCTTAGACAATTGCTTACATTTTTCATTGAAGTATGTAGGAAATAAAGGTAGATTTTATGTTTTAAAATAAAGAAAAAAAAGAAAGAAAGAGAAAAAGAAAGAAAGAAAGAAAGAAAGAAAGAAAGAAAGAAAGAAAGAAAGAAAGAAAGAAAGAAAGAAAAAAAGAAAGACGAAAATAATTGAGTTTCTGTCCCATCCGTTCACATCCTGTGCTGTGGAAACTCTAACTCTGGAAGGTTTGCTGCTAGTGATTAGGTAAAAGTGGCAAAACCTGTCATTCACTTCCTACACTACTCTGACCTATTTTTTCTGTTCCACTGTTGCTTTCCAATCATCAAATTGTTAGTGACAAAATGGGCACGCCAATGAAGACTTGCCTGTGTGTGACAGGCCAGAGGAGAGCATAGGTTCCTCTGCAGAAGCGCAGTAATGATTCATGGCAGGAGTATCCTTCAATTCATCCTCAAAATATGAGCCCCTGGGAAAGAAATTCACTGAAGACATTTGAAAGTAGGTGCTAGGTAGTAGTGGAAATAAATAAATAAACTGAGATATGATCTAAGTGAGCTGAAGTACTTCCCCAAGGCAAAGGAGGAGTCTGCATCCATCACACAGTGACATTATAAATCTGTATGCTTTGCAAGGCAGTGACATGAGAAATTAGACTGAAGAAGTCACAGATGCACAATTTGTCAGCCTCAAAGGAAAGGTTAATGCAAGTTAAATATTGACGTGTCAGCAATAAGGATCACACCAATTACAAACGTATACTACTGATGCTGTACTGTCATGAGTGGGTGACACTGACAGGCAGGTATAGGGTGGAGAAATTACAACCAAAGGGAATGTTAGACATATTAGAAATTAGGACACTTAAACTTTTTAATATCTTATCTTGTTTTCTTCACCTTATCAGTTTATACAGGGTTCTCTGGAGAAATAGATTATACACACACGTACACACACACACACACAGAGAGAGAGAGAGAGAGAGAGAGAGAGAGAGAGAGAGAGAGAGAGAGAGAGAGAGAGAGAGAGGGAGAGGGAGAGGGAGAGAGGGAGAGAGGGAGAGAGACAGAGACAGACAGAGACAGACAAAGAGAGACAAAGAGACGGAAATCGGCAGCTGAATTCTGTCAATAGAAGCAGACCAGAGTACTCCCCAATGTGAAGCACAAGTTAACAAACTGCAGGCCCAAGAGGGCCCTTGTTGATGTCATTCTTGTCCACAAAGTACCCACCTTAAGTCCCAGAATTCAGTGTGTCAATGTTAGAAGAATGGGAAAAAGTGGAGTTAAAATAAAGTTAAGGAGGAAAAATGATTTCTCATGTACAATAAGATGAGTTCCACCCTAAGACCAGCCGTCTGATTTTCCTGTCAAGTTCAGTATTAAACTCTTTCAAAGCATCATTACAAAAACTCTCAAAATAGGTCCAATGGGCATCACATGGCTCAGTCCAGTGAACATGTGAAACAAACAAAAGTAACTCTTAACTGAAGTACTTTTTAAATAAACACTAAAGTTTAGCAGTGACTGAACTCTTTCAGTACACGAGATACTGTGCTAACATGTCAGATGCAAGCTCCTACTACATCATACCCATCTAGTGCAGGCAGCATGACACTAGACCTGTTTTTTAGATAGCAGATCCAATAACTTGCTTCAGTTCACAAAATGTTAAATACGGGTTCCTGAGGTGGAACCTGGCCCCTGACATCAAAGTATTGGCTTCCTTGCTATTTTTTCTATTTTTTATGCCAAGTATGTCAAGAGTCTCTCTCTCTCTCTCTCTCTCTCTCTCTCTCTCTCTCTCTCTCTCAACTCCTTGAAAAACTTCTATTTTAATGTGTTAAAGTTATTTGTTTTATAACCATATTTTTGTAGCTTTCTACTCATCCGTTCTATGAGTGTTTTACAGACTGTTAGACAAATGTCTCAATTGCTCAGGAGATAAACATTAACATCCAAACATAAAAATAAATAATCTTTCCTGATGTTTATTTATAATTATTTTTGAAATAGGATTTCCTAATTAAATAAAGTTTAGTGTGAAAATGTTCAGCTCAGCAAACACTAAACTGAGTACACATATATGCAAACAGTACCATGTGTGCTTTATTATATTTATTTTCTTGCTAAATTTGATGGATTTTGGCAAACCCAATAAAGTTATTTTCAATTTTAACTTCTAAAGTATATGGGTTTCTTGCTTTAAAGTATGTTCAGTCACTAGGAGAGAGGGTCAGATAACCTGGATTTAGTGTTAGAGGTTTGGGAGCCACCATGTGGATGTTGAGAATTTAACTTAAATCCTCTGAAAGACAAGCCAGTGATCTTAACCATTGAGATCATCAGCCTTAATAACATCCACTTAGAAAAACAAGGTTTTAGCATTTAGGACAAAAATTACAATCAGTAATCATTTCAAGGTGAGAGGCAAGTAGTTCTTTTCATGTAAGCATAGCATGTAGCCTTTCAAACTCCAGAGAATTTCAGGTAGAAGTTATATAAAATTTAAATTCTCATTGTGTGACAAAAATAGATAACTGGATTCTCATGGTCATTGGCAAATCCTCTAAAGAGGAAGGGGTGGTCAAACACTACCCAGTTTCTATGGGATGGCCCTAAACTCATATTAAAATGAGCAGAACTAAATGGATTCAGTGCATTATGTGAGTTGTGGTGAGGGAGGTAATACACAAAGTTTGGAGAGAAAATATGGTGTGAGAATAGGTAAGAAATTGAAGGGAGGGAAGGAGAGCTATGCATTTGATTAAAGCAGTGTGTGTGTGTGTGTGTGTGTGTGTGTGTGTGTGTGTGTGTGTGTGTGTGTGTGTGTGTGAAATAGAAAAAAATTAAAAATTTCACAGGTACTTTAACCTACACTTGAGAACTTTCTAGAGAGGCCACATGAGGGATCATCGAGAGCCTAAACATAACTAAGCTTACTTGACAACAGTACTTCCATGTTTAGCCTTACTCCATAGTCTACTGATTATAACTCAAGTTCTCAAAACTAAAAAAAAAAAAGCCACCAAAATTTAAGAGCGCACTATCAGCCAACCTATTGTATCAGCTTATTGTTTCAAAGTTTGTTCTCCAAACTTCAGAAACCAACCTTATTCATAAACCATTTCAAGCCTAAAGGGAAAAACAAACAAACAAACAAACAAACAAACAAACAAACAAAAACACATCTCTAACTCCTATAAACCCACTGATACCAATCAACAAGGGTTGTAGTATGTGCTTTCTGGCCCGGACTTTCGGGCCTAGCCTTAAAGTTTAGACTTGCAGACTCGCAGACCCACAGAGACACACAGATGCTTACAATAGTTTTAGGCTGATCAGCCTAAGGCCAAGGCATATAATTTGTTAACTCTTTACCCTTAAACTAACCCATGACTCTTATCCTGTTCAGCCATGCAGCTCAGTACCTTTTCTCAGAGCAGCACAGTCTGTTTCTTCTGGCTTCTCTCTGGCATTCAGCTCTGTTCTGCCTATTCCTAGAGTTTTCTTAGTCTGGTAGCCCCACCCACACTTCCTGTCTGCCTTTGGCCAATCAATGCTTTTTATTAAACCAGTAGGTGGGACAATTATTTACAATGGAACAACATAATCCCCCTACAAAGGGTGCTTTCCAAACCATTACCAGGCTACAATCCACAACCCCTGAGCCTCTAGGTGATAAGGAGGAACTTAAGAGACATCCATTGATCCCCCTGAGAAGAAGAAATAGAAAAGATCTCCTGAGTAAATTGGGACTGGGGGATAAGGAGAAGTAGGAAGAAAACATGAGGAAATGAGATGGTTGAGTTGGGGAAGCAACAGAGAAAGAACAATGAAATATATATCTTGATAGAGGGAGCCATTAGAGAGAAACCTGGTACCAGGGAATTACCCAAGAACTCACAGAGATGACCCCAGCTAAGACTTCAAGCAATAGTGGAGAGGGTGCCTAAACTGGCCTTCCCCCATATCAAATGGATGACCACCCTAATTGTCACTATAGAACTTTCATTCTGCAACTGATGTAAACAGATGCAAAGGACCACAGCTAAGCAGTGGGCCGATCTCCCAGTCCAGCTAAAGGGAGGAGAGATTATATGAGCAAAGTGGTCAAGATTATGATGAGAAAACCCACAGAGACAGCTGACCTGAGCTATTGGGAACGTCCTGTGTCTCAAATGGCACCTGAGGAACCTACACAGAACTGAACTAAGCTCTCTCAATGTGGACAGCAGTCAAATGGTGTGGGCAGCTTGTGAGGTCTTTGGCAGTGGGAAGAAATTATTCCTGACTTTATTCATGAACTGACTTCTTGGAGCCCATTCCCTACAGTATCAGCCTTGATGCTGGTGGGAGGTCTTAGGACTTATCTTAACTAGATATGTCTGACTGCTTGGACTCACCCTGAGATGTCTTACCCTCTATGAGGAATGGATGAGGAATGAGGTAGGGGAAGCTGGGGGAGGTCTTGAAAGAAAGGAGGGAGGAGGGAAAGTGTTGGATATCTTTAAAAATATTAAATTTAAAAGGAGGTGCTTTAAGTGGTTTGGGTTTGTTTTTTTGTTTTTTTTTTCAGAATAAACTTGCTTGTTGATCTTTCCCAAAATGTCTTCATCATACTTAGGCTCTCAAAAACTGTAATATGAAACTGTGGAGGATCATGGTGTGAACTAGTAAAAAAGAGAAGTGAGGTGAGGATGAAATTCACCAACATGCAAACTAGAACAGGAAATCAACCTAGATTTGTAGGGAAGGATAATCAGGGGATCTTCCATTGGACAGAAGGTAGGGTTCCAACGCTATGTTCAGATTTGGACTACACTAGAACCATTAAGTGTCATCGAAGGAGAGAGCACAGATAGGATTTTATGCAAAAGTCTAAAATACATCCACTGGACAACTCAAAAAATCTGTCAAATATAGGAGGGCATATTGGATTTAAACCTTAATTTCTTAGACTATTCTTCAAGAAGAAGAACCAGATTTGAAGAAATAGCAAAAACATGATTTGTGGAAAGAAAATATATGAAATCCATTATATGACATCAGAAAATAAAAGTACTTAGGTAAGAGGTCAACGTGTAAGAGCAGATCAATGGGATCTGAGAATTGCTAAAGTCCAGATATGGCTTGAGGGTTTCCTGAATTCTGACATGCTGAAATTTAACTCTCATTAAGAAATAATGCAGCGTAGGTATTTCAGTATGCCAAAGCATACTGAACTGATTATACAACCGATATAAAAGGATCCCCAATGTTTAAATCTGGAACATTTTGAAAAATACAATAAACAATGGAATGTTAAATCATAGTTCAGAGTAATATTTAGCAGCTGATAAAATTCAGATAAAAGCGAACTGAAAGTACAGAGATCTACCAATACCAGATCGTCTAGGGCAAAAGTCTG
Organism: Phyllotis vaccarum; assembly: GCA_033318265.1. Classification (NCBI taxonomy): domain Eukaryota; kingdom Metazoa; phylum Chordata; class Mammalia; order Rodentia; family Cricetidae; genus Phyllotis; species Phyllotis vaccarum. The sequence continues at coordinate 93,259,525 of JARWLC010000015.1, read as the reverse complement.
TCCTTGTAAGCACAAACATTGAAAATCTAACCCTCGGGTCAAAACATTAATAAATGAGACGGTTCACCTTGTCTGAAAGGCAGAAAAAGCTCTTTACCCTTCTAACAAGCAAGACCACAGCACAGTGGCACCATTTATAAACTAGAAAGTTTGTCCTCTTGAGACACCAAATCTGCTAACATTTTCATCTTAGACTTTCTCAAGTCCATGCATTATGGGAAATAAAGTTGTTTGAAAGCTACTTTACTTAGGATGGTAAATGATAACTAAGATATCAGGTCCAACTCTAAAAAGAAATTGCAAAAATTCAAACTGAGAACATTCTGCCAGCACCATCCCAATTATCCGTAATTCTGTCAACATCATCAAATCCGAAGAATTCCCGACATAACACTGCAAGTCAAAAGAAAAGAGTAACAATAATTAATATCTAGATATTCTGAAAAAAATTCTAAAATGAAAAGGATACTAAGAGAGAAAATTAGTGCCCTTTTGGTTTAAAAGTAGATTCAATAGTATACCCCCTTCTTCATTCATTCATATGTCCTCTTTCTTTCAGAAAGAGACCCATGAGGATAACATGCTTTGTCTATTTTTTTCCTGACCATGACCAGAAACATTTCAAGTAACCCCTCAAACAACGACAAACATCCATAATCTACTGAATGACAAAAACCATCCAATTTACCTCTTGGGAATGTGGGTGTCATGTTCTCTACACTGTTTCTTGTTGTTTGGGGGTGACGTAATCTTTAGGGAAAACTGACAAAGTGAGATAACAGTGTAGTCATAAGTTTCTGGCTCGAGCTACCTCTGATGTCTGCATTCACAGTCCCAATAATATATATGTATATAACAAATTATATATATATATACATAATTATAAATTTATATTTATATATATAAATATATATTTATACTATATAATAAATATATATTTATATATAATAATATATATGTATATAACAAATTATATATATATATATATATATATATACATAACAAGCTATTTGGCTTATGGCTCAGGCATATTACTTGCTAACTTTAAACTAACCCATGATTCTTGTTTTGCCACATGGCTTGATACCTTTTCTCACAGCAGTGTTCCTGTCTTCTTTCCTTTGCATCTCCCTGGTATTTCTCCTCTGCTCTTACTCTCCCCAGAATTTTCTCAGTCTGATCGCCTCACTCATAATTCCTGTTTGTCTTCTGGTCAATCAGAGTTTTATTAAACCAGTAGGAGGAACACATATTTACAATGTACAAGAGCATAATCCCACACCATAATGGTCATATCTAGAGAGAGTTAACAGTTATTGACTTTTGCTGTGATGGGGAAGTAGAGGAAATATTTGAAGTCCTAGCTGGAGAAGTCTATGAGGCTGAACCACCTCAGCAAACAGCTTTGAAGTTATTGTGTAGATTTTTGAGAAAACTGTAACAGAGGCATTCTGTGAGGCTGAATCACCTCAGCTTTTTTTTTTCTGAAAATATGAAAACTTTTAAGTGACATACTTATAAGCATTAACATAAATATAAAAAACCATGGTCGTACAAATTAGCTAAAGATGACTCTATGTTGTATGTTTGAGCAGGTAAAAGACATCTGTCAACTTTATACATCTTTTTGGACAGCATAACACAACGATAATATTGATCTCTCTATGCAATATAATGAAGTGTAATAAAAAGTCAAAAGTACTCTGTAGCCAACAAGATTTATCATGTCTTATCCAGTCACAGAATTATTCCCATGTAGAGGAATCAGCATGTACATCACCTGCCTTGTAGTTTTTTCTTGGCTTTTTTTTTCTTTATAGCCATAGCTAAGACTTTCAGGAAGTCTTCCCCAATCAAATACGATCCTCATGAATTTTGAAGAGAACCATAACTCTTTGCTTCCTGTGGAAACAAATGCTTGCCCTCTTCCCCAAAACACTATATTTTATGACTTCCATTTTGAAGTTAAGACATTTTCAAAATATATAGTTTGTTTAATTCAGCAGTTTCCAAAATTCAATGTATCTCAGCAGCTATTATTTTTACATTAGCAATTTAAAAAGTTCAGAGTCAACAAAGTACCATATATGGGCCAGACACTCTGTGTATTTTCCATCTTTAAGTGCCTTATTTTTTTATATGACCCTTTACTTAAAGACTTTATACTATTTTAAACTATTTATATATAACTGTCTATATCAATTTTCTTCTCTTCCATGTCTAAGCACATTTTAAAACATCCTGTACCTTTTTAGAGGTTTTCTATGCTTGTACCTGGCTTTAATAAGTACCTGCAGCATTTTCTGACCACTGAAACAAATCTTAAACAGCTATGTGAGTCACCACATGGCTCAGCTTAGTCCATGGCACTGGCACATGGCAGTAGCAGCTGTCTTCAGGCTTCAGGTGGTAACCATGCCTCTGTATGCCTCTGAGCATTGGCTTGCCAGAGGAACCGGAGGAGTAGGAAGCCATATCTTGCTCCTTTCCCAGAACTTTTCTTAGCTCTCTAAGATCCTATATTAGAATATTCATGCCTCCAGATTGGAAGCCATATGTAGTTGGATTTTTCTTCAGGATGTCAGCTCACAAATAATGATGTGGAAACTTATTAATTATAAAAGCTTGACTTTAGCTTAGGCTTGTTCCACTAGCACTTATAACTTAAGTTAACCTGTTTATATTAATCTATGTCCTTCCATGTAGGTTTTTAACTTCTCCCTTTATGTCCATCAGACTTGTTTTGTATCTCTTAGCAGATTACATGACAGGTGTAATACCCATGCCTAGATTCCTGTTTCTCTTTCTCTCTCTCTCTCTCTCTCTCTCTCTCTCTCTCTCTCTCTCTCTCTCTCTCTCTCTCTGTCTCTCTCCTCTCTCTCATAGAAGTTTTATAGAAATATCCTGCTTAACTATTGGCAATTAATCTCTTTATCAAACCAATCATGGTGACAAATCTTCACACAGTGCACAATTATCCCTCAACATGAGCCTTTCCAAATATACCCATCTGAACAATGCATCTCTCAAGTTTCATTAGAGAAAATTCTATTTTCAGTAAATGTTGATTAACACTATACTATATAATTGGCCAAGGTTTTATGTAGAGAATAAGAAATTGGAAAATGCTTATTCCTTAAGGAATATCTATTTCTATAGGTGATAGATGATATGATAAATTGCATCCCCTCTTTCATAATGTATTGGGAAGATTGAAGGGCTAGAGGGAGAGCAATTATACAGAAGTGTCTTCTAGACACAACCATACAAATGAACAGATAAACTCATGATGCTTGTAGCAGCATTCACAGAACATTTGCCAGGCCATGCTAGACCAAACCTCAGCATAGAGAAAGCAATTTGACACACACTCCAAGACCTAGCCATGGAGCAACTGGCAATTGTTAGTTTCTACAAAAAGAAAGGGTCAAATTTCTCTGAGAGCAGACACTAATAAACTAACCACTGTTAGTGGAACACCACACATTATTTAAGTATATTTTGGGTAGCATATATTGATCTTGAAGTATTTTGTACATAATAAAATTGGGTGAACTTATATGGCCTCATAAACTCTGATCTGTAGCCTTCTACCATGGTGAACAAAGAAAATTGTTGGTGTTTAAGATAGATTGCAGTGACCACCAGGTATACCAGATGATCATGATTCATCTTCTTTGAAATCAGTGCCATATTGAATGATCAAAGTCCATCCTGCCTTGATCAGCCTTGTTTCATGGTTGAAAGCCACTCTGAGTTCTCAGATTGTAATATAGCAAAGTCAAGGAATATGATCTGTCCATTCAGGAGCTGGGTGACTGTGACATGAGGAACATGGGGCAGCTCATATGAACACCATTTCCTAAGCAGTTTCCAAGTCAAGCTTTCATAAGGAAATCAAGTTATTATGGGAATGATATAAGAACTAAAGACTATATTCAAATAAAAAATATTGAAAATAAATACAAATTAATAGAAAGGTAAAAGCAAAATCATTTAATTTATTGGATTTAGAAAGTCTTGTTTGAAAATGAAAATGATAATAAACAATAGAATCATAAGCTTCCCACCTAATATTCCCACCTAATATTCAGGTGTGTGTGTGTGTGTGTGTGTGAGAGAGAGAGAGAGAGAGAGAGAGAGAGAGAGAGAGAGAGAGAGAGAGAGAGAGAGAGAGAGAGAGAGAAAGAGAATACAGAACAGGAAAGAGATTCATTTATAAAGAGTTCTGTGTAGCATTCATTGTAATCCAAATCTATCAAAAGCTACATACATGACTTTGTTGTGCAGACCCAGTTCCATTTAATTTCCATTTTAATTGAAAATGGCACACTGGAGAAGAAAAAGATGATAAGCCATCAGAAAAGTTATTAATTCCATCAGTAAGGAAGATAATGTTTGTATTTGCCAGAGAAGAGGCAATTAAAAGGAGATTATGATTGAAGGGGATAAGAGGCAAAGCATACAAAAGAGAAGCATTAAAAAGATTCCAATTTATAGCAGCAAGAAGGAGCATGTGGCATTGTGATAGTATATGATAAAGTTTTCCAGAGTTGTCATAGCATGTCATCTAATTTGTCCTAAATGATAATATTCACCTCAATAAATAAAGATACAATCAAGGTAACATTATAGCAGATGGAGTGATTAATATGCCATAAACTCTACACTGAAAAATGCTTGGGGTAATAAACTTCTGCCACTATCGTATTTGTGATATTAATAAAAATATAATAAAATACATATAGACATTGCTTTATAGAGAATCCTGGGTCATTCAATTATCTTAAAGAGAGATGGGATTCATCATCATAGTTATACCACAAAAGGAAGAACCTTCTTTGTTATAATAAAACATGCAGCGTGCATGCGGGCATATACACACATACATGTGCACACACACATGCATGCACACATACACACACATGTACACACACATACATGTGTACACACACACACACACACACACACACACACACTTCCAAGTATATGCTGCTGTGAGAGCTATTCTTGGTTGTAAAATTGTCTACAACTGTAATAAACATAATCTAAAAGTTAAAAAAAAAACACCTGTGAGGAGTTTTTACTTAAATTTGAAGTAGTAATCTATATCTTGAGGCAGGAAGATATGTGTTTATAATCTGGGCCACACCCTCTGCTGAGCTGATATAAGGACATGGAAGAAAAATAAATTTCCTCTTTGCTTGATTGGTCTTACTTTGGTAGCAAGTCAATTTCTTTGCTGGTATTAAAGCATAAATCCCCGGGATTCTGGCTCCTAATGAAGACCAGCTGTTGTATCCAATCTCATGTATGGAGCAACTACTGGATTCTTAGATTTACTGCTCATAGCCAGCCATTGTTGGATTAGCTGGATCACAGCCTGTAAGTCTTTCTAATAAATCCCCCCCTCTTGCTCCATCCCTCCCTTTCTCTCTCTCTATTTGTGTGTACCTGCAACATACACATATATGTGTGTGTGCATATGAATATATGGAGATAAATACAGGGATATATATATTGCCAAATAGATGATAATCAAGATAGATAAATAGATGATAGAAATATATTGATACATGATAGACAGACAGACAGACAGATGACAGACAGACAGACAGATAGATAGATAGATAGATAGATAGATAGATAGATAGATAGATAACAGATATATAGAGAGGTTCATTCTATAAGTTGTTTTGTTAGAGGACTCTGACTAATTCAGTTGCTATAGAAAAAAAATCTCTAAGGGAACTATATTCCATTTTATATAATTTTGTTCACTGTCGTCTAATTGTTCTAATAAATCCCTGCCACACTCTTCCTTAGAGTACCATATTTTTTTTTTGTGTGTGTGTGTGTGTGTGTGTGTGTGTGTCCAGAACATACAGACCTTCCACGATATTAACACTGAAGTCCTTAATAACAACATTTAAAGTGACACTTTAAAAATATAGAAAGAAAGTAACCTTCAAACTTATAAGAGTATACGTAGCCAATGGCAAACCAAAATGTAGGTATATGAAGAGGTTTAAGGAACCCCTTTGTAAAAATCATATCAATAAAATGAAAGTGGAAATGATAAAAATGGAAGAAATAAAATTCAGGCACGAGAGGATGCAAATATGAGAGTGTGGTCTGTTAATAGAGGTACACAAGAGGTTGAAACAAGAAAACTTCTATCAGAGTTGAGGGAAATGTCTGGTTGTTGTGAAGAAGGGCGATAGAATTCTGGATAGAATTAATTACTTTACACACATATGTATTTGTTAGACTTATGTGTTTATACATCAGTTTAGTGTGACCTTAGAAAAGATGCCTTTTAAAAATAAAATCAATTAGTGTATGATTAAATGTCTTGGACAATTGAGTTGTGTTAGTTTTTTTTTTTAAAGGTAAACATATAATAAATAAGTTATCACCTCTAGGAATAACAAAATACTACATTAGTGGAATTATACACCATGTGGAACAGATAGAAATGATATTGAGGTCATTAAAGTAACAACACAAAGTATTGATTTTACAAATAATGATGCTATAAAAATTGAGCATCTCTCCCAAAATCTTACAGAACAGCAGCAATGGGACCACTTGAAGAGTTGTGGTTATGACCTTCTCTGATGTAGAATACAGAGTATTATCTCTCAGTTCAGAACTACTGAGTCAGAAACACTAAGGAAAAATATCCCTGGATCTGTGTTCCCAACACCTCTCAGCCCTTCTTCATGCATGCTGCCATCTGAAAGCCTTTACAATGATTATCTTTTCAGGATGTGATCATAGGTCCTGAAGGCAATTGCAAAAGATAAACAGTCCTTTTTCAAGTAGAGTATTAATGAAAAACAGAAAAGGCAAAACAAGAATGTAAGGGGATTCTTAAGAAATATGGAAATGAATCATAATGGAAGAAGAAATTACTAAAACTGTGTTGTTGCTGTTCTTGTTGTGTGTATGTGTGCATGTACACACGTTTTCCCCAAATCAAAAAGGAGTTGTCAATTATTTTATGACACTTTGATTACAATTTACCTTTCTAAAATATGCAAATTTGAGTTGATAAAATTAAATATTAAATTGTCAAATAATAAGATTGGAGAAAGAATGAGTAGTTTTAAAGGAAATCAGGAGAATCTATGTATACTTTTGCAAATAAATTATATGCCATATAATTTACAGCATATACTAGCATAGACAACTAGCCTCAAGTGTTGTATAATTTTGTGGGGTTTAGAAGCATATTAATATGCTTTATTTATGAATATTTCCTGAAAATGGAATGTCACTTCTAAAGACTAGGTGACAAATTCAGAAGTACTGCAACAGACCATGGAGAAGCTTCATGGCTGGTATTTAGGAACAAACTGTGAGGCATAGAGATTAATCATCATTGTATGATTTTGATTTATTGTTTATTTTGATTTATATGTATTTCAGTGTGTTTGATATCTACACTTGCATGTCGCTGCCTGTAGAAATCAGAAGAGATATTGATCTCCCTAAACTAGAGTCATAGGCAGTTCTAAGCCACCCCAAGTGATTACTGGAAACTAAGTTAGGCCTTCTGCAGAACGGAAAGTAGTCTTAGCTACTGAGCCATCTTGCTGACTCCTTTGGTCAGTTATTATGAAGGATAAGAAAAAATTGGAGTCAGATACATCTGTGAAATGAGAACTTGGGAAACTGGAAGAATAACAATTCTAAGAACTGAAAATCCAAAGAATATTCAAAGGTGTAGTATGAAAAGCTAGGACTATGGATTTGTCAGACATATTTTTCTGCAGGCATAAAGATTAAAGACATCAGGTTTATTAATTTAGAGAGAATGGAATGACTTTCTGGACTCAGTGGCTTCTCGTCTGTCAGGCTGTGATTGAGTAGTTAGCATTGTTGCAGCGAATCTTTTGCTTCTCTGGGGCAAGGACTATTTAGTGTCTGATATTATAAAAACCTGAAACCTGAACCGGTAATTTACATCGTCATGAGTGTTTGAAGGGTAACTAAACAGAGTGTCTTCTGTCTATGCGAATGAATTGATTAACCAGTCTCACTTCCCAGATGACCTCTGTTTTGTATTCTGCCTTCACATAGACTCTTTTGATTTATCAGAAGATTTAACTGTGCACAATATTTGGGTTTACATAGAGTGAACTGAATTTTAATGAAAATCATTCATCATCTTCAGGAGTTAGCCACCACATGTCCAAGTCAAGTCTGCTACTCTTGCAAAGTTCTGCATTCTGCAGCTGAATTACATCTACTTCTACAGGAACTTTAAGCTCACTAGGAAGGAAACATCAGCAACACAGTGAAACTCTTGATGATAATCATGATATAATCTGAGTATTTATACTGCAGCTTTCTGATGATATCATCAAAAGTGATAATAAAGTGTACCTATAGTGCATTGGATTTTATGTCAGAACTTTTGATATAACTTCACTGATTTTTTTTTCTTTAAAACTCATCCAGGCTGTTCTACTTTATACCTGCAAAAATTGAAATTAGGAGACTATATAACAGTAACTATATGAAGAAGCTATGTGACTGGTATGCATAGGAGCATAAACACTAACTGAAGTATCTTCCTTCAAAGTTATTATTTTTAGCAGCTTTTACTATCCTTTGCTCTATTTAACTTAGTCTCTTGTTGTAAGTGTTATATACTACAAACAACTTAAGAGAATATGCCATATTTAAGGTATTACATAGAATTTTGGGGGAGCCATATGGGTTTATTTTTATTTTTAGACTTTCTACCCTAAGATACATGTGTACATATACGTATAGAAGTTTTGGGTATCTTACTGTATTTTTTATTAAGATTTTCATACATGAAATATGTTTTAATTAAATCCACCTCCTTATTCCTCCTCTCTAGCTTCTCCCCTTCTCACTGTCTTAGTCCTCATTTCATTGCTGTGAAAGACACCATCCATAATCGTGGCAATGCACATTAAATAAATCATTTAATTTGGGTTTGACTACAGTTTCAGATGTTTAGTCCATTATCATCATGATGGGGAGAATGGCAGCACATGGCAGACATGGTGCTGGAGAGGGAGCTAAGAGTTCTACCTCCTGATATGCCAGCAGCAGGAAGAGGGAAACACAAAGTCCATTCCCAGTGATACACTTCCTTCAACAAGGCCACATCTACTCTACCAAGGCCGCACCTCCTAATCCCTCTCAAGTAATGCCACTCTCTAATGACCAAGCATCCATTGAATAGGGCCATTCTTATTAATACTACCACCTTGATTCACTTAGAGGTGCCAGTGTGTACAGTGGTGGAAGATAACATACTAGAGCATGGGTAGCCCTTTAGAATTAACTCTCTGTCAGTTATGAATTGCAAATAGCTTCTTGGCTACAAATGAGGCTTCATGAACCTCTACCAAAATCCATGCTTGAATTTTGAGTAGCTTGTTTTTGGTCAGATCCTATGCATGAAGTAATAAGCAGTGTGAGTCCATGTGTGTCCATCTGTCCAGAGTCTTACAGAGTACAAAATAGAGGGGACCAAAGGAAGGAACTCCTTATATTGTACTTAAAATAATGTTTTTGGTGGTGATCCCAACCTTTAAAAGCTAAGCCTTCTCTCCAGCCTTATACTTAGTATATTAAAGACACAGAATAAGCAATGACTTTGAAAGCATGAAGAAAGGAAGGTTAAAAAAAATCTTTTAACAGTCGGGTGATGTGGGAATGCCTTTCTGTATGCTGTGAATCTCAATTTTTAAATAAAGGAGCTGTTTTGGGCCATGACAGGCACCATAGAAGAAGTAGGAAGAGGAATCAGAATAGATAGGAAAGGAAGGGCAGAGTCAGGAGCAGACCTGAGTAAGCCACCCAAGAAGAAACATGTAAGGAACACAGGTGAGCCACGGGCCACGTGGCAGACAGATTAATAGAAATGGGTTGAATTAAGATGTAAGAGCTAGCTAGCAATGTGCCTGAGCCTTAGGCCAAACAGCATCAAGTTAATATAAGTGTCTGAGTCATTTCTGGGGGTTTGAGAGCAGGCGGCTGGGCAGCTAAGCGGTCTCAGGCAACAGGTCTGTGGGTATTGGAACTCTGGCCAACCGGGACCCAGAAACCCCCACCACTACACAATATGTCACAAGAAATAAACACTTTCAGAGTAGTTAATAAAAAGATGTCTAAAGAACACCAGAAAACAACAGAAGGACATAGGACATATAATAAACACAATTTTCAACAATAATTCTTAATATTAGCAGTTTCATTCCACCCTTGGTAAAAGATACAGCATTGGAGAGTAAATTAGAAAACAGAATCCATATGCTGCTGTGTCTACACAAGCATGACTCACTATCAGCAATGCACACTGGCTCAGAGTGAAAGGATAGTAAAGAATATTCTATGAAAATGTAAATAAGAAACAGGTATATACATGACAGCAAATCCTAGATTGAATTCCCACAGCAAACTGTTTCAAGAATATCACTGATAGTTGCTATAGATTCAGGGATATGTGTGAGAAATTATATATAAACACAGATCTCGCATGCTCCAGTGTTTCTTCATGATAAGATACCACATCGTAAATTAGCATTTACATCAATTATTTACTAGTTTTATATACATTGCTATATGTGCATGCATATTTACATTGTTCTATTCTAGCCAAATTAACTACATGTATATATTCATGACCACATAGTTGAGAATTACAATAATCCTATGTAATCATTTTTTTTTTTGTGCTATGATTTTAGATTGATCACTATTTCTCAACCTTCTCATTGTTTACCTTCTGGTCATGAATTAACTTGCTTTTTGGTTTGGGTTTTTGTTTTTGTTTGCAAAAAACAGGCATATATAGTTATTATAGTGTCTGACAAAGTAGATTCCAAACCAGAACAAGTCAGATTAGATAGTTATAAAAGTTCACTCTCTACTCATTGAAGGAACAATCCACAAACAAGATACTACAACTCTAAGTGTAAACACACCAAGGACGTATTACAAATCTAGTTCAAAATCACACAATGATTTCTACGTAGTGAGAGTGGAAGACTCAATACTTACCAACAAATTGGTCATCCACATTTTTTTTTGCTAGCAGACAAACATTGGAATTAAATGACATCATAAGTTAAATGAACCTAATAGATATCTATGAAGCATTCCACCAAAATACTACTGTGCATTCTTCTTAAATAGCCAATGGAGTTTTCTCGGAAGTACATGGCACATTGGAATTCAAAATAAGTCTCAAAAAACAACAACAAAAAAAAAATAGAAAAGTTGTGATGAATCCTGAGTTCTTATCTGGCAACAGTAGAACAAGGCTGGATATTAACCACAATTGAAACTACAGAAAGTAAACAAGCTAACCAACCTACTGTAAATTGTAATTGGAGAAAAAAAATTAAAAGAAAATAAAAGTTTTTAGAATTAAACAAAAACTAAAGTAGAACATGCTGAATTCTGTGGGACACATTTAAGGTAGTCCTAAAAGTACTTAGATCACAAATTGAAAGATCTCAGATTAATAATTTAATGATATATCCAAAGGTCCTGAAAAATATAAACTGGAAGTATAGACAAGAAGAAATAACCATTAGAAATTTTTAAATGATTTTTAATTAATAAGTGAATAAACATCTCACTTATTACATTTTATTACCTTACATACAATTAACAAACACACAGAAATTAAATATAACATATATAATCTATTGAATATTATTTTATGCAAAAATGTTAAATAAAATTAAACCTGTAATGTATTTAAGAAATGTAGGCAATACAGGAAAATGTAGCTTCATAAGGACACGTTTGAAGTTCATTGTTTTAGAATATTACTCCAGGGACTCAAAAAGAAAACATTGCTCTCTAATAAAGGCAAGAGTCTTTCAAAAGGAATAGAAGCAATAGTTAAGTGGTAGAATTAGCTTATTAAATGGTAAGGCTTTGTGCTCTATCTAAAGCAGTATCATGTATACTGTGGGGCAGGGGAGAGAAAGATGGACACACAGAAAGACAGCCTAATAACCCAGGGTAAACTTATAATAATATCTAAGGAGAATGCTGAAGGTCTTAGAAAGTAAGGTCTATAATTAATATTGGTCGAGTACTATATTATGTTATATGTAGTATTTAATATAATGAGGTAGTCAATCTTCACCAGCATTTATAAACATGGAATTTTACTTAAGGCATATTAATGCTTACATGAATAAACTTACGATGTTAGAACAGCTCAAAATATTCATTTCCTGTTCACTGGATATTATTGAATATGAAAACAGGGTAGAAATGTATTTTTCCACATAGTGATTCAGAGAAAGGCCACTTGATGTTACTTTGATTATTTAAATTGCCTTCTAGAGATTACAGAAGATGATTATATGACTAATCAAGGACACAGTACCAATCACATTGTCTCGTGTTTTCATGCCCAGAAGGTCATAACGCTATGAAAGTGAAAGGAAAGCAATAAAGACATTCATTCATTCATTCATTCATCATTCATACACTTAATATCCTAGCTACCCTTTCCCTTCCCTCCTCTCCTCCCACTTTCTCCTTCCTACCCCTGTCTGTTCCCACCTCTCAATCTGGTCCTCCTCAGTTTCTATTCAGAAAAGGGCATGTCTCTCATGGATATCAACGTAACATGGCATATCAAGTTGCAGTAAGACTAAGCACCTCCCCATGTATTAAGGCTGGGCAAAGCAACCCAGTATGAGGAGATGAAGAGTGGGGTCCCAAAAGCTAGTAAAAGAATCAGAGACATTGCTCCCCACTGCCAGGAGTCCCAGAAGAGGACCAAGCCACACAAATGTAATATATACACCTGGTAACTATGTCAACCTTTCAGCAAAGGTATTCTTGAAGGGCGTCTACATTTAAGATATGCTTTTCATTACAGAAACAGGAGCATGTGTGTTTTAAAGACAGCCATCTACACTTGGTATGTGAGAGTGTCCTCACAGTTCACAATAAATAAACAAATAAATGGATAGAGACATACATATATAATGCATATGTATGTAAATAGGTAGGTAGATGAGGTTCAAAGTTATTGAATAATTTGCCCAAAGTCCCAAGAGTATAAATTAGGAATAGGGGTTTTAATAGAATCTAGCTAGCACTCAGCAAATGGTGATCCACAATTTAAACTTGGCCTGCCATTTTTTCCTAGTTCAAGTATTATTGGATAACAGCCATGTTGATTTATTTTAGTGTTCTCTATGTCTCCCATTATACTAGAGTGACAATATTTTAAAATTGTAAGTAAAAGTGTATGACTGCGCAAGCCTCTACCATTTTCTATCTGGAACTCAGCCAAAGATACTTGTTTAGTATATAAATTTTCAGCTACATCTATAACAAATTTCCAAACACTTGATAGCTTTAAACAATAAAGATTTATTATCTTGTATTTATGGAACTCAGAAACAACAAATGGATCTTACTGTGTTAAAGCCAATTTGTCAGAAGTGCTGTGTTGCTTTTGAAGGGTCCAAAACAGAATCATCACCTTGACTTTTCCTACTTAAAGAGATTCTCTAAGTTTTGGTTTCTGCCTTTCAGAGAAATTAGATCTGGCCGAGTCATTCTCATGATTCATCATTCTGAACCCTTCCTCCATCACTGTTTCGACAGTGGATCTTCTGCTGTCTTCTCTTCAATGCCATTTTCAATGATGAAAATTTTCCATCCCAAGTTAGCTGAATAACCAGCTTAATTCATCTGAAAGCCTGATTTCTCTTTGCCAGCTGATATAAAATACTCAGTTTCTATAGTTTTAACTGTAATGGTCTTTGAAGTGTAATTATTCTGGCTAGGGTAGTGAGACTTACTCTATACTCCAAATAATTCATTGTTCCCATTCTTTTACTTCCTGTCTCTAAAAATGTAAGGTTTTCTTACACTTATAAACATTGAAGCCTTAAAGCTGTATTTCAAAGGAAATATAAAAAATGGGTGGGTACAAATATGTAAGAGTACTCACTAACATAAAGATGTTTAGAATCTAGTCTATGGAGTGGCCAAGAGTCCAAAGACCTTCATAAATGAGACTTTGCCCTCTGTGGCTCCATTTATGATCCAAGAAGATGACAAGAATTATCATGGAGCCAAAAAAACTGGCCAAACTGTAGATATAAGTGTGCATTTGTAGAAAAACATTGTTCACACTAAGGAGAAAGTGGTTCATAGAACAGTTGCAACAGGGAATTCAATGCTTTAGTTTTCTTTAACTGAAGAGGCAAGGGGATAAACAGTATCTTTAGTATGGAAGAGATAGCTATGTTTACAAGCCAAGAAAGAGGATGGCACTTTTGTTACCCTGAAACTCACCATCTTTCTCAGACAACAAACATTTTCATCAATACAGGCCATACTGAGACAACACAGTAGCACCCTTCGCCGAATCTTAAGCCAGCCAAGTGCCGACAATCCTGGCTACAGCTTTTCCAAATACTCTATGGATGGAACTAGAAAGACTGAGACTGTAGAAAGTCCAACCCTCAGTATTCCCAATGTATATTTTCAGGACTGAGACATAAAGCGATTGGTTTTCCACTTCAGTAAACAAAGCTGGTAAACGATGCACTTAATCTTTCTACCAGCAGATATCTGAAATCACAGGAACCAAGGTAAATATCAGAAAGTTCTCTCTGCTTTCTTTGTATTCGTCTGAAATACTGAAGGTCCTTGTAGATTACATCAAACCTATCTATAATAACTTAAACATGAGGCATCCTTCAGAATTTCCCCTCCTTTGATTACTAGTATTATTCAACAATAAATGAAAAGTATGATTAAAAATAAGGAAATTTTAAAGATGTTCACTTGAATCTATTTTTAAGGCACATCTGCAGAACTGGTGTTATTAAATTGAGGGTGCCCTCCCACCACTTCTGTGGGTCAGCGTGAGATTTTTCCACCTGTCCTAAATGCAGAAAAGAATAAATTGCATTTTCAGTCCTGTGGAAATAATTATATTTTCAAGGTCACAATCAATCATCATAAACTCAGTGCCTCTCCCTTGGGAGAAAAAAATTTAAACCCCTGATGTATTGCTTTTGTCATTTTGGAAAAAAAAATTCTTTTCCAACTGACACGGTCAGTTATGAAACAATCGACACAGGAGAGATTCACTGGACTCTATTGAGACTGCTCTCTTGCTTTCATTCTAATAAATAATAGCAATCATGAAAATGAGTCTAATATATACAATTATTTTTGTTACACTCCTTTATATGGAAAATGTCTTTAATTCAGGGTCTTGTTTGATTTTAAGAATTATCTTCTGAATCAAACTATTTCAAAGAATCATTTCTACACAATAGAAATAGATGACACAGGAGGTTTAGAACATCCTCCCAGTGAGTCAGTTGATAAGCAGAAGAACTAAAAATCAAACTCATGTCACTATAACCTCAGACCTCATAATAAAGGAAAATTCATGCAGTGTATAATGTCTAAATTTACATAAACAAAGCAACGCATTTCAAAATGAACATACAAAGTACTAGGAATCATCTTTATAGCATTTTCAAATGAAATGTTAGAATCTCACCATCCCCAGTGGATCTCTTTGTATCTCCTTGGTCCTTTGCTCTCTCCCACTCCACACCCATTCCATGTGCACCATATCATTTTTTGATCTCTTACTTCCTTTCTAGTTTCTTATACTTTTATTACTTTTAGTTCAATTTATAGACATGGACATGTATATTTTAATTTGGGATCTTTGTATGAGGGATAGTATGTTGTTGTAGTGGGGTTTCTCAGTCCCAGGCCTCCAGAGGTCTGAGACCCACAGACCTGCGCCTGAGACCCCTTAGCTGCCTGCTGCCCGCCGCTCAGGCCCCAGAAATGGCTCAGATGCTTATATTAACTTCATGCTGTTTGGTCTATGGCTCAGGCACATTGCTAGCTAGCTCTTACATCTTAAATCAACCCATTTCTATTAATCTGTCTGCCACATGGCCCGTGGCTCACCTGTGTTCCTTACATGTTGCTCCTTTGGGCTTCAGATGGTCTGCCTCTGACTCCACCCTTCCTTTCCTTCCTATTCTGATACCTCCTCCTACTTCTTCTATGGTGCCTGTCATGACCCAAAACAGCTCTTTTATTTAAAGATTGAGATTCACAGCATACAGAAAGGCATTCCCACATCACTTCCCCCTTTCTGACTAATCAAAAAGGAAGGTTTCAATTTTAACATAGCAAAATTACATATAACAAAATAGCTATCAAGGAAGAATTACAGTTACAATATCTAGTCTATTTGTATTTAGCAAAATTAAAGAAAATACTCTATCATCTATTTTATCTTTATGAATCTAAAGTTTCATATCCAATATACCTTTCAAATGACTAAGAAAAACTGTACCTATAACTATATAATCTTCAACTACATCAAAGACCACAGAAGGATATATTTACCCAAGTAAACCAGAAGTGCAAGAGACTTCTAAAATTTAGAAAGGACAGAGATGACACCTATCTGCCTGGACAGTCACCCAAAATTCATTTATAAAGTTGCGGCATACATTTTCAGCCTACAGGCCCAGAGTCTCTTTTCATTTCAGTGAAGCAGGAAATCTGCTCTGCCCATTTTGGCACAGTTCATCAGTTGCTTCTCCTCAAGTCCTGAAGAACGTCTGAAAGTTTTCTCTGCGAAGCATGAACCTGGATGACCACCTTGGCTTGTTCTTCCAAAGTTCAGAGGTCATCTTCCTATGGAACCTGCATGTCCAGTTTAAACAGGATACTGTCAAGTAGTCAATATAAGAACAGGCCATGTCCAGTGGCTAACCATTGCCACAACTAGAGTAGACTCCATATGGAGTTTCTTTGTTTCCCATTTTTCTCTTGAAGAAGATTGGTGCTGCCAGGAACAAATCTGTCTCACTGTCCAGAAAAGTCTAAGTTCTTAAAATATTTTAAATGCCATATTCTGTAGGTTTTAGAAGTATTTGAAGATTACCTACCTAATTGAAATATATCTTTGTATATCTAAAAATCCTAACTAACCTGCATTTCTTAATTATACATTACAATTCTAAATTTGTTACATAAACATCATATTTTAAACAAGAGTAGAAAAATATATACAGTATAAGAGAATTGACCTTAAATTTGTCTCAATAAACCAAAATCTATACCAATGTAAAACATTTCAAGATTAACAGCTGATTTTCTGATCTAAGTAAATTCAATAATCTAATTTTTAAAAAATCATTCATATACCATATCCCTTTCTTCTTAGACCATCAACCATTTATAATGAAAACAAATATTTAGAAACAATATTTGGGGAATTTGGGCATAGATTTTTTTCAGGGGGTCTTGGTTGATGAAACCATATTTGTCTGGAAGCAATCCACAGGTTCTCATCTTCTGTGCTCCTTACATGTTGCTTCTTTGGGCTTCAGCTCGGTCTGCCTCTGACTCCACCCTTCCTTTCCTACCTATTCTGATTCCTCCTTTACTTCTTCTATGGTGCCTGTCATGGCCCAAAACAGCTCCTTTATTTAAAGATTGAGATTCACAGCATACAGAAAGGCATTTCCACATCAGTATGTAGTTTTTGAGCAAGAATTTTAAATATATAAATCTGTGAACATAGTTGACCTAAACACAACTCCTAATTCAGTTGAGTCTTATTTGTCTCTAGAATTTATAAGAATGTATTCATCTTTACAATCTTCTACTCCTTTTATATAAATGCTGAATGTATTTCTGTCACAGAGAATCAGAGAATTTCTCAATCTTCCAAGAGACAGGGACCTGGACATGCTCATCTGTGTTGTTTCGTTTACAGCGGTGGTTCCCTGTCACTGACTGGATTAACTGTGGTGTAGATTTCTTATCATGAGTTAAGAAAACAAACTAACAAAGCTGATATATCCCAGAAGAACATGGGTAAACAGGGCATGGGAGAACCAGACCATACATCTCTAGTAGGTTTCAAGGGTTTGAGCTGTTGGAACCATCTGTCAAAGCTTACTTGAGGACATAGAAGAATTTCTTTCATGAAGGAGCATAGAATGTGCGCATTAAAAATAACTGCTCAGCAGTGAGCCAACTGGACCAACTTCTGAGTGCTGCACATCTGTCTCTCCTGATCCGCGTGTTGATTTGAAAACTCTTGGCAAAGTCAGTGGCTTGCAGTGTTTGGGGACACCTTGCTGAAACTAATGATAAATTCAGAAGCATGCTTTTACCAGTTTCACAAGAATGTACATGAGGTTTTTGCCTGTTCCCCAATATAGTGGCAAGATCTATTGACATCTATATTTTAAGTCAACTTTACTCAAGTTTTACTTCGTTCTCAGGAAGGAGAAAATAACTTTAATAGTAAACTTGCATTCTATTCTGCCTAACAAAACCAGTGTTTTTTAAAAAAAAAAAACTCTCTTCCTGTGGTTTTGGGTTTTTTTAAAAAATAAAAAACCAAAAACCTGGGGAACACAGTGCCATTAACAGAGTCAGTTACAATAAGTTAATCATTGAAATTATGCCTAGACACATCTCATTGGCTCATACATGGAGTCAAGATAAAGGTTCATATCAAGTATTTCAAGTAGAGAGAAGTTAGGCTCCAGAGTGCAATTTAATATGATAACTAGAAGTCAGAACAGGTGATGATTAGGCACAGAACAGCAGGATGTTCTACAGATACCCAGAGGTAATATGCTTACTGTGTGCTAGACATTGTCACAAATTATTTGTCTTATAATAGCTCTAATAATATTATTGTTATAGTATTATGCTCTCTAAAGTATTGTATTGAGAAGTTGAGCACTTTCTAATTGTTACATGAAGCTGTTTCCACACTATGTACTATACATAGTCTGGGCAGATTTTAAACAATAAAAATGCTCTTCCTGAGGCTGGAAAGTTCAAGTTCAAGAGGTTATTTTATGTCTGATGGGACTCACTTTATAAAAACAGATAGTCCATTCTTGTGCTCAATTATATATGGGGCAAATGGTCTTTTTAAAGACTTCTTATAAGAGGACCAACTTTCTAAATTTAGGCTTAACTCCTAAGACTGATCACCCTCAAACACTTTATAACCTAATACACAACTGCATTAATATTTCAACATATGAACTCTGGGAAATGGTAGAAGAGTGTTTATTCTTTCCTATAATTTATTAATTGTACAAAAGAGTTGTAATGAATTAAGGTTTGTGTCATACCAAATGTTTTATGTTGAGGTCCTAACTCCAAAGTGATGTTATCTAACACATGACTCTGTTGGGTTGTATGAGGCATAGCATCCAGACTATAGCCTGTTTCTTTTGCCACCTACATTCAAAATTTTACCTGGCTTCCTGGTACCTTTGCCATGTGCTCCTTTTATGTCTTTCTCACACATGGGCCTCTACTCATTTTGCAAATCTGAACAGCAATTTTCACAAAGAACTTTAAAGTAAGCCTTGATGCATCTTGAATTTGCCCATGAACACAGATCACACATTACAGCAAAACTTGATGCTCAGGACTGCAGTTGTACAAGAAACCCTCCTCTGAGAAGTGTTATTCTAGCTTCTGGGTATAGGAACATAGATTATGGTTCACAAATTTTAGAACTTCCCCTTTATTATTATAAATTATGATTAATACTTTCATCACTGACAAATCAAGTATCAACACTTCTCCATTAACACACACACACACACACACACACACACACACACACACACACACACACACCAAGGCTTCCCAATTAAAGAACGGTATCTCAGACTCAAGTTAAGGAGCATCCTGTGCCCCTCTCTCTATTCTAGTCCATTCTGAAGAATCTGAAGGTGTTTAGTAATATCATTAGACACCACTATCACTACTACCCTATCAGCAACAGTAGCTGATGAGAAAAGCTTAGATGAAAAATAAGTAGAAGGGAAAAGGACTATTTTAGACTCCTGTGCATTGAAAGATCCTCACCTGGTCTTTCAGGGGAGAAAAGAGTTAATTAGAGACAGAAAACATTAAAGCACGGCAAGTTGAACTAAGTTAGGTGTCCTTATACAGAATGATATTTAAGGATGAAAATCACATTACTAATAAATTTCTTAAGGAGGGAGCTACAATAGGGTGCATATTTGTTTTTGTTTTGTTTTCAAATTTCATGTGTTGAAACTTTAATTCCAAAGTAACCATATTGTAAGGTGGAGTGTTTAGCAGGTAAGTAGAGTCCTTGTATATGAGATTAGAAGTGACCAGGGAATTTGCTGTTTCTTTCACCAGGTTTTAAAATAATGAAAACAAACAAACAAAAAAACTCAAGTCAGTGATTTGTAACCTGCATTAAAGCCCTCACCAGAACACACTAAGACTGGCACCCTGATGTCAGAACCCCAGGCCTTAGGAAGCCTGGGAGAAATGTTGATTGAAAATTTCTCTGTCACTTTTGTACAGTAGTCAATTTGATGTAAACAAGACCTGTTATGGAACAATCTTTTTGTAGACTGTGAAGATGTCACTCTGATTTGTTTAATAAAAAACTGAATTCCTAATAGGTAGGTAGGATTTCTGGGCATACAGGACACTGGGAGTAGCAAGCCAGACATACAGGAAACAGGAAAGCAGCATGGGAGGTAAAGAGTAAAGGTAATAAAGCCACAAGGCAAAATGTAAGTTAATAGAAATGGAATAAATTAAATTATAAGAGCTAGTTAGAAACAAGCCTAAGGTACTGGCCAAGCTTTCATAATTAATAAGTCTTTATGTGGTTATTTGGGAGCTGGCTGGTGAAAGAGGAGAAAGACTTGCTACAAAAAGTTATGCTGTGAGTCATGAGCATCCCAAGGAAAGGTGCATACAGACTTGATTCATAGCGAAGTCAGGAATAGAATCAATCCATAGTACTAAAATACTATTACTTTTAGGGAGTATTCCACTGTTTGGAAACGTGTTTTGGAAGCCCACTCTCAAAAGTCCTTCAGAATGTATGTGTAGTCAAAAGAATGTTTGAATCATTTATTCCACTTTAGAAAGAAGGAAAAATATGATGCAGAGGAAGCTTACTAGAAGAGAACAATGGGCATAAGCGTCCTCCAAGAGTCAGTCTTGTGTTACAGTGTTCTCTGGAGAGCGATGGAAGTGGTAATAACAGTCTTGATTTAGATACCATCAAGTAGTGAGAGGTTTCACAACAGTCTTTGTAATTTTTCAGGCCATGAAGAACCTTTTCTATATTTAATACAGAAGTCCAGTCAGCATGGCTGATGTCTGCCTTTTTTGAGCATCGCTTATGTTCTGTTGGGAATCTTACATCTGTATTTTGCTTTGACCATGTCCTACTTTGACTTTGTCAATGGCTCATGGTGCAGTGATTAAATGAGAGTTTTTCTTCTTCAATTTAAATCCTGCTTTGTTCCCTGATCTGACCTCAGGGTACAGTTTTACTATTTTAAAGTGATAAAGTTATTACAAGTGATTGAGACTGATTCTATAAGCCTATTTTACTTGGTTTTTGCAAAAATTGAACAAAGTAGAGTACTTGTTTCCTAGTATATAATCTGGAATACTTTGAAAGCATAGTCATAGGTATCAATGAACAGAATTAAGAACCAGACCAATGAAAATCTTTCCAGGTAAAAAATCATAATTGATAGCTATAAATGTCAGTTTGACAGAGCTTACAATTACCTAGAAAGAGAGTGCCAATAAAGTATAAATTATATTGGCCTTTAGAATTTGTCTGTGAAGAATTTTCTTCATTAAATTAATTGGCATAGAAAGATCATGTCCACCATGGGTAACACCATCCTCTCGGCAGAGAATGAGTGAAGCAGAAAGCAAGTCCACATTCATGAAACCATTTTTCAATCTTTTGACAATGGATTTGATGTAACTGGGTATTTGATGATAATTAGCTGTATGATTTAGTTTGCTGTGACGTTCCTACCTTGGTGGACTTCATACTTGAAATTGTGAAGTAAAATAAATCCCCTTTCCAATCACTTTTTGTACGTATATTTTATCATAGCAACAGAAATGAAACTAAACAGAGATGTTTTTCTTTACTTCTACACACACACACACACACACACACACACACACACACACACACACACACACACACACATACACACACACACACTGAAGGGGTTCTGCATTCTGCCAGAAAAATTTAATCTTCAGGATGTGCACTAACACATGAGAAGTAGGGCTGAAATGAACAAAAGTTCATCCATCTTATCAGTAGTTAGGTTTGTGGTAAGAACAGCATGTATTCTCCTGCTGTTCAGTTTAGCATAAAGATTTTGAATGCCTCCTACTTATCAAACAATGTGAAGGAAACTGGGAAGTAGAGATGTTAATAATATTACTGATATTTGACTGATTGTGTAACATTCACATTTTTTTTTATCAACATATGCGGGATATGTTTTAGGGAGCATTTAAAGTGGTCTGCAAGACAGGTGTGAATTTCATGTGTAATACCACTTGCCAAAGAGCATAGGACAAGAAATCTGAGTTCCAGAGCCCCAACACTCAGAAGGTCAGAAATGATAGCTGAGAAAGTGCTCTCTCTGCTTACAACAACAGATTGGTGACTGTACAATCAGAAATAAGAGAAACATTGGCAGTGATTTTAAGACCAAGCTACATCCCTGCTGCTCTGAAGTATATTTAGTTTTTGATTAGAAATAATTTATTGCATTGAATTACCTCTGGATATCTTATCCAGAATTAAAGTTATATAGAACACTGAAATATTGAAAATTTCATCTTCCATAAGGCTAAAAACCATTCACCCTCAAGTCTCAGTGATTCTGATTTTAGAAATGTCAAGACATTTCTATGATGTTTGTTTTCCAAAATTTGTACTTGCTGTACTAAGTGAAGTTGAGAATCCTGATGGCTGTAACAGAATGTCACATAAAGGAAGGTTTGTTTGTGTGGTGACATGTGATGGCTAATATCAACTTGATAGAATCGGCAATCATCTAAGAGACAAGACTCCTGAAAGATTTGTGAAGCGTTATCTAGTTTAGGTTAACTGAGGTAGGAAAACCATCCTCAACCGTGGGCAGCTCCATTCCCTGGGCTTGGGTTCTAGAATAAGGAAAAGGAGAGAGTAAGGTAAGCACCAGTATTCAGGCTCTTTCCTTCTCAAATGCCATGTGACCAACCACTTCCTACTGCCACTTCCCTCCCATGGATGGACTGTATCTACTAGTATCACCAACCTCAATAATCTCCTCCTTTAACTTGTGTCCTGAAAGAAATTTTGTCCAGCAATAAGACAAGTAACTAATACAATCAGGGATGTGTAATAGGGACACAATTCAGTACCCAAAATGCCACCAACTCATAAAAACAAACTTCAATTTTTCTCTTTTTCCAGTACCTATGAATGAACTTGTTCAAGCTATTCCACTTCAATGCTTCAACCAAGTTTTCTAAGAATGAAAATAAAAATTAGTAATGCAGTCTCATGAGAAAATTATAGAAAAGAACTGATAGGTTCATATTGCTAGATATGCAGAGCATTTCAGTAATTCCCAAGTAACTTAAATGCTACCTGGTATTACAAACCTGTAATCTCTATTCCTCTGGAGGCTGGGGCAGGAAGGATGAGTCCGTGGCATGTCCAGGCTACTGAACAAATTAAAGGCAAACCTGAACAATTTAGTTAATCAAGTGTCTGTCTCCAAAAGAAAAGTCATACTGAGGCTATAACAGTAGCAGGATACTTTCATGAATATGAGAACCTAGGTTCTCATTCTTAGCACCAGAAAGAGGGAAGAAGAGATAGAGGAGGTTGAGAGAGAGGAGGAAACAAAAGGCATTTCAGTTTATCAAGTATTGGTGTTCTGTCTTATCAACAGCTCATCTGGATAATGGAGAGTTACAAGGTTCTGACTAGCTACCATTTCTGCTATATTGAAATCAATAGAGCATTTAAACTTTATTGATTTTATCTCAGATTTGAGTGCCATTTTAAGTAAAATACATCGAAACTGAGCTGAAAATATATAATCATGCACAGTTCGATGACTTTTGAAGTAAGACTGATTTAGAGAATATTTCAGGGAAAGAAAAGATAACATAAATGTATGCATTTCAGCTGCTTCCCATGTTAAATATTTACTGTGTGATCATAAAAACAGTATATATAGCAACTATCATTTTCCAAAGACCCGCTTCATAGCAGAAATTGTTCCCACATCACCATTAGTTGTAATAACTATGATACAGTGAGGTCTTGCCACTTTCCTTTATTGTAAATGTGAGATTAAAACAACATAGCTGACTGAACCCAGGGGAGGCCCATCTGATGGTTTCTGCAGAGTCCACATGACACCATGACATCATTCCCTCCTATTATAACTTATCTAAGCAGAAAGCAAAGGTGAAGATGGAGTGAGTGGTATGTCTTGTGTGTTCTTCTCTTCATCACTGATATGCCCCTGTAGTGAGTCTCCTTTCCTTAATCCAGAGTTTGTCTCGCTACTGTTGTGCACATCATCTTACAGAAAAGTTCTTGAATGACTTCCCATTCTTACATAAAGCTTCAAGAAAAATTAATTGCTTCTGGTTTTCGATCAGCGCTACAGTTCTCTTAGCAAAGAGTCACCAAATATGCCACACTTCCTGTGAAAGTGAGTGGACATTGCATCTTTTATTCATTTTGAATTTAACAAACTGGATCATGTATTTAAGCAAGTGACTTGGGCCTTAAACAGCTAAATGAAATACTGTAACATGTACAATAACATGTTCTACCCGAAATTAAGGTATACTTCATTTTTTTGTCGTGTAAGATTGGGTGCTACCAGTACAGTGTTTACAAAATAGCCAGGTGCATAATCAGGTATACAAAAAAATAGGGAGTAATAAATACTAGTAAGAATGGCAATGCAAAGCATAGAGATCAAGAGAAATCTCTAATATTTTAATAAAAGTAAATATAGCTACATTTTTACCACAACATTTAATTACTCCAAATGAATAAAGATTAAAATGAGAAAGAATACAAAACTCTTTAATATCTGTAGCTTTATAATTACATTTCCCTAGAAATAAGACCCTGCTTTATAAAGAAAGGTAAATTTCTGGTATTTTAAAATTAAGAACCCCTGTTTATCAAAAAATAATATTGATAAATCCTCAGCTTATAATCTTGAATAGCTTTCCACCAGAATACATTCTTTTCTGTTAGTCATTACTATGTCTAATTTACGAAGTATACTCTACTGTGTGTGTGTGTGTGTGTGTGTGTGTGCGCGCGCGCGCATGCGCGCGCGTGTGCGCGCGTGCACGCATATAGAGAAAGAACAGTATATATTGTGTATGAAGCAGTTTCGGGCCTAGAGGTGTATAAATACAGTCTCTATAGATGGGGACATCCTTTAGGGACTTGATTATATGCAATGCTGGGGGCTGTAACCTCAAGTTTGTAGAACTGGGTATTAGAAAGGAAAGCTAGTTTTAAAGGTATCCTGTTATCCTGGGAGCCACTAAAACATGTTGTACTTCATGAAAACTACCTAAAGCCTCCAGCACTGGGGGAGCCTTTATACATCAGCTCAAAAGAATGAATTGTACTTATCGTGGAAGCTACATGTTCAAGAGCATCATTGTGATGCTTGAAATCAGCCATAATGAAAGTGTTCATAACAAATGAATCGGCAGACAGTATAAATCAAGGAACTATGCTTTTCAGTAGAATTGCTTTAAATATATATATTCAATAAACTTCTGTATGCCAATTTCTCGTTGTCCCAAATTTTGGTGCTATGAATGACTTCCAAGGGAATCTAATATCACTCACTGCAGAGTAGACAGCCTTTCCCAGAAATCAGAGGAGCTAAAGGAGACTGCAGGGAAGGCTGAGCAGCTGCAGGCTTGTCTACTTCTGCAGAGCACCATAAGAAGGCAGATTGTGGCAGCATATGCATTGCTCCTGTCTTAGAGATTCTATTGTTGTGAAGAGGCACCATAACCACAGTTATTCTTATAAAGGAAAACATATAATGGAGTGATATATAGTTTTAGAAGTTTAATCCATTATCATCATGGTGGGACATGGCAGCATGCAGGCAGACGTGGTGCTGAAGCCGAGATTCCTGCATCTTAATCAGCAGGCAATAGGAAGTGAACTGGGTCACTGAGTATGTCTTGAGCACATATGAGACCTCAAAGCCCACCTCCACATTGCTCTCAAAAAGGCCATACCTACTCCAACAAAGCTACACCTCCTAATAGTGCCACTCCCTATGAGCTTATGGGGGCCAATTACAATCAAAACACCACCCTTCCACCAATCTTCCAAATGTCATGGAAGCTTGGTTAGTACTCCATATCATCCTCACATCTAGACAAGATATTCTCCCAGGCTTACAATATACACAAGACATGCATAAGGAAGAGAATTATGGGGAATGTAGTTCAACCTAGACAACCTGGCATATTGCAAAGTCATCGACAGACTAACCACTTGAGACAGAGATTGTATACCCAATTAAAAGAAAGAGGACATTGAGAACCAGAGTCATGGAGCTGTCAAAGCAGTATTGGGCAGGTTTGTAATGATAGTGCATTGTTCTTCAGCCACTAAAATGGGCTCCAAGATAAAAAGCCTCTTTTGTAGAAAGCTGATTCCCTCTGCAAGAAATTTCTCTCTAAGAGTAAGTACTAAGTACTAAGCACCATGGATAAGGACAATGTCATTGGATCCTTGGCAGCCAGGACTGGAGAGATATTTCATGCAGTGAAGTGATTGCTGCATGCATAAGGATCTGGGTTTTATCTCCAGACCCTTTTTAAAAAAACAAAACAAAACAAACAAACAAATTTTAAAAAACCTGGAGTAGTGTACACTAACAATGCAGTGCTAGACAGAGGGAGGCAGGAAGGTCTCTGGGCCTGTTGGCCAATGAGTCTAGCCTAATCAGGGAGTCCCAGAATAATGACTGTTCCTGAGTCATGAAACAATGCAGACAGCACCTGAAAGACTGCCTCTGCTTCCATTCCTCTCCCCCCTCTATGCCTAGAAGTCCTGTATACCTAGTAATATGAAAATGTGTGAGCCACTAATGAGAAAACTAAAATGAAAGATTTCCAAGCACAGGCAGAGGCATGAAAAAGGGACAGAGTAACAAAGGGCTCAGAGCACAACCCCGCTGGGGCCAAGAAATAAAAAATAAAAGCTATTAGCAGTGTATGTAGCCACTGAGAAGGCTTTGAATCTGCTGCCCAAGTTATATGACACCATCTGAAAGTGTTTCTTCTGAAACACACTAACAATGCAACATGTCTTTTTCCTAACGGCAGAAATGAGAAACCTCTGCTCATGCCCAGTCAATCAGGGTCTCAGTCCTGTTTTATAGAAGCAGGACTTAACTGGTACAAACATCCATGTGCATGGAGCCTCCTGACAAAATGCCCAGGATTCTCGACTGCCACTGGCTGACTGTATGCTGCTTCCGAGTCAAAGCCATGCACAGCCCCACCTCTGTGGAGGAAGGGATGGGATGTGTCAAACATTCAGGCGCTATTCTAAAGACAGTGTCATTGCTTCTACCTTGAACTCACCAATCCCCCTACACATACATGTTGTTTGTCCAGGGAAGGAATTAAGCATGATCCCAAAGCCTGTAATAACCATGGCTGCATCTTGAAATTATAGGCATAGCTTTTGGATTAATCCCCCACCTTGCTCCTCAGTTCAGTTTCTGCTATGGATTATCTAGTGATCTTTTTTTGTCGTGTTTGTAGACAGAAGTTTCTTGGTCCTAATCCAGCCCTGCAGCAGCTTATAAAGTAACCATCCAAAGGCTTAATATTAATGACAAATTCACCAGAATACGTTGTAACACATGCACCTGCACTTACACATATGTGCACAAATATACATACACACACTAACACAATATACATACACAGGTATAAAACTTAAAATCTAGAGCGAACACTAGACAAAAAACTATATTGTGTTTGTTTCTCTGGCTCAGGGATATTACACTTAGGATAAAATATCCAAGTCTATTCGACTAAGTAGAAACTAATACATAGTAACATTGAAAGTGTATGTATTCATGTGTACCAAGTGATGTTTCAATACATATATGTAGTACATAATGTATAAGTCAAGCTAAGCATGTGTTTCCCTTGTTTATCATTTTATAATGAAAATTTATTAAACTCTTATTTACCACTTTTTGAAATATACATTTTGTTGTTATCTATGACTGCTCTAGCACGCAATAGCACATGGGAGCCTTTCCTTCCTGCTTATTTGTAACTTGTCACACACTAACCAACCTTTCCCCAGAGCAAATCAAAGTATTTTCATCTTCAAAATGCCTTCCCTTGTCTGCACTATACACTCAGAACTTCCTCGTGCTCAACCATATTCTACTTGTATAACAGATTAAAGTGTCTCCTTTACTGACAAGTGTTTCGCCTTTAGGAAAGTCAATATATAGATGCTCTAAACAATCATCAAAGCATTCAAACACTGATACATGCTTATTGACACAATTGGTGTGATGGCTGTCATTTGTGTCTTAGCTCATATGACACAGAGAGTATCCCAGTTGGAAGTATATAGTAGAAAGGCAGAGTGCGCATTCAATGCTGATACCTGGCTTTTTCTTTTATAAACTACCTGGAACACTGGTCCATGGTAAGGTACTGCCTCAACCAAGGTGAACTTTCCTACTTCAATTAGTCATACGTAGACACTCCTTTAAACATGCCCAGAGGTTTGTCTCCAAGGTGAATGAAGTTAGCTCCCCTCAAGTTGTCAATCAACTTGAGATACAATCTGCACCTGCTGTGCTAGCTCCAGGCACTCTGTCTGGATCATTGTTCTAACTTCCTGTTTCTATGGTACAGAGCCATATGAACCATCATGATTCCAGTGGGACAGTTTAGGATTATGAAGCCCACATACTTGTGATTTCTCAAATTTTGAATACTACAAACTTAAATCAATATACAAAAATCTTTAAATCACAATAGCCTCATTTTTTTAAAAAAAAAATATAACTGTTAGAGAGCAATGCTTTGTGAGTTTGGGGAATTTTGTCTGTAGAGTCGGGTCAGAAAGAATTGAAGATCACGAAATGCATAGAGTCTAACCACTATGCTAGAGAGTTCAGTGGGAACATGAAGAACACAGAGCTGAAAGACACTGTGAATGTGAAGATTCTATACACACTCCATAGAAGCAATATCTATTCCGGGGGGGGGGGCATATGATATGGTAGTGAAGACCCTACCTTTCAGGGAAATATCAAAAGACGACGTTATCAGAGTGTCAATATCGGGGCATGATATGTGAGTTTCCTTACCTGTGTGATCCAGCTTCTCTCTGGACAAGGGAGGAGAACTTGCTTTAGCTCACAGTGTCAGAGTGTCAGGGTACCATGCAGAGAAAGGACACTGCACAATAATGAGGTCACATCCTGTGCAGGAAACAGAGAGAAGCGACCATGGGAACTCAGTATAAAGTAAAAGTAACCTGCCAAGGATTCAAAATCTCCCCACACTACAGTCCTAACTGGGAACGGTGTTTAATACATTAGCTTCCAGGAGACATTTCATATTTAAACTATAACAATGACCCTATAATTTGTTATACATTGGAATACATTTCCTGTGATTATTTTATTAAATTTCTATGAAGATTCTAGAGCAAATCAGGGACTATTAGCCTTTTGAGGGGGAAAAAATGAGACTCTGGAAGTTTAAAATAACCATGGAGCAACTACATTGCAAGTAGAAGAGAAATTATTTATTTGTGGGGGTGAGAGCGAAGGGTATGTGTGTTTGTCTAATTGGTGTTCTTCTGTCCTTTGCTTTGCCCCTACCTCCACCCACTCTTTCTCCACTCTCTTTTCTTCCTTCGCTTCGCCTCCTCCTTCTGTCAATTTCCATTAGGCTCCTGCTATTTCTATTGTATCACACTATAAATGCATAAACCCTCATTTATTAGTCTTGCATTTAGTGTCACGTTTTCAACATTAATATTTAACATTCACAACTGTATATTAAACCACAGGAAGTAAAAAAAAAAACATAGAAGCTGTGTTTTTATAACAAAACCATCTCAATATATGACCGACTTTCTGAAATAAATGTGTACTATAAACATACACGTCACCACTGATTTATGTTCATGCCCCAGGAGCTAAATACAATGAAAGAGTCTGGTGACATAGGTCTGGCTTATGTAGCTTTGATTGCTTAAACTTTAATTAAAATGTGACTTCTTGGAGCTTTGTGTGTATGTATCAGCACACTAGGCTGTGTGTGTAGATACTTTGTTTGTATATATTTCTCTATACACAGAAACACAAATTTAATTTTAAACATGTAATTTTAAACTAAGCCAAAGAATCCCCCTTTCTGTTTTTGTGGTTGTGACTGGGTTGAGAAATTACATTTAGCAAAGCCCTTTTGGCCAAAAATAATGTTGCAATGTAGATAGGAAACTCCTTTCTTCTTTGATGAAGAAATTTTTTTCCCCTTTGTATGGGAACTGAGGTATTCTCTGACTCCCCTGATGGGACATGAATTAATATAGTAGAACACAGTTTAGCCACAACAGCTGCAACATGCACCTGTGCAGTATTTTTTTTTAATCCTTTTTCACTGCAGTATGATAGAGTAAAAAAACAGGGGAAATTCTTAATAGACCCTTCCAACTGAGATGCTTAATGCATCTTATTAGGAACAGAAATCCTCAGTGGGATTTAATCATGCCTATTAGGAATTAGGCTCAGGGAACCAAATATGAAAAGAATACAACACTTTCCTCAATTTGGGCTAAGGTTGGCAGTGGGATCCACTGCAGCCATTTTTTGGTTTTGGTCCGGTCTGTCTCACTAGCTTTCCCCAGATAATCTCACCTTTGCTGTCTCTGATTCACAACCTAGGACACAAAGGCTTTCACAACACTACACTGGCATGGTGTGAAGATGACTAGCAAAGACAGAGCACACCATCAGCTCTGCTCTTTGCCTGCTCTGCATCATTAAGCCTTAATGAAGTGCTTTCTAATTGTTTCTCACTCCCGACTTGCAGACTCCGTTGCTCCATACTTCTATGCAGCTATCCTTGGAAGGCAAGCTAACTCACTCAGCTGTTAGGACAGCAGGCACATGCTTCTCTGTGAAATGAATGTCATTAACTTTCCATCAATTGGAAGACCAAGCAAGACAGGAGAGTGTTCCTGATCATGGGCAATGAAAAACATTCTCAGCTTTTAGCTGCTCATTCTTTTATCTCGCGTTGACAACTGCCATCCTTCACGCTCTCTGAAAGGGGAAGACCTATGCCAAACATCAGAAGCATCTTAGCAGAATCCCTGACTATCTGAAGGCTTTTTCACTGAGGAATGACTAAATGCTTGATATTTCTAAGGTAACTCCTCCAGAGGAAACTATAAATAATGTATATGAAGAGAAATTTGGGAAATACAGAAACCTGTAAGAAATCAATCAGCGTATAGCAACACACAGAGATCAAGGCAGTCTACACTGCAGCTACATACACTCTGAAAACATGTTTGTATCTTCTCAGTAAAACAAAACTCTCCCATCTGAATTATAAGTAAAGATCAACTTACATTTGTGTATTGGGGGTAGGAAAAATAGGTTTATTACTGACTGTTTGGGGGGGGGGGAGAAAAAGAAAAACCTTAATAAAAACCATTGCCACAACTGACAGCTTCATAAATGGGAACTGTAAAAGAACTATGATGTTAGCAGAGTATTTTTGCTCAATCAGGGATCTTCTCCATAAGGCCCAAGTGGCAGATCTAGTTTATAATTAAGTTCCAACTTTTATATAAGATACATTTGGTGACCTGCAATTTCTAAATGCAGCCAACAGTTTCCATTGACCAAGTAGTAAAGGAAAATTCAGGAGGAGGTATGGTGAGTTTGCAGAGTTCAATGACCTTAGGAGTTATTACACAGAAGACTTCATGTTAATGAGGGCTGCAGGGAGTTTAGAGAACACAAAGGAATGTGGTTTTGATTTTAGAAATAAGCACACTTATACACACAGAAATTTCAACCCAGACCCACTGGCAGTGAAGTTCCTTTGGGGTCAGGCCATGTCATCTTGCATGTTTTTAAGTACTACATACTGAGTCTAAGGCCTCAGGCATTAGAAGAAAGCAAATGTTTTACAACTCAACTATATCTACAACTCCTCAGATTGCCTACTGAAGAACCCATTTGATTAACTCCACCGGGTAACAAAAGAATAAGTATGTATATTCCAGTTTAGATTCAAAAGAATGAAATAGGTACTCCTTTTGTTATCTATTCTAACATTTTTAACATAATCAGCCTTAACATATCTCCTCATGAGTTCCCGTTGATGTTCCAGAAAGAAATGAGATACTTCATTCTTTTATGAAATAAATAGTACATAGTGCCTGGTCTTTTTTTTCTTGGTCTTTTGCCCCCCTAGGTCCTAAGGTTGAACCCTTATGGGAAGAGTCCGGTGAGAACACTTCATAGTGGCCAAGAGTGCTGCCTGCCTGTCACTTCCTTTGGGCTTATTTTACACAGTTGGGTGTCTTCTCCTTTGAGTGATGTTGGGGATAAGACCTGAAAGAAATCGAAGTGACAGTCAAGCTCCAGACAGAACCCCCATCACAGAGAGATGTGCCTCACTCAGAGAACAAATGTCCACAGCTGACATTTATGTCTATGGCTTACGAGTATATATTTACTGAGCGTCATAGCATTTGCAGATCTGCATGAGAATTTAGAGTCCTAATATTCAGGCAAAGAAAACAGAACTTGTGTAAGAGAAGGGAAACTCTTGGCTGGGGGAGAATCAGGAACAGCATTTCTACATCCTGGTTCTCAGAAGACAAGCTTTTTGTCTTTGTCTTCAATGCCGTGGCGTTTTAAGTAGTTCTGGATCAGGGCAACAGGGATATTGAGTAGACCCTTGTTTGAATTTTAGATTATATCTTTTAATGTTAGGTTTTGTTCTCCCTTATGACTGAAGTCACCTAACAAACAAGAATGCTTGGTTTTAAAAGGAACATTTCAAATGAAAATATGATGTGTCCAATATATTTTTATCACTTTTGGGGTGCAGATTTTCAAAACAGAGCTTCTGTTTATGGTTGATGATCCTACATGGCTGATGATTAAATTTTCTCTGTATATCTATCAAATATTTATTCAATACATTTAATGTGGTTTAGTGTTTTCCTTGAATGTGGAATGGAGGAGAGCCGTGAGGAGTGAGGAATAGGGCTGTAGTTAAGTAGACTAAACTGTCCGCTAGCAGCATTTGGGTCTGTTGAGAACATAGACAACTCTTCCCATAAAGAGAGATGTGCAAACAGTAGTCAGGTCTTTATAGTTATATCGTCTTGTTTGCCTTTCCAGGTATCCCACCCTGGCCTGGCTTGTATAGAGAGTAAGGTGTTAAGAGACTGCGAACATTAGATGTGGGAAGGTGGGTTCAATTCATGCCAGATGTAGCAATTGACACCTTGTCTTACGTTTGTTCTCAGTCTGATACCTCATATATCATGAACCAACCGGCCAATCAAGAGACTCAAGCAACAGTCTAGGTACCGTGATTAGGTGCTGATAATTATGGCTAGAATTACTCCGACTGAAGAGAATGTTTTCATAATATGTTTCTTGGAGCTTTACAGTACAAGTTTTTTAGCCCAGTATATTCATCATTTTTTTTAAGGGTCTGATTTCACCATTATATTTTTCTTTTTACTGTATTTTATTCTCAGCTATACTGACGAATTTAATCTATTACATATATAAATTTAATCTTACCTTTACTTAATAAAAAAGTGAGAAAGACAAAGTTTTGGTACAATTTTTAAAACCTCTTTCATATAAAGGAACACCTTAAAGTGAACTCTGGAATTCTAAAGGTCACACACATTGAGATCATACACATACCACATTGCAAGCCAGTATGTTGGGGGTTTTGTTTGTTTGTTGTTTGTGTTTTAAAAAAGTACTCTCATCACACTGAAATGTGGACAATGAGAGTTTAGAGCGTGAATCAATGGAAGCTGTGAAACAGGAACAAGAGGCTTGGAAAAATAAATACAATTTCTAAAAGTTCAGATGTTTTTCACATGAGAGTAAGAAAGCACAGATCAATAAAGAAAAAAATAACATGGCTTATGTAGAGGAGGATGCAGGGGCAAAGGTCTTCTTAGGAAGAGACCTGCCTTAGGAAGGGGCAGTACACTGTCAGGTATATGCAATTCCAAGTAATTGGATGCTCCGCAATATCCAGCTGAAGTTATTGTTCACCAGAAGCTCTCATAAGAAGAATGGCTATCCTGGCCATTTAGCAGCCCATCGGGATTCCTGTTAAAACACGGCTAAGAAAGGATATTATTTAAGCAGACATGAATTGTTAATCCAACTACGGTGTTCAAATTAGAGCTTAGGAACCTGAAATTTAGTAGGAAAGAGATAGTCTGCTAGCTAAATTGACCCTGTACTTGCTGCACAGATAAGAGGAACAATGTTCAGATGTCCAGAACTCGTTCAAATTCCAGGTGGGCATGGAAGCCTACCTGTAGTTCAACTGATTTAAAGAGACAGGGACTTCCTGGAGCAAGCTGGCTTTCTAGACTAACTGAATCTACTACTAGCTCTTAGTTAAATGGAGAGAGCATGACTCAATGAAGAAGGTTAATTATCAATCAAGTAAAAGACCTTACATCAAATCAACCTCTGGACCATACATGCATACCTATGTATATTCACATGCATCTACATACTCAAAAGTGCCCATTACACAGACATGCCTATATACACACACAATCCACGTTTCAAAATGAAAAAGAAGAAAGCAGAGATTTAAACAAAGGACTAGACAAAATGAAAGATATAATCATGGGTCACAAGAGTGAAGAACAGTTGAGACGATGGGAATTGCTAGTGTAAAAGCTCTAGGTTAGAGAAATCCTCAGAGTGCTTAAGAGAGGATGGCAATGGTGTGGATTGACGAAGGTAAGTGTGTTGAGTGAGCTAAATAGCACTGAGACAAACCATAAGATGTTTTGTAGTCATCATAGGGAACTTGGCATTTACTTCACAATGCAGAGTTATGAGCAAAAACTAAAATTATCTTACATTCATAGAAAGAATGATTGGATAGCTCATGACTAATAGAGCAGAGGAAGAGAACAAGGGAAACAGAGGCAAGAGAAAGGTAGCAGCCAATAAACTACAAGGTGATCTCCATAGGCTCCCATCTGCCTATATTATGCACACCCTGATTCCCCACATGAAGGAGTCCTTTAGCTCTCTTGAACCTGGGATGGAAATTATTGGTCTGTTGGATTAAAAATGTAAGATGGGAGTATAAAGATTTATAAGAAACCTGGCATCTCTGAATTACAGCTCTCAAGATGTACTCCTAGGATGTTCCTGACCAGAACCTGGGCACAACTGACCTACATGGTCTCCCTACATTTGAACCCGTTTGTAGGTCCATGTAAACCTCCCCTCATTCTCCAGCCACCATCATATTCTATCTGAGTTTTAGTGCATGTAAGACTGTAATAAAAAAATAAAAAATAAAAATAAATAAAAAGCCAGCTAGACATCCTAGTCCAAAGATAGATATTTAAAGAAATTGCAGTAATATATACAAATATCAATAAATGAGACATGACCTATTGTTGAAGCTTTTGCAAGATAACAGGAGACTGTGTCAGGTGTCCCAGAGAAACTGACAGAAAACAAATTGACCATTTTACTGATTTATGTCCTCATAGAAGTGAATAAAGGGAGAATTAAGAATGATTCTGAAGCAGTAGAGAAGTTCGAGGCCAACCTAATCTACAAAGTAAGTTCAGAAAAGTTAGGACTGTTACACAGAGCATCTCTGTCTAATAATAATAATAATAATAATAATAATAATAATAATAATAATAACAATAACAACAACAACAACAATAATAATAATAATAATAATAATAATAATAATAATAATAATAATAATAATGCCCCTGGAGCTTGAGAAAAAACTTGACTTGAGTTTGAATCTCAGTAACAATAAATAAATAGGACAGGCATAACTGTGTTTCTACCTATCTTATCAGTACTGTAGAGAAACAAGACAGGAGAGTCACCGGATTTTCTGGTCACCAGTCAAGCTTCAGGTTCAGGGAGAGATCGTGTTCTAAGAGAATAAGGCAAACAGTAATAGAACAAGACCTCTGATGTCCTTCTCTGGTCTTAACATGTGCACACAGATACCTGTACCCACCCTACACACACACACACACAGAGAGAGAGAGAGAGAGAGAGAGAGAGAGAGAGAGAGAGAGAGAGAGAGAGAAATGATTACAAAAGATTAATTCAATTACAAAAGCAGGAATTGTTGTTCTAATACATTTTTGGAGATATGCAGATAGGATAACAGTGGGAAAGAAACAGAATTATAAGCAGAAAAATGAGAAATGAGTTACGGGAGTTCGTATGGGATAAGCATGTAGCAAGAGCAAAAGGGAGACATAGAGAACAGGAAGATTAATGAAATACTCCTCTGAATCAAATTCAAAAGGCAACCTGGTGTCTTACAAGTAGTTGCAGAAGGAATGGCAAAAAGAATAAATTATGTAAGTCAAAAAACATTTCAAAAGAGTGCATGACAGTGTCAAGTGTCAAAGACACAGTCATGTAATTTAGAAAAACACGGTCAGGAAGACCATGTCAAGGCTTCCATAATTAAAGTTAGATAAATGGAGATATCAGTAGAAATGAGAAATTATAAACATACACAGAAAGTCTCCAATAATGTGTCCAGAAATAATGGATCAAAGAGAGAAGAATTTGGACTTTACTCTTTTGTAGTAAAGATACTTGGGGCTTATAATTATTTTCAGATTGCATTTTACAATACCATGTAATATTTTATTTGTATTATTTTCTTTTTGGCTGATAAATGACAGAAAGTTTAGATTCTGTTTGTTATCATGAGAAGGATAAATCTGTCATTTTCATTCTTATTTAAAAATGACCAGATTAATATTTTTGTCTTTATTTGCAACGCAAAGACTCATAAATGTTCAAGGAAAACCATCATCTTGCCAGATTTCCAGCATAGTCACCACATATCAGTGACCTAAAGAGATTTATGTAAGCTTTTGTTAAATATCAAAAGTTAACTTTTTTCCCATCTTAATGAGGAAAAAATAAATATAGTCATTTATAAAAGATTAACGATCCCTCACAGACATAGCGTTTCAATAAAAAATGGGAAAGGGTGGGGTGAAACCCTTGCTCTTCAGTTTGAAGTCATTCTCTCTTTACCTATAGCTTTTGGGGTGGAGTTGATGGGCAGTACTGGAAGTGAAAGTAAAATCAGCGTCCTTTCGTCAGTCGGCACCAGGGTTCGGGACATCAATTCTGCTGCTTTTGAGTTCGGTTGGAGTTGGGAACATACATCTCTGTTTACATCTCAGAGCCTGAGTCACTTCTCATTGCCAGGTCTCAGAGGAGATTCCTAAGACACAGGTGGCACTGATTAATCTTTCTGGACTCTAACCATCTGTCTTACAAGCACTGATACATGGTAGTTAAAACTAAGTTTTAAACTACAGTTCAGCAGTTGGCAATGAGCATTCACCTTAAGTACATTCCTTACATACATATGCCTATAAAAACGTTCCTTCGTATTTGGTGGCAAAGTATTTTTACTGTGTTCAGGAATAAATGCATGAGGGTAGTTATTACTTCTCAGTGGTAACTAGATGCCAAGCAGTTTGTAAAGAATGTTGTATGCATTTTTCTTTTTACCCATGCCCTAGGACATCACACATACTAACCATGCCACTGAGTCACATTTCCCAGCTTTTCTCTTTTGAGACTTTTAGCTTTTTTAATTTGAGACTGGGAATTCCTGGATAGCCCAGGCTGACCTTGAAGTCACCTGTAGACAAAATAGGCTTTGAATTTGTGATGCTTCTCTCTCTGCTTCCAGAATAGATGATTCCTAGCCTTTGTCATAACTGTTTACAAATAATCTTAGCAAGACCATGTTACTGATATTTTTAGGGAAACAAACTTGTAAACATTAAGAAACACAGAAAGATTACACAACAAACTGTAGAGTAAATGCTAAGCCTCACAACTGACTCTCAAACCTATACCCACCTTCACCACTATACCACATTGCTTATTTTTATGCATAAGATGAGAAAGAAGACATATATGCTAGAAAAAGAAATAAAACTGTAAAAAAAATATAGACATTTCAAAATTTCAAAGAGATGTAAAAATTTCGCTAGGGCAGATAGAAAACCCCCCTTGCTGATTGATAATAAGTATTAAATGAACTTATATTCATTCTATTTAGTAGGTAAAATCTAAGCAACATGCAGTAAATTCATAACATAGAACACTTTTCAGTAACAAAAAGAGAACAAAGTCAAGGTTGTCCAGGAGACTCCTCAATATTACAAGATATTCCTATTGCCCTTGGTTGGTCCTCCTCTCAAGGGTATAAAGGAAGTCACTATTGCTAAAGACACCATGTATCTCAAACACAGGATACAGAGGGCCCTGAATTGGGATTGTCCAGAATGCCTCCTCCCTGAAACTAGATGCCCTGTTATCAGAAAGCATCATGCAAGACTATAAAGGAGAGAAGCCACCACCAGTCCCACCCAGCTATGACACTTTTAAGCCACAATGATAACCATAGCAGGATAACCCTAAGGGTATATTAGTGGCATATATATATATATATATATATATATATATATATATATATATATATATATATATTCTTCTCTTCTTGGTAACAAGAGTGCTCTAATGAACTTAAGACCTTATCAACAATTAGGAACTCATACCTGGTCCAGAAAACATGACCAACTGTGCTGAGCTACTGAAATCATGGATCTTGGAGAAGAACTTATAACTCTACTGCACTGAGACAATAGAATCAAAAATATGTTCTCTTACACACAGATAAGTGTAGCCTTCACTTCTCATTGAGGAAACTTTTCAACAGAGTACTTAAGAAAACAACCAATCAAAATGCAGAGTTGTGGAGTCCAGTCCCAAAATATATACAATATATATTTATACAATACAGCTCCCACACCTAAGGCTCAGGGTTCATTGCGGAAGAGGAGGTGGAGAGATTGTAATGCCAGAGGAACAAGGAGTTTGCAGTAATATTGTATCTCCTTGAATTTCAGAAGCTACATTCATAAAATCTCACCAACATGAGTGCCTCATAATGAGCTGAACAAGGTGAATGACAGTGGACAGTCTAGTGTCAATGAGGGAAAAACTGGGAAACCTTCTTCCTACACAAAGAATTATAGAGGATTAAGAAGTGCTGGAAGAGGAAAAGCTCTTCTCCAGAAAAGAGCACGCCAACTTGTTGTTGGGTTTTGATGTCGTTATTGTTATCATTTCTTTACATTTAATTTGCTTTTTTTTTAAAATTAAATTCTCTATTCTGTCCTTTCCAGCATCCACTCCACTCCATTTTCATCCATGAGACCCACGAATTCTGTGAGCCACATTCTCCAAGGAGCTGATGCTGTTCATGAACATACGGACACTTAATTCAGCAACTATGCCCATGCATAGCCAAGGCAGGAAGCCGTGAGTGGGACTCTTCCACACTTCTATGTGCCAGACAGACCTTCTTACAACTTCTTAAGAATTGCTTCATGTTTATTTAAAAAATGTCAACTAAGCCAGCAATTTTACCTTCAAAAAAGAAACAAATTTAAAGTTCCATTACAGCTAAGTCTGGTAACACATGATTGTATCATTTAGTAAAGAGTATAGTCAAGAATTTAAGGTCAAATTAGGGCATATAGTAAGTCTTAGCCTGCCCAGGCTGTACAGAAAGACTGTCATGTGCCCTAAAATACAATAATTAAGCAAATACAACCTGTCAATTTCTCAACAAAAAACCATACATGTTAAATGTGGGCTTCTACATTGGATAAGCTTCTAAAACAATTTGCTTTCTTCAAAAGGTTTTATCAAGTATTTTCATTTTAATTTCACACACAAAAAATTAATATGTGTCATGATCAATGATTATTTTAATTTAATATTTTAACTCATATCAACATTTTTAAATGATACCTTCTTATTTCCTAAAGATATTAAGTTTAATTTTACCAAATTAAACTTTTACATGATAGAAAAGGGGTGTTTGTTGGTGTTTTCAGTTATTTCAAAAAAGAGATTTACAATGATTTTTAATTTTGCCTTTTACACTCTCCCTCCTTCTCCTGTTTCTCTTTCCCAAGTTATTATAAATTATTATACATCTATTGTTAAGCAGCATCATTTCTTAAACCCAGAAGCAGCATATTCTATTATGAAACCTCAAGACACTATGATAGCACTGAATATATTTTTAAATATTAAAAAATTAGAATTTTTTAACAATAAATTATATATTTGTGTCAGGTAAAGATAAAAGAGCAAATAGGATTGTATTACATACCTTTCTGGCAAGTTAAAGGAATTGCTTAATGGAAAATCTGCCTCAATGAGGTAGAAATGAGAATTGGTGATGGGAGGATCTGGAGTATTGTATCCCTTTCCTTACTGGGTTTAGTGCGTGTTCAAGTTCCCCACATTTAGCACCCGTGGTGCTACTGGGTATATGAAATAAAACTCCAGATCTCTAAGAACAGAATGTGGGAAACTTTGGAAACTGGTCTTCAGCAACAAGATTCTTTAGTACTGTTTCATGATGCTAACAGATTTGAGATTACATCAAAATTTATGTTTTACAATATGTCGTAGACTAATATTTAAAGGCAACATGTACTGAGAACTCAACAGACAATAGGCACTATACCTGAGAAATATCCATTATCATAATTAAGCCTCATAATGATCAGAGCTGTCTCTCATAATTTTCACAGTGAGACAAGCCATTGAACCTGCCGTGTTCATGACAACTATTCTATAGTCCTGTCTCTAGGGAATTACTCTTTCCAAGCAACCTTCACTGCCTTTTGACAAAAAGTCTATATATGTGGTCTACCCTACTGTATAAATGTTTGCATGTCGCTGCTGAAATGAGACATTGGCTATGCATTCCTTGAAATTTATTCTGGAAGTACACAAAGCATTGTTTGATCATTGCCCAAATGCATTTTTCATTATTCTTCAAGCTAGTTTCCTTGGATAGTTATTGATGAGATTTTTGGTCACAGAAATTCAGCTGACATGCAAACAAAGACGAAGAGAATGCCTAGCTTCAAGCAGTACCATCCATAATAATTGACCTTGCACTAGGAATTGTGTTGAGCACTTACAATTGAAGACGCCAACTAACAGAATCTGTTCCTGAGAGTTGGACTGGCATTATGAGCATGCCCAGATGCAGACACAGAAGAAACCAGGTGCTTTAACATTCATTAGTTTTATAACCGTGAAGGTCATTTGTAAAATTTCATTTACATCAGCAGACTGTAATTAGAATTTAGATAATAAACTGGCCCATCAAATGCCAGAACAAATGCATTAAATTCTTTTCTCAAAATATCAATATACAGCAACAAATTCAGACAGTGTTTGGAAGAGAAACTAATAAAACCAGATTCTGATAGCAAAGTACTCAAATGTAATGGTACAAGTATGTTTTTCAGAGACAATAGTGAACCTGACTATTGGTGATTCAGCAAGAGCAGTGCCTTACAAGCAGAAGGTTTAATTCATGTGGCAGCAGTACTATGCTGTGTAATAGTATGACTCTGGACCTGGAAAAAATGAAGGGATACATTTTGCAAACTTCCACATTAACACTCCATCCAGAGAATGTTCACAGTTGAATTCCCAGTACTGTCTCTTTCGCAGCTTTATCTACAGTCCTCATGAAATGCCTGGAATATAACAAGCACTAACATATACTCTAAATAATAAATATAATTAAAATGAGTATAACCTCTTTAAAAAGTACAGATACCAGCACTTAACTATACACAACTTTCAGATTCAAGGTATATTCATCATTCAGAGAAGAAATTTATAGATCAATTTTGCATCTTGTTCCCATTGTGGTGTAACTAGTTTGTAAGGCACCTTAGCTACAAAAGTGAATTATTTTCCATAAGTATGTTAGCATGTGTACAACTACCACTGATTTTATCACACTATAATTAATTTTAAAGTGCAGGTTCTATGGCACTGAGTCAATGCATTAAATTAAGTCATGGATATTACATTATTAAGGGAAACCTTATTTGGTAAAGCTAATGAATTCAAAATTTCAATAGCTTTGAGTGCAGGTGTTCCCAGATGGCAGAAAGATGGTTTTCTTCTATGTATTATTCAGCCATCTGCTTCCTCAGACTTCCTCTGGGCTCTTTCTGTCTCTGTACTCGGTTGGAGGATATGGGAATAATGCAAGATTCAGCTACTGTAAACCACCTCAACCTTAAAATAATAAGCCTCATTTTTGTTCACAGGCCCCAGAAAAAGCTGGTAAAAGTACTTGACCTAAATGGCATACAACCTTTAAATTGTACTATCGGTCTGGGAAACTATGCAAATGCAGAACACTCATAACTGGTTTGGCCACAGGTGTCCCCAGAAGACCACATGACAGAAGAGGCTTCACATAAGTAGGGAGAGAAATGATGGTGCTTCAGTTATAACCAGGCTTTAAGCAGAATAACAAGCAAGATAGAGTCGTGAGTAAAGTGGTCAATGTGTACCATAACCTGCAGGTTAGAGAGAGCAGGTATAAACATGAGGGTTAAGGGTGTTGCGTCTCACCTCTGCAGTAACTGTGTGATAGTGTTGGAAAAGGAAGTCAGCAGGACCGATAAGGGGAAGATGAACTTAAGGGCCACTCTGGTAACTCCCTGTTCCTTCTCCCTCTCCTATTTCTCTGTACTCTCATTGACTGGGTCCAGGTCCTCACAGACTATTGTTCCCATTCTTGCTCATTCATGAGGATAATCTCCCTGCTAGACAGGGCCACTAAAGGGAAATCTTTCCTATTGAATGACTGACCTTTTAATTCTCCCAATTGACTGTGTAGATAAAGCCTGGTCATGTGTCTCGGCCAATTGGCCTCTATTGAGGAAGGCAGAGCATAGTTCTCTCACTGACACAGACATAACTCGAGTGTTCCAAGGACATAGGCAAGGACTGTTCAAACAGCGTCTGCTAATTAACTGCCTTTTGAAATAAGGCAGTTTGAGGTATTGTGTTTCCTCATCGATACCCTTCAGCCGAGAGAGTGCAATCCCCCAGCGACAGCAATATGTTCATTTATTTTTAATATTCCATGACCTACTCAGGGTTATGGCCTCATTAAAAAACGATTGATGTCTCTGACATAAGCCTGTGAAATGCCCTTGTTGTCTGCATTTATACATGATGAAGAAGAAAAAAAATTTAAAGAATTGCCCTACATCTTATGAACATTGTAACAAAAACTGACAAGAGTAATTGTTTGCTACTTTGGGGACATACAAAAATAGATAACCAATCAAAGGAGGTGAGTGAATTTGGGTTCTATATATGGCTGGAAGATATGTTATTTTTAAAGTCTTAAATCGCTAACACTAATGGGGCAAAATCTGGCTCCCTTATTAATTTCACTTAATTAATTTTCTCCAGAACAATAAGAAACTAGTCTTTTTAACTTTGGTTTGTCTATGTAAATCCCACAAATGGTGCTCCCTTTTAAATATCTCCATAAATACTGTGTTGGGAAAACTAATGAATAATGTGTTAAGTCAGTGTGGTCCAGGCATATTTTAAACACCAACAGCTGTCAAGACATGCAACTATTACTCATCTGAAAATTGGAAATACACAAAGGCACTGCTTTAGGCCAAGCTGAATTTAGGTTCACCGATTGTTGAATATAACTGATATTTATAATGAGTTTCTCTGAAAGCACAGCTTTGTCCTATGGAATCTTTTGAACGACAGAGGAGAGAATCCAAGATGCTAAGCAAGATTCTATTATAAACTCTTTAATGATAAAGCTAATTGTTTAGAAACTTGATGTTAATGTTTGGTGACTAAGTTAATCTCAGAACCAAATGAATTATGTCCTTAACTTCCAGAGAGAACTGTTAATGGCCAGACAGCTCTGATGAACAACTGAGAGGCCCTGGCATTGAAAGAGAATAGAGTAGGGAAGTTTAAAAGCTAACACAGTATGTGAATTGCATGATCTGCTGATGTTGCCTAACTTTTGAAAGGAAGAGAGTCCATAGTCCTCTGAGAGAGGCAAGAAAACAAATCATCATGAGAATTTAATGATGCCCAAGGTGGGGCAGAATCCCAGATCCACTAGGTCTCCAACACCAGAGTGCTATGATCAAAAGACAAAATAAAACAAAACCTTTGTTATTATAGAATTTGTGTGTATGTGTATATGATGTACTTGAATAAGTCTGTGCATATTGCCTTTGTTTGGAGGTCACAGGACAGCTTGGTGAAGTTGGTTCTTTCTTTCCACCTTTACATAAGTTCCCAGGAGTAATCAAGTTCTCTAAACTTGATGGTGAATGCCTTTATCTGCTGAACTGTCTCAGAGTTCAGTAGCATCATCTTTGCCAATCTTATGAAGGTAATAAAACCACAGTGTTGTACAAAGTATTTTAAAACGTTCAGTCACATGGCTGAAATGATATATGGTTTATTATAGTTCAAAATACTAGTTTTTCATAATATTATGTTAATAAGTGGATGGAAATATTATAGAAATATAATATTCAAATAGGACCCCTATGAAAAATAAAAGTT
The DNA here is from genome assembly GCA_033318265.1 of Phyllotis vaccarum. NCBI lineage: Eukaryota > Metazoa > Chordata > Mammalia > Rodentia > Cricetidae > Phyllotis > Phyllotis vaccarum. Next base: position 93,214,772 of record JARWLC010000015.1, on the reverse strand, counting down.
ATCTCAATAAAAAGGGAAAGAATAATATTCTAGACAGGAGAAAAAATGCAGAATCTAAGAGGCATACAAGACATAGCACAAATTAATATTTCTTTTGCTTTTAGCAAACTCTGATTTCAAAAAATAATATAAATGAAAGTATTTTGTGTATTGTACATAATTTAGAAAATCCTCACATCCAGAGTATTCTCTGTTAAGGGCCAACATTCTGGGACTATAGATGGACACAAATAGGTTGGGCACACTTTTTCCTCCAAAGCCTATGCCATTTCACCTCACCAAAATCTGAGTAGTAGTATTTAATTCTATATTAAATTCTAGGATTTATACCAGTAAAAATATAAAATTTCTACCAAAAAAAACCCCCCACTCAATTTGATTGTTTGAACATCTTGGCACTCTTAATGAATGGTGACCAGCATGGGGTATAAGCATCCCTAAGTTGAAAGTAAGGCCCAGAGAGGAAACAATGAGATCTCTAAAACAGAGGAGAGCATGAGAAACTCCAATCTTTGAAGCCAGATAGGAAATGTCAAAGAATCCTTTGGTCCATCTTGGGTGCTACAACGAAGTCACCACAGCTGGGTGGCTTTAGCACAGCAGAACTTCAGTTTTCTGATTTCACGTGGGTGGAAGGTCCAAAGTTAAAAAGTCATCACTTTTGGTGTCTACTGAGCATTTTCATCTTGTTCACCAATGAGACACTGTTGCTATATCTTCATATATAAAAAACATCAGTGACACCTTGCAGGGATATCTTTAACAAAGATATTAATTGCATTCTAAGCAGTCTGCAGTTATGACCTACTTAAAACTTCCAGTTCCCAACACTACCATGCCCAGGATTAATAGTTTTTACCCATAAAATTGCCAGGAACATAGAATAAATTAAACCCTTTTCTACATTCCTGGAAATTTCTACTAGAATTTAAACCCTCTTTCTCTACCATCCCTGCAATCAACGCATTCAAATGCCATCCCTAATTAAAAGTGACCGAATCTAGACACATCTAGGATCCCTTGAGCTCTCTTTGTGGTACATAATACATCTGAAAATTTTCATTCCCTTCTTTCTAAGAAGTCTAATTTTTATTCTTACCCAAAACTCAGTTGCAAGTGCCCACTATGAGGTCAGCCCTCTGAGGCCAGAGATGAAGTTACGTCACAGGATACTTGGATGTTGAAGAGATTTACAAGGTTTAGGATTTTCAGCCACTTCTGGTGTCAGGTGCTTGTGCCGCCAGCATCCAGGCAACATATTTAGTCACTCCAGGGCCTTATCTCTTTCATAATCTATGCCATGGGCAATGTGGTTACATAAGTCCTTATGCTCCTGTACTTAGAGATCCATGGCTGAGCATCGGACTGAGCACCTGGTCCAGTTGAGAGCAGTGGAGAAGAGTCTGTGTGATCAAAGGGATAGGGATTATGAGGAAAAGTCCCACATTTGTGGCTAGCTGGAGCTCTGGGGAGCTCACTGAATCAAGTATAGCCACTGGGAACCATGGGAAAAGGAAATAGGCCCTCCAAATGGTAGACAATTGTTGATTGGCATGACTGTGCGTGAGCTGGCACCTTGGAGCCTATTCCCTGCAGAGGAACACCTAGCCCAGTCTTGATATTGGAATGAAGAAATTGGACTTGCCTGAAGTGGATGTGCCATGCTGAGCTGACCTACCTTAGGACTTCTTGCCCTTTGGGGGGAGGGGATGCGGGGATAGAGGGATGGGGAAGGTTGAAGGCTAACTGGGAGCGATTGGGAGGAGGGAAGGGAGGGGGAGCACAGGAATACATGGATAAAAAAGACAATTTTTTATGAAAAAATAATAAAAAGAAAGAAAAGAAAGCACAGACTCCACCTGTTTCTTCCTCTCTCCATCATGGCATGTCACACACCCTTCTATTTTCTTTCTCTCTCGAAATAAACTTTAAAAGTTGGCTTGTAGCACTTTGTGATCTGTTTCCACTGCATGGTAAATAGGCATAAAAGCTACCTGCTGACACATAGGACAGAGACACAAAGAACAGACAGAGACACAAATGTAGACCTGCCTACAAGCCTACACACAAACATATATAAGTAGACTGGCAAAGGTGGGGTAAAGGACTTAGGCCTCTGACTCCAGGTCATATTTATACAGAACCCCCAAGTGGAATTCTGCAGGAACTAGTTAGATGAGAGGTGACATCACTGTTTGCTTTTGTGCTCCCTGGACATCCAGCTTCAGCAATTTTGTGTTGACTCATATAGAATACCCTTACTGTAGGTATTTGCGCAGCCCAGATGGAAAGAGATCCTGGCAGTCAGGAGTCCAGGCACACTGAGCACTACAGCTTGAGTGGAAAAGTATTCAGGCATTCAGGAGCCAGTGAATACCGAGGGTTATGGCTTGAAGGAAAGGTATTCAGGCAGTCAGGAGCCAATGATTACCAAAGGCTATAATAACCCTAGGGAGTAGCTTACAGCCCTGCTTCAGGGAAAGGCTTCCCAGTGTTAACAGTTCTACTCTAGCAAGGGAGGGCCTCCTGGGCAAAGTTGCTACAGTGACCTGTTGAAAGCATCTCTTCTCCCTTCTTCACTGCTCTCTGTTCAGGGAACGTTTTTTGGCCCAGCCAGGAAAGGTCCACTGGGCAGGGAGAGTGCCTCAGCTGATCTCCATCCAGGCTCTGCTGCAGCTGCTCTGGCGAAAAATCTTCACTCAGATCTCACTCAAGAGATTTATTGAGACAGAAGGATCTAGAAGAGTGTAGCTGCCTCAGCCTGGGGTGGGAGAAAAGGACTGTGGGAGCAGGGCTTATATACGGCTTCTCGAAGGGCAGAGCTTTTTAGGGAGACTTCCAGGGTGGGGATTGGTCAGATCTTTTCCCCTTTTTTTAAACCCTGATTTGGTTTTTAGTTTCAGGGCCAAAGTGTGCTTCTTTCATTGTCTCATTTGGGCTTTGGGGCTCTAATTTCAGGGCCAGGGCATGTTTCTTTCACTGGCTCCGATTCTACCGCCAAAGTGTGTTTCTTTGGTGCTGGTTTCAGAACCAGGGCATGTTTCTTTTGGGTTCTGGTTCAGGGAAAAACGTATTTCACTGGCTCAGGTCTTAGATCTAAGGTGTGTTTCTTTCACTGGCTCTGGGTTCAGGGCTAGGGTGAGGTGGGTTTCTCTGGCTGGCCACTTTTCCTACACTTACCAGTGCCATGTCATTTATATATAAACTGACCTTACAGCTTTCTGTTTCTACCAGAAACATCAAGAGATAATATGATCCAGGAGGATGTAGATTAAAGGACTTCAACATTACTGAGTGAAGTGAGGAAAAGGGTTTTGTTGCAGATATGAGGGAGAGAGTACAGCCAGAGGGATCTGGAAGAGTCCAAACTGAGGAGGGTTGAGATGGAGAGGGGGAGAGGCAGAGAGAGGAAGCAAAGGAGGGTACAGGTAAGAATAGTTCCTGCTTGTTCTGTGCAGGTAAAGATTTCTGTCTGTGACTAAAGAGTAAGTTCTAGTGTGTCCTGTGTTAAGTCCCTGTAAATTAAGGTTTTTATTTCTAGTTAAGAATAAGTTTCTCAGATCTGACAGTAAAACATGTTTTTCCACCTACACTACACTTGCCATCCCATGCACACGATGTACCTCCTTCCTTTGCTCCTTCCCTTCCATTGTATTTTTCTAACAATGAATAACAGTCAACTCCCTGGCCCCTGTGAACACCTCATCTCTCCCACAAAAGCGAGCTCAAGAGGCCAGCAGGGGCTCTTCTCTAAGATGCAGACTTTATGAGAGGCACCTGGACTGCCTAGTCCTGGGTGCACCCCAAAATAAAGCTTGCTTCAGTTGGACAATTGGGGAGTGGGTCTTTCTCCTCAGAACGCTCTGGTTTAAAAAGGGAACCAAGAGAGAGAGCCAACAGAGCACATAACTGAAATAGCTGAATTATAAAGGAAAGAGAAGCTGGGTGGAGGGAAGGGGAGACCATGTGCTGGAAAGGTTTAGGGGTGTAGAAAGAAATGTTGAGGGGAGTAAGGACTCTAGAACATTTATTTGCAATGCTAGGAGAGCTTCGAGGCAGCAGGGGCTTCAGTGTGTTAATAGGCATAGTATAGTAAGCTAAACAAAACAAAGTCTTCACAATCACACTTCAAACAAGGTATTCTCTCTTCTGCAAACTTACTACTGAGTACAAATTCATCACTAACATCATAAGTGCATTTGAAAATAGGAAAGCAGAGAATATTAGCTCTAATGTCAGCAAAGGATGACAGCATAAAATATATGGATTTACTAACAGGGTACATTGGCAGTAGCCCTGCCTTTGTTCCCATCTCTAAACATTTGGGCCTCAACCCGAAGGCCCTGATAAATCTGAGGGAGGTCTTCCCCTTCAGTTAGTTCTTCTAGGAATCATCCTTATGGATCTTCCCCGAGGCATATGTAGTTGATCCTAGAACCGCTCAATTTGATTACCATCACAAAGTTTATCCCCATAAGGTTCTGTGCCAAGTTTGATCCCTACCATCTATCAACTCATTTGGTCTTTCACCCACTGACTATCTACATTTGAGCCACACCAGGTAATTTAGAACTCAAGAAAATCAAGCCCCTCTTGTATCATCCTAAACTCTTGAGGCTTGGATGAGGATCAGTGTCTGTAAAGAGGAGATGGCTTGTGAGAAATACTCTATAGTATTATAAGAAGTGACATGAAGGGTACAAAATGGATAACAAGGCATGAAAGCTTTTGAATTCGCAATGACATGAAGGAATAATCAATGGCCCAGCGGAGATCTCAGACCCACCAAAGCGCTCTGCCCATTCCCAGCTGTCTTCCCAGGGAGCCACGTTCTTCTCATCAGCTGCTCAGAAAATTTTGCTGCAGGATACAAACCGCTGGCTTGAAGCTGACACTGATTGAGAAACCTTGCCCCAGGCCAACTGCTCTGAGGAGAAAAGCCCAGGGTTCAGAAGCAAACACAGGGTCTGCTGTTCTACAGATTTGTTAGCATTTAGAGATCACAGGGGAGACAGAGCATGCCAAGGGAAGGCCAATGCCCTGAGGGGAAATTTCTTTCTTCCTTTTTTGTTAATGTTGGTCAAGGGAAAAAAAAACATAAAAAAATTCAGTATTAAGGTAGTTTTTCATATTAGTTACAAAAGTTGGTTGTGATTTTGTGTAATAGCCTTTTGCTGGTGACAGTTTTCTGGTGTTTTGTTTTGTTACCTCCCAGTGAACTTTCTTCTATCTACAGTCAAGCAATAAAGGGTGACCTAGGCTACAGAAGCCTGGCTGTCTCTCATTAGAGGGTAGCCATGGGCTCTTTAAACTAATGAAGCTGAAGAGAAATCACAGATAAAACAAAGATAGAATATTCAGGTGCAGATGACAAGCGAGTGCCTGGGGGAGGGGGGGCTGTTGATAATTATCATGCTGGAGTTAGGAATGAGACCCATTGCAGAAAGGCTCTTTAGGATGCATTTACAGCCCTTGAAAAATGTTCTGCATAGCAATGCCAATTTTGGAGTTTCCATCCCGCCCCCATAAACAGAGACCATTTTTCCCCCAGGAAATTATTATTCAGAAGGCAAAAACTTTCTCCCATTTTTACAACAGGAAGAAATGAAATAACATGTATACCATTAGCTTGGTGGGAACCCTAGAGGGCATGATTTTTGATAGAGAAAGCAACTTTTCTAGATACATCAGGAATAAACTTCAATTTAAGCCCATCTAGTGTGTCTTTCAATCCTGGGCTTCCTAATTCCGAGCAAGGGTTTTGTTTGTTTGTTTTGCATTGTTTTTTTACTTTTTTTGTTTTGTTTGTTTCTGGTTTTGGTTTTGCTTTTATCAAGCTTTTCAAGTGTGTATGAGTGAAGAAATGTATGTGTGTGCCTATTATATCCCACTGACTATCTGTGTGTTTGCATACACATACATATGTTGTTAATAAGAAATAGCCAATTCAAAGATCTAATGAAAACAAGGCACTTTTTAATACATAATTGCGTAGAAAGGCTGTCCAGAACTAAGAAAACATAAAAACAGCCTCTGGCATGCTGATCTGAGCAAGATCATGTAGAGGTATTTAGTGCTCCCATTGTGAAAAATCCCTGTTCTTTTCTGCTATCAATTGGGACCTGTATCCTTAGCAGTATTCCTCTTTTGAGCTGCCCACTCAAAATAATGACAGGGAGACAACTTATTAGTTATAAAAGATTGGCTTTAGCTTAGGCTTGTTCCTAAACTAGTTCTTCTAACATAATCCATATTTTTAAAACTATGTTGTCACGTGATTCCTTAGTTTATCTGTCTGTAAGGTCAATCCTGATTACTCCATCTTCTCTTCCTATCACTCTCTCTGCCTAGAAGGGCTCACTATCCATCTGGCCTCACTATTGGCCATTCAGCCTTTTATTACAATAATCACAGCAGTATATCCCCACAGTCTACAGATCTCCCACAACATGCATTCATCTCAAAGTTCTCATCTCACTGACTTAGGACACAAAGCCTCATCCAGGGAAGAATTCCCTTTCAGATTATTCTGCATTTTTTTAACCCTGGACTCAGTCTTGTAGCAGACAACCTGCAGCTGTCAAGCTCTCAGAGTCCTACATCAAAGGGGTGCCAGCTGCCAGGCAGGAGAAGAGGGACCTAGCAATTCCTGGAACTCTAAGCACACCTCATATTGAAAATGGATCATAGAAATCTATTTCTTACACATATATCACTAAACTCTAAATATCCATATACAAAATTACAAGTGTGTGCATGTGTGTGGAGGTGTGTGTGTGTGTGTGTGTGTGTGTGTGTGTGTGTGTGTGTGTGTGTATTATCCACCTTTTCTCTGTATCTAAGGGTTCTGCATAGGTTGATTAAACTCACCTGAGTTCAAAAATATTATTGTAAAAATGATTCTGTTTCCGTAGGATTATCCCCTAAGCAATACAACATAACAAGTATTTCCACAGCATTTACAGCTGGGTAGGTATTAGAAGCAATTCGGAGGTGATTTAAAGTACACAGGGGATATGCAGAGCTAAAATGGAAAAAAAATGAAGCATTTTATACAAGAGATTGTGTACTTGCTTGGCTATTCCTGGAGGTGCTGGAATCAAACCCTCCTGGACACTGAGTACTTGTAGTTCATTTTTGTTTTTATTTATTTAGTATATAATTTGTTTTACAGCAACCTTGGGAAAGAGATACTGACTGTTAATAATGAAACAAATAAATAAAACTAGGTTTCTGTTTTGACCAAACTACAGCAAAGGAAATCATATATGAATCTGTAGTGTTGAAACTTTAAAGCAGTAAAGTTGAAGCTGTCATAGGAACAGGGCTTTGAAAAGTTCCATTTTCTGCTGAAAGTGTTCAGATCCTCCTTAAAACACTTGAGTTCCAGAATCTGATTTCTTCATGAGTATAAATGGAGGCAGTAACATCTATCAAATGTGTTTCAAAGCAGGAAAAAGGCCTGATGTAATGAAGTACACCAGAAAGTGCAGCATTTTGCAGGTAGAGACTGGGAAATTATGAGTTTCAGGGTAGCTTGGACTATATAGTGAAACTTTGTGGCAAAAATAAATATAAATTTTGCACTCTGACAAGGTAAGCAGACTACAGATCTCTATCTCTAATTTATCCTTCTGGATTCTGTCCTATAGTCTCATTCACAGCTCTGGAACAGATCACCTGCTGCTACCTCCCTTCCAACCAGATCCCCATATCCAGTGGATCAAACAGATCTTCCCCTCTCAACTTCTTTTTCCTTACTCATTTCTTTATCCCAGCCCCCAACTCCAGCAGACATTCCCTGGGAAGACTTAGGCCACACAGGCTCTGTAGCAGAATGCCTACTGTGCTTTCCTTGTTTTATTTGCCCCCTATATTCAACAGTTCATACAGACCTCTTCCAAACATCCTTCCCCCTACAGTCATCTCAGCCTCCAAGATCAACAAATACTCCATGAGAACCTGATGGGTGCTCAGGCCAGATCATTGCTTCCCTCCCTTTCAAATCCAGCCAGGAAGCCTCAATCCCATCTCTGTATCTCTGTGTCATTGGGTTTTGGTCTTTTTTTTTTTTTCTCTTTTGGGGGACCTGCCAACCAGCTCCCAAATAAATCACACATGGAAGCTTATTCTTAAGTATAAATGCCCAGCCTTAGCTTGGATTGTTGCTAGCCAGCTTTTCTTAACTTAAAAATATTCTATCATTCTACCTTTTGCTTCTAGGCTAAAGAGTAAAAACTTCTAACTTCTGTAGATCTTATGTCCACTCTTACTCTTTGGCTGGCTGTGTGACTGGGTGGCTGGCTTCTGAAGTGCTCCTTTTCTCTCTCCATCTTTCTTTTTCTCTTTTTTTTCCCCTCACAGAGCTCCTCTATTTATTCTCTTCCTGCCTGCCAGCCTTACCTATTCTTTCTCCTACCTCATTATTGGCTGTTCAGATCTCTACTAAACCACCAGGTGTTTTAAGCAGGCAAAGTATCACAGCATACTAATCTTCTCCATTCTTCCACTGATGTGGGAATGCCTTTCTGTATGCTGTGAATATCAGTCTTTAAATAAAGGAGCTGTTTTGGCTCATGACAGGCACCATAGAAAAAGTAGGAGGAGAAATCAGAGCATAGGTAGGAGAAGCAGGGCGGAGTCAGGGAGTTCGAGCAAGCCACCCAAGGAGCCACATGTAAGGAACACAGGTGAGCCACAGGCCATGTGGCAGACAGATTAATGGAAATGGGTTGAGTTAAGATGTAAGAGCTAGCTAGCAATGTGCCTGAGCCATAGGCCAAACAACATGAAATTAATATAAGCATCTGAGGCATTTCTGGGGCCTGAGCAGCGGCAGGCGACTAAGGGGTCTGGGGCTGCAGGTCTGGACCTCTGGCCACTCGGGGCCAGGAAACCTCACTACAACATCCCACCTCACTCATCTTGTTATCCCAGCCCTCAGCTACAAAAGCTTTCTCTGGGAACCCACTAGTCAAGCCTTCCAGAGAAGCAAGTAGGCCAGCAAAGCAGGCAGATGAACTTTATATCTTCACTTTCTCCTCTTCTCCAAATCTAAACCCCCAGCCTCATCCTCATGTATCATTGATGTTATGATTGGAGGTTCCTCATCTAATAATGTGTCAGGGCTCTTCTTTTAAAAAAAATCTTATTTTTAATTTTTATGTATTTATATATATTTTATTATTCTTTTGCCCTACAAGTTTTTTGTCTTTATTCTATGACTTACAATTTAAAGTTTTTTGGAAGACTCTTGAGTGTGTAAACAATTTTGTTTCTTGTGTCTTCTTTTAGGCTCCTTCCTTCTGTTTTTTTTTTTGTCCAATTCTGATGTAAGTTTGTTTTATCTTAATATTATATGTCACACTACATTATAATAACATTAAATTTATTATATTATATTCCCATAGAAGCCTGTCTGTTTTCTAATGAGAGATAGAGAGGGGCTAGATTTGGATGGAAGGAAAGGTTGGAAGGCGCTGGGAAGAGTAGAAGAGGAACTACATCAGGATATGTTATGTAACTGAAACTAATATATTTTCCATAAAAACTATAAATATAAATCTTAATCATTTATAGTTTTAAAATCCCCTGTAATATTAAAATGTGTGTCTGTCTCCTTTAAGCCTTCCCAACAGCGCCAACTGCACTCCTCCCCTAGGCTCCATACTTCAGCCTACACAGCAGCAAAACACTTCTGTATAACCAGAGGTCATACCAAGCTAGGAATCACAGAGACCAAGTAGGTATCCAGAACCACAGAGGCCACACAGGTACATGGAACCCCAGAGGGAGAATATTGACACCTAAAACCACAGAAATCATGCAGGTTTCAAAAAACCCTGTGGAGACACCTTACAGAACTGAAGACTCACTAGTCACCAGAACTCCAAGCCACTAAGGTCAAAAGACAAGAGACAAAATAGAAACCAAGGGGGAATGAATCCATCTAAAAAATTATAAACTCAAAAATCAACAACTAAACCTATAATAACCCCAAACCCTAATAATGAGAGGCCAGTGTAAAAACACCATTAACAGCAGCAAAACTGGAAACACAAGAGCCCAGTTATTCTACTACAGCGAGCCCTGAATATTCTAACACAGATAAAGAGCTCGCGAGTACGCAAACACACACACACACACACACACACACACACACACACACACACACACATACACACACACACACACACTTATTGTTAGCATCCTAACCCACTTCTTGTATTCCTGCCCAATAAGCAGACAATGCTCTAGCCTGCCTAGCATCCTGATGTCATTCTACATGAGATTCTCTAAGAAAAGACCTTACACCCCCATCTTCTTGCCAGAAGTAGCACATACCTCTCCTCTATCTTTCTTTTCCCCCATTTTCTCTTTTATTCTTCTCCTCTCAGTCCTTGCCCACTTTCCCTTCCTTCCCTGCCTGTTACCCTGATAAAGCTTACACTTCGTACTGCCTTCAAGTGAATACTTTCAGTCTTCTTACTCACACATACTTTCTCCATGTCTGCTTGGCATGTCTCCCTTACCCACCATGGGACACTTAGGCTTCCACACACAAAAGTCACTCTCTCACTATATTACATTTATGAAGATGATATAGGCCCTTACAGAGGACAATAATACACTTCTTAAAGAAATCTATGGAAGAGACAAGTGAAGAAACTGTATAAAACTGCTCAAGATCCAAAAATAAAAATAGGAGCATTTAATAAAAAACAAACAAACAAAACACCCCCTAAAAACACCCCACAAACTGAAGTAATTCTGGAGATGGAAAAATCTAGATAAACAAATAGACAGGAACTACAGACATAAGCATCACCGATAGAACGTCAGAGATGAAAGAGAAAATCTTCTTAAGCATAGAAGAAATTGATTCAAGGGTCAAAGAAAAAGTTAAACATAAAAAGTTCCTAACACAAAACATCTAGGAAATCTGAGACACTAACAAAAGAACAAACCTACAAATGATAAGGATATAAGAAGATTCCCAGTTCAAAGGCTCAGAAAATATTTTTAACAATATTATAGAAGAAAATTCCCTAACCTAATAAAAAGAGATGCTTATAAACATACAGTAAGCTTAGACAATACCAAATAGATTGGACCAGAAAAGGAAATCATCAAATCCTCACCATCACGTAACCAAAAAAAAAAAAAAAAAAAAAAAAAAAAAAAAAAAAAAAAAAAAAAAAAAACCAACAAAAACCAAACATTAAATGTACACAACAAAGAAAGAATATTAAAAGCAGCAAGAGAAAGGGGCCAACTTACAAGTAAAGGCAGACCTTTTAGAATTACATGCAGCATCTCAACGGAGACTCTAAAAGCCAGAAGGGTCTGGACAGATATATTTAATGCTTTAAGGAACTAAAGATGCCAGTTCAGACTATTATACCTAGTAAAACTTTCAATCTACATAGATAAAGAGAGCGAAATACTTTATGATTAAACCAAACTTAAATCCAACCCTACATAAGGTACTAGAAGGAAAATTCCAACAGAAGTAGATTAACTATACCCAAGAAAACACAGAAAATAAATACTTCCACATTAGCATGACCAAAAGAAGGAAAGTACAAATGTCCCCCCACACACCAACAATTAAATATCAAATAAATTAACAAAGTTTGGTCATTAATATCTCCCAATATCAGTGGACTCTGTTCCCAATTAAAAAAAAAAAAGTCATAGGTAAACAGAATGGATGTGAAAATAGGTTCTATCATTCTGCTGCACACAAAAAACACACTTCAACATCAAAGATACACATTACCTCAGAATAAAGGGTTGGAAAAAGATTTTCCAGTCAAATGAATCCAAGAAGTGAGTTGGTAAAATCATCCTAAAATTTAACAAAATAGTTATTTGTAACATGGGGTTTCCAGTCCCATTTGGCAAGAAGTCCAGACCCACAGACCTGCAGTCCTAGACCGTTTACCCACCTACTGTTTAGGCCCCCCAAAATGACTAAGACACTTATATTAACATCATACTGTTTGGCCAACGGCTTGGGTGCATTGTTATCTAGCTCTTTCCTCTTAACTCAACCCATTTTCATTATTATGTCTCTTATATGGCCCATGGCTCACCTGTGTTCCTTACATGTTTCATCTTTGGGTATCTGGCTTAATCTGTCTATGACTCTGCCATACTTCTACCTATGCTGATTTCCCTGTCTATGTTTTCTATGGTGCCTGCCATTACCAAAACAGTCTTTTATTTAAAGACTTATATTCACAGCATACAGAAAGACATTCCCACATCACTTCCCCATTTTTGTCTAATATAAAGGAAGGTTTCAATATTAACATAGCAAAATTACATATAACAAAATAGCTATCAAGCAAAAATTATAGTTACAACATCTAGTCTATTTGTATTTAACAAAATTAAAGAAAATACTCTATCATCTACCTTATCTGTATAAATCTAAAGTTTCATATCCAATATACCTTTCAAATGACTAAGAAAAACTATACGTATAACAATCTAATCTTCAACTACATCAAAGACCACAGAAGGATATAATATTTGCCCAAGTAAACAGGAACTGCAAGCAACTTCCAAAATCTAGAAATGACAGAGATGACACCTATCTGCCTGGAGACTCACCCAAAGTTCCTTTATAAAATTGGGGCATCCATCTTCAGCCTACAGGCCCAGAGTCTCTAGCATACGTTTCACTGTCCATTCTGGTATAGTTCACCAGTCCCTTCTCCTTGAGTCCTGAAGAATGTCTGGCAGTTTTCTCTACAAAGCAAGAACCTGAAGGACCATCTAGGCTTGTTCTGCCAAAGTTCAGATGTCACTTTCCTATGGAACCTGCATGTCCAGTTTTAACAGCATACTGTCAAGCAGTCAATACAAGAACAGGTTCTTGTCCAGCGGCTAACCATTGTCATATAAAAAGTAAACTCCATATGGAGTTTCTTCAATGCCCATTTTTCTCTTGAAGTAAATTGGTGTTGTCATGACCAGACCTGTCTCACTGTCCAGAAAAGTCTAAGTTCTTAAAATATTTTAAATGCCATATTCTATAGGTATTAGAAGTGTTTGAAGATTACCTATCTAATTGAAATATATCTTCATATACCTAAAAATCTAACTAACATGCATTTCATAATTATGCATTACAATTTTAAATCAGTTACATAAACGTCATACCTTAAATAAGAGTAGAAAAATACATACAGCATAACAAAATTGACCTTAACTTTGTATCAATAAACCAAAATCCATACCACTGCAAAATATTTTGAGATTAACAGCTGGTTTTTGGATTAAAGTAGATTCAATAATCTATTTTTTTTAAATCACTCATATACCATATCCATTTTTCTTCTTAAAAAGAGATTAACTATGAACATTAACCATTTATAATGAAAATAAACATAAACAATATTTTGGGAATTTGAGCATAGCATCTCCTTACTACTTCCTGCTGACTGTGGAGCACTGCTAATCTTTTGAGGGTCTTGATGCTGGATCATCTTAGTCTTAAAGCTTATGTGACCACATCTTCCTATCAGAGACTTTTCAGGGGGTCTTGGTTGATGAAATCATAAGAGCCTTGAAGCAATCCACAGGTTCTCATCTTCTATAGAAACAAAAGCAGAACTCTTCCAAGCAATAAATCCTTAGACACAAATTTCAAAATCAAGACACCTTTAAAATATATATTTTTGCTTAACATAGCAGCCTTTGCAATCAATTGTCTTTCTGCAGTTAGCTCATTAACAATTAAAAAATAAAAAAGAAAATACAATAATAACCACAATCCAGATTTTGTGTCTATTTTCCATTTTTACATAGCTTATTGTATTTTTATACTCTACTTCTCCTTTTTAGGGATTTACTCTACCCTCTTTCTTTTCTTTTGGAAGCCTATGTATACTTTATACACATTGTAACCCATTTACATTTTTACAAAAAAAATCTGAATTGTTTTATTATGAATCCTTAATCATTTTCCAACCAGAATAACTTTTGAAATGCTAGCCCTCTCTTAAAGAGCCACATAATTTTTGCAGATAAAGCTGAGTCAGGAAGTTTCTCTTAAAGGGGTAGCATCTCTGTTCTCTGCCAGCTAATAGAGCTGACCCAAGAAATGCTGCTATTGAGAAACTGTCTTTGACTCTGTTTCTTTTTTGTTCAACATAAACAGAAACCTTAAATCAATCACATGCTACTGAGTCTTCTGTTGTTAGATTTCCAAATTCAGCTTTGTTCCAGGTTACACTCCCTGTCTCAAGTCAGCCGCCATTTTGAATGTGGTCCAAATGCCATATACTATCTATGCTATATACTATATATACTATCTCTGTACAATGACCCACTTCAGTTACACAATTTGAAAGCTGCTTTTGGTACAGTTTCTGTGATCTAGAACCCTTTCTAACCTTTCTCAGGCTTTATGTGGGAAGCTTTAATAAAATAGTAATTCAACTAAAATTAATCAAAAGAGATGGGGAAAAAAACTTTATATTCATCAAAGGAAAAATCTACCAAGGTGAAATCTCAGTTATGAATGCAATGATATACTCATTTGTTAAAATAAAAACACACACACACATCATTAAAGCTTAAAGCTTAAGTCACACATCTAAATCCACACATTAATAGTGGGATAAATCAACAGCCAATGCTCACCAATGCCATCCAGATTGAAATTAAACAGAAAATTAATGGAACTAATAGCTATTATGACTCAAAGGGACCTAACAGATACACACACACACACACACACACACACACACACACACACACACACACACACACATTTCACCCAAACACAAAAAGAGCACCATCTTCTTGGACATCATGAATCCTTTTTTTAAAATTCGCCATATGCTAGGTCATAAAGAAGTCTCAACAGATATAAGAAAATGGCAACAACCTGTATCTTATTAGAACACCATGAATTAAAGCTGTATCTCAACAATTGAAATAACTGAAAGCCTGAAAACTCATGGAAACTAAACTCCCTTCTGAATGACCATTGGGTCAAGGAAGAAATGAAGAAGGAAGTAAAGGCTTCCTAGAGTTCAATGGAAATTAATACACAACACACCCAGACTTATCGGAGACTATAAAAGCAGTTATAAGGAACTTCAGAGCACTGGGAACCTTGTATACAAAAATCACTGAGATTTCATACTAGCAATTTAACAACACACTTGAAAGCTCTAGAATAAAAAGGAACAAACATACCGAAGAGGAGTAGACAGCAGGAAATAATCAAACTTGTGGCTGAAACTAATAAAATGGAAACAAAGAGAGCATTACAAAAGGAACAATGAAACAAAAAGTTGTTTCTTTGAGAAAAATCAACAAGATACACAAACCCTTATCAAACCTAATAGAAAGGCAGAGAAAGGATATGCAAATTAACAAAATCAAAAACTAAACAGGGGACATAAGAAGAATGAGGAAATCCAGACAACCATTAGGTCATACTTCAAAAAACTGTACTCCACAGAATTTGAATACCTAAGAGAAATAGACAGTTTTCTTGATCAATACCATTTTCCAAAGTTAAATTAAAATCAGGTAAACAATTTAAATAGGCCTATAACCCCTAAGGAAATAAACACAGTCATTAAAAGTCTCCTAACTAAAACAAAATAAAACACCCAAGGCCAGATGATTTTAGCATAGAATTCTACTAGACTTTCAAAGAAGAACTGACCCCTATACTCCTCAAATTATTCCACAAAATAGAAACAGAAAGAACACTGCCAAATTCTTTTTTATGAGACCACAATCACTGTGGTACACAAACCACACAAAGACTGAATAAAGTAAGAGAACTGCAAACCAACCTCCCTCATGAGCAGTGACACAAAAGTATTCAATACAACACTGGCAAACCTAATTCAATAACATATCAAAATAATATACCATACACCATATATATGTTATATGCATATACCATAATCAAGTAGGCTTCATTGCAGAGATGGAGGTGTGCTTCAAAACATAGAAATATGTCAGTATTATCTACATATAAACAAACTGAAAGAAAAACCTCACATGATTATCTCCTCAGATGCTAAAAAAGCCTTTGACAAGATCCAACACTGCTCCATGATAAAAGTCTTGGAGACATCAAGGATACAAGGGCATGCCTAAACATAATGAAAGCAATATACATCAAGCCAATATCCAATGAGAAATTAAATGGAGAGAACTTAAAGCAATTCCACTAAAACCAGAAATAAATTAAAGCTGCTCACTGTCTTCATATTTATTTAATATGGTATTTGAAGTTCCATCTAGAACAATAAGACAAATGAAGGAGATCAAGGGGATACATACGAAAATGGAAGAAGTGAAATTTCACTATTTGCAGATGATATGATAGTATACCGTAAGTGACACCAACATTCTGCTAGGAAAATCATACAGTTAATAAAAGCCTTCAGTGAAATGACTCAATACAATTTTCACTCAAAAACTCAATAGCTATCCTATGTACAAACAATAAATGTGCTAAGAAAAAAATCAGAGAGCAACACTTTTCACAATAGCCACAAATACTATAAAATATCTTGTAATTCTAACTAAGAAAGTTAACAACCTGTATGACAAGAACTTCAAGTCTTTGAAGAGATTGGAGATGAAAAGATCTCTCCCATACTCATAGATCATTAAGATAAACATATTAAAAGTGACCATCCTACCAAAATCAGTCTACAGATTCAACACAATCCCCGTCAAGATAACAAGACACTTTTGTTTTGCAAACTTTGCAAGCACAACCCCCAAATTCATGTGAAAGAAACAAAATATCCAGGAAAACTAAAACAGTCCTGTATGATAACAGAACCTCTAGAGGTATCACCACCCTGATTTCAAGTTCTACTACAGAGCTATAGTAATAAAACCACATGGCATTGGCATACAAACAAATAGGTTGATAAATAAAATCAAAAGGAAGACCCAGATGTAAATCCACACATTAGGATGGTTGACTTTTTTACAAAGTAGCCAAATTTAAACAATAAAAAAATTAAAAGCATCTTCAACAAATAGTGCTGGTTTAACTAGATATCTGCATGTAGAAAATGCAAATAGATCCATATCTATCAACATGTACAAAACTCAAGTCCATTTGGACCAAAGGCCTCAACAAAGAACCATATATCCTGAATCTGATAGAAGAGAAAGTGAGCCATAGACAGAGCAGCATGAAATTAGTATAACCTTTGTGTGATTATTTGGGGCTTAGAGAGGGTCTGAACCTCTGGACCTCTGGCTGGACAGGGTAGAAACTTATTATACGTGGCATCCCAGCCTGGCACATACACCCACATAAAGCCTGAAAAACTTAAAAGGGGCTCTAGAACACAGAAAGGGAGCCAAAGGCAGCTTCCCAAAATATGCTTCTCAAGGGGCTGTGGTACAGAGACTGAGTGGTATATCAGCTTGAATTACAAAAGTGAGGGTTTATGGCAGGCAGCTAAAGCATCCACAAAGCTGGTTCCTGAAGTCTCACAAAAGACCCAGTATAAGCAACAAGCTTCAGATGATGGATTTAAGGTTTCTGTTAATACTGAACAAAAAGGAACAGTCAAAGATGGTTTCTCGGTAGACTGCTCTGTTTGCTGGCAGCAAGCAGAGGTACAGCTCCTTAAAGAACAGCTTTCTGACTCATCATTAGCAGCAAAAACTGTGTAGTTCCTTTAAGAGGCCCTTTTGCCAATACATAGATGGAGTTTATGAGCAACAAAGGTTGGGGTGGTAAATAGCTCCATAATATTTAATAATAATATTTAATATTGCTTTCTAGAATTGGGATGGTAAGTATGGTTCTGGTACTTCCACCATGATGAAAGCTGTGCTTTACTGTCTCAAATTTTTAAAACTCTCCTGATTAGAAAATTATTAAACATATGCAATAAAACAGATTCAGATAGAGAAAACTTCTAAATGGGTTACAGTGTGTATGGAAAAGAATATGTAGGCTAGGAGAGAAAAGAAAAAGAGTAGAGAAACTTCTTTAAAAAAGAAATTTGAAATTTTAAATAGAGTAATAAAAATATAACAAGCCACATAAAGACAGAAAACACAAAAAGTCTGAATTATGGTTATTATTATATTTTCTTTTAATTTTTAACTGTATATGAGCTAATTGCAGAAAGACATTTAAATGCAATGGTGGCTAAGTTAAACAAAAATATATTTTGACAATTTCTTGACTTTGAAATTTGGGTCTAAGGATATGTTGCTTTGGAAAAGAGGTTCTGCTTTTTTTGTTTCCACACAGGATAAGAAACTGTGGATTGCTTCCATGCTAATATCGTTTGATCAAGAAAGACCCTGACCCCTAAAAAAATTTCTAAAGAGAAGCTATGGCCACATCATCTTCAGGCTGCCTACTAGCATGATACAGGCTCAGGAACTTCATAAGATTTCCTCAATCAGCAGGAAGTAGTAATGGAAAGCTACAGTCAAATTCCCAAAATATTGTTTATAAATGTTTGCTTTCATTATTAATGATTAATAGCATAATTAATCTCTTTCTTAAAAAGGGGGTGATATAATCTAGGAATTGTTTAAAAAGACAGATTATTGATTTACTTTAATCCCAAAAATCAGCTGTTAATCTCAAAATACTTTGCACTAGTATGGATTTTGGCTTATTGATACAAATTTAAGGTCAATTTTGTTATACAATATGTATATTTCTACTCTTATTTAAGATATTATGTTTATGCAATTCCTTTAACATTGTATGTGCTTGTGATAACTATAACCAGAGAAATAGCAGACCTGTTTGACAAAAGCTTTAAGTCACTGAAGAAAGAAATTGAAGAGGACATCAGAAAATGGAAAGATCTCCCATACTCCCGGAAAGGTAGGATCAACATAATAAAAATGGCAATTTTACCAAAAGCAATCTACAGATTCAATGCAATCCCCATCAAAGTCCCAACACAATTTTTTATAGACCTTGAAAGAACAATACTCAACTTCATATGGAATAACAGGAAACCCAGGATTTCCAAAACAGTGCTGCTCTATAAAAGAACTTCAGGAAGAATCACCATCCTTGTCATCAAGCTATACTATAGAGCTACAGTAATAAAAACAGCCTGGTACACACATAAAAACAGACTAATGATCAGTGGAATCAAATTTAATATCCCAGCATTAACCTACCCACCTATGAACACCTGATTTTTGACAAAGAGGCCAAAAATATTAAATGGAGGAAAATAGTATCTTCAACAAATGGTGTTGGCATAACTGGATCATAGTATGTAGAAGAATGCAAATATATTCAAACCTATCACTCTGCACAAAAATCAAATCCAAATGGATCAAAGGCATTTACATAAACCCAACTACACTGAACTTGATAGTAAATAATGTGGGAAATACCCTCCAACGCATTGGCACAGGTGACTACTTCCTAAATATAACACCAGTAGCACATACAACATAACACCAGTAGCACATACACATAAGAACGACAATCAATAAGTGGGACCTCCTGAAACTGAGAAGCTTCTGTAAGGCAAAGGACACAGTCAAGACAAAACAATAGCCTACAGAATGGGAAAAGATCTTCACCAACCCTAGATCAGACAGAAGACTGATCTCTAAAATAAAGAGAACTCAAGAGACTAGAGCCCCCAAACCTAAATAACTCAATTTAAAAAATTGTGAGGCGAGTTTTTGCAGTGATGGCTAGCTGGAGCTCTTGGAGGTGGGGAAGGGAGGGCTCAGTGAATCCAGAGTGGCCACTGGAGATCCAATGGGAAAGAGAGCTGGGCCCTCCAAGGGTAGGCAACTATAGACTGGCATGAGCAATGAGTGGAGCCCTGAGGGGTCAGATCAAACTGTGTTCCTGTGTGAGAGCTAGCATCTTGGAGCCCATTCCCTGCAGAGGAACATTCATCCCAGCCTTAACTTTGGGATGGGGAGATCAAACTTTTCTGGAGTGGATGTGGTGCTCTGAGCTGGCCTACCTTGGGATTTCTTGTCCTTTTTGGGGAGGGGATGGATGGCTGAGGAGGGGTGAAGCTGAAGGATGACTGGGAGGAAAGGTAGGGGGTTCAGGGGAATACATAGATAAAAATGACATTTTTTTTTTAATAAAAAAAAGAAAAATATGGGGTTTAAAGCTAAAAAGGGAATTCTCAACAGAAGAATCACAAATGGCTGAGCATCACTGAAAAATTTGCTCAACATCTTTAGCCATCAAAGAAATGCAAATTAAAGCAACTTTGATATGCCACCTTATACCTGTCAGAATGGCTAAGATCAAAAACACAGATAACAGCCTATGTTGGAGAGGATGCAGAACAAGGAGAACACGCCTCCATTGTTGGTGGGGGTGTAAACTTCTATAGCCCCTCTGGAATACAGTATGGTGGTTCCTCCTTGGGGACTAATCTCCCCAAGAATCCAGCAATACCATTATTGGGCATATACCCAAAAGATACACATTCATATCACAAAGGCATTAGCATAACTATGTTCATAGCAGCATTATTCATAATAGCAAGAACCTAGAAACAATCTACATGCCCCTCAACTGAAGAATGATTAACAAAGTGTGGTACATCTACACAATAGAGTACTACTCAGCAGTAAAATAAATGACATCCTAAAACATTCAGGCAAATGGATAGACTTGGAGAATATCCTCCTGATCAAGGGATTACAAACCCATGATTTGATTTTAGACTAAAAAGTAAAAAAATAATGAAGCCCAACCACAACCCCTGAACAGCTTGGGATCAGAAGGAACTTGAGAGACATCCGAGAGATTGCCCTAAGAATGGAAAATAGAGAGAATCTCCTTAGCAAAATGGGGTCATAATGGGTTGAAACCAAGAAGAGTAGGGAAAAAATCTAGAAAGAAGGAGATGGTTGAGTGAGAGGAGCAAAGAGGGACATAGGAAAAAAAATGGATACCTTGATAGTGAAAGCAAATGTGGGATTGGAAAGAGAGTGGGTGCTAGGGAAACCTCCAAGAACTTGCAGGATATACCTGACCAAGTCTCCAAACAATAGTGGAGGGGGTGCCTAAACAGGACTTCCCCTATAGTCAAATGAATAACCACCTTAAATATCATCACAAAACCTACATCCAATAATGAATAGAGTTGGAAGCAGAGATCCATGGCTGCACTGGGCAGAGATCCTGGTCCATCTGAGAGCAAGGAAGGAGAGTCTATATGAGCAAAAGGATAGGGATTATAAAAAATATTCCCACAGTGATGGTTGGTGGCGCTCTGGGAAGCTCACTGTATCAAGAATAGTCACTGGAGATTCATTGGGAAAAGGAACTAGGCCCTCTAAGGGTAAGCAACTTTTGATTGGCATGGGCAGTATGTGCAGCCTCAATTTGTGGGATCAGACTGTATTCCTGTGCATGGGCTGGCACCTTGGAGCCCATTCCCTGCAGAGGAACACCTACCCCAGTCTTGACTTTGGGATGAGTAAATTAGACATACCTGGAGTAGATGTGCCATGCTGAGCTGACCCCCCTTGGGACTTCTCGTCCTTTTGGGGGAAGGGATGCATGGCTGGGGAGGGGCAAGGCTGAAAGCTGACTGGGAGGGATTGGGAGGAGGGTAGAGAGTTGGAGCAGGGGGAATACATAAATAAAAATGACATTTTTTGTAAAAAAAAAAAAAGAAATGCAGATTAATATTCATCTATGATAACCAAACTTATACTCACGTTAGTTAGGTTTTATTAAGTATAAAAAGTTATATTTAAATTATATAGGTAATCTTCAAACACTTCAAAGATGTGTAGAATATATGGAATTTAAAATATTTTAAGAACTTAGACTTTTCTGGACACTGAGACAGGTCTGTTCCTGGCAGCATAAACATACTTCAAGAGAATAAAAGGCATTGAAGAAACTCCATTTGGAATTTAATTTCTTTGTGGCAAAAGTTATCCATTGGACAAGAAACTGTTCTTGAGTGCTGAGAGTAAGCTGTATAAACTGGACATGCAGGAACCATAGGAAAGTGACCTCTGAACTTTGGCAGAACAAACCAAGATAATCCTTTAGGTTCCTGCTTCACAGAGAAAAGTTCCAGACATCTTTCAGGACACAAGGAAAAGTGATTGACAAACTATGCCAGAAGGGGCAGAGTAGTTCTTCAAATTTACTGCTTCACTGAAAGGAATGCCAGAGACTCTAGGCCTGTAGGCTGAAGATGGATGCCCTGCCATTACGAAGGAAATTTGGGCAACTGTCCAGGCAGACAGATATCATCTCTGCTATTTCTAGATTTTTGAAGTTGCTTGCACTTCCTGTTTACTCAGGTAATATATCCTTCTGTAGTATTTGATATAGTTGAAGATTATATAAGTATAGTTTTTCTTAGTTATTTTAAATGGTATAATAGATATAAAACTTTAGACTCACAAGAACAAAGTAGATGATGGAATATTTTTCTTTAATTTTGCTAAATACAAATAGATTAGATATTGTAACTATAATTCTTGCTATATAGCTGTTTTGTTATATGTAATTTTGCTATGTTGAAATCAAAACCTTCCCTTATCATTAGACAGAAAAGGGGGAGAATGATATAGGATGTCTTTCTGTATGCTGTGAATATCATTCCTTTTAATTAAGTAACTGTCTTGGCCTATAGCAGGCATCTTAGAAGTAGGCGGGGAATCAAAGTATAGATAGGAGAAGGAGGGCAGAGTCATGAGGGCCACCACCCAGTAAAACATGTAAAAGTAATACAGGTGAGCCATGGGCCATGCGGCAAAACAGATTAATAGAAATGGGTTGAATTAAGATGCAGTAGCTAGCTAGCAATATGCCTGAGCCATAGGGCAATCAGAATGTAATTAATATATGCATCTGAGTCATTTTTGAGGGGAAAAGCAGCTGCAGGTGGGTCCGGATTGCAGGGCTTGACTGGGCCAGAAACTCATCCTACTCTTGTACAGCCATTTTGGAAAATGGTTTCTCAGAAAATTGGGAACCTATCTTCCTCAACACCCAGCTACACTACTCCCAGGCATGTACCCTAAAGATGTTCTCTCCTATCACAAGGACACTTGCTCAAATACGTCATAGCAGCTTTATTCATAACAACCAGAAGCTAGAAATGACCTTGCTGTTCCTCAGCCAAAGAATAGATCATGAAAATGCAGCCCATTTACACAATGGTTAAAAAACAATGATATTGTGAAATTTGTAGGCAAATAGATGGAACTAGAGATCATCCTGGGTGAAGAAGCACAGACCCCGAAAGACAAAATGTTATGTGCTCCATTATAAGTCAATATTAGTGGTAAAGAATAACTGTTGAGAGCCATGTGGTCTAGTTTTGGACCAGGATATCAATACTTGTCCAATTGCTCTCCAGATAAAGCAAAGCCCATGAGGATAGCCTCACTAGGCAAGGACCGGTGGACTTTGGGACAACAGAGAGTATTCATGTGACCACATGTAGCCTATATTTTCTCTTATATCTTATAAAATTGATGATCCTTCTGTGGATTTTGTGTCATTTTGTCGGTCATGCATGGGACAATTGTAAGCATTCCTGAAAACCCCACTTTTTTTCTCCGGTATTTTCCCCTCACCTTCTTTGGGAGCTGATGCTTCTCAATTTCTTTGTCTGGGGATGACACTTGTCATTTCAGCACCTGGAACTGGTCCGATTCAGTGCTAACAGGATTGAAGGCAGATTACCCCCTATTTCAGTAAAAATATTTTGAACAAGACTATTGTTTTTAGAAATGTGTACATATGTCAGGCACTTTTTAGCTGTGCAAAGACAGGATGTACCTGGCTTGATATTTGCCCAACCTGATAATAAGTATTGTTTTGGTGATGTAAAAGTTGGAGGAAAACATTTGACATTTGTTTGGGCCAGAGATTAATGTTGGAGGATGGGAAAAATGTGTTTGATAGTAAAGGAAACCATGCTTGTTTTTGACAGATAAATAAAGATGGATGGAACTATTTGGGGCCATTTACTTGTGTGAAACTCAGCTGGTGGAGAAAGATTTCATTTCTTCCGACTATCTCCCTACCCTGTCTCAGGACCTGAACCTGGGTTGAGGCTGGACCCCAGAAGATAACCATACAATAATCCACAGTTCCAGAGAGGCTAGGTAACAGTGAAAGCCCAAGGGGGAACTCATAAATCTCACTGTGAAGAAGTAGAATAGATATTATGAGTGGAAAGGGGGAGGATTCTAGATAGGAGAATGGGAATGGGAACAGGGGGGATTATGTAGGGGAAAGAGTACTAGGAGAGACAACTGGAATCTGGGTTATCTCTAGAATGAGCTAGAAACCCAGTGCAATGGAAGCTCCCAGAAATCTATGAAGATGATCCTAGCTAAGACTCCTAGAAAAGCATGTTATGAAGTGTGAGTCACCCATCTTCTGTAAATAGGTAACATTTCCAATGGAGGGACAAGGATACCAGCCCAACCATCAAATATTCAACCTACAATTTGCCCTACCTACAAGATAGGCTGGAGTTAAATTAGCACAGAATTCATAAGAGTGGCCAACCAAGGACTGGTTCAGCTTGAGACCCCTACCTACCATGGAGGGGAGGGCACCCTGACACTGCCTGGAGGAGCAGGACCCAGAGGGTGAATAGCTCAGTATACAACCAAACCTGACTGGCGAACCTATTAGGAATGAAATTATTCCTAATACCATTTTGCTATGATCATAGATTGGTGCTTAGCCCAATTGTCATCACAGTGGCTTCTCCCAGAAACTGGTGAAAACAGATGCAAAGACCCACAGGCAAACATTAGAAGAAGCTCGGGGAATCCTGCAGAAGGGGGAGAAAGGATTGTAGAAGCCAGAGGGGTCAAGGACACCATGATGAAACCCACAGAATCAACTAACCTGGGTTCATTGGGGCTCACAGAGACTGAATCCATAACCAAGGAGCCTGCACAGGAGAGACCTAGACCCTCTGCATACATGTTACAGTTGTGTGGCTTGATCTTCTTGTGAAACTCCTAATAGTGGGAGCAGAGGCTCTCTCTCATTCTTGTACAGGCTTTTGAGACACTTTTGGGACAAGGAGAGGTCCATAGTCTTACTGAAAATTGATGTCATATTTGGTTAATAATCATGAGAGGCCTGATGTGGGAATGTCTTTCTGTATGCTGTGAATCTCCTTCTTTAAATAAAGGAGCTGTTTTGGCTCATGACAGGCACCATAGAAAAACTAGGAGGAGAAATCAGAGCATAGGTAGGAGAAGCAGGGCGGAGTCAGGCAGATCGAGTAAGCCACCTAAGGAGCAACATGTAAGGAACACAGGTGAGCCACGGGCCACATGGCAGACAGATTAATGGAAATGGGTTGAGTTAAGATGTAAGAGCTAGCTAGCAATGTGCCTCAGTGATAGGCCAAACAGCACAAAATTAATATAAGTGTCTGAATCATTTCTGGGGGCCTGAGCAGCAGTGGGCGGCTAAGGTGTCGGGGGCTGACTGCAGGTCTGTGGGTCTGGACCTCTGGCCACCCGGGACCAAATAGAAAAGAAAGAGGAGTAGATGGGAGGGGTAGAAGGAAGATTGGGGGAATGACTGGAAAAAGAAAGGAAAGAGAAATTGTATCTTGATATAATATCAATAAAAATACATTTAAAAAGACACAAAAAGTGTGTGTGTGTGTGTGTGTGTGTGTGTGTGTGTGTGTGTGTGTGTGTGTGTGTGTGTGCTCAATGCCCACTTCATGATTCAAACAGGGCAAACAAATGAATTTGTTAAATGATAAATTATGATAAATGCTTAATACTAAGCATTGAAGTACTGTAGCAAATAATATGTTAGAAACATGAAACAAATTAAACCAGAGGAACAGACACTGAACTCAGTGAAGGCTGTACAGGAGAGGTATAATTTGAGAGGGAATCTACTAGAGAAATATCGGCAGGGATATAAGAGTTAGATTGTCACATATATGCACAGACATGCACAGAGAGTTCAAGGAGCTATTTGTGTTTGAAGTATAGGCTCATGCTGGATGACTGAACAAAGCTAAAACCAAATTTAATTGGGAGAAGATTATGAAAAGATTTTTATCCCATAGTAAGAAACTTTAGCAGTCAAAGATGAGAAATAATTAAAGGTCTTTCAGAACATGAATTAAATTCAGAATCATGCTTCAGAAATTGCAACAGCATTGCTTTCAGATAGTGCAGAACAGTCGCAAGACTAGGGAGAAGTGGATCAGTTCTCAGGAAAATGCACCCATAAATTATGCTTATATTTAAGTTATATATAATTTTAAATCTGCATTTGTATTATAAGATTAATTTAAAATGTAAGAAACATAGAGATTGACTAGCTAGTGGGAACTATGAATATGAACATGAAAGGAATTTCTAAAGTGTTGAGCATGGCAGTATCTTGAGATCCTGTGACTTGAGGCAAGCTTGGTGTGTTTGATGATTATTCTCCAGTTCTTTCTCTGTAGGCAGTTTGGTTATTTGTTCATTTGTTTTCTTGGTCTGTTTTGTTTGAAACAAAGTCTTCCACTCCAGCTATAACTGATCTGATACTCCCGTGTGTCCCAGAATGTCTTCAAATTCATAATTATCCTGCCTCTGTCTCCAAACTGTCAGGTTATGGGTATATACTAACATGCCTTACTCGCTCACTATGGCTGTACTTGGACTGTAGTGCCTCCCACTTTTTGCCAACACCACTTACATTAGGCTTCACCTAGTGACTTACCCTTATCACTGGAATGTAAAGAGAAAGTTAGTGTCCTGGTGGCAGCTGAAACCATAATAATCATCTCTCATTTGGTCTTATAATTATATATTCCATGGATTATCAATGAGAAGAAACTCTTCAGTGTGAATCCTATTGTTCTAAATGAAATCAGGACACACAATCTATAAATCTAAATTCAATCTTAAGTATAGAGCATAGCCCATCTCAGTTCAAAGCAAACTTCTGAAATAACCCACAGACATACAAAGAAAATAAATTCTCTTGTAGTCAGTTATAAAAAAATATGACACAATTGCATAGCATTTCCATGTCAATAGCCCCACTAATAAAGGAAACAAAACCAAAGACGTTGAAATATCTGGCTATAACTTGTTCCCAGGGCCCAAGAATTTCCTTAACTTAGATTCTCTCAGCTCCCACAATATTATTCAATCAGTATTCCACCTTCCATGCATTTTTTTTTTGTTTTCTTAAGCATGTGTGGTTTTATTTTCTGTTACCCTTTGAATTCCAGCACATTTACAGTTCTACAGAGATACTTCTTAATCTCATTTATCTTTCCAGATACTATGGTAGAATAATGAAACCATATGTTGGACTAAGATTATTATATATAGGAAAGGGATATTTCATGAAAGAGTTATCGAATTAATTAACTAATGGTGAAATGCATTTCATACCTAGCTATAATAAATTTTTTTCTATCAACTAAGCATCTTGAAGCATATTTCATTGATGAGTATCAAAGGGAATGAATTACAGAGCAGGGGAAATATATTTAAAATGCAGTTGAATGAAGAATAGATTGAAAAGGAAAGTGAATAAAATACAGAAAATAATAATCTGGTTAGAGCAAAGAAATATGAGAATTTTACTAAAGACAAGTAATAATGTGTGTGTGATATACAAAGAAGATAGTCCACAGCTTTGACAGACGCTGGCAGAATCAGGATATGACTGAATAGTCTCTTTACACAGGAGGAGTGATGTTTGCACGAGAATATGTAGAAGTCTTCCAGAGAACAAACACCAGAAAAAAGGAAAAAGCCTTTTAAAGGTTGAAAAATATTTGTTATGCTTCTCCAAGGACAAAAAACATCAAATAAAGATTGGAAAATGCTACATACTATGTCATCATCTTTTGAAATTTCTCAAAACATGTTGGCATGTTAAATTGTTAGTACTGTTCTGCAATAGGCATGTTAATTATACCATTAAGATAAATTTGACCATTCATTACTTTGTGTGTAAAAACACCTATTAAAATTAATTGCATTAGTTACTTTTCTACTACTGTGACAAAGCAGCATAGACACAGCAACTGATAGAAGGAGGGCTTCCTCAGCTTATGGTTGAGGGAGAGGAGTCTGTCATGCTGGAGAACAATGGCAGGCAGCATACCTTGCAGCTGTAGTGGAAGCTAAGGGCTCACAGCTGGAACTGCAAACAGGAAATACAGATAGCCAACTAGAAATGGTCCAAGTCTTCAGTGTCATAGTGCCACAACCCTTGAATCTCCCCCCAAATCATCACCAGATGGGACCCAGTCTTCAGATATTGAAGACTATGAAAGACATTTCTAATTCAAAATAGAACTATTCCAATAGAATTATTGTAGTAGAGTAGTTGAAACCAGGTGGAATACTTATCTTTATTTTAAAACTTTGAAATATCCCTGGACAGTTTTTGCTTTGTTTCTGTTTTTGTTTTGAGACAAGGTTTATTTGTGTAGCCCTGACTGCTTTAGAACTAGCTCAATAAATAAGGCTGGTCTCAAACTCATAAAGGTCTGCCTGCCTCTACCTCCTGAATGCTGGGATTAAATTATTTTGTAACTGGGGTTTAAACTCAGAACTATGCTCATGCTTAACTTATGCTTTCTTTTTTAAACAAATAAGTATTATTATATATACATATATATATACACTTATATATTATTTCCCTTTAGAAATATTCTTTTTATGCTTCAGATATTTCCAATATTATTGATATTATTAATATAATATCAATAATATTATCAGTAACCTAATATTAACTGCAAAATCTGTAAGTTTTCTAAGCTTTATTCTTTGGCATGTGAGTACATTTTGACTTTTGTGCTTGTTGGTACTGTTATTCATTTGTTTGTTTTTGCTAGAACATTGAGCCGTGTATATGATTATTCCTTGCTCTTTCCTACTAAAATGAAGAGAATCTGAAGAGCATTCTCAGGTCCCCCCTCCTTTAATTTCAGCCCATCATCTACTAGATAATGTCAAAATCTACTTCACCAGCCATTGAGTTTAAAAATAGAGTATCTCTCAGCATACATGAGTCCAAAAGGTTTGTATTAAGTTGAGTTTCCTTGACTTAGATAAAAAGAGCCCAGTTTAAGGGAGCAATGATAGGATACGGGGGTGAGGGGAGGATTAAGGAAGAGACCCAGGGGATTAAAGCAAGGAACAGATGCTGGAAAAACAAAATGGGAAGAGAAGAAAAGAAGGGTGCAGGAGTGTCATGAGTTAGCTGTTATTGTGAATAGTAAAGTTTGAGATAGGAGAAAGTTTTGTAAAACTACAAAAATATAGGGTTGTGGAGCTCTGTTCTCTGGATATGACATGGCCATTGCCATCTTGAAACAGAGCAGCTGTGATGACCCATATGAGACAGTCACAAATTCTTTATGAAAGAATAGTAGGGCTTGGAGGAACTGTCATATGCACATTAGAAGGCCTTTCCTTGTACAGATTTAGAAGTAGCTAGCAACTGTTAAAAAAAGAAAAGTGGAATGGGGACCTGTTTTATGGTGGTCATGTAGCTCATCATAAGTTACTCAGGATCTTATAATAGGACTTTCCACTTCGGCTGTAGGCAACCTGAGTTAAGCTCATTGATTCATTCTTGTTTAGAATTGATGCTTGGTTTGGCCACTGGTGTCCTCTGTGGGGTGAAGAGATGTTTGTTCACATCTTCCCAGGAAAGTCACACACTAGGGGGAAGTACCTCCTCATTAAGTCTCCCTTCCACTATAGTAGAGTGAGTTGCCCCCAAAACAATTTCTTTTCTACACTTCCCTAAAATTCTCTGAGTGTGCCGTAGGCAGCAAAGCTATATTAAGCTAGGTGTTTGAGTTTTCTTACCACTGGTTTGCAGCAAATGTCTGTTAATGCTGCACCTGAAAACTGGAGCGGTGAGCAAAAGAAGCCAGATTGGGGGGAAAAAAGCCTTTCAAGTGTTCTTGTATCTAGTTATGCCTTCCATGCTTTGTGAATGCTTTCCAGATAATGGTTCTTCCATTTTCATCTATTAAGTAAACAAAAATTCCCTAAATGCATTCTGTTTCCAGACATTGTTTTGTGTTATTGGTAAATGAGAACTATTTTGAGTATCAGGGAATTTGCATTTTTTGGAGATATTTAAAAACAGGCAAGGAAGTAGAAAAATGTAGTAGGCAAGAGTAATAAATCTTATTCAGGGTTTAGAATCCGTATGTGAAAAAGTAAAACGAAAGACGGTCTGGCTAGGCACCCTCAATTACTTATTGCAGAGAATGCAGAAGCAAGTGGCTTTATTTAGATGACTAGAAAATGTCTTAGGCAGTAATTGGATGATGAAGCAAACGTGAAGCACTTAAGGAAAGAGAAGAGAGGGGCAATTCCAAGTTTCAGGGTTGGAAGCTAGCAGTTGGTGTTGTCACTCATAAGGGAAGAAAAGTCTGGGAAAAAGGAAAGTTTCAGAAGAAAATGATAGGCTACTTCAAACCCATGTTATATTTGAGGTGATGGTTCAGAGTACGTAGATGTGATATGATTTTCCCCGTGTAAATGCCCATGCAGAACTCATTTGGCTTTGGAATGAAGGCCAAATGTGGGTAGCAAGGCACATTCTTAATTCACGAAGACTCCATTCAGCCCACCTGCAGATGCTATTATTCAGCCATACTCATATATAATTTTGGTTCTCAAAATTACAGTGTCACCAGGCCTCCCTGCAGTGTGAATTCTTTCTCATCTATTCACTCTCTTCTAAACTTAATTTTGTTATTAGCTTTCAAATACTTCTAACAACACTATTTGGATGAGTCCATTTTCCATCACTTTCTGTTCTCAATATTCTTGAGTTTGATTTTTAAAAATATATATAATTTTAGTATTAGTTTTCATTTGATATATGCAGAAAAAAATTTATTTCTAGTCTTTAACATTCTTTTCTGGCATTATATACCCACTTTCAATAGTTGAATGAGTAAATTGAGAAATGGAAGAGAGACTGATAACATGAATGAAGGAAATACAGAAATATCACAGTACTCTTTACTTCTTCCCCATACACACACACACACACACACACACACACACACACACACACACACACACACACACACACATATATACTTCTTTTTATTCTTTCTTAGAGCATTTGTACAACACATTCTGATTATATTCAGCCCCTCAACTCTTCCCAAATCCCTCTCACCATCCCTCTCCACCCAACTTTGTGTCTTTTTCTTTAAAACCCTTCATGACCAATTTGGGGAATATGTGCTCTTCCACTGGGGAGTGGTTGACTTATGAGGAGCAACACTGTTAGAAGCAATGAGCCTTCCTTTCCTAGAAGCTGACAGGGAAAGAAGGGAGAAGCAAGAGACAGAGGAGGAATGGAGGAAAAGCAAAGTTCACAAATGTAAAAAAAAAAAATTTAAAGGCAAAGAAACAGCTGTAAGTAGAAAATGTAAAGTCATTAAAGAATAATCAGTTTAAGGAGTTACATTACTTCTTAGAGAATGATATTAGGTGGTGCTTAAGTTAAATCAAGTATTCCAAATCATACAATGAACATATCTCTATGATGAAGAGAATGTTATTATTCTTAAAGTGAGTTAATGAAGATTGACAATAAATATGCATAGTCAGAAATTTATGGTGTCTTTATATGTCTTTATATATACTATTTAAGTGTGATGAATTAATAAGCTTCAAAGAACCATATACATTTATACATCTCATTTAGCAAGATTCAAATTACATTTCCCAAACACAGAAGAGAGAATATATGGAAATAGAGAGTAAGTTCCATTTGCATGAACTTTATGAGAGTTGTTCTCACATTTATTAGCTTGTTGGAACAGATAAATTTCACAGCAAAATTGAATCAATTTTATTACTATCATTTTAGTCAAACCTAGTTGGAGTAAGAGTTGCCTGGTCCTTTGAAGTTTTCTAAATTCTTGTTTTCATACGTTTTTCAGATAGTATTAAAATAACTATAACAGAAGAGGTAAGCCCTTAAAAGTATACTGAGTAAGCTGGATACAGTGAGACATATATATCAGAACCTGATCTTTATGAGGCTGAATAAGCGAACGGCTCATTTAAGCTTGGGGGAGTCAAAAGCAGCCAAGAAGGCATCATGAAAACTTATGCAAAATCAATTAATCATCAACCAATCAATAGGAATAAGTTGGTGAAGAACAGTTCATGTTCCCCTTTTTCTACAGGATCTAAGACTAGAGAAGGGTGACACCCACAGTTGCTGTGTCTCCTCACTGAACATTCCACAAACAAAACAATCTTTCCTAAGCATGCCTGAGATTGAGCTAGGTTACATAGGCTAACCAACCTAACCTAGAAACATTTCACAGATATATATTCAGAGCTGTGCCTTCAGTAGGATTTGGATCCTGTGATGTTGGCAATGAACACTAATCATCACACTATGTAACATAAAAGCCCCCAGTCTGTAGTAAGAAGTTTCTGCCATGGCCTAGCCTGCAGTCTGGAGGAATCTTCCCACCCACAGTCCCCCAGCTACTCATAAAATAATTACAGATAAGTTTATATTAATTATAAACTGTTTGGTCTATGGCTCAGGTTTATTGCTAACTAGCTCTTGTATCTTAACTCAACCAATTTCTACTAATCTATGTTCTGCCACATGGCTCATGGCTTAACTGTACTTTTACTTATTCCTTTCTCGGCGGCAGCTTGAAGCTGCTCCATCGGACTCTGCCCTTCTTCCCCTTTATCTACGCTTTGATTTCATGCCTGCCTACAAACTAGCTTGCCACAGACCTAAAAGTTATTTTATCAGCCAATGGTAAAATGCAGCGTACAGAAAGACATTCCAACTCACCATGCTTAGTTTGGTCTTGAACTCCAAAGTATTTCTTTGTTCTAGCCTACTTCCTTCCTTACAATTATTGACATTATTTTCTATAAGTCTCTGTGCAATTCTTTGGTCTAAGCATAGAACCAGGCATACCTCTTAGACATGTGTCCACATTACTATGCCTAGTACTTCATGATTATCATCTCATTTAAACAAATTTTAAATAAATGCTTTGTCTTTTAAGTTGTTACCCAATTAATTTTAAATATGTTATAGGTAAGCTTAATTGTTTAAAACTAGACACATCCTGTAAAGGTGTTCTAGAATGACTTATTGATTTAATTGATTGGGAAGCAGATATTGAATATGCTTTGTATCTGACACTGAACCTGAGGCTGGTAATTCAAAAATCAATCAAATAAAGTATCTACTCTGAGGACCTTATAGTGTAACAGGAGAGTCAGGTGAGTTGGGCATAAAGGTTATAGACTCTACTTCATCATGGGCATGATTTTTTTTTTCCAAACAGGGCTTCTCTGTGTAGCTTTGGAATCTGTCTTGGAACTCACTCTGTAGACCAGGCGGGTCTCAAACTCACAGAGATCCACCCTGCCTCTACCTCCTGAGTGCTGAGATTAAAGGTGTGTACCACCACAGATCTACAAAAGGCCTACAGGAAATGTCATGGTGATAATAAATATAAAAATTTAGAGTAATGGAAAGGGTTGTACTGTAAGTGGCTAAAAAGGAAGACATTTCACTGTGACTGAAATAAATGTCAGACAAGAGTGAGGGGAATGGAGTTGAAATGATAATATGAGTTGAGATTGTGAAGAATTTTAATGTTAAGTTAAGATGTTTGGACTTTGTAATACAGTCAAGAAATATTTCAGACTTTGGTTTTGGTCAGTTCTAGGAAGCTGAACTTTTAGGTACAATGAACCATTCTGCTAGGTAATATTCATTTACATTTGTATTAAATGGTTCTAACTCATGAAAAATATGCCACAATAACACATCATTATATCTGGAGCACCGTCTTATTTTATGCAAACTCATATCTTACTTTAATTTGAAAAGACAAACAACAATTCCAGGTCTGTCGAGTTCTAAACTTCTACAAAATCAGTCCCTTTCCCGTGACTAAACTGAATTATTTTGTCAATGGATTTAATGACCAATAAGAAATGTACAAAATGATTGGGTGAAATATATTTCCTATACAGCAGAGCACTTTCGGTCAGGGTTGAGATTTATAGGTTGCAGGTCATGATAATAAACTAAAGCTGTGCTAATATTGTAAATGCACTTAAAGACTGAACTAAAAGTGTATGATTCAATGTAGATAACTAATAACTAGAGTCCTCTAGTAAACTTATTTAATTGAACCATATAGTTATAACCTATCCAATAAAAAGAAATGCAGTGAAATAATGCATAGTAAATAATCCAATATCTTAACTCAAAGAGAGTATGGAACATTCAAGAAAAAGCACAGAAAAAATAAAAAAAATTACTCAGTTCTCAAAAGTTCTTTTCCTTGAATCCATCATTGAAGACTGATCATTATCGATTTGATCACCTGAAGCTTAAGTGAGTTATTCACACTAGAAACCAAGTATTTACAGATGATGTTTCAAAACCCGTGTTTGTGAAATATCTTTGTACACTGTCAGGTTCCCTGGAACATTTACTCTCATCACCATGATACATCATGAGAATCCTTTGACCAAAATCAAAAGTTTTTAACCATTGGAAAAGAGATTTTCACTTGAGGCCGGTGTCAAAATGAAGCCTGCTGATGTGGGAATGTCTTTCTGTATGCTGTGAATATCAATCTTTAAATAAAGGAGCTGTTTTGGCCCATGACAGGCACCATAGAAAAAGTAGATGGGGAATCAAAATAGGTAGGTAAAGAAGAGTGAAGTCAGAGATCAGATCAAGTCAGATGCCCAAAGGAGCAACATGTAAGGAACACAGGTGAGCCATGGGCCATGTTGCAGACAGACTAATAAGAATGGGTTGTGCTAAGATGAAGGAGCTAGCTAGCAATGTGCCTAAGCCAAAGGCTAAACAGCATGAAGTTAATATAAGCATCTGAGTCGTTTTGGAGGGGGCTTAAGCAGTGGTGGGCGGCTAAGGGGTCTGGGGCTGCAGGTCTGTGGGTCTGGACCTCTGGCCAGACGGGCTCGAAAACCATATTGCAACAGCCTGCCTTATTTGAAAATGATCAGAGAAGGTCTTCAAAATGTCCACAAAGTAGCACCCATCTCCACTCAGAGCATCAACATAGGAAGAGTGGGCACTTATTTGAGCTCTGCCAAGACTCTATCAAATAAGGCCACCCCCAGACTTCACAAGCCATCAATAGTCCCCCTTGAGGGCACAACATAACATCTTTTGTAGCTCAGAATAGCCGAATTAAAAATGGAAAAACTCAGGGTCCTTTTTTTGTGCTGGCATTTGAGGAGGTAGGGAATCACACAGGAGTAAAGAAAACTCAAGGACAATGACCTTAGTCTAATTAATATCTGGAATTACAAACCCAGTAGATTTATTAAAGAAAAATGTGCCTGTTTCCTTGAGCAAAAAGCACCTCGTGATGGAGCTGTAATAGGTAGGTGAAACTGGTGCAAATTTTTAACTAAGGAATAAAAACAAAAAACAAAACCTATCCAGTTTGCAAGACATGCACAGACAGAAAAAGAGTAATCCAAAATATTTAGAGCAAATAAAATATTTTAACAAGACAAATACATGTACTTTGAAGAATAGAATATTGTATTCTGTTTTTATAAAAATACTAAAACAGAATAAAATATCTTATAGGGTAGCATGTGCAGTAAGTGAATCAGAGGGCACAGTATGTAAACAATATGTTGACAATAACTGATAAATAAGTGGATTGGAGGTAAGTTAGTTCCCTTGTCTGTACCTCATTTCTTTATATAGAGAAATTAGAATGGATAATACAAATGCACAAGACACAAACTTCTGGGATGACTAGGCATTTTCCTGACTGCTGGGCAGCATGCACAGCCTTAAGAACCAGAAAGGGGATAGAGTATGCCAGAAATGCCAGAGTTTGGGGTGCTGATGTATTCTGTCTGAGTGTTGGCAGATGCAGCAGTGAGACCATAGACATAGTTGGAAGATGTCAGAGAAGCTAACATTGGCCATCACTGTTCATCCTAATTTATAATATTTAAGGAATAGCAATCAGAGTGTATTAGGGCTTACCCTCACATCTACATTTTAGCTTCATCATCTCTCATAAGATCTACTTCCTAATAAAGTCATGCTCTGAAAAACTAGGGATCAAGCATACAGTGTGAGGCTTCAGAAGGACAGAATTTAGTCCATATGAGGCAAATACGTACTGTTTGTCTACAGTAAGAGGTGCTAGTGCTCATGTACACAGTAGTTAGGGCCAGAGTAATGGGTAAATATCTGGGCACTGAGAAGATGTATCCAGATCCTGAATATGTTGACTAGAAGGACAAGAGCACCGATGACTAGGGGGTGGGATGTTGCAAAAGCCTAAAAAGATAGAGAACATGGCTATGAAGTGGCTTCCACAACCCTCCAGAGGGACTTAACAAGGGCAAGATGGGAGTCATGTCAACACTGTCCCAAAGTAAGGCCACTTGGCTGTCTGCCTAACTTTCTTTTCGTGCGCAATGTTGAGAATTGAAGGAGAAATAAAGAGGCATCAAAGGGGAAGGAAACTCAGGGCAAGCTGAAGGAATAGAAACAAACAAACAAACAAAAAGAACAAAAACAAAGGGAAGAAATTAAATGTTGATTAAAAACACATCCACACAAGAAGGAAAACAGATCGGTAGCAGCTCATTCTACTTTGGTAGAGACTAAAATACGGTACTGGGTGTATTAAACCAGCAAAATTTGTTTTCTTGGGGTCTGAGATCTGCTGACACATGGGTATCTTGTTTAGGAGGTAGGTTTTCACTCTGTAGTCTCCTTGGGCTGTGTTGGTCAAATGAAACGGATCCATTATAATCTTCTTTTTGGATTAATGTGCCAGCCTCATGTTCTGCTTTAACTTTAGTTCCTAAAAGCCTTGTCTCCCAACATACTCCCAATGGGAGACAAGGCTTCAGTATATCAACTGGGGGAAAACAATCCAGTTCTTGGCACCAATATTGCTAAAGTCTGAAATACAATTTATCCAAAAGATCATCTATCTCCCCCTCCCTACATTCCTGTCTATTTTTCTCTTTTTTCCTTTCCTTTCCTTTTTTCGGGGTGGGGGACTAGTAGGTAAGGAGCATTGAGTAAATACATGGAAGTTCAAGAATTCTTCTATAAAGCTACAGAGAACCACTGGCGATATTGATTCTCGCCAAAATGAAAGGAGCCTGAAGCTTTTGTATTTTTATTGAAGTTTAAAAGATGCTTGGAATCTCAGTTTGTTAACCTGTCAATTTACCTTTAGAAAAATCAGCTTGAAGTGGAACATCTGAAGAGGAGTAATTAAATATTTTCCCAACAAGAATAAATAAGCCCAGGGTGATCTCATTTACCTTATTTGTAAAGGAGACCAAAGAAACGGTGCTGAGCAGCTTTATATTGTCTGTTTATAAAATGTCTTCATCGTAGGAGGCCATTGGGGGAAAAAAAGTAGTCACACAGAATTACAATATTTTCACTTTGCTATTTTTCAATAATTTAACCTCTAATTTTTTTAAATTAGAGAAATCCACATGTGTCAAATACTCTACAGAAATTAAGCAAATTGACTACAACAATAGTTATATTCCCATTGTCGTTTAAAGTAACCCAAGTCACTCCTGCCTTTTAGTTAGCTGTTTAGTCTTTGGTGAGGTTGGGTGTTATTTCTCTTCTTCCCTCAGCTATCAGATGGATACAGAGATAGTACCTGTTTCTCAGAATTATTAAGTAGGGCTCAGTACTCACCTTTCAAGAAATACTATGCTAGTGTCAAGTATTCAGCGCTTTCATGTATTCATTACTTCCTACTATGCCACCTAATAGTAAGATTAATACTATTTAACATGAAAAAGTATTTGTCAACACAGAGTGTATTCTGGTGTTCCAATAAATCAATAAGGATTTCTCTGAGTCTGGGATACTGCATGACATAGAGAATAAATGGAATCTGTGTTCCCTATTGTAAGCAAGAGAAGCATGTAGCTGAGTGAATCTTTTCATTGTCTTCCCAAACTCTTTGGGAAAGAAATCAAGTAGACATAGGCTAAACATGTTCAAAGTCTCAGAGCAGATTACAGTTGGTTTAGTCACCTAGTTAGAACATCATCCCCTCATGGCCCCAAGAGGGCTCTGAGAATCCCATAACCCTGATGAGAACAGAAGAGGTGTGCCAGAGAGAGTCAGAGTTATGATAGCCACCAAGAGACAGTCCAGACCAATGAACTTTGGTCCCATTAGCACTGGACTTTTACCAATTCAGCCCATAATTTCTCTACTGTCACAGTTCACAAAATATGATAAATCAGAACTAACTAATGGAAACCAACCTACACTTTTTTTCTCCTTTACTTTCCAGAAACAGTATTTCTTCCTACTGTCAAGCATAAGGAAGGCTGAGGAAAGAAGTTTCTGGTACAAGGTTTTCTTCTCCATAAGAGGAGTATCTGCATATCTCAAAGCTCTCAGAATGTTTATCACAATAGCTATATAAAATGGGCAAGGTCAGAGTTACCTTCTGGGGTTAAATAAAGGTGAAAGCTTAGTTTTAAGCATACCAGAGACGCCTCTGCAGCTTCATGACTTTCCCCAGTGAATTGGCACAGGAAGCAATCACTGCACTGGGACTTTTGCATACTGTTTATGCATACCACATCCTAAACCAACCTATAAACACTCCAAGGAAATCATAAGCCCAGTTAATGACATATTATATGGAAGTCCCATGCTTCCTACAGGATTTACCCCAAGGCAGTTTGTTCAAAGGGAATTTGGAATTTTCCACCAGAAATTGTAGTTAATAGTGACCTTGTACGACTTGCATTCCTGTGTTTCTCTTCTCCTCCTTGTAGTCTGTTGATACCTTCACATTCTCCTTTGTGTGGGAAATACTAAGTCTACAGTTTGAACTGTGGTCTAGAAAAGTAGGGAAATCCTAGGAGGTTAAAAGAAATCTTCTCAAAGAATTCATTTGATCTACAAGATAGCCTGGCCCAGAAGCATCAACAGCCAGACATTGGGAACAAGGCCAGAGCCTGTTCAGCATCACAGCAGACCAGAACTTGAAGCATCTGGCCCCTTCGATCTGCTCCACTAAGATAAACCATATAGCTCAACCACAATTTAGGGTTTAATTCCCACCTATTATCTGTTCTTTTCTAGGCAAAATACTCTTTTGAAAGTGATTTTTAAAATAGAATAAATAAATAAGTAAGTAAACAACCAATGTGACATATTTTAAACTCCCAAGAGACTTCTTGATGTCTCAAAAGGAGTAGATGTTCAAGTTGATTTACTGTTGTAAATTTGGTTTCAAATGCTTGCTTTTGCTCCCAAGCATCCCAGACTATTCATTGACATGGACCAGTCCTGTAAAGATCTGGGAAAAATAAAGACATTCTTACTTTTAAAAAGTCCTTAATTTGCTTTAAAAATGTTTTTCACATAAGTATATTTACTAAAAAATAAATTCTTTTCTTCTATAAAAAGAACATATTTTTTTCCATTATATCTTGTAGTAATTCTACAGTTTTTTAGTCACCCTTTGTGAGATTTCCCACTTGTAACTACTGTAGGTTCCTAAGATGAACAAGAAATTCTAGATATAAAACT
This sequence comes from Phyllotis vaccarum, assembly GCA_033318265.1. Lineage (NCBI taxonomy): Eukaryota > Metazoa > Chordata > Mammalia > Rodentia > Cricetidae > Phyllotis > Phyllotis vaccarum. The sequence continues at coordinate 93,175,156 of JARWLC010000015.1, read as the reverse complement.
TTTACTTAATTATTCTAATATTGAAGCAAATGTACAGTATAGAGAGGTAAGAAAATTAGATTGATCAAGGAAATACTTGTCATAATATTAGCATTTTTTTCCCTATTAATCCTGTGAAAAGCATCAGTTTTTATGTGGAGCTACTTTGTGAAAAAGACAGTGATGGTAGCACCACCTGCTTACTAAATGCACGCCCCCCCCCCATAATGCATGAAATAAGTACTTCAATAAACATGGCATGAAACTCTTAGCAGTAGTAAGGGGTATACATCTTCCCAAGCTTCTATCTTAGTCATGGGATTGGAAAAATTCCCTTAGGTTCAAGCACACCCCCTCACAGGGCTCGTAGCTCTTTTTCAATTAACACTCTTTTGCCACTAAGCAGACTATCACAGTAGTTTTTGTGCTAACTACAGAAAATATAGTTGTATTTATATAACACTTTAGGTTGATTTGAGTTTTCAAAATAGCCATTGATTGAGAAGATAGCTGCTTTCCCACCATATAGATTTATTTTTATATCACAGAGAAAAAAATCATGACTATAATATTTTGTTTAAGAATTCTTCCTTAGCAAGAAATTCAAAATCTGTCCTTATAAACACCTGTAAACTTGGGGGTATGATCAGACTTGTATCTATCTATGTAATATACATTTTTATATCTTCTGTAGCTTAATGTGAACTGAAAGTAATGGGAGATTCCATCAAGGTATTGACAGAAAATAGAGTTTTTTTTTCAAAAGAGCAAACATTATTAACTAGAAAGTTTCTTTTTAACCCGTGGACAGTTTTGAAACCAACCAAAGATGCTCCATCTACAACAAAATGTACTAGTTTCTTCCATCTCAAACTGAATAAGCGAAGAGAAGACAAATGCCTGGAGCCCAGAGACATCAATGCCTATAGGAGATGAGTGGTTAACAGAGGTCTGGCCCAACACACCTGCCCTACACTCTCTTTGGCTAAGTGGGAGCAGAAATGAACAGCATCTCATACTCTCTGTTACATTTCTAGGTTCCTCACTAAACTGTGCTAAAGATAGGGGCAAAATGAGTTCCCTGATGAGATACTGTGCTTTTCATTCCCTAAATCCCCACCCCTAGTACATACAGTAATGTACAGGCCCCAGCCATGTAGCTTCACATCTAGGTCTGTCTTTCTGAATTATTCAGAAAGGTAGCTTTTCTCTCTTTCCTAAGTATTTCTCACCACTTCTGACTCCCCTGACACTCAGGCTTCCCTACTCTCTCGAAAACCTTCCTTCCATCATGTGGCTGCTTGTCCACCATGTGTCTGACCCTCTGCCAGTTTGAACAGCAAGGCTTTTTTCTTTCTCTCCTTCACCCTTCTCTTGGCAGCAGCTGAAGTTTACAAACTGTCTTGCCATGTTTTGTTTTTATTGACTTCTTAATACTAAAAATGTCCATTTCTAAGTGACTTTTATTACTGAAACTAGGAACTCCAAGACAAGATCCAGGTTCCTTTTATCAATTTTATACCCAATCTAGTGGCCTTCACATGAACATGATTATTCCACTCATTAAAATAGTTCATTGCTCAGGCCTTTAAGAGAGATATATGCTCCTAAGTGAGGTGTGCCTTCTGATCTAATCTACAAAAGGTGCTAGACACCTATCGTGTCTTTGAGAAGCAAATTAAAACCATTACAAAGTGTAATTGCAGCATGTTTTGCAGAAGCTTACAACACAGGTCTCATTGCAAAATCACAAGGAAAACTGAGCCATGCAGTTTTGTCCTAAAACCCAGGCTTCCTAAGTTCTGTTTGAACATTCTCTCTCAGTGTTACCAGAATTCCTGCTCAGCAAGTTTTCTATAGAAGAAATTTGTGGGGTAAACAGTATTTGCACCATCAATCAATCTCCCTGGGAAAGGTATGTGCTGGTTCCTAAGAGGAATAAGTGGTGGAGAAAACGCTCCTAAATGCCCAGTGCATACTTGGCCTCTAGGTTTCTGCTTTCCCTGCTGTGACTGAGAGATTCCAGCAGCTCCTGCTGGAATGCAAGGCCCTCTAAGTTAGCCAGTGATTAACATTGCTTTTTTCTCCAGCACCTGGTAGAGTGGCTAGTAATATAGATTTCAAGTAAGACAACCAAGCATAAAGAAGTTTACTTCATTGAAATATGGAGTTGTATGTCAAAAAAATAGCAGCGACATTAGAAGGGGGGGAAGTACCTTCCTCCAAAGTTTTAAATACATACACATTTTAAAATCATATCTTGATTTTAAAGGTTACAAGAACTATCTCAAAAGTATTCCCTATAGTTAATTGCAACAAAAGGAAGGAATTCTTGGCCAGTACATCCAGCTCATTCACAGCTTTCATCAGTTAACAAGGTACAGTTCAAACCCATTTTGCCTCCAATTCCTCATTAAGCTTGGCTCAAATTCAAGCCCCAGCTCCTCCCCCTGTCCCTGAATAGTCTCCATGTTTCCCTGCACTAAAGAAGAGATTAATTTGTAGAAAGGCTTCAGCACATTCCTGGGTTGCTCAAGTGCATTTCTTTTCATAGAACAAGCTTTTGATTTTGCGCTTTAAATCAAAGGCAGAGAGCAAAAATTCCAAGTATGTATGAGCTTCTGACCTTTAAAGAAGCAGGATTGTTCAGATGGAATTCCACATGGAAATGCTCCACTCTACTACCCCTGCTAGTTTGATTCTTCCCCAAGATATAGCCTTTCTTCTTTCTGCTAAATATCAGAGTTTCAATCAAGCTGGTGTTTGGCAAAGCATGAAAGATAATTGAAGAGTCCTCTAGTAGTAATTTATTCATATCCTCATTTCAGAAAATTTGTTTAATTGCTCAAGACCATGTCCTTACTTAGGAAACCTGTTGGAAGAATTCATTAACACTGTCTTTCCGGCAACATGGGAGGCAATGTGATTTTTTTGGGGGGGCATCGATTCGGATACTGTGAACAAACCTATGGTATTTATAAAAATCATTTTTGGATATTTATACAAAGCTCTTAACTAAAATAAAAAATAGAGACAAAATTTAGCAGGGAGACAAGTAGCAGTATCTTGAAATAATAATAATAAAAAAAAAAAAAACCAAAACCCCTTTCATTTTCTTTATCCTGTTTTGTTACCTTCTGATTTGCTCTCTCTAATGCTTATGTCAAACAAAATAAAGCCATTGACTCAGAAGAAGGCACTGGTCCAGGTGGGACAGAGATGCTGTAAGAAAGGCATCCTGATACCTGGTCTGAATCTGTGCTCATGGATAGAAAAGTGCAACCAGTTGTAACAGGTGCGGCTTTCGCTGAGACAGAATTCTACTTAAAGAAGGATTTAATAATTTGACATTCCACAATTGACTTTAAGAGGAACTTGGAACACTATGATTGCATGTGACTTCTGATTGGTCTGTATGCATTTAATTAATCGATTGTAATTGAGAAACATTCTGTAATCACTCTAAGATAATTTCAGTCTTATTTATTTGTAGAACCTTTGATCATATGAAAAGATGAACTCTAATTGATTAAAGGGGGAAGCCCTTAGATAATTCAGCAGGAATTTGATCACTCAGATGAATAAATGTATTTGGCTTGAATTGCATGACCATGACAGACATAGGATGTGCGTTTATACTAGGCATCAACCAGTTAATCACAGACACTATCCCCTTTATCACAACCTTAAAGACATAAAAGCCTTTGATTTGGTTGTTCTGAATAAACTGTAGAGTACCAAAACTATAAACCCCTCATATCACATATAGACAGTATCAATCAATGCTTCTCCTGCTGCTTCCCTCTTGCGGTTTTCATTTATGTGTGTGAGACTAGAACACAAGAGTCCTAGTTCCACATCTACCTCCTGAACCTCAAAACTTGGTCAATTTTTTTTTTAATTGAGAAAAAAATAGACTCTTGAAACTTGGTTGTGCTGGAAAAATGAGATCGTGCTTAATTTCAAGAAGGCTGGTTTCTGAGGTGGATAGTCAAGTGACCGTAATAGTACAACCATTTTGTGCAGTCATGATTGTGTGCAATTGGTTACTTTATGGATCATGTTTAATGCAAAGGTGGATACAAATACATTTCTATGCAATAGCCAGCCCCAAGAATGAGATACAGAAGAGGAACCACTAGGACAACACACTAGAAGGAAAAACATTAAGACAGAAAAATAAACCAATTTTAAAAACTCTTCCTTACCCCAAACAGTCTGCTTTAAATACTCCTAGCCATGCCTTGCCATTGCAGCAATACAGACTAGTTATTGACTTCTTTATTAAGAACTTCACTAGCCACTCGCTGTAGGAATCAGAGCTAAGTAGATGAACTGGCAAACAAAGTAGTGCTGTGTTTTCATAAAGTCCTTTGTCCATAAATCTATATATCTAATAATGAAACATTTGCAAGAATCATCATCAATGCATAGATTATAGGAAAAGAGGTCACTGCAGGCATCAACCTGCTGCTAAAGTTGGCATTGTGACCTCTAGTTTCAGTAATTAACATTTAGATGTAATGTGACATTTGCTAGGTGTATGGCATTATCAAAATGTTTTGCATATATTGACCCATTCATCTTTTCATTAATCATGTATACCCTCATTTTACAAACGATGAAATAAAACTTAAGAAATGATATTTAAAAAGAGATATTCTTATTCTAAAACTATATATTCAACTATCACATTTTTGTTATTAAACATTAAAGAAAGTTCACATAAGTCAGGAGGCTCTCAAATCCTAAATATCAACATATATAAATAGATTCATTCTGTGTATATACCTTTAAGAACCATAAAAATAACCATAATAGTAATAAAATATTTCAAGAGATATTGAGCTTGTAGTACCTGATGTGGGAATGTTTTTTTCTGTATGCTGTGAATAAAGGACTGTTTTGGCCCATGACAGGCACCATAGTAGTAGGCAGGGAAATTGAGCATAGGTAGGAGAAGGAGAGTGGAGTTAAATGAGATGTGATCCAGCTGCTCATGATGCAAGATGTAATGAAATAAGTAAGCCACAGGCCAAGTGGCAAGACAGAATAATGGAAATGGGTTGAATTAAGATGAAAGAGCTAGCTAGCAATATGCCTGAGCCATAGGCCAACCAGCATGTAATTAATATAAGCATCTGAGTCATTTTGAGGGGGAAAGTGGCCATGGGAAAGTCTGAATTGTGGAGCTAGTCAGGGCCAGAAACCTCTTGTTACAACTACCTAAAGCAAAAAACAGAGATACCATTATTTCTATAGCATCCCTGCACTTCAAAGAATTGATGCAGGGTTAGCCTAAAATCAACGAGATGCTGGTTTTCAGTGGGCTTCTTAGAGTCCTGAGTGAGTCACTAGGTCTCCTTTTAAACTCTGTCATTTCCTGCCTCAGCACTGTGACAAAGAACACTTACACAAATGATGGGATTTTGCTTTGTCTTTAATTCTAAAATTTAAAAAGGTCTTCAGCATCACCTTGAAACAATTTCACTTTTATATTATGGAGTTATGGTCATGTTGAATAAGGTTGTGTTCCAAAATGTACTTGCTTAACATTCAGGAAAAATACTATATCTCAGACACAAAAAAATGAGCACAAGATAGCTTGACTTGGAAATTTGGGCTTCAGGGAATGGCCCAGGGCCAGTCTTCCGTAGACACAAGTACAAATTTACAGAAGTACAACTAAAGTAAAATGGCCTCAGAGACACTTGACCACTAGGATTAAACCATCCCACGCCTGCCACATTCAAATTAAGATAAAACCAACCTACCAAGGAAGCCATTTGCATTGAAAATTAGATGTCTAAGTACAAGTAAATCAATTACTAATAAGTATTCAAGCTGACAATTTCTAAACAATTTCTAGTCATGATTAATTTTAGTGTGGGGAACTTAACAAAGAAATATTGTCTGCTTAGAATCTCCAGTCCTGCTGAGGTTCTGGGTTAGTGCCAATGGCATGGCTGCTATTTGCAAATGCTGACAGGTTACAGTTGAAACTGCACACTGTTAAATACCCTAAAGATGCTACCAGGGTTTGACCCCCCCTAGTCTCCACAGTCATTCTGCTTCCTCTAGTTAGACATAATCCTTTAGTTCTACTGACCCTAGGAGTCAGGGTTTTGTAGCTCAAACTCACCAAGGCATATGGAGGAGCTAATTAACATTTAGAAAAAAATAAAACTAGAATGTGGGGTATACAGGATGCGCAACTTGAGAAAGTGGGTGTGACTATAAAATCCTAGCCCTAGCTCCATATTTTCCAGTGTCTTGACTTTGGGAATTCCACTTTCCCTTTTTTTTCTCAGCCTCACTTTCATCATAGCATAAATGAGAGTGTTCCTGCAGTGGTTATTGATTAAGAGAATTCGCTTCAGGGCCACTGGAAATATGGGTTGTTGGACCAGCAGAATCGTATTACCTAGGAGCTCCTTAGAAATGTACATTCTTGGGACTCATCCCATACTCTTGAATTAGTGTTGGAGGTGAGGAGAAGGCATTAGTTAGGAATCTGTGTTTTATAGCAATCCAGGAGATTCATAGGCATGTTAACTTCTAAAAGCATTAATTTAAAGCAGTCAATAAAATGTGAAGCCTTTAGTTTGGCCCCTGGTACACAATATGTTCTTAATATATGTGAAAAATTATTTTTATTTGAGTGTAAGAAGGGAGTTAATGTTAGACTTTGATCAATGATTTGGGAGCTCGGATAGCTCCAATGAACTTCTAATAAAGACAAAATGAAGCTATACAAGCTAATGGAAAGTGTGTGCAGATTCATTTCCTAAGCCTTCCATTGAATTGCCAATTTTTAGTTTGTGTTTTGTTTTGTTTTTGTTCTTGTTTTATTACCAGTGCCTAGTAATCTGTTTGATTATGACCTTCTTGGGCATTGCTATCCAGGTTGCATAATGGAAAAAAGACTGATTTGTAAGGAAACTTCCATATTCATACTGCAACATGACTGGCGTGAGGAAACAGACACTAGTTAAGAGAGGTAGCAGCTCTGACTGGAGGTTTCTTTAAAAGGTCTAAGTTGCTAAGGAGCCCATCATGAAAATAAGAAAGATTGTCTCACCCATAAACACACCTTCCACAATTTTTTTAACTTGAGGCTTTTTATTTCAATTAAAAAGAAGCACAAATTCACAGTCACTCATGAAATATTATGATTAAATATTAAATATTAGTTCTTTTCAAAGTAGAATTGTATTATTTGCATCATGTGAAGTGTCTCATCTTGTGAATTTTCTCATCAAAGTATATGATCATGTCTTATGAAACTATCTCCATTTAATCTTTCACTAGCACATAAAATATTAATACTTACATAGTATCATCTTTTAGATTATTGTTTCTTGTTATTTAGCACTTAAAAACTTTCATGAGTACAGTGACAAAGAATGCTAACATAGTCACATTAGGAATTAAGGAAAACTAACTCTAGGTATGCTCAGCCCATCAGGCTAAGGGACAATATACCAACATACAAGAAGGAATGCAACCTATGATAACTACAAATCCTGTGTGTGTGTGTGTAGGTGCGCGTGTGCATGTGTGTGTGTGCATATGTGTGTGTATGTCTATGTGTGTGTTTGTGAAGTGTAAAATGTCGTACACAGTGAAGATGAATTCTATTTGTCTTTCTGATATATTGAATGCATAATTAAAAGAGATTGTGTTATGACCAGAATCTGTAACTCAGGGATATCAAGTGGCATGCATGAGTCTTTGGGTTTGATTGACCACCAGCTCTGTAAGACAACATGAAGATAACATATCCCTGAGACAGGAAAATCATAAGGTTGAGAACATTCCAAACCATATACCTATCAAGATTCTATCTCAAAAAGATAAAAACAAATAGCTTGTTTTGAAATATTTTATTGTGGAGATACGTGGAAGCATATTATATTATGTATTTATGCCTTTGTTTCATTTAGGATGAGATCTTGCAAAGGAAAGAAGAAAAGAACCAGAATATGGAGTTAAAAGCCCCAAATGTGTAAGGATAAAGTAGTGGCTTGAGAGCAAATTTTATTTGAAAACTAACTTATAAACTTTGTTGGGAAAGGCAGCCAATGGTTTAGGTACAACCACAGAAAAGACTAAAATTCACTAAACCTGAGACAAGATATCAATCAGATTATATACCCATCCCTTCTTGTCCTTATGACAAAGGCTTCCAGTCAGTCCTGAGGATGAAGAACTGCCAAGTTGTCAATGTCTGTACAGGGTACCACAGATAACTAATCTCTAAAGATGTAGCACTCTAGAGAATGATCTGTATTGATTGTGTCACGTATTTGCTCAGGAGTTGAAAGACACACTTATAGACTATATGAGAGAATAAAACATGATTTATATGTCTTGAAAAGCGTCGATCATTTAAGCAGAAAAAATAAAGTACCAGTGTATACAAGCCTATAATTCTATCAATTAATGGCCAATGTTTTCCTCCAAATAATTGTAATAGTCTATTATCACAATTGTAACAATCTATTATCAATAATCTATTGATCGTCCTCATCCTCATCAATAATTAGTATTGTCAGGCTAAGAAAATAACTGGGTAGAATGGTATATTTCATCCTGACCTTGTCTGTGTTTCTAGAAGCTTGTCCTGCACTAAGAGCCTTCGGTGTTCTGTACCTGCAGAGCATCAGTTCATGTTGTCTGTTCACATTTCTGTTTGAGTTTTTTTTTGTTGTTATTTTTCATTTCATTGATTTTTGACACTTCTTCATTCTGCTGAACTTTTACATTGATCCTAGACGCAGCTGTGATTTTCTTCCTTCCTGAATAAGAATCTGAAGATCAGGAGATCAAGAGACAAGTGTAGGGTCATAGCGATAACAGCAAATGATGGAGGATGATCCGAACAAGCTCTGTTTGATACCAGAGTTCAGAAGCCTACACAACAAAGGGATATTTTTACTGGAGTTTTCTTATTTCTGTACCACAAGCTCCCTTTACATTTTCAGCAAAGATCAACCAACCCACTGTGAGTCTCTGGCAAAAAGAAATAGAAAATTAACATGAACCAACAAAGGAAAAACATTTCAAAATAGCAAGTGAGCCAGGTTTAAGACTGGAGAGTTGGTTACTTGGGGGGGATCTGCCTGTTCTCACTGCTCCCAGGCCTCCAGATCTCACTTGTCCCTCCCTTTGGTGGCTTGAATGAGAAGAGTCTATTGGGCTCATATGTTCAGTTCCTAGTTGGTGAAACATATGTCATGGGGGGTGGCTCAGGCTTCAGAAGCTTTCTATCTCCAACATGCCCCTAGTTTTCTGTTTGTTCTTGAGACTTGTACTCCCAGCTGTTCCTCACTCCCTGCCTCTGCTATGCCATTATGGGCTCTAATTTTCTAGAACTATAATCCCAACAAATGATTTGTTTTATATTGCCTTGCTCATGGTGTTTTATCGCAGCAATAGAAAAAGTAATTAATACGCTCAAAATGAGCATGCTACTAATAATAACAAAGTCATAGCATCCACTGAGTGCTTAAGTGTACCAACTCACAATCTTAATAAATTAATTTCATCATTATGATAATTTTATAAATTAGGAAATTGGCTCGGTCTTACAATCTTAAAGATGAAGTGAAGTTTTAAGGAATTAGAGAAATTCCTTGAAAGCCACAAACCTAGAAACTTAGAAACTCAGAACCCAATTGCTTGGCTCTGCAGTTACAGTACTTACAGTAATGCTTGCATTGCATATGCTGTCAGTCAAATGCCTTATCACATAATACAGATCTCTCTGTCCAAAACTCACATACATTTGTCTTTGTCACTGTATTACCCCATTATTAAAAGTCACACATTGAAAATTCAAGGTCCTCCTCTATGATATATAAAGCTCACTCATGGTCAACTAATTTTCAAATGTCTGTTGTTCATGTACAAAAAGGTTAAGACATATACAGTTAGTTATATTTTCACTTATAATATTACTATTATCATTATTGTTAATTTAGAAAGGACAGGAATTTCAAGCTTCAGAAGGCATAAGAAGTTATATTAGGGAAAAGAACAGAGGCAAGATCTATATTTAATCTCATGTTAGAAACTTCCTGCTCTAGAAACAAACTAAGGGGAAAATACCAACCAAGCTTACTGCAGACTCAGGGGTTTCTAAGCTGCTTTTCAGTGAAAATTTCAATGCTCATCTGATTTACCTGAGGTAAATCCTACTGTCATGTTGTAGTGGGGTTCTCGGTCCCAGGTGGCTGGGGGCAGCTGGCTCGGTCTAGTGGTTAAGGTTCTGCGCTCTCACCATTGAGATCCAGGTTTGATTCCCAGTCAGGGAACAAAAAAATAATAAAATAAAGATAAAAAGAGAGAGGAAGAACGGGCCTTCCCAAGATCCCAGCAGCTCCTTTATTCAAAGATTGAGATTCACAGCATAAAGAAGGGCATTCCCACATCACTGTCATTTTTGAAGACTCAGCCTGTTCCAGACAGAAAGCTCAGCTGACCCATTGACTGCCGTGTTTGTGAATGAGTGCTATCCTAGAAGGACTTCAATTTCTTTTTTTTTAAAATATATATCAATATAGCTCACAATAGTCCAATAACCAAATATATAGGATTTCATAGTTATTATATAGTTTAATTATTCATTGCCCACATCAGTTTGAACTGTATCAAATATTGTAGTGTGAAAAGGTCAGCCAAAGAAACTCACCGTCATCCTGAAACCAGACCCAGACACAGTCAAAGAAACACACCCTGGTCCTGAAACCAGAGCCAGTAAAAGAAACACACGTTGGCTCTCAAATCAAAACCAAAGAAACACACTCTGAAGCTGAAACCAAAGTCAAAGAAACACAGTTTGGCCCTGTCACTAGAGTCAATGAGAGAAACATACCCGGACTCTAAAACTAAAGCCAAAAGGTTAAAAAGGCCAGGAAACACCCCCCCACACACGCACACACACATTTTGACTCTGAAACCAGAGTCAAAGAAGCACACTTTGCCCCTAACCAATTTAGCATAAAACTAACCAGTCTCAGAGCACAAACCAAGCAATCTTTGAGAACAAAATCTAGCATAAAACAAACCAGTCTCCAAGCTTGTGAAGCTGAAGTTACTGAAATCTGATCAATTTCCACCCTGAAAATCTTTTTTTCCTGGGAAAAAAAAATCTGCCTTCAAAAGCCCTATATAAGCCCTATGCCTGTTCAGTAGGCAGCTATTTTTATCTGCTCTGGCAGAGGCCAGAATCTCATGGATTCCTCCTTCCTAAATAAATCTCATGAAATAGTTTGGGGTAAAACCTTCTTTTGCCAGAGTAGAGCAGAATCTCTGATGGATAACTCTCTGGTGAAGTTGAGCAAAGAAGCAACAAATACCTTTGTTGGGAAACTCCCTTTTCTTTGAAAGCTAGAACAGATCGCTGTAATTCTGGAGGGGTGTCCTCCTTAGCAAAGTGGAGCAGAGAAGGAACAACCTGGGCTGGAGCTGAGATATCTCTGATGGGAAACTCCTTCAGGGGAGCAGAGCAGAGCTCAGCTATAATGGTTCTCTTTTGGAGAAGGGCAGGATTCCCACATCCTGTGAGGAGGCAGACCTCCACCAGAAACCAGCTTCAGGTATAGCCTGGCTTTACGATACGTTGGGATAATTTTCTCCTCACATCTGTAGGTTTCCAGGATACTTCTGCTTCACAGTTGTAAGTGTTGCCTGACTTCTGAAAGTCAGCGTACTTTCCCTCTAGAGCTGTAACACTTATAGGTATAACCTGATTTCTGACAGTCAGTGTAACTTTCTCTCCAAAGCTGGAATACTTTCAATTATAATGCTTTCAAATAGCCTGGAAATGCAACAAAAAGTCAGCTATTAATATATAAGTAGTCAGTCAATATTAACTGAATAAATAAATAAAGGGGTGCTTTGTTGCTATTGCTGTTCTTGTTATTTTAAAGATTTATTTATTTGCTCTGTCTGCATGTACTCCTTTATGCCGGGTGAGGGAATCAAATCTCACTGTAGATGGTGTTGAGCCACCATGTGGTTTCTGGGAATTCAGGGCCTCTGGAAGGGTACCCAGTGCTCTTAAGTGCTGAGCTAGCTCTCCAGCACAGAAAGTGTTGTTTTATGTCTTTTTTTCACTCTTTCTTTCTTTCTTTTTTTTTTTCAAAAACACTGATGATAACCTATGTTGTAAAGGATGTACAGAAAGGGGATCGCTCCTCAACTGCTGGGGGAAATGTAAACTTGTCCTGCTACTTTGGAAAGAAGCATGGTGGTTTTTTAGAAAATTGGAAATCAGCCTACCTCAATACCCAGCAATATCACTCTTGGCCATACACTCAAAAGATAATCAAGTACACCACAAGGACACCTGCTCAATTGTGTTCATAGAAGCATTATTTGTAATAGCCGGAACACAAAGAGCTGGAACTGAACTAGGCCCTCTGAGTGGGGGAGAGAGTTGTATTGATTAAGCTGTTAGTGAGCCCCCCTGACGATGGGACCAGGAATTATTCAGGGAACATGAATTGGCTTTTTAGAGCTCATTCTTTATAGTGGGATGCCTTGCTCAGCCTTGAATTGGGGAGGAAGGAATTGGCCTTGTCTCAACTTGCCATGTTAGACTGTTTTGATTATTCAAGGGACCCTGGCCCCCTTTGAGGAGTGGATGGGTGGTAGGGGATGATAGGAGGGAGCAGGAGAAGGGGAGGAGGGGAAACAGTAGAGGTTATGTAAAACAAAGAGAAAAATTAAACGACAAACAAACCAGGTTTAGGAAAGGACACTTGGTGGCACATACCTGTACTTTCACCATCTTGACATCTAAGGCAGAAAGGTAGTTCCAGGCCTGCCTTGGTTAAGTATAGAAATGAGGCTCTGAGAAGCAGGCTGGAAATGGAAAACTCAGAGATGGCGAATTTTAGGGAAATGTGTCTTGAGACGCAAGGATTTTGAGTGTTTTACACTCGGAGGTCTATCTGGGAGGCTGGAAGAGGGTTGGGGGGGCATCTGGTGCTGACAGGCTGGGCAGATAGCAGGAGAAGCAAGGGAGCAGCTGGAGCGGCTGGCAAGGCTGGATTCAGGCAAATGTGATGACTAAAACAATGAAAGCTCTTACTCCACCTAAAAAAGTCTCTTTTCATTAGGGTTACAGGGGCAGATTGGCATGACCAAAAGTGAGTGGGTGACAGGGATATCTCTGAAAAAGCAATTAAGTGATGGCATCTGCTGAGGCCGGAATTGTTTGCTTCCCACCCCTACAATGAAGGCCAGAGAAGGGAATCCTAAAACTCCAGCAGGACCAAGTATTGTGGCGCTGGTTTCTCCGGGGAAGGAGCTGGACTACCTGAGGCTCTCTTTTTGTGATGACAGCAGTCAGGATAGGGCAGCCCTGGCAGCATCAACTGCCCACAAGCAGGCCTAGGAAATCAGACAGAGAGTGATCTGTGTGTAACGTCCCCCTGCCATGTGCAACTTGGAAACAGTCAGTTAGACCAGTGTTTTCCTTGATGGCATCTAGGGCAAGGCCTGAACAGCCTCTGTGAGTCCAGGCAAGACCAGAGACCAGTGGCCAAGGCCACACTTAAAGCAGGCACCAAGAGCTCCAGGTCTCTGCCACAGGAGGAGGCAAAGGAGCTGGTCAGGTAGCTTTGCCATCAGGAGGTATCTTTCTTGGTGGATTTTCTCATCTCTCTTGTGATATTACCTTAAATATCTAGTGTTAAGACTTTTGCCTGTGGAGTCAGTGGTCCCCTCTCAAGAGCTATAACTGTGATGTCGGGGGTAGGGTAAGAAATGGGTCATGAGAAGTTGATTTTCTTTAGCGCTCTCAGAGTCTAAGTTAGTCTACTGTGAGAGTGCATATGTGAGGCTTCAGATCAGACTTGCCAGTAAGCAGGTCACAAAATTGCCTCTGGCTAAGACCCACCTTGGTGTATTGTAATTTTAATGGGGTCTACATATGGGACAGTCTCAGATCCCAAGGTGTGCTATGTTTGTCTCATGAACTTTATCTGTGTGAGTTTTAGCCTGTTATTAAGTTTGCCTTTGCTCTAGAGCCTAAATTTTCTACCTGAGAAAGTTCTGACAGAGGAAACAGGGAAATTCCACTATCCTATCTATGCCAGCCACTTCTTGCAGAGGGAGAAACAGATCCAGTGACCAGTGAGGTAAATGTAGGCGCCAGGTTTAGAGTTCCCGGAAAGGAAGAAGCTGGGGGGGGGGGGGGCGCTGTAGGTGAGTGTTGAGATTTGAGGGGTGGAGGTGGAGGTTCCAGTGAAGGATCTGGTCATGTGGCTAGAAACAGGTGGTACTAAAGCCATTTCTTTGTGCAAAAATGGATAGGCTTGGTGGTGTCTAGGTAAGGCAAAAAGCTAAGTGGTTTGAAAGTCGCATAAACACATTTTAGAGTTGAGGATGGAAAGACATTTTCTGCTGACTCATTCTCTGTTATTGAGGCCCAGAGGGGAGGGATTCCACCTCTAGTGTGGGTTGTGACCCAGCCAACAAGTGGTCCTAGGGGACAACACTAGCTCTTAACCATAGGCATTAGTACACAGCCTGAAACAACACTAACCACCATGAGAGTGGGTATACAAACCACACTAGCTATCACTAGATACTTGTCAGCACCTATGACCAGCATAGGGCAAAACCTGAACCAATGCTTACCACTCCTAAACTCTGAAGTTCTTACAAGCAGGTGTATAAACCACAGTAGCCACCACAGGCACTTGTCAGCACCTAGGTTGGGTGTCCAGTGCAAGCTACCAATAGCAACTCCTCAGCACCTAGAGTAGGCATTAGGGCTGAGCCCTGAGGACAGTATCCAGGAACAGAATCCAAGGATCCTAGCTGGGCTGTTATAGCAGGGAAGTCCAGAAATGAGTGTTAGGCAAGAAAGAAGAGCCATAAGCAGTAAAGATAGTGGCTGAGGGTGGGGGAGTCCTTCACAGGACTATAGTCCTACCTGAAAGCCAGTCTTTTCCAGAGACAATAGTTTGTGTTTATGCTGACTGGAAAGGGGAAAACTTAACCATTGAAGTTGGTGGTGTTCGAAAGAGCTGCATCTGGGCAGAACCTCCTAGTGCTTATGTGCACCTAGGCTCAGGAGAGAGTCTATCCAAGACAGAAAACCAAAATGTTACTTTTGTGCATGAGAGGTAGACACATACACTACCAGATGCCAAGGAGAGTTTACTCAGGCAAGTTGCTGAGTGGATAAGTGAGAAAGAAAGAGGGGGGTAGAGAGGGAAGGGGAAAAGGGGGAGAGAGAGGGAGGGAAGGAGGGAGGGAAGGATGGAGGGAGGGAGGGAGAGGGAGAGGGAGAGGGAGAGGTGGGAGAGAGAAGTCTTTCACGTGGCCTCTCCTTTTAAAAGAGCAGGTAGGGACAGATTTATGTAGCCACACCTAGGGGCATGCCCTCTTTATAAGGTGTTCTGCTGGCGTCATGTTGGGTTTACCATGTGGGAGCTACCTCACAGGAATTCTTATCTTACCCTGCTCCATGTTGGGTTTACCATGTAGCAACTAAGTGAATCCTTACATAGATGACAATAGATAGATAGATAGATAGATAGATAGATAGATAGATAGATAGATAGATAGATAGATAGATAGATAGATAGATAGATGATAGATGATAGATAGATAGAAAAAAAGAAAAAAAAATTTAAGTAAAACATTTAAACACACTGGATGGTGATGGCAAATGCCTTTAATCCCAGCATTTGGGAGGCAGAGGAAGAAGGATCTCGGTGAGTTCAAGGGCAGGCTGGTCTACATAGCAATTTCCAGGACAGCCAGGATTACACAGAGATATTCTGTCTCAAAAACCAAACCAAATCAAACAAACAAAATCAACCAACCAAACAAAAGATACTGCTGTGGGACTTTGCTCTTATACACTGTAAAAATTTATTACTCATGTTGGATTAATAAAATGATGATTGATCAGTATCTAGGCAGAAAATATAGGTGAGGTTACACGACTAGGAGAATTTTGGGAAGAGGAAAGGCAGAGAGGAAAATGCCAGGCAGATGCATAGGAAGCAAGATGAGAATGCTGGACTTAGCAAAGGTACTAAGCCACATGGCTAAACATAGGTCAGAATTACAGATTAATTTAGTTGTAAGAGATAGGTACTAACATGCTTGGATTTCTGTTTGAGCAGATACTATAATATTAATTCTCTGAATCAATTATTAGGGAAGTGACTGCCATGGATTTGAGAGTTTCTGATTGGGACAGAATCTTCTGGTTATAACCCCCACCCAGGAAGAAACAAAACAAAACATTTAAACAGCAATCAACTATATTTAAGGTCTAAATGTAAAAGGTCTTTCTCCTTCTCCAGATATAAATCTGTAATTTCTAAGATTCTTGCCAGAAATTCCACTTAGAGTAAAAGAAATCTTATCACATTTATACAACCCTGTGGCTCATAGTTTCATCTTATTGGACTGTAAGCTCATCCAAAGCACCTCCAAGCCACCCTATACTTTTGTGCATATATATTTGTACATATATATAACTTCTTGATAATCTTTTTAAAAAGAACTTTAGAATCACTCAAATGGTGTTTGTGACTACTGCCAAAACACTGTTGGAGTTTCTTGTTACAATAAGGTTACTTGGTCCCAGCTGGCCAGAGGTCCAGACTCACAGACCTGCCATCCCAGAACACCTAGCCACCTGCCTCTGCTTAGGCCCCCCAAATGACTCAGACATTTATATTGACTTAATACTGTTCTCCCTATGGTTCAGGCACATTTCTAGCTAGCTCATTCATCTTAACTCAACCCATTCTCTTTAATTTGTCTGCCACATGGCCTGTGGCTCACCTGTGTTCCTTACCTGTTTCTTCTTTGGGCATCTGGCTTGATCTGTCTGTGTCTCTGCCCTGCTACTACCTATTCTGATTTCCCTTCCTACTTTTTCTATTGTGTCTGTTATGGGCCAAAACAGCTCCTTTATTTAAAGATTGATATTCACAGCATACAGAAAGACATTCCCACATCACCTCCTATTTCTGTCTAATCAAAAAGGAAGGTTTCAATTTTAACATTGCAAAATTACTTATAACAAAATAGCTATCAAGAAAATTTGTTACAGTCTATTTGTATTTAGGAAAATTAAAAAAATATTCTATCATCAACCTTGTGAATCTAAAGTTTCATATAAAATATATATTTTAAAATAACTGGGTAAAACTATACCTATAACTATCTAATCTTCAACTACATCAAAGACCACAGAAGGATATAATATTTACACAAGTAAACAGGAACTTCAAGCAACTTCCAAAATCTAGAAATGGCAGAGATGCCTATCTGCCTAGACAGTCACCCAAAGTTCCTTTATAAGTTGGGGCATCCATCTTCAGCCTAAAGGACAAAAGTCTCTTTTCATTTTAGTGAAGCAAGAAATCTGAAGGACTGCTGCGCCCACTCTTATATAGTTCATTAGTCACTTCTCCTTGAGTCCTGAAAAATGTTTGACAGTTTTCTTTGCAAAGCAAGAACCTGAAGGACCATCTCAGCTTGTTCTGCCAAAGTTCAGAGGTCACTTTCCTATGGAACCCGCATGTCCAGTTTAAACAGCATACTGTCAAGCAGTCAATACAAGAACAGTTTCTTGTCCAGTGGCTAACCATTGCCACAAAAAAAGTAAACTCCATATGGAGTTTCTTCAATGTCCATTTTTCTCTTGAAGTAAATTGGTACTACCAGGAGCAGACCAGTCCCACTATCTAGAAAATTCTACATTCTTAAAATATTTGAAATGCCATATTCCTTAGGTCTTAGGAGTCTTTGAAGATTACCTATCTTATTGAAATATATCTTCATATACCTAAAAATCTAACGAACATGCATTTCTTAATTATACATTAGAATTTTAAATGAGTTATATAAACATATCTTAAACTAGAATAGAAAAATACATACTGCATAACAAAATTGACCTTAAATTTGTATCAATAAACCAAAATTCCTACCAATATAAAATATTTTGAGATTAACAGATGATTTTTTGATTAATATATTCAATAATCAATTTTTTAAAAGTCACTCACATAGCATATTCCCTTTTTCGTCTTAGAAAAAAGATTAACTATGACCATTAACCATATATAATGAAAAAAACATTTATAAACAATATTTTGGGAATTTGGGTATTATAGTTTTTCATTACTACTTTCTGCTGATTAGGGGTTATAGTTTCTTGAGACTGGATCATCTTAGTCTATAGCCTTGAAGCTGATGTGACCATCTCTTCCCATCATAGAATTTTCAGGTGGTCTTGGTTGATGAAACCATAAGAGCCTGGAAGCAATCCATGGGTTCTCATTTTCTGTAGAAACAAAAGCAGACATCTTCCAAAGCAATATATCCTTAAAAATAAATTTCAAATTCAAGATATCTTTAAAATATATTTTTTTATTTAACTTGGCAGCCTTTGCAATCAATTGTCTTTCTGCAGTTACTTCATTAACAGTTAAGAAATTAAAATAAAATACAATAATAACCGTAATCCACATTCTGTTTCTATTTTCCATATTTTGGTGGTTTATTATACTTTTATTATTCAATCTCTCTTTTTTAGGGACTTACTTTACCCTCTTTCTTTTGTCTCTGAAGCCTATGTACATTTTCACACATTGTAATCCATTTATAGGTTTTTCTCCCCACTCGAATCTGTTTTATTGTCAATCTTTACCCATTTTCCAACCAGAAGAGCTTTTAAAATGCTTGTACTCTCTTAAAGAGACACATAGTTTTGCAGATAAATCCGAGTCAGGAAGTTCTCTTAAAGAGGACGTGTCTCTGTTTGCCACTGGCAAACAGAACAGACCTAAGAAATGTTGCCAGTAAGAAACTGTCTTTGACTCTGTTTCCTTTTTGTTCAAGATAAACAGAAACCTTAAATCAATCACATGCTACTGAGTCTTCTGTTGTGAGTCTTCAGGAACTAGACTGGTTGTAGATTAGGCTCCCTGATGCAAGTCCTCTGCCATCTTGAATGTGTCCCAAATGCCATGCTATCTCTGTACAATGATATGCTTCAGATACACAGTTTAAAAGCTGCTTTGGCTCAGTTTCTGTGCTAAAACTGTTTTAAAACTTTCTCAGGCTTTATGTGGGTGTTGGACCCACACTGGGATGCCATCTCTTACAGTGAGGTTACTTGGTCCCAGGTTGTCAGAGATTAATTAAATTTTCATTAATTTGTCTGCCACATGGCCTGTGGCTCACCAGTGGTCCTTACATGTTTCTTCTTTGGGCATCTGACTCTGCCTGTGTCTCTGACCTCCTACTACCTATTCTGATTTCCCCACCTACTTTTGCTATGGTGCCTGTCATGGGCCAAAACAACTCCCCTTTCTAAAGATTGATATATACAGCATACAGAAAGACATTCCCACATCAGTGTCCCTCTTTTGAAAAACCTTCACATAATCCTGTAATTTGCTTTCTTTTAAATGCTTTCTATTCTTAATAAATTCTAACTGTGCTTTAAAAAAAAAAAAAAAAAACACTAAAAATTGTTTTCAGTGTGGATAATTCCCCTGATGATTCTGCAAGAAAGCCAAACTAGAACTTGAGTAACATCTCTATAATGATGTAAAAAAAATAGACTTACCTTATTTAGGAATTAATATTATCTACAAATGGCAATGGGTTGGCTTCTTCTTTTCTAATTTGTATCTACTTGATCAACTTTTGTTGTTTTATTGCTTATTTAGAACTTCAAGTACTATATTGAGTATAAATGGGGAGAATGAACAGCCTTATCTTGTTCCTGATTTTAGTGGGATCACTTTGAGTTTCTCTCCATTTAGTTTGACCTTGGCTGTCAGCTTGCTCTACATTGCCATTATTAGGTTTAGGCATGTTCCTTACACACTCTATCTCTCCAAGACCTTTATGAGGAAGGTGCGCTGAATTTTGACAAAGGCTTTTCATCATCTAATGAGATGATTATATTGTTTATATTGTGGATGACATTGACAGATTTACATATGTACCTGCATTTCTGGGATAAAACAACTTGATCATGGTGGATGATTTTCTTTTCTTTTCTTTTTTTTTTTTTTTTGATATGATCTTGGATTCCATTTGCCAGTATTTTATTGAGTATTTTTTCATCAATGTTCATGAGGGTAGTTGGTCTGTAATTCTCTTTTTTGTTGCATCTTTGTGTGGTTTGGGTATCATGGTGAATAAGAATAGTTCGGCAATGTCCTTCTGTTTCTATTGTGTGGAACAATTTAAGAAGTATTGGTATTAATTATTTTTTGATAATCTGATATAATTTTGCACTGAAACCACTCGTCCTTGGCTTTTTGTGGGGGAGTAGGACTTTTAATAAATCCTGTCATTTCTTTGAAGTTATTGGCCTATTTAAGTAATTTATCTGGTCTTGGTATAAATTTGGCAAATGGCACCTATCTAGAAAGCTGCCAATTTCTTTTAGGTTTGCAATTTTGCGGAGTACAAGTTTCTGAAGTATGACCTAATGATTGCATTTCCTCAGTGTCTGCTGTTATCTCTCCCTTTTCATTTCTGATTTTGTTAATTTGGATGTTCTCTCTCTCTGCCTTTTGGTTAGTTTTGACAAAGGTTGGTCTATCTTGTTGACTTCCTCAAGGAACCAACTCTTTATTTTATTGACTATTTGTCTTGTTTTCTTGTTTCAATTTTATTGATTCAAGTCCTAAATTTGGTTATTTCCTGGCTCTACTCCTTCTGGGTGAGTCTGCTTCTTTTTGTTTTAGAACTTTTATCTGTGCTGTTAAGTCTCTTATGTAAGATTTCTCCAAGATTTTTATATAGACTATTAGTGCTATGATCTTTCCTCTTAGTACACTTTCAGTGTGTCCCATAAGTTTGGGTATGTTGTGAATTCATTTTCATTGAATTCTAGGAGTCTTTAATTTTTTTCCTAACTTCTTCCTTGACTCAGAGGTGGTTCATTTGAGAGATGTTCAGTTTCTATGACTTTGTAGGCTTTCTGTGGATTATGCTATTGTTGAACTCTAACTTTACTCTATGGTGATCTGATAGTATACAAGGGTCTATTTAAATTTTTGTATTTATTCATATTTGCTTTATGACTAAGGATGTAGTCAATTTTAAGAAGGTTTCATTGGGTTCTGTGAAGAAGGATATTCTTTGGTGTTTGGGTGGATTGTTCTGTGTATCTATCTGTTAAGTCCATTTGAGTCATAACATGTGTTAGATCTCTTATTTCTTTGTTAAGTTTCCGTCTGGAAGACCTATCAATTAATAAGAGTGAGGAATTGAAGTCTCCCACTATTAGTGTATGGAGTCTGATATGTAATTTAAGCTTTATTAATATTTCTTTTATATATCTGGTGTTCTTGTATTAGAAGTATTAATGTTCAGGATTGAGATTTTATCTTGATAATTTTCCTGAGATGAACATATAATGTTCTTCCTGATCTTGTTTGATTGATTTTAGTTTGAAGTTTATTTTGTTAGATGTTAAGATGGCTACACCAGATTGTTTAAGTCCATTTGGTGGAAAGTCTTTTCCCATGTCTTTACTCTGAGGTAGTGTATGTTTTTAAAGTTGAGGTTCGTTTCTTGTATGCAGCAGAAGGGTGGAGCCTGCTTTCATATTCATTCTGTTAGCCTGTGTCTTTTTATAGGGGAATTAAGCCAATTGATACTAAGGGATATTAATGACCAGTGATTGCTAATTTTTATTATTTTTGATGGTAGTGTGTGTGTGTGTGTGTGTGTGTGTGTGTGTGTGTGTTTGTATGTATGTGTATGTTTCCCTTTGGGAGGGTTTTTTTCTGTGGAATTATCTATAGCTTGTATTTTGTGGGTGTCTCTAATTTAGGTAGGTTGGAGTTTTGTTTTTTTTTTTCCAAGTGCTTTCTGTAGTATACATAAGTAACTCTAAAACTCTACCAGGAATCCTACACCTGATAAACACCTTCAGCAATGTGGCAGAATATAAGATTAACTCAAAAAAAACAACAGCCTTCCTATACTCAAATGATAAAAAGCTGAAGCAGAAATCAGAGAAACATCACACATTACAATAGCTGCAAATAACATCAAATATCTTGGGATAACTCTAAAACAGAGATGATAAAAACCTGTAGGACAAGAACTAAGTAACTACAGAAAGACAGCAAAAAAACGATATTATAAAATGCTTAGATCTCCCATGCTCTTGGATAAGTAGAATCAACATAGCAAAAATGACAATCTTACCAAAAGTAATCTCCAGGTTCAATGCAATTCTTATCAAAATCCCAACATGATTCTTCACTGACCTTGAAAGACCATTACTCAACTTCATATGGAAAAGCAATAAATAAATAAATAAATAAATAAATAAATAAATAAATAAATAAACAAACAAACAAACAAATAAATAAAAACCAAAAAGACAAACCAACAACAACAACAAAAAAAAACCCAGGATCTCCCCCTCCTCACAATCCTCTTCATTCAAAGAACATCACCATTCCTGACTTACAGCTCTAATATAAAGCTACAGTAATAAAAACAGCTTTGTACTGACATAAAAATAGACATGTAGATCAATGGAATTAAACTGAAGACCCTGACATTAGTCCACACACTTATGAACACCTGATATTTGACAAAAAAGCAAAAAAATATAAAATGGAAACAAGAAAGCATCTTAAACAAATAATGCTGGCGTACCTGGAAGGCGGCATGTAGAAGAATTCAAATGTATTTTTATTTATCATCCTGCACAAAACTCAAGTACAAGTAGATCAAAGACCTCAACATAAAGCAGTTACACTAAATCTGATAGAAAAGAAAATGGAAAATAGTCTTGAACGCATTGGCACAGTCATCAAAAAAAAAAAAAAAATTACAAGTGTCTTCCTATAACCCCAGTTCAATAAATAAAGAAACTGAAGCACATAGACGTAAGCTAATTTGTATGAGAGTGGGCTCAGAATTTAAAATTCTATTAGTTTGAATGTCTTGTTTCCTTTTGTTTTGTTGTTTTGCTTTTGTTGAGATTAGGTTGATAATTTGACTGCTGACATCAAGCAAGAGATGAAGGGAAAAGGATCTATTGGAGGATCTTGGAAAAGCAGCAGGCACTCTGTTGTCTTCTGGACAGGGCACCTCCAGCTACAATACAACAATGACACTGAACAGAGGAACTTGCCTTTGTGTGACTGCTAGCTATGTCTGGATACTGCTGTTTCCAGTAAGTCTCCGAGGGAACTTTGGAGGGTAGGGATAGAACAAAGGCATTGCAAGAGTCCATAGTGCTTTGTAAGACTAGCGCTTGTTGGATGAATGTTGAAAAGAGAACAAATGTCGGAAAGTCTTTTTAAATGCACATCAACTATAGGAAATAATAGATTTCATCCTTATTTTCTACATGCACACAATGTGCTTTGATAACATTAACTCCATATTACCCTTACTTATGCCATTTTATAGTCTCTTTGAAATCCTTTCCCTGAAATTACCCTACGACTTTCATTGTCTTTTCTCTTTGCTAGCTATGAGAAGCTAGATTCTTGTAACCCTCAGTCTGACTGTTTTCACGTATTATGACCTACAATTTCATCCATGTTCCTAAAAGAAAGTAAAACTAATTTTTCCTTTTGTTTTCTTGAAAAAATACTCCATTGAGTGTGTGCGTTTCACATTTTCTTTGTCCATGTATTTTTTTATGAGCAACTTGATCAGTTTTCTTATTTGACTATTGTGGTTGTTATAATAAAATTCTGTATTCTGATATGTGTATATTATGCTGATTTGGATTTCTTCATAAATAAATAAATGTACCCTGGATACCTGGATCATGTAATTCTGTTCACAGCTTTTCTGAAAGATTGATCTTTTCTGATCACCTTATTGGCTACGTTAGCTTATATTTCCACCAACGTTCAATGGAGTCTCTTTTCTACCCAATCACTGACATAATTTGTTGAATTTTCATGTCTTTACTCTTGCATTTCTTGTTGTAGTGATTAAATTTTAATATACTTTTAATTTACATTTCCCAAACTGCTAATGATCTTGAATATTGTGATGCATTTATGGTCTGTTTGCACTTCATTGAAAACAGTCAAGTTCAGTTCCCTAATCATTAATTAGAGTTCACTTATTGATGGTGTTTAGTTTCCTAGTTATTTATATTTTCTGGACTTCAGTCTTCTGTTAGATGAATATTTGCCAAAGATTTTGAACCATTTTAATTTATCTTTGGGCTCTGGTAGTGACCTCCATCACTATACACAATCTTTCTAATCTGATTTAATATCATCTGTTGATTCTTGTTATTATTTCCTGAGATGTTATGAAGCATTTCTATTAGAGTCTTGGCATATCTAAAAAAATATATTTAACATTTTTCTGAAAAATAAAATCTACCCTTTGTCTCCGAAAATGTGGACTCTTTTATCTTATACTGAATCCTACGTATTTCTAGGAGACACTGCCATCAATATGTTAATGGTCTTCATCATGATCAGTGAGTCATACAGTACTTCCCACAGATTTGAGTTAAGAAGGGAGAGAAGTTTAGTAGGCAGCTCTCTGAGGTTGGTGAGTATCAGTGAGGAGAAAAGTGATGGCAAGAAGTGAGTGCTACCTGATGGCCTCCTGCTTCTTTACTGTGTGCACATGTGTCATGCATGTTCACCAACTGAAAACTGGCCTGAGAAAAGGTAGTTATCCAGTTTCCAGAGGAAGTTTTCACCAAGAAATTTAATATAATATGTTATTTGTAAACAATGACTTCTACTTTGGATGTTTATTAAGTACCCAGCACTTTTCTCTAACTAAATCTAGGAGCAAATCACAACCTGCCTTCATGGGGCTCCAATTCTACAAACATAACTTTCATGTATTACAATTTTTTAACAGGTTTATGATCACATATTGGCTATACAAATGTTCACAACTGTAGTTAGCAGATTTAATTCTAATGGCGTACAAGATAAAGAGTCTAAAATTGGTTCCCAATAGCCAGAACTGGGGCAATTTGAATAACTAAGTAATCAGTATAAAAGTAGATTATACCATATAATATGAAATAAGTGCATAAATATATAATGGCATAAACAAATACTTTATTGAACGTACCAGAATTAAGGAGTAGCCAATATTTTTATATAGACTCATTTTAATTTAATCTGTAAGATAGCAGAGTTTAGATTCCCTCCATCTTCATTAAGAGTTTTCTAGAATTGTTAACTTTCTTCAAGAAACAGCCCGAGGAAAAAGAAAAGCAATTACAGTACAGTGGAGAATCCTGACAGCACCAAGTTACTTAAGCAGTCCAAAGTAGCACCATCTTCTGCTCACAAGGACATCACGTGCCCCAAAGAGGATATCACTGAAGAGAAGATGTGCACCTGTAGTGTTCTCCTCCCAGCCCCGGTCACCATAAGCTACATGGATGGCAAAAGACTATTATAGACCAGATGTGATGACTGAAATTTAGGAAATAATTGCAAAGATAGTGAAGAAAATTATAGGACATATATGTGGGGACGTTATTGTCTGTGGTGGTTATCTGTAAATAAAATTTTAAGGTAAAGAAATCCATTTCTTCTTTACAGAAAATAATTAAAAACAAATGGACAAAACACAGAGATACGGTATAGGTATTATCTTCAAGAGTGTTGATAGCTTAGAATTCAGAAAGCTGAGTAAATGCAATACAAGTGAAAGATTTTATGCATATGCGCATGAATTTTATTCAAAACCTCTTTACACAGTGAACTGATAATTTCAGTGTCAGTGACCAAAATTATAATGAAGAGAGACATTTTTAAGTCTTGTAAAAGAGTGAGATAAAGGTGAAGTGTGAATTTTGTCCTTGAAATAGGTGACAAAAGTTGCCATATAAGAATTCATTTCTCACAACTGAGTATCACCTATCAGGAATACATGCCTGGTGTTGAACAAATAATCCTAAAATAAGGAGCACCTGTGAATTACAAGATATGAAAAGCTAATTTATATTGCCAGGATATGGAAGAAGAAGTGACTAAATCTACAAAAGGAAGGTGCATTCAATTAATCTCACACAAGTTGGGCATGTCATGGCCATCATTATTTCTGAATTACCAGGAAACAAAGCAAGAGGGACTTGGAGGAGGACCAACAAATAAATATTGGATATTCTGGAAAGGTTTTGGGGAGTGTTACAGAAAAATAATCTAGTAGGAGAGATGTTTATGAATCATTCTGTCATGTGTGTGTGTGTGTGTGTGTGTGTGTGTGTGTGTGTGTGTGTGTGTGTGTGTGTAAATACAAGTTTTGTATGGAAGGAGTTAGGGAGATAGATCATTCAGTAAAGTGATTTTGGTTTTGTACAAACACTGAGGAACTGAGTTCATTAGCTGCACCTATGTAAAATAAGTAGATGCCCATAGTTTCCTGGCTGACCATTCTAGCCTACTTGGTGAGGCCTAAGTATCAGTGGGAGAATGAAGATAAAAACAAACACAGCAGCCTTGGTGGCTCTTAAAGAGCAATATTTAAGTTTTATTTCTGCTCCAAATGCAGGTGGACCCATGTAACACTCACAATGCACACAAATGTGTACCCTCCACAGACACAATATAATACAAGTAGTAAGCATTTTTAATACAGACCTGGAAATTCAAAAAGACTGGAGTTTTACTTGGTGGTTAAATGTTTACCTTCCACTTGTGTTACACTTTGAAACATTGTTAGAACTTGACCAATAATATATTAAGGCTGAATCCTCCTTAGCTGTGTGTATATTTCAACTTTGATCAACTTGCTTAATTATAACTCTTTATAACACCTCCATAAACTTAACTCTTATAGCTTCAGGGATGTCCTCAACTACCTCGAGAGAACACTTAGTTCACTGATTTTTTCTTAAATAAATTGACCAAAGCCTTTAAGACTCTCTGGCAGAGCAGAGTAGCTAGTGGGAAGGTGACTATGTACTCATAGTAGGAAACCTGTTGGTAATTAAGAGTTCTAGTCTCCTGGCCAAGCATGGCTTTGCTCTATTCTTTCCACAAAGTACTATCGACACTTTCCCACTTCTTGACTAAATTTTAAGGCCTCCTCATAGTGGTATTTTAGAGAAAGAATACAGGTCCAAAACTGGTAAGTTTTTGGCAAGCATCGTGTTTAGGAGTCTATCCAGAAATACAATATTTGAGTATATTCTCTGCTGTTAGGATTCTGATTAGTATGTCATTCATATTTTGGTTTCAAAATGCATAGATCACAGGTTTTGTCAAACTAACTACTTACTATACATGCATTTTTACCTGTATAATAGGTAGCATATTCATTTGGGTGGTCCTCACTTGATGTATTAATATAATTTTAGTTTTAAGTAGAAAAATTCAAGTCAATAGGTAAATAATGCAGCCGTAGTTTTCACATTTGAAGAGAACAGCTAGAAGTCTGAAGGGTCATGGGTAACTGGTAGGAAAAGGGATTGTCAGAATGCATATATACATCCTTTTGCAGTGACATTATTAGCCACTATTTTATTTTTTCCTCAGGTATCCCATAAACCCTGAAAGTTATTATCTAAAAATATATATCCAAAGACTCCTAAGGCTGAAACTTTGAAGTTCAGGAGAAGTATCTTGCATGTCTCCTTATGGGGAACATAGTGCTCAGATGTCTTGGGTTTTATAATAAGAGATGAACAAAAACAGCATTGTTAGCCTTTAAAATGTATTTTTTCATTTATGTTATATTGTGTAATGTCTGCAATAGGAACCAACTGCTCAGTTTAATCATTTATGTTTTTCAGATAAAGAAATGCGGTGGAGAGAGGTTAAGTGACTTCTTCAGAGTAACATGGCAATTTAGTTAGTCTTTAAAGTATGCCTCTAGAAATTCTTTACATTCTGCCCTGCTGATAATACCTCAGTGTGAATTAATTTTAATTAACACTTCCTTCCTAGGGCTATTGGTTTCACATAATTGTAGCAAGTACAAAGGTCAATTCATTAAGGCTGGAATTTAAGGCATTGCGGCCCTTGAGGAAGTAGATACTCAGAAAGGGCAAAAGACCTTTTGTGTATTCCGCGAATCATAGAAATTTTAAGTGTAGAATACTACTTATGTGTAAGGTTTATTTTGATGCTATCATTTGATTATTACCTGTGTTATTAGTAATATTATACACATTTCAACTCCTAAATAGTTTAGGATTCTTCCTGGCTGCTGCAGTGATGAATCAGAATAGGTGTTTTATAATCACCTTCTACCGTATTGATCGCCGGACAGATGAAATACCTATCACAAAGAAGAACATTAGAATGTGATTTGAAACCTTGCAAAGTTCCAGTAACTCGATAACAGTTTCACCGTTGTGTTTGACATCTTAAAAGTTGACTCTTTTAAGAAAGATTGATATTAGCTTAATGTCCTGAGTTCAAGTCCCTTTTGCCATGCACACTCAGGCTCTGTAGTGCAGGTGTGTAATCCTTTTCAAAAAGAGAATTAAGAAGCAAAATGGGAACACATCTGGAAGATGGCAGGACAGCTATTTTGACACATGCAGCAGTGAATAACAATAAAGACACAAGTAAAGTGTCAGGCAAGGCACCAACACCTGAGGCTGTTGTCTTGACATTCAAATGTGTACTGTGTTGAAATCACGCACATTATAAAACACATTTGAAAGATTTAAACATCAGCAAGTAATTAAGACTCATATCATTAACAATAAACTTGACTTTGAAAGAAACAAAGCCTAGTGACCTGTTTAGTGTTTAGAATGATTTGAAGGAGATGCTCGTGCGAGGGGAGGGCTCATACATGTACTTCACACTGTGAGTTTAAATTTCTTTGCTGTTGATAACAACAACAACAAAAAAATGGGTACATTAGTAACATACTGGGTTTCTAATTAATATATAAAAAGTATTTTGAAAAATAATAAATAGATGGTGAAACAGAGATGGTTTTGATAGTCATGGTGATTTTGGCAGTGATAAAAAAAACAACAGAGGTAAAGAAAATAGACTCTCCTTTCTTTCCTCCAGTGTGCTTTTAATAGCATCACCCACAGATCTGTAGCAAGGCCTGCCCTACCTTTTACCTCTGTGCCCTGAGGACTCTTCTTAATCTCGCTGCAGACCTAGCTTTCTTCCTCCCCATCTCTACTCAGTACCAGGAGGCACTCACCCTGTGGAGAGATGGTGGCCTAACTGGCCTGGGAAGCAGATTAGCTTCTTGCTCAGCCGTCATCAGAGAAGCTTCCTACTATAAAGGTTCAGAATAAATCCAGAGAACCACAACTAGACAACGTGTAGAGAGTGAGAGACTTTGGAATCCTCAGTTCTCAATGTGATGTCTTTATCACCCCTCTCTCTCTTCGCCCAGATAATTCTGATACAGAGAAGGCAGAAGGATTGCACAATCCAGTCAAGATAAAACACCAAGGAATCAAGGCCTTCTAGATACAACAGGGCTATGAACTCACAGAGACTGTTGCAGCATACACAGGGCTTGCACAGGTTCATGCCCGATAAATTCCCATCACTGATAGGGAAAGGTGGATGTGACAAACCTCAGTTTCTCCATCTAGAACAGTGTATTCAGCTCCAAACTTTTGCCTATCTTCAATAGCACAGACATTTATCTGTGAATATATAATTTAAGGAAGCATTTGTCGATGATGGTAGTTTGGAGGGAAAGGTTTGTATAGATTCTGAACTCTACTTCCATTTCTATTACCTCTGCAATCACTGCTTATACTGTCCATGGTGGAGATGAGTTCACCCACAGAAGTAGAAGCACACTGGAGTATTTAGGAACGTGAACTAGGGAACAAGGAGTCCCCATAGGAGTCCTCTAGCTACATAATGAATGGGAAATTCATTCAATTTTTCTGGGCTTCAATTTCCTCATCTCTCAGAACACAGGTCTCCAGCTATAAATTGTATGTGATTCTAGTCAAATGAATGTTGGCATATATAATATTTTTTAGAAAAACATGGCATATTAAACAAAACACAAGCACAGTATTGTACATTTTATCAAAAGGGTTTATAGACCAGTGTTTTCTAACTGGCGTAATTCTGCCAATCAAGAATATCTGGCAACACCTAAAGACATTTTGGCTTACCAAATGGGGAGAGTTTACTGGCAATAAAAGGTGGTGATGATGGCAAATAAGGCATTTGCCAATAGTAAGAAACATTGAGTCTACTATATACTTAAAAAAACTACATCAATACTTCATAAGTTATTAAAAATATACAAGAAGATCACTCCCAAACTCATGCTAGGAAGCCTATATTATTCTAATACCAAAGCCAGTTAAAGACATTACAACAATACAGGCCAATATCCCTGCTGAACAGAGATGCAAAAATCTTCGATAAATTACTAACTAATCAACTATAGGAACATGAACCACTATAATTAAGATGGCTTCATCCCAGAAAAGTAGAGGAAACTTGGCATATATAAGTCAACAAGTATAACAAATCATATCAATAAACTGAAAAGACAAAATCAGGGCTGGACAGGAGATGGATAAAGGTTACAAGCAGAGGCTGCTCTTCTAGAGGTACCGAGTTCAATTCCCAGGAGCCGCTCCTCTGTGGTCGTTGTTGCTCTGTTTGCAGTAGCTAGGAAATGGAAACAACTTACATGTCCTTCAACAGATGAAATGGTACACACATCTAATGAAATTTGTTTGTAAAGAAAAAATAAAATATCCAGGTAAGTGCATTCTCCTAAAGAAACTTATATCAAGGGAACTAACTCAAATCCAGAATGACAAATGCCACATTTTCTCTCACCCCAGGGGTTCCTTCCTCTGAGCCCTCTCATGTGCATATACAGCATGCAGTTATTTCAGAGAGTGCCTAAGCTGTAGCTATAACCCCTCATCAATGAGGCTTCTCTTTACAGTATCACAGTTCCTGCATCTATGGCTCAGGGAACATGGCAAAAGAGAAGGTGGGAAAATGATTGTAAGTGCCAGAATATCAGGAAGTCAGCTGTGAAACAGCCTTTCATAGAAATGTCTTCTTAAAAAATAGTGGAGCCACTGTAATATCAACAGGCATGCTAATAGGAAAGGAGGAAAATCTCACAGGGTGCCAACTGTAGGCAAAGAACTTCCGTCAAGAAATGGCTGTTAGTAGAGGGAAATTAGCCTTTCCAAGGGATAAGCCCTTTAATTGGTTACCCAATTGTAAGTGGTCAGCCTGAATGTAGCTGCACATAAACAACAAAAGAGACTCAGAGGGCTATATTACATATTTCTGCATTGTGCATGTGCATACACATAAACACAAACACACAGCCAGAGAGACACACATATATGTAACAACAATAATTAAATAAAAATGACACTATCAATTTGAGAATGGGGCCATGAAAAAGAGTTGGAAAAAGAAGATGATGTAATTGTATTTTTAATTAAAGTGTGTTTAAAAAGACATATCTATTATTCTATCCCAACATTGCCAATGGTGAGAGATGCTGACCTGTGAAGAGTACCAGGGTAACAGTCAGGACTAAATAGTGGTTCTTATTGGTTTAGAAGGATGTGGAAAGCTACTGTAAAAATAGAGTTCAATGAGCATTTGAGAAGATACAAGGACATCATAGATCTATAGCATTACATAAAAAAACAAAATGCCATGACCATAATTGGCTTTGAAATCTAGAGACCTTGAAATTCTAAAACAGATTTTCCCTGTGATATTAGGAGCTCAGATTTAATGGCAAATATTTTATTTTTAATATATAATCCTATGCATTATTTGCTTATTTGTTACTCTTGCATCATAAGATCATGTTCTCATTTTGTGGCTAGAGGAATGAAAACATAGAAAAGTTTTAAAATTTGTCAAAATGACATATAATGAACTTAGTATAACTGATAAAATTCAAAGCCCAAAATATTTGTGCACCACCCAATACAAAAAGTGATAACACTCTTTAAAGCAGGAAAAAAAAAGGAAATTGGAATTTGAATTATATACCCATAAAAGGAGTAGATAGTAAGAAAAACTATCATTAGAGTCCCATAGACTTTTCTCTATAAAAACTACCATAAGCCCAAATAAGGAGAAAGAGACAAAATATAGCTGTGTGTTGCCTATACCCCAGCCTTAACACTGGGATGAGGTCCATCCGACCTACTTCAAATGGATACAGCAGACTGAACTGACCCACCTTGGGACTCCTCGCCCTCCTTGGGGAATGGATGGTGGGTTGGGGTAGGAGAAGGCTGAGGGAGGGCAGGGAGGGTCTGGGAGGGGGGAAGGGAGAGTGAGCAGTGGTACACATGGAAAAAAAAACCTTTTAAAAATACATTTTAAAAAGGGGAAAAAAGTAATGGAGATTCATTTGCTCTTAAAGTTGCAGTTGCATTGGTAAGCTACGTTGTTAGGTGAACATCAGACTGTTACGCACACTACACTGACTATATCAGTAAGTGCTAACATTACATAGGACTAGCATGCCATGGACCACATTGTTGACGGAAACCTCATTATGCAATATCCTGTAATACAAAGATATTGTGGTTTGGTTTAAGAAACAATGCTATTCAAGAAATGGGAAATATTCCTGATTTCTCTTTTCTAAAAGATTTTTTAGTTGAAATTATAAAACACACAAAAAAAGAAGGGAACACATTTTAGAAACATAGAATTTATGGCAAGGCCCTCATGGGATAGCAGTTTTATTGTTTGATTTCCAAAGTTGTAAGACTTAAGTAAGCACAAATTGTTATATATCAGTCACAACTCAGATAAGTTTATAAATCCATATATATAATGCTATATCTATTTATTGTCTATTAATCTATCGATTGTCTTGTTTACTGTGACCCTCATGTAGCCTTGTTGGTTTAACTCAGCTGGAAACTGACTCAATGACTGGATTCTGCTACTAAGGATTAATTTTTTCCCTCTGTTAGGGTTGAAAGAATGTCACCTCCTCTTCAATGAAGAGCTTGCTACTTCATCACAACAGCTACAGACTCAATTCTTCTCTCTTTTAAACCAAGGAAAATGTTTTCATTACGTCTTTAAAGAGAAGTTTTTGATATTTTTTGAAATACATTGCCTTGGGAATTCCTTTCTCCAAAAGAGATAGCGACCATTTACCAAAGTTTATGTTTGGTATGCTCTTTGCTTAGGGTTGAGATCCTATAACCTCCTACAAGCAGATAGTCTGAACAAATTTTATTTTCAGTATTTTTTTAATATATCCAACAAGAATGTATTTATAACTAAGAGAATCTTGTTTCCTATCTAACTTGTCTTCTAACACAGCTTGCTTTTTGGTCTTTTGTTCAAATCAAGAACAGAATAGTAAAACATTATGTAATGTGTGTTATGCGGGCATCACATGTGTTCATATCACATGTGTTCATCCAGTCTTCATTTATCACGTTTGCCTTACACTCGAATTAACACCGAAATCGCACAAGTGGGTAGCAACACTGGATTTCTCTGAGACACATTTATCAGCATTTGCTTCATTTTTCTCCTGACACCTGTGAGTTCACTTCTCAGTAGGCAAATTGATTTTTTCAGCTACTTTTCTACAAGGTAATGGCTCTCAAATATCTTCAATCAATATAAAGCTGTTATAAGCCTGAAGAAGACCCGTGAAGCTACAAAGTAAAACCTTCATTTCAAGCTCCTGGACACCAGCACAATTCATATCTACTTGGCTATTTTATTTAGCAGCTCTACACACACACATTGAAGTGAGAAGTCTGAAAATGTGCCCTTTTTGCATAACAATCAAATCCCTCAGTGCCGTGGTTGCTCAAAAAATAAAACCATAACACAATTCTTGATCTCTACTGATATTATCAGGACTGAAGTGGATTCGACTCTGATCCCCAGTCGCATACAGTCATATACACAGGCACACATGGCAGCTGCTCTGCTCTTCTTTGTTCCTGCCCCAAATTTGTTTATAGAGGAAATTACAAGAAAACTGGCATGAAGTTGGCATTAAGTTTGATATTTCTCCATTCCCAGAAGTCTAAATGCTTAAAGCCACCACTTTATGTATGTATGTATGTATGTATGTATGTATGTATGTATGTATTCATTCATTCATTCATTCATTCATTCATTCATTCATTCATTTATTTGCTGTTGTTGTTTTGTTCAGGGACTATAGAAGGAACCAAGTAAAGAATAACTATATTTCTGTGGCCAACTCAAACCTCAGTATATTTTTTAAATAAAAAAAGTTAATATTTTCAACTGATAACGTTTGATCAAATTCAGCCCCATCTCCTGCTCTTAATGCTTCCTAGATCCTCCTCCACTTCCTCCCCAACTTCATGTTCTCCTTTTAAAAAAGAATCATTTAATACCCTACCAGACTAATACTTAAGTCCACATACATTTTGGTGTGAGAACATCCACTGGAGCATGGTCAATCCGTCAGGATTCTTTTCTCCCCCAGGAGAAAAAGAAAAAGAAAAAAAAAAAAGGTTATAAATACTGTGTCTTTTTTTCTAAGCCCTCATTTCAGGTGATGGGGAATCTTGTCTGCTATTGCAGATATTTCTGATAGGCTTCCCCATAGAAACCAGACAGGCTGGCTGCTGCAGGCTCCGTAGTAAAACAAAGGACCATAACATTAGATCGGCAAAGTTGATAGATAAATAACTTTAGGCTGTTGTTCTCAGCTAAATACCATCAACTCTTCTTGAGAAATCCAAGGCAATTGCAATCTCCCTGAACCCAGCATGTGATATCACGTAGACAATGAGAAAGTACCAGTTTTATTGCATCTCAATAGGGAGAATTGTTCACATAGACACTGCACCTCAGTTGCTCAAATAATGCAGCTGGAATTTGCTCCTGTAGCAAATCTCAGGAGGATAGTAACTGGTAATCAAACGACTAAAGAAAGCAAACAAATGCATCGAATTGGAACTGAGCCGATGTATATCTTAAGATTATATAAGAAAAATGTCATGCAGAAATATACACATCACATCCAGTGAGCAGGGTCAGGGGTAGGAGATGTATGTTTGTTTTCAATGCATTAAACATATTAGGTGAACTTGAATTACTTGTTTAGAGTAACTTCAAGTGGTGAAGCCATAAATACATAATGGAAGGAGAGGGAAATGGGGGGGGGGTCAAAAGAGTGAAAATAAATAAGCTGAAATTCAGTTGATTTAACTGACTTAGAAGTTTAATCATTTTTTAAGCACAGGTTGCTTAAAGCATGCCATCCTTCAAAGTGATCGTATTTTGTTTATTTATCATGTTGGTTTTTTTTTTTTTTTTTGAGCATTGCCAATATATGCCATGCTAAATTCTAAGGAAACTGTAGACTTCAAAATCATCTTGGTGTCTGTTTAGTTGTTTAAAAGATCTACTCAAATGCAGTTGAACAGGTGGGTTCCAGTAACATCCATGTTCAACATCAAGTTTAGCAAGAAGAAAGAATTGTGAACAGATAGAGAAGGTTGAGTTCAGATTTCAGCATTTATGACCTATGTAAAAAATAAAAACACACACAAATCAAAATTCTTGACTGCCTAGAATCAAATTCCATGTAATTTGATTAAAATTAAAAAATTATAAATCAGTTTCTCTCTCTCTTTTCTCTCTCTCTCTCTCTACATTTTAGTTTTATATGTTAATGGTACCTATCTAATTAGAACCACCTAGGAATATCATAGTAGCTTCTTAGAACAAAGTGTGACACATGATGAGTGTACAATATAAACGTTATTGCTGTTACATTTGCTGTTATTATTTTATTATTACCAGGTGGTGAATATTATCAATATGTATATTTCAGCCTCAGACCTTTGACTAATAACAACAATAAAAAGTTACATAAACATTTTGTTTTAAAAGTTGATTACTCTGTTTAACTATATTAGTGTATCAAAATTCAGTTTTATGGAATACTGAAATATTTCATTCAAATAATGAAGCTCTCTGATGAGCCCAACACCCATAATCTATACAGAAATTGTTTATGTCTCCTATATCACCAGATACCTCAGTAATTCATTTGATAAGAGTCAGTAGGTAAATTTAGAAAATCATTGGAATGTTAATCCTCTCTTGCTTTATTGAGAGCTAAATACACTTATTTCTAAATTCCAGTTGTGAAGAAGTTCACCTTCACAAAGGGGATTTATAGTAGTGTGTGCCTTGAAAGATGGTATGACAGTTAATTATCTATTGTCATAATTCAGTAAGAGCTGATATTTCAGCCCTATTTTGAGTCACATACTGAAGTAGGGACTTTTCAGCTATTAACTAATGTAATCGTCTCAACTACCCCATGTAGTCCAGGCTGTTACAACTCCTAGATTTGTAGTGTCTAAATAAACAGCAAATGCAGTGTTTTAAACAAGTGTCTTCAGTGTGTTTCAGCATTTGTTTTCAGAGACGCGTTTTAGGGGTCCTTTCGGATAACAGTGCGATGTCTGTCCAGGTCCCCCAGGCCTGTCTGGTCTAAAGGGCTCCAGTGAGTGTGGGAGAACTCACCAGGGGGAGGAACAATTTAGTTTCACCTGGGTGACAGCAATTATGAAGAATGATAAAAGGGGTGGTCGAATCACTAGTTGAGGACAGTAATTTATTCTCCCCAGGGCCTGACACTTAGAAAGCCCTGAGAAAATATTACAGAGAAACAATGCCCAGCTCCATTGTTAGCTGTTGTGTCCTCATAATGCCTTGGCAATTGGAGACAATCAGAACAAACATGTATTCTGTTGTCTTTGAAAAGCTTTCTGGGCACATATGCTACATCTCAAGCTGTCATTTCTTAGAGACCCATCGTGGAATGGGTCACCAGGTCATCTGAGTTAGACATGGTGGCTCCACAGGACATTTTTCCAATATCCAAATAAGCTGCAAACAGAACTCACAAATAACTTGCAAAATATGTGGCACAGGGAGCAAAAGAAACCTAGCTAATTTAAAATGTGTTCTTTCATCTTTATATGGGAGAACGGATGGCAGTGAGGGAGTTGGCTGGTAGGAGAAAGTGTGTTTGCTAAAGCAAAATAGGATTGTCGTTCATTACCTTTAAACTTTATGGAATAGAGCACTTTGAAGAAAAAATTTTTCCACATAAGCAGAAATAAATTGTAAATATTTGTACTTCCAGAAGCCTAAGTTTTTCACCACAATGGGGAAGAACATTCATTGAATGCCTTTGGGGACATTCAGATCGTGTTAAATGTGCTGTTGGTAGATCGGTCTCCTATAAAATGAACTTGAGATCTTCCATAGATGAGCCAGACTGTTGGTATTGTGCCATTCATATTAAATGCAGTGTTGGGAAAGAGTCTGTGCCTGGAAGTCATTTTGTTTGTTTGAGACAGGGTTTCTCTGTAACAGTCCTGGCCATTCTAGAAATCACTCTGTAGACCAGGCTGACCTCAGACTCACAAAAATCAGCCTGCTTCTGCTTACCCAGTGCTGGGAATAAAGGTGTGTGCCACCACCACCCATATGATTTTATTTTTTTATATGATGAAAAGTAATTTATCAAATATATTTGATATAGACCAGCCTAATTCTGCAGATAAAAGCTTATACAGAAGAATACATGAAGTCCAGGGTAAAATTAAAACCTCTAGGTCAGAAGTCCCTAGCGGAGTCATCTAAGAAAAAAAAA
Organism: Phyllotis vaccarum; assembly: GCA_033318265.1. Classification (NCBI taxonomy): domain Eukaryota; kingdom Metazoa; phylum Chordata; class Mammalia; order Rodentia; family Cricetidae; genus Phyllotis; species Phyllotis vaccarum. Next base: position 93,137,542 of record JARWLC010000015.1, on the reverse strand, counting down.
AAGCCAAACTCTCTTAATACAAAATATGTATCCTAATATAAAATTCAACAACTAAAAATGAAAGAATGGGGATATCCATGCATGCATTCAAGCAGTATCCACTAAGTACTGATGTGTGCATGGTTTTGCTCAGCAAAGAGTTCAGGTAAAAACCAGTAGGGTCATGGCTTAATCTCTGAATCTATTTATAAAAGTGGCTTTGGTATCAAGCAAATGAGTTTCTTAAAATTAATAATTATATGATAGTGACTATTAATAAAAATAAGAGTGTATCTTAATCCATAGCCAAAGGGGCCACAAAATAGTTTGTGGACAATTCCTCTATGTGAGTTAAATCATGAATATGACCCAAAATCACAGCTTCTGAGAATGTCAATAAGAACTAAGCCATAATTCAAAATCACTTACAAACCTAGATTTCCGCATATTCAAGATAAGAAAATAAAACTAATCTGAATCAAGGGAAAATAACTGATTGGCCCAAGGAAGCCACAACTCTTTCTAAGAAAAATAAATCAGTTCTCTTGGTTACATGACGTGAAATTTAGTCACTCTGCAAGAATTCACTGGGATTTTTGAATCTGTTATAGATGGACTCAGAGAAAATAAGTTGTATTGTCGCAGGAAAGAATGAGACTCAGGGATAGATCTCTGAAGAAGTTGGAGATACTAGAGGGAATAAACATCACAGTCAAATCTTACCCAGCTGTCTTCCAGCTTCCTCAGCTGAGATTCCCTTGGAATGGTCTTTTTCTGTGTTTGAATCCCAACTTAAGTACTCTTTTGGGTAATTAAGGCATGGCCCCACCACACCTGCTTGGGAGCCCAGAATTCCTTATGTAATCTGAAGTGACCTTGACTCAGTTGGGATTAAGGGCATAGGTCACCACTCCCAGGATACTCCCTGTGCTGGGATTAAAGGTTTGAATCACCACTCTGATTCTCCTAGACTGACTGTGGTCAGAGCTCTGGGACTTCTGGAGCTTTTACTAACCCCCCACATAGACTGTGGGTAGATTCCCTCTGATATCTCCAAAACTTGTGAAACTTTATTAAATCCCCACATTGTATACTTAAGAGAGAGAGATTAGTCTTGAGGAGAGGGATCCAAAGGTCCTTGTCCTTCACTACTGACCCATTCCTTTATTGCTCAGATGTCACAATGAGAGAAGAAGGAAGCATCTTGAGTGTTTGTCCCTTGAGATTCACTTTGAACTAACTAGCAAGACCAGAAACTTGGAAAACCTTCTCCAGCTGGTACATCTCCAGAATGTTCTATGTCGTAATCTTTTTTTAGGTCACCACCTCTCCCACTTGCCTGATCATGGCTTCCAGAAGTTTGTTCTACAGCCTGCTGGCATCGTCGAGGTTTAACATCAGTGTGCTCAGTTTCCACTTCGTTTATCCCTTTACTTTCTCACGATAATGCCAGGCTTCTTGTTCCATTATTTTTAGACATCTTGTGAAATGCACTATTTTTAAAATCCAAAGTAATTTGTTTCTCTTATTGCGTTGTCTTCTTTCAAGTCACCAGAGGGGTTTTTCACCAATGGTAAAATGAGTCTTTCACAGATTTCTCCAGGTCTTCTGTCTTAGTCATCCCATAAACATAGAAATGAACAAAATGTCAAAGTCTGAGTCAGTGTGCTATGGTCTAAAGAGCACCAAATTGGATTAGAATCCAAGCTTTACTTTTTCAATGACCTTGAATGTGTGAAAGTCAGGCCAGGCATTGCATTTAGCAAAAGTATGTTGCTATATACATGTCAGTATGTAAGCCTTTAAGGTTTCTGTCTTTGTGATGATTTTAGGAGCATGTGTAATCTCATTTCTAAAATTTTATCCAAAAGACATCACAAATTTGTTAGATATTTTATGCTAATGTTAATTTCAAAACAAAATAGTGTTTGTCTGCCTTAGGGCAATGGCATCAGTCAAAGTGAAATTTCAAGATTATACCTTTGTGTTTAGTCAGATATTAAGCAACCTTTCTGATTGATAAACATGAGAATGTCTTTTGTCTGTCATATCTTGTGAGATTAAACAAGATACTGCAGATTTAGACAACTGTAGGAGAGCCAACACACAGGATTCAGGAAGTAAAAAATACTATTATAATTATTTACACAGGCTTTGTTGTCTTTGTTGTTGTAAAACCCATTTGTGTACATGATTTCATGTTACCAGAGTAAGTTAACGCTACCAAGAAAATTCATGCAAACATGTATCTCAGGGTCAATGACATTGTAAAATTTCCTTCTAAAAGAGAATCTCAGAGTGATTTTTAACTCATAGAAATAAACTACTTCAAACTTTTTTATTCATGAAATATCTTTTGGACACAAAAGTCTTTGATAAGTCTTTTATTTTATTTATTATATATTATGCATTCAAATGTCAAATAATTGATATTAAGAATCTCTATTAAAGTTTATTATTATAAATAAAGTCTAGAAATTAAGGAAAAGTGGAAATCAGTGCTAGAGCAAAGTGTGTGGACCTAGGAAATACTGAATTTTGTAATGCACTATTAGCAAACACACCGAGTTGCTTTGAAGAGTTATAGATAGAGTCTTGTGCAGACCTGACTGGCTTCAAACTCCCTGTGTTGTTGAGGATGATTTGAAAGTTTAATTCCCTTGTATTGACTTCCCAAATTCGGGAATATAGGTATGTAGTTCCATCTTCCTCTTTTGAGGCAAAGTATTACCCTGTAGCTCTGCTAGCCTCAAACCCATATCCTCCTCTTTCAGTCTCCATTTTGTTAGAACTGTAGGTACATACTACTATGCTGAGTTCCAAAATTATTGTTGTTATTAATTACCATTTTCTTCTGTTTTATTTTAAATCAAGTGTAGGCCTGGCAGAAAGAGAAAGACAGTGACATACTTCACCCATCAATGCTACACCCCTTCCAACAAGGCCACACCTTCTAATCCTTCCTAAACAATTAACCCACTGAAGACTATGCATGCAAAATATGAACCTATGGGGACCATTAACATTCAAACTAGAAAATCACTCATCATGGAAATTTCTCTTTGTAACAAAGGGAGGCTAGTACACACACACACACACACACACACACACACACACACACACACACACACACACACTTTTCTTTTGTTCTTTTCCCTCTCTCTCTCTCTCTCTCTCTCTCTCTCTCTCTCTCTCTCTCTCTCTCTCTCTCTCTCTCTTTAAGAAAAAGAGGCCATAGAAAAGAGTAAAGGGTGCATACAAGGAGGGGTTGGAGGGAGAAAGGGAGAAAAATAAAATAATGTAATTAAGCTATAATATTAAAAATAGTAAAAATTATTTTAAAAGCATTTAAGTGGTAGAAAAATTAACTACTTATATTTGATCATTACATATTATATGCATTATTGAAATTATTGAATCATCACAGTTTACCTCACAACCTTATAAGCAAACAATCAATAGAAGAGAGAGATACCCTTTCACCCCATCCTGCCTGTGGTAATCAGGAGAGCTGGCTCTGCCCCCCAGCAGCTGCAGAGAGATAGCCCTGCACAGTAGAGCTGTCCCTGTTGAGAGAGGCACCAGTGAGCTGGCTCCAAGCTTGTGACAGTGGGAACGCTGGCTCCACTACTAGTCCTTCGTGAGGTGACAGAAATGAGAAAGAGATGATCCCTCCCTTGCCTCTCATCACCTGTGGCAGGTGTCTCAATGTCAAGAGAGCACCTGAGAGGTGGTCCTGCCCCTCACCAGCGGTCGCACTCAGGAAAGCAGGGCCCTGCACCTTGCTGGGCAATATAGAGCTGGGAGAGTCACTGCACCTTGCCTCGGCAACATAGTAGAGCTTACCCTGGTGGTGTGGGTGCCAGTGAGCTGCCCCAGAGATCTGACCAAAATCAGTTACTGTCCAGGTCCAGATCAGGTTATGATCCATAAACTGCTGGAACACATGGAACTACATGTGTAACGATTATTTGAAAGTAAAGATGTATAAACTTATGAATACACTGTGTGACACACTACAGATTACATGACAAGATTTTTGTTTTTATTTTGAGAAAAAGGTTACAAGGGTATTGAACCAATATGAAGGGATAGGAAGATGAGATTGGATTTGGTTGCATGATGAAGTGGTCTTGCAATGTAAAATCTAGATAAACATAAAACAAAACACTGTAAGAAAAGAAAAATGAGCAAATATTAAAGATTAAAAAGAGAAATTGCATAACTAAGTATAATATTTATATCTTTGGAAAAGTTTTTACATTAAAATAATGAAATAACCACAGTTCTAGTAACTACATGGCAAAAAAAAAAAAACCTGTAAATTTGACAAACAGGACACATTAAATTAAAATCACAAGCAGCCAGCGATTTATACTAAAACCCTACCATGGGGCACAAGAGAATAAAGCAGCATTCACAATTGGATGGCTTTACTGAAGCTTCAGATAACCCAGCTACACGGAGTCTACCTGAAATTCTAAGAAATGGGATTAGAAAAATAATCGCCAAATTTCCAGGTCATGTGTAATTGGCAGAGTAATGAGATTTCTTCTGCTTTAATCCTTAAACACAAGCACACATACTCTGCATTCACACATTATACACAGAGACACATCATAGAGACACACATATATCATATACACATATAGAAAGTATACACATATACCATACACACACACACACACACACACACACACACACACACAAACACACAAACACACACACACACACAGACACACACACACACACACACACACAGACACACACATACACACACACATGCACACACAGACACAGACACACACACACACACACACACACACACACACACACACACACTATAATAGCTACTCTGATATTTTTGTGCTGTTCTGTCTCTCAGTCCTTGACATACAAAGCCCTTCTGAAATTCACTTTTTCTTTTTTGTTGTTTCTATTTTTTCTGCCTTTTCCTTATACTTCGTGAGCGAGAATGCTTTATTCTGCAATGGAATATCATGTTTTCCAAAACTAAATTTAAAATTAAAAGAATTTTAAATTTTCATTTTTTCTCTAATAGATTAGACTTTCAATCTTAACTAGTAATTATCAGAAGGCCACAAAACACAAAAGCTTGTGTTAATAGTTTCGATATTCAAGAGGAATTTGAAATTTAAAATGTGATACCATGTACATTACACACGTACATGTGTGTGTCCCCATAATTGGAATGATAAACAGTATTAAGGTGTTGAAATAAACTGAAGAATTAAATAAATGGAGAATTATTCAGAGACAATGGATAGAAAAACTCAGTACTAAGATACTAGCCTTTTCCAAGACTATCTGTAGGTTTAGAACACTTATATTCAAAATCTCTACAGTAGATCTGTGGATATCAACTACTTTTAATGAAGTTTACAGGGAGAGTCCAAATATCCGTGATAGCCAATTTGATACTGATGGGAGAAGATGTTTGGAGAGTTGGTATCATCCATCTCCAGGACTTATGTTAACTAAGTCTGTTATGACAAGATAGCAGTTATGAAAGAAAAGTAACCTGGGAAAAGCCTGAAGTATATCCATATAAATATTAGCTCAGAATATATCCCCTCAAATATCTGTCTATAGAAGAAAGATACTTTGGAAATCTTGTAATACAATATGCACAGTTGAAGCTAAAGACAAAATTTAATGTATTATTTCATATGGTTTGTAGCGTATGCAGGAAGCTCTCATCTCTCAGGCTTCTCCCTAAACTAGAAAGAGAAAACCAACAATAATCACATGAGATGATCATCAGTAGAGGAGGCACCAAAGCAAACCTGCCTGAGCAGGAAGATGCTCACATGTTGCTATGGCCTGGAGACTGTATATTAGGGGAGGTAAAGGAAGAGTCAAATTCTGGAGCATAGCATTTCTCTGGAGCAGTGAAATTCCTCCAGGATGATATTACTACGTTAGAAAACTCTACTATTTGTTTATCAAAATGCATATAGCTCTAAATACCAAAAATGAATGTGATGAAAATTGTAGATATGAGGGATGAGCTGCAGGGATGGTTCCTCAGAACTGTGAAGGATGTGGAAGGTAGGGGAGGTTGTGCTTGGAAAAGTCTGTACTTCCTAGTTAACATCAGTGTTAATCTATAATATCTATAAAAATATTCACTGGATATAAAACCAAAATAGAAAAATACATGAAAACAATTTTAATAGTCTATCAAATAATTATTTTATATTAAGATTAAAACATTGAAGAGCATTAACAATAATTTTTTATTCCATTATTTCTAACTTTGAAAAACCAGCTTTTTCTAAAGAGTAGTTACCAAGTAGGAGACGGAAGAAAACAGGAAAATTCTAAATGTGTACATCTCTAGGGTGTAGATTATAAGGATTAAAATACATAAATAGAAATTTGTTTTGTAGTATCAAAGGCAAAAAAAAATCACCAAGAAGAAGTACATATCTTGATATTAAAGTAATAGTTTAATGAGACATTCATATTGTGGAGGAAGAAAGCAATGTTCTCTGCATTTATTGAGACATCTACAGCTGAACTCAGGTAAGAAAAGATACAAAAGCATAAAAAAGCATAAATATGTTTTACTGGAGTTTCACAGAACATGAGAGTCTTCAAAAACAAAGCTCACAAAAAACAGTCATGCAAGAACTGGATGTTTTAATGCTAAGACAAACTAAGGAAATGGACTATTACAAACATGCTGGGCCCAAAATGTCATTTCTAATAATAATATGCTGGTAAGGGACACATCAGTAATATCTTTTTGCCTGGATTCTCTTTAGCTCTTTCACATAGTTTGCCTTTGTGCCTGAGTATGGGGCAAGGCCTCTCACAAATGAATGCAGAAACTTTTAGACAAAGTGAGAACTCTTTCATGATCCTACTTCTTGCGAAAAGGTCGGAAAGATACAATGGTTTTCTTTGTGACCTCCTTAATTGCTAAGGTGTCACACTTTGAAATGTGGTTCTTTAGCCCATGGCAATATAAAGGCATACAGAGAAATGGAGGACTACATTACACTCCAATCTCTTTGCAAGGGTCATGGGAGTATGCATTTATGTGAAACTGTTGAGGTTTTCTCAGTAATAGCCATTCATTTTAGGAATAAATTCTGATCCACAAGGCCAGGTGGGCACCAATGTTCCTGAGATTTGTGTCTCAATAAGCAAAGGCAGACAATGTTTTTTTTTTTCATTTTCTTCTCTGGGATATTTTCAGGGTCTGTAACATTACTAATTGTGGGCACACTGTAGAAAGGTAAATAATTATTCAATGAGTCATCAGCCGTTTTATAAGGACTATGCACAAGGCAATACACACATATTAAACTTCAATACTGTGTTTCAAAACGAATTAGAAGATCCATTCCTATATTGTCTATCTTCTGATACTTTTGCCTTCTTCATCTGCTTATATCCATGTGCATATGATTTCCAGGCCCATGACACAATTCCACTTCTCAGATCTGCTGCTTTTCTGACTAGTGAGTTGTGAAGAGTGGTGAATGACAGGGAACCATGTCATCATTACTACAAGGTACTTCATCAGTTTTCATGTTTGCCATGGTAACCTAGAATAATCAAGACTCAAGAGTTATAGACAGAGGTCAGAGATCAGCTACAGCAAAAGCTACACCTTCATTATTATTGCTTACTCTGTTATGTTGCCAGTTACCACAATACACTTACACCATCCTCTTATACACATCCCTTAAGAAATCAGGTTATTATTGGGATTTTATCAAGCTGTAACTTGTAGTTTACTCTATTTTTTATCTTTTATTATATTCAAACCATTTGCCTGCAGAGGATAGCTATTTGTGTTTTAGTTACAATTGCCATGTATTTATAGATTAATATTTTAAGAATTTAAACTTCTATGATATTTGGGTTTATTTTTGAAGTAAATTGTAGTATGAGGTTTCTGGCCCAGACTTTTGGGCCTAACCTCAAAGTTTAGGTCCGCAGACCTGCAGTCCCGCAGTCCCGCAGTCCTACAGAGACACACAGACGCTTTCATTAGTTTTTGGCTGATCAGCCTCAGGCCCAGGCATATCACTTGCTAGCTCTCTACCCTTCATCTAACCCATGTCTCTTGTTCAGCCATGGGGCTCCGTACCTTTTCTTTAAAGCTGCATGGTTGTCCTCTGCTTCTTCCGGGCCTCTCTCTGGAATTCTCTCTGGTGTTCTTCTGGCACTCTGCTCTCAGAGATTTTCTTAGTCTGGTAGCCCTGCCTACACTTCCTGCCTGCCTTTGGCCAATCAGCTCTTTTTATTAAACCAGTGGGTGGGACAATTATTTTCCATGAAACAACACAATACCTCTACAGTAAATAAACTTTTTAATTTAATTTTTAAATCATTTTACATACCAACCACAGATTCCCCTCTCATACTTCCTTCTGCTTCCCCAACCTTCTCCAAATACTGAGTTTTAATATAACTATGTTCAATGACTTAAACCATCACTGATTCTCCCCCAATAAAATATTTTTTATTTACTTTTATATAAATAATACATATTTTAATTGATTTTAAGTAGTTTAACAATTTCTACAGGAGGTCAAACCATTTTTTTCAAGCACAATTCCTACCTAGTTGTTATTTTATATAAATATGTTATTATTACATTAATTTTAAAAACACTTAAGTAAATCCCTTTAACTTTTTAAAAATATTTTCTCGTGTTTATATTTTATTAAATATATAGAAATATAAAATATACTAATTTTTCTCTTTTGCCGTCTTTATAATGGCAATACCATTTTAAAATAATATTACAGATATTTATATAAAAACAATATACTGGTGAACAAGAGGCAATAAAATAAAAGTTCTAAATCATATGGCACTGTCAGTGGCATAAATAGTTTTGAAATTAAAATGAAGTACTACCACAACTTTAAAAGGTCATTATGTTAAGAAAAAATAATTTTCCATAAGGATGCTTGAAGGTACATAATTGCAAACGTATTTTACGGCTGCATAACAATAATGGAATGAGGTATTAAAATCAGTACATTTCACCAGCTTTGAAGTTGACTATAGTCAGCAAACCAATATGCTTCCCAGCTTATGTATGCAGACCATAATACACTCGACTGAATATTTCCACATGCTTTCTACAAATTGTGGTATTTATGATTTGTTGCAATTAATATTTCAGCCTGCTTCTTAAAACTGAATGGTGTGGGCATTTTGGAAGAATTTTATACAGCTCTGAAGGTTCTACCAGCCACTGCCTTCCTTCCCTTGGTCTCTATTCTCTTTTCATTGACTTCTCCTATAACAAATTTCTTGCAAGTTGTTTATCAAGTGATGCATGAGCCCCGGTGGACAGTGGAAGAGCTACAACAGCTCCTCTTTTCAGGGAGAAAAATGAATGAGTTTAGAGAGGCGGTTAATTTTATATTGTTTTGATAAACAAAGAGATGTAAGTGACTATGACACCGAAAGAGCAAGTGAACTTTACTAAATTGCAACACCACACCTGCCCTAAAACCACATCCCTCAGGAGGCTTTCAAAAATGGGTTTGGTGTAGGGGTAGCTTCCATTATCATATGGGGTAGTAATGAGCAACTGGCTTTTATTACATGTGGCCAGAAACGCCAAATTTCTTGCTATATAAAGAATTGACTCTCTCTCTAAACCTCAATCAAAACTACACCAAACCAGTAAATCATGTTTGCAGTACCATGCATCTAGAATTACATTACCTCCATCAAGACTAAAACAAATATCTGAAACTTGCTCCTCTGCTTCATCACACCCTTGTGACCTCAGAATTTGAGATAATGGAGAAGGAATTTTCACCATGAATTAACTTTGAGGTCAATCATGGCCCCACAGTAAATTTCATACCACTCTGGACTACAGATGTCTCAAAAAATAAATACATAAACAAATACACACCCATGATCCCTACAGGCTCAAAGTATTATAATTTCACTTTCCACCTTGCTTCATTATAAACATAGCCATGCTATTACCGTTTTAGTCACTGAAAGAAAGTGAAGTGAACTATTTTAAAACTAGTACAGGGCTCCCAAAGTTTCTGTGCAAAGATGGGAACATGTGAAGGAACACATTAATGACCCACTGTTAAGACATGGAGTGCTAAGGCCAGGTACACAAAATGAAAGCATGATGCAAAGCCACTGAGGTTTTAAGGGTGCTACTGGGTAAGGATCCATCTCATCAGACTGATGCTGCACCTTCAGGTGGTTTGACAGACTATGTATACTTATTATGGTTGAAATGTTTTCACCCCAAATTCATAGGTTAAAATCCTTTACGTACGAAGTAACCACATTTAAAGACAAAGGTCTTTAAAATTTAGTTAAGCAAAGTCTTAAGTTTATCTGATAACACTGGCATCCTTATAAGAGGAAAAAGGATTAGAAGAAACGTGCTTACCCAACAGAAGGACATGTGAGAACCAAGGTGACTGTCTTCAAAACGAGTAAAGTAGATGCAGGAAAATGACAGTCAACAACAGCCTGGTATTTTACTTCTGACTTTCAGAATGTTAAGATAAATAAACGTCTGTTGTTCAAGTTCTGCAACCTGAAGGCTGTTGTTGAAATCCCAAATGACCACATCCTTAGTTTTCTGCCTTCTGAGAACCAGTGTATATTTAGATCCTGAGCTGCAAACCTGTCATATGCTGACCCTATATCAAGCTTAGGACCCTGGGCTGTCACTCAAGGCCACTGCCTATATAGGATAAATGCCTTAGAATACCTTCAAAAACTGCTGATTCTCTAACCTGGATTAAAATCCATCTTTTACAACTAATTGTGTTGGTGTTTTTATCTTTGCTTTCTCTTAAACATACTAAAAAGTTTATCCAATCACTTTTTTCCCTCTGTGCCTTGCATTTCTTCAACTCTGAAGTGAGGGTAGCATTAGTGCCTACTTCATATTGTTTGTAGAGAAGATAATATATGAGCTGATGAAAATGAGAACACTTAGGACACATTCATAGTGGACATATAAAAGAATATTAATTTCTATTACAATAATCTTTAGATTTCAATATCAACCATCATGGATTACTTTCATGATAATTGGGGTAAAGACTATGAGGCATTGTTTAAACTTTTGGAGAGAAGCCTCCCAACATGACACACCCTAGCTGTGTCAGCTGGCTTCTCTCTAGTCCTGGATTTGAAAAGCATTGGAACCTTTACAATAATTTGCTTCAGATAGTATAAGGTCCTTGGCCAGTGTCCTCTACAACAGAAGGAAATCCTATTCTGGGAACATACTCATATGAAGACATGTTAAGGCTGCTGGGCCCCACATGGTTTGTACTAACAGTGTGATGGAGTATGTATTTCTTATACTCAATGTAATCAACTTATATGATAGTGTAAGAATTTTTTTTTTATTTCCCTAAACAGCCATGATAACAAATTAAAGTAAAATGGATAATTTACTCAAAAATTAAAGTACTTGTAAGTACACTTAGAGATGCTTGAAGGATACAGAGCACACTGGGTTTCATAGCAAACTGCAACTTTATTTGAATTTTATAACAAGAAAATAAAGGCCAGAGATGTGTTCTTTTTACCCACTGAAGGAAATAGCTTCTATCAGCTGGAAGATCAGCTCCAATAACTTCAGGGATTCATTCGCCTTTATTAGGTCTGTTACCACTGTGATGGGCTATGAACTTTCTTTTGAAGAAAAGTAATTACTGTACCAGAGTCCCTAATCAAAGAAACACAATTGTGTTCTTAAAGAAATCTACTCTCTCAGCACATTTTAGGCTCTGTGTGCCTTTCTGTAATGAGGGTCAATAGCTGGCAGACGTATAGATCTCCATGACGGCCAGTTTAACTCCTTTCACATACTGTAGTAATCCAACCAGAAAAGAGAAGCCATTGTGTGGAATCCTACCTCTCAGAGGTGGTTTGGAGTATCACCACACACATGAAACAGGTAGCAACATTTCCATAGACCTCAGATAGAAAACTGGAGTAAGGAACATCTGTCAGGCATGTGCTTCAGGCCTATCATTGCAATATGGGATAGATCTGAATTATATGGTTCTTATTGTTACCACATAAGTATGGAGTACAAACTTCCTATAGCACCCTCGATAGACTATACACCGTGAAAAGGAAAGAAGAGGAGTCTGAACCATTGTAGAACGTTAATTACCCAGCTATATTTAGTGAAGGATTTTATAAATGTATATTTATCTCAGATCCCTAGAATGTGTTATTTACAGTGAGTGTATATAAATACCCCTATTCAAATGTACAGTTAAATGTCTGTGGTTTGAATGAATGCTCACTCATTGTAAACGATCTTTCTTCCAAAGTCCCTCTGAACAGCATGTCTTTGCCTGTTGAGGAAAGTAATTGAAACCAGACAAATGGGCCTAAGACTGTGACCATGAAATTTTGAAGCCCAGAGTGAACAAATACCTCTGTAAGAGTCACCTATTTTTTTTTAAATGGGGACATTTTCTTCCCACAGTGGTTGCTTCCTAAAGTAAAAGTCACCTGATATAACTCCCCCTTCTCTTTCTCTCCCCCTCCCTCTCTCTCTCCTTCCTTGCCTGACTTTATCTCTCTCTCTCTCTCTCTCTCTCTCTCTCTCTCTCTCTCTCTCTCTCTCTCTGTGTGTGTGTGTGTGTGTGTGTGTGTGTGTGTGTGTGTGTGTGTGTGTGTGTATGTACATGTTTTCAGAAGTAAAATTACCTTAGTGTCAGAAGATGTATGTGGGTTTGGGTATTGAATTTCCTTTCATCCAGTGAGGAAATTCTTGTTAGCTAGACCCTTAAAAAAATAATAATGCCAAACAAATTTGGTTTAACAATCTGAAGAAGGCCTATAGCAATTCAGAAAAGAAGACTAGAAATTATAAGTAAAATAATGTTTTTCTCCAATGCTGTGCTGTTTCAGGCCTTGATTTGAGAAAAGGGGAAAAATCCATCTGGCCTTAATAAAGATTTGTGCTTTCTGGGTTGTCAGGGTATATTGTTTCCTTTCCATTTTTATAGTGAGAGCTAAGTCTTGGTGCTGTAGAACTAAACAATTTATTTTCTTTTTAAAGAGACCAGTCTTATTGATTCCATAAGTCTTCATTAAAAATATAAATAAGTTCTGCAGTCTCCTTAGAGACATTGGGATACAATGCTTCCTACGCCAGAAAGAAGCCCAGTGTGCTCAATGGAGAGAGCTTTCATCCAGCCCACAGGTCAGGAGAGGCTCCCAGAGGATGAGAGCCCAGGGTCAAACTCTGAAAATAGGCAGTAATTATCAACATGAAGAATGGGAGGAAGGACTTTGCAGGCAGAATGGGCATGGATGCAAATCACATTACTGCTGTCTGCCCGGGATGCATTTCCATTCCAACTCTGTGCCTTCTCAGATGTCACACAGAATCACTAATCAGCCGCCCTGCAATATACCACTCCATCTGGGTTCCACATCTCATGCAAAGGTATCACTATACTTGGCTGTTTCCCCAAATCGGAAAGTTGTCCATTAAACTTGACTCCCCACCCTTTAACTCCAGTGATACTGAAGGGATCAACAGATGTAACACTAAGCTTTGCTTCCTCTCTATCTCCAATAACACTCCAATTTAAATGAGTCCCCTTTTTATTCTACACAAATGGTATAACTGCTTTTATTACATAATTTTGTATTTATGTATTCATTTGGCTCGCTAGGGACTGAACCCATACTTCACACATACTAGGCAAGTTCTCTATCAGCTATACTACTAGCCTCAAATTATCTTTTAAATTCAAGAATCACCAAAGTTATGATAAAGTATATGCCAAATATTAGGAATACAATGAATAACACATGATCACACCTTCCAAATAAGTTTGTCTATTTGGAAGTAATAGGATTATGTAAGATTAATTTTATTATGAGGTATGTCAAGTATACATAATAAAATCATATACCAATATGAGGATATTAGAAAGCTGTGAAGATACATTAAATATGTAGTTCTACGTAATGGATGGGAAGAAAACACCCATGTAAAAGCACGCGGGAACAAATCAGTTTAGGAGAAATATAGAATTAGCAAAGTCTAGAGAGATGTAGCATTTTGCTGAAACACATTGGAGATAAAAACTGATATGAGGTGAAACTGTCTTCCTAGATTCTCAGAAAATATGTGTTTATTCCTGACAATGCAGAGGAAACCATATCCTATATTAGCTTTCTTAACCAATATATAAAGTCAAAAAATGAGGGTTTGTTTTCATATCATATGATTATAAGAACAATAAAATGCGGTAAATAGTCGATATTGTGAAGGTAGCCTTCCATAATTTATTCCGGTAACTATGCAGAGGGGAATGAATACGTAGCTGCATTTTTTTTACATAGTTTAATAAGGGGGCATAAATCATCCCTACTGATGTTGAATTATCTCTAAATTGCTAGTACCTTAAAATTTAATGCCTCAGTGAGGTATGATCTAGCCCAAGGCATCCTGCAAAATATGACCCATCAATTCCTGTGATGTCAGTTGCAGAATTCAGAGTACTCTTTATTAGTTTCTCTTGATTAGCATAATTAAGCAGCAGATTTACCCAGATAACGTCCAAATTTGAACACAGACAATGAGTTTAGGTATTCAAATATGTAAGCTTTTAACAATTATTTATTGAGAATGTCTGTGTTAAATTAAATTAGAATCAAAACCCAAGTGCCTATCCCAATGAAAATCATGTTCCTAGGTTATCATAGAAGATAACCTAGAGATTGTAATTTAAAAATCAAAATCAATAGAAAATATCCATATAAAAGACATCCTGCCACATAAAATGAAAGAAAATTAAGCAGATTGTCCAAGTGAGGGCTCAGTATTGAGGTTGTAGCAGAAGCCAGAGGCCTGGAACCAGATCAATGACTCTTCGTAATGAGCATTTACAAGTTCAGATGTATAGACTAAAGGAGATACTGTGTGACTCACTGGGCCACACTACAGTTTTCATGCTGAGATTTTTTTTTAATTTATTGTTCCTTTGTTTTGTGTCTTTTTGGTTTGACATTTAAGTTTTTAGGGCGATGGGAGGTTGCAAGGGCAGAGGGAGAAAGTAAGGGGATAGAGAAAGAGAAATGATGTATGATGGGAAATCTACAAAGAATCAATAAAAAGTCAAAAATATACCCTGTGGATGCTAAGGTCAACAGATTGTGGTGTGCCCAGCCCTAAAATATATATCTATACCACTGTTCCAGAATCTATGGCTCAGGGGACATAAGAAAAAGGGAGGAGAATGATCGTAAGAGACAGAATACCAATGCCTGCTACAAAAGTCTCTCCAAAACCTGGCTGCGCAAAGGAGATCAGGACTGTAGTGACATCAGTGAAGATGCTAATATACAGGGGGAAACAAGTTTACAAGTTTCCACCCCCTAAACAAAACATTAGAGATATGACTACTGGGAAAAGATAAATATGTGTGCGTTCACATACATACATATATACATACACATATGCACACACTATGTATGCAATCATAAAAAAAGAAAAGGAGAGGTTATCAAATTGAAATCAAGGTATGCAAACATGGGAGGAGCTTCAGAAAGAACACCTGGGAAAAACTGGAGGGAGAAAAATGAGGTAATTCTATCTCAGTATAAACAGTAAAAAGAAGAAGACAATATGTGAATGCATAGTGGAGGCTGTGCTCTTTATTCAGTTCTAATGTATGATGACGTATGACACAGAACAGGGAGGGTATTTAAACTCTAAATAATGTTTGGTAAACATATATCTTCTGCAAATTAGAGAAAGCCTTGAAAATAAAACAATAAAAGTGCTTTTACTACTGTGAAATCAAACCCAGAGTGGTTATCATGCAAAGACCATTTTTTACTCAAAATTTTCTGCATGAGTTACTTTTCCAAGCACTTTTCAATTAGTTCTACTTTTATTAAAATAACATAAGTTTCTAATATGATTGAGGTTCATCTCTAATGGTTGATTAGGCCCTGATTATACCCCAGTCAATGTATACAATGTTTGAGAGTCAATCATGAACATTTATCTCAAGGACCCTGTGTCATAGAGAAATAGCTTGGCATATAACGAGTATTCATTAAATACATTTTTCATTTAACAAATGTGAGCTTCCATATTTTGTTGGAGCATGCAGAATGGCAACTGAAGGAAAAGAAGGGGCTTTAATTATATTCCCAACTGTTGTGAAGGAGAAGTCTCTGATCATTGTCTTCTAAATGTATTAGAACTTACAAAACATTATACTAAATTATTTCCCTCATTTCAGTAGAAAAGCAAAGGTCAACAGTAGCTCACACCAAGAATAAAATATGCAGCAGATGAAACTAATAAATTATCATCCTGGTTAACAAATGAATGCATATGTGTACACACATATAACTTTTATCCCAGGCATCGTGGAAACTGGGTTACGGATATACCCCAAACATCAATGTCCCACGATATGGAAGTCCTTTAAATGAAATGGTATCTGATATATACATCACCTGTACACATCCTTCTGCATTCTGTAAGTAATAAGATTTACAATACCTAATAAAGTATAAATTTTATATGAATAGTTATTTTATTGCCAAATGATCTGTTTTCATATTTGCAAAGAACAATTTCTAAAAATCTGCTGCTTTTTAAAATTAATTTCTTTACTAGTGTAGAAAACAGTGGGTATTGCTACATCATTTTCATAGACATGTCACAGTGTCTCACTCAAACATAAACATGAATTTATTTATATAAATTATACTATGAATTATAGTGAATTATTATCAGAATGTGCCTATTTAATAAAGATGTAAATATTTTTAGTAGCTTCTGGTTATACTCATAGAATTTGGTATACACACACACATGCATGTACGCAACCCACCATTTATAGGGTAATTCCTTTCCATTACTTGACTATTGTTAACATCTACCCTGAAACATAATTGTAAGATGACTATTGCATGCCTATTTGGTTTATTTTGGGGTATGCTGGGAGATATACCTGGATCACATCATAAGTTCATTTGATTCTAGGAAATTTCTTCAGATTTATGTCATCTTCATGTGAATATATAGTCTCTAGTTTGCTTTGCTATGATTTCTGATTGCTTTCCATTTTAATCTGATAAAATTATATTTTTTCTTATAATGTTAAGACTGCTTTTAGCTATAAATGTGACCTATAGGAAAAGATCAGCTGGTGAGAAGAAGGTCTATTTTCTCATAGTGTATACTCTAATGTCTAGCAGTTTCTTTTTCATATATGAAGACGATCAGTTCTAAAATATATTGATTATGCTGTCTGGATGATCTATCTGCTTATGGAAATGGGGTACTAAAGTTGCCTATGATTATTGGATCTGGATCTACTTTTTTTCCAGTGGGCACCCCAAGCAAGGTTCATGGAACATATATGGACTAACATATCAATTTTTTTAAATAAATTTTCATGTTATTAATATGCAGCAACCTACCTTGTAATTTCTCTATTTTGCCTTGTAATCTGCTTTGTCAGATGTTAGCATAGTTAATAATTTCCACTAAGATTCTCAATATTTAGAATTATGGTTTCATCCTTTCATTTACAATCTATATATATTCACTGGTAAGGTAGATTATTTATTTGGCATTAAAGATTATGTTCTTACATTTAAATGAATTTATCCAACCTTCACCTTTTAAAATAATTTTGAAATTAAAACATAACTACTTCATTTCCCTTTGTTCATTTTTAAACCTCCTTCCCACTTACCCCTTTCTCTGTCTTTTAAATTCATTGCATATATATATATATATATATATATGTATTTGTATATATATATATATAGTTTAGTCCAAATAAAATTACTTAAAGGCGTATGATTTCAGGGTTGACTACTTGGTACTAGATAGCCATTTGAAAACTCTTTCCTTGCGAAGACTATTTATCCAGCTCCCAGCACTCTTCAGTTACCTGTGATTATCTAAGAATGAGGCCCCATGAGCTAATTCCCCTTCCATATTGTCATGTCTATTATTAGGTCTTGTTAAAGCAGCCATGTTAAAGAGACTTTGTATGTGTAGCTCCTCTGACATTTTTAGGAGATGAAATTTCACAGAAACCTGTCTGTTCCTCTGGCTCTTACATTATTTCTATCTCTATTTTCCTATCATTTTTAAACATTAAGTATTAGAGTTGTTTTGTAGATGTATCTATTTGGGCTGTTTTTAGTTGGAAAGATATTGTTTGCATTTAAATAAATTGTTTTAATGAATGTGTTAGTTCTTGCCTTCTTCTGAGAGATTTGATGTTATATTTTTCATTTGATTTTCAATTATTTTTTAAGGATTCAGTCCCAATTCCCATTCAAAGCACAGGAAATACTGCTAACAGTATAAATAGGAAGTAGCAATAAAAATCAGTTATTGAGTATAACACTTATCATAGCCACAGTAAAGAAAGTGTCAGAAATAAGGGATGGAAGATGGCTCAGTTGTTAAAATACTGGCTGTGTATTCAGATGTGTAACACTCAGGAAAAATGTTGGATGTAAAGTCTACATCTATCCCTAAATCCCAAGTACTGGCGAGGCAGAGTCAGAGAATTAATGTGTCTTGCTGGCAAACCAGACTAACAGTTAGTGAGCTTCAGTTATTAGTGAGAGATCGTATCTCAAAAATATAAGGTGGAAGCTGAGAAAGATATCTGGCATCAATCAACCACCTACACATGCACACATGTAGCCGTAAACACCATAAACACATACACAAATGGGCAAATATGCATGCATATACATGTATCCCAACACATAAACACATACAGATTCGTGCATACACACACGAGAGTAGGGGAAATAATGTAGGCTTGTTAATTTTAATATACAATAAATAATAATAAAATAAAATTTAAAGAGTATTCTGCAAAAAAACTAGAAAAAATGAAAGAAGCAAAATAATGTGAAGAGAAATATAAAAATAATAAAATCAAATAAAATAAATATATGTACACACAAGATAAATATGTACATGTAATAAGAATATAAGCGGAATGTATAAAAAACATGTAAAATCATACTACCATCTAGTAGGAAAAAGATATTTAAAGCAAAAGAAGAAAATAATTGAGATGTTTATTTCCTGGTCTTCTCATATTAGAATACTGTGCTGGAGTGAGATAGTGGGTAGTATATGGGGCCAACAATGATCCTCAGGAACGCTTCCTAATTGGGCTGGAGAGGTGGGAAGCAAGCCTGGTGTATCCGGAAAAGGAAGAACTGGAAACTCTACTGCTTGCTCTTTCAGTTTTGAAATCCTGAGCAATATGAATCATCCAGCTAAAAGCATAAGACTGAGGAGATGGAGCAATCTGATGCACCTGAACCAGTAGGCAGCAAACATAGTAGTGAGGAAGCTCAGAGAGTGGGTGACCAGTTGGCCGTAGCTCAGAGCCTCAGTCTCCACAAAGATCTACCTCAAGGGGACTCACTACGTCCCTCAACCATTCTCCTCTCCCAAATTCAATTTCTCCCCAGCTTACATTTCTCAGCAGATTTATGCCTGAGCCTCACCATCTCTGTGAGTGTTTGCCCCAACCATAAACCACTCACACATGGTAGCAGGATATCCCCAAGCATCTCTTGATTACTCCTTGTTTATATATTCCCAGGATAGTTGAGTCTCAAATGTTAAGTATCTTCTTGAATTGATCCAGTTTTGAGTGGTTCCAGAGGAGAGGAGGTATGGAGGAAAACTGAGAGGAACAGAAGGAAGGGAAAGTGTAACCAATATATATTATATGAGAAAAAAAACAATTTTCAATATTTTTTTTTTTTTTAAAAAGGTGATGCCATATTATAGCACTTCAGGATATGGGGAGTGGGCCAGTCACTTTTCTCCTTCAAGTGACAATAAAGAATAATGAAGAATGAAAAATATACCTGAATGTTAGCTGAAGAAAATGTGTTCATATAATGTCATGTAAGCTTACAAGTTATCATTGTAATGGTGACTTAAATCAGCACTGGAATTATATCTATCATAAAGACAATATGCAAATAATATAAAAATAATTTGCAAAGATATTCTATATATATATCTAAATTTACATAATGAAGAAAATCATATGATAGCATGTGAGTAGGTATAAACTTTTGTTAATTTTCACCAATCTATGAGAACCATGTTCCTTCAACGGCTGCAGTAGGCTATGTTTTCATTGCAATATTTGAGAAAGTTACATTAAAACAATTTAGATGAGAATATACTTTCACTTCTTAAGCACCCATCAGGTTTGTAAATTTGTGAGGTTCCTTACATAGACTCTTATGTTTTTTGCTTCTGTTGGCAACTTATTTTTATATGGTTTTTAGTGTTATCATCTATAAGCAGCAGAAATAAAAAGCTGACTATTGAAGGAAAACATAACAAGAGCAATCGGAAGTTTTCCTTCCGTCTCTTAACGCCCTAGACACTTTACCTGCTACCCTTTGCTTCTCTTTGGTGAAAGGTTTAATTTCATTGTGTTAAAATTACCTCACCTCTCTATTACTCACATGTGCAACTTGCGAGTCTCAGAAGTTTGGAAATGATAACTTCTTATTGAATCTTTTCTCCATGAAATGTAATTAATAACTGTAAATTAGTAGAGATATACTTCTATTTGCTGAATTGTGTGAGAACAAACAAAAAAAGGAGAAAAGGAACACAGTGCTTAGGACATTGCCCTGTGAGCATGTGATAGTTATCAAATGCCATCTCCTAGTACCTCTTCCTCCTTCCAGCCCTCATACTCTTACTGCCTGGGTCTGGTATGTTGTTCACTTGTCAGGTTCAGATACCACATTGAGGCAACAGAAAGGTTACCCAGCTATTTATCAATTCCTCACCTCCCTGCAGAGATTTCCTGGCAGCATTTCAGCCCCTGGTGGGAGAGACATAGCCTTTGGCTCTGCTTGCAGAATGGCCAAAGAGCACATCTGGATAGAGCATTTCATTTTCAATCCAAACCTGCTTGTACTAACGCTCTGTCATTCTCAATCTACACCAGTTAACATGTAGACTGCTAGATTTGTACTCACTACAAAAGGACAAAGCAGGACATTGTTGCGGCCATACCAGCAGGGGGTATAATTCTTTGTAAAGCTATATAATATGTTCCAAACACATTGCAGCTGTTGATAGCTTTTATTACATTTGCAGTTAGGGGCCTTATTATATTTGCAGGAAAGATTTATTATATTTACTTTTATTGCTACAGCAGTTTGGGATATTTTTGTATTTGTCATGAACTTGCTCCATTTATGCTCTTTGAGTTCATATCTTAAGTTTGCTCCATGGGCAGGCTATGAATAATTTCACCTGTTGTCATTACACTTGCAGTCAATTTTCATTACCACTCCACTAATATTTCACAGTGTCTGCAGGTGCTGCATATTACATTAGTGGCTTGAATATTTTAAAGTCAGCAGTAATGGAGCAGAGCCATCAGCTGAAGAAAGGGCAGAGAACTCATCAAAGGCTTAAACCCTCGGCAGATGGAGGGAGCACACTGGGCTACAGGATCAGCAGCTTGTGATCAGCAGCCTCATTTAGAAGGATGTGTCCAAATGACTTAAAACTGAGTCAATCTGAGATGCTCAGGCTCACGCACTACAAATTCTCTACATACCTTGTAGCTTTGGGATTCTAACACCCTTCTATTGGTGATCTAAATAGAGATAAGACACAAACATCAAATGTATGACAAATTGACATTTACGGTGGCATTCCTTGCCTGAACTGTTTCAACCTTAAAAGCCACAAGGCAATCATATAAAAATCACATTGCAGACCAACCTAAGACAAATTCTCCAGTTCTGACATTTAGGGATGAAGCTGTTTTCTTGAATTTTTTTAGTAGAATTTGGCAGGTTAGCGACAATCCGAGCTTCCCCACCCCACTCATAGCTACCGTCCTCTATTAATAACTGGGTTATGCAAACCTAGGTTTGACGGTATGTGACTCATTACTGCAGTTAATAACACCAGCAAGAGGCAATTTGAAGAAAGGGAAACCTGGAATAATTAGATTATATGCTGGAAGCAGCAGCTGCAGCAGGAAAGTAATAATCATGGTGGAAGCTCATGTTTATTGAGTGTTTACTGCTTACTAGGCAAAATTCTTAAGTTCCTTATATGCATTAATTAAACTTTATAGCCACCCTGTGAGATTTTCATGATAACTAGCCCCCTTTCACTGAGGAGAAGCTGAATCACAGGTGGCAAGCAACTTGAACAATGGCACAGAAATAGGATAGAGAGAGCAGAGCAAGGTAGGCTTAAACTCAGATGGTTTAGTTCAAATCTCAGGTCTGAAATCCTGGTTTTTGTTCATCTGAACTCCACACTAAAATATATTTATATTCAGTTATTAAGTATTCTGTATAATTTGCTATGATTACTGACATTTCTTCAGACATAGAGAAAACTCTAATTAACCAATATTTTAACAAAACTCTTTCTGATTAGCTGAGAATCCACTACTTTATAGGGTAATTTCATCCTGCAAGCTGTTCTGATGCTTTAGTGATGTGGGAATGTCTTTCTGTATGTCAAAGTATGAAGGGAAATCACAACATAGGAGAAGCAGGGCAGAGTTAGAGAGACCAGCCACCCAAGAAAAAGCATGTAAGGAACACAGGTGAACCATGGGCCACGTGGCAGGACAGATTAATGAAAATGAATTGAGTTAAGATAAAATAGCTAGCTAGCAAGGTGCCTAAGCCATAGGCCAAACAACATGAAGTTAAAATAAGCTCTGAATCATTTTGGGGACCTAAGCAGCTGTGGGCAGCTAAAGGGTCTGGGACCGCAGGTCTGTGGGTCTGGACCTCTGGCCCCACGGGACCAAGAAACCTCATGTAACACTCTAGTCATAATTCAAATATAACTAATATGTCTTCATCATCCTCACAGTTACAAAATCCCACAGCACAGGATTTGTATAGCATACAAAATAATGTGTGCTAAATGTAGTGGGTGACACTAGATCACTCTTCAAATACTGGAAAACAGTTCTCAACCCAAGATAACCCTCAGGGTATGTGTGGTTACTTTTCTTTCTTTCTTCCTTTCTTTATTTAAAGGTTTTTTTAAACTACTAAAAGCAGCAGAAACATAATTAATAATAACTTAGTAAATGAAAGAAATGCAGGGAAGAATCTTCAAGCTCAACTATTTGCAGGAGCTCTTTTGATATGGTTTTGATATCAAGGCAAACCTCAATGTTGTGTTCTATTTCTTTCTATCTGGTATCCTCTATCCCTCTGTAGTGAGTATCAGAGTTTCTTAGCACAACAAAGATTCTATGCCTATCCTTGAAACAAAAACTCAGTGGCTGACAGTTAAAAGCTGGCCATACCTGAGTCTCATGCATCCCTACAGCCAGAGGTGAGACAGAGTCACTCTTGTTCAAAAATTGATACTGGAGAGGATGACTTTAAAGGTTAGAACATGTTTGATGATGTTTGAAGTAAAACTGATGGGGAGAAGGATGTTTGCTATCACAGAATGGATGAATAATGTGATTAGACTTGGTCAGAGCACAGGAAGATGTAGAAAATTATTTTGTAACTCCAATTTTTTCTAATAGGTACATAAATAGGCATTGAAAAAGTTACTCTCTTGAAATTCCTGCTCTGTGATTTGGTTTACATGTCAGGCATGGTTTTGTTTATTTTTATTTTGCTTTTTAAAGATACAATTATATCATTTCCCATTGACTTTCCTTCTTCCAAAATGTCACATATATTCTTCGTTGATCTGTTTCAAATTCATGGTCTCTTTCATTAATTGTTAGATGCTTATATGGATATGCATATATATTCTTCAGTGTGATTTGTTCAGGTTGTATAATATTACTCATGTGTATGTTCTGTGGAAAACTACTTGTTTTTGAATAGCCTATCAATATATTTTTCCCTGGGGAAGACTATCTTTTCCACTCTCGGTATTTTCTAACACAGTCTCACAACAAACTCCCTGGTTCTCTGGCTCTTAAAATCTATTGACAACCTCTTCAACAATGTTGCTGAGTTTTGGGTGCATGTGGGAGTTGTTTTATAGATGGATCCATTGAGACTGAGTTCTATAATTGTACATTTTAATTGTGTATGGTTTTCTGTAATGGTTTCTGTCTGTCACAAAGGCAAGTATTTTGAGCAGGGATGAGGATTATACTTATCTGTAGGTAAAGGACAAGTAATTAAGAGTAATTATCTTTGCTTAGAAAAGTGGTGGTTGTAGCTTCTTCTCCAAAATCCATGACTTTACTAGGTAGTTAGCTTGGTTTTCTGGACCAGGCATAGTTTCCTTCTTGCTGAGAAGTTTTAAATCCATTTAGAGAGCTGTTCATTTTGGTCAAGGCATATGTGCCACTACTATATCTTAAAGTTATCATACCATACTGCTTGTTATTGTGGTTCATAGGTATCATAGCTCTGCAGGACAGTAGATTGCTCCCCTCCCTACTTAGGGAACTTACATGATGCCTTTTGGTCTAATAAATTTTCTTTTCTTGTGGTTTGAAAAAGAGAGAATATGGGAGATTCACATAGCAATAGACCTTAGGTAACTGGGGAATAATGACTATAAATATAACGACAAGAAGCAGGAAGCTATGTGATCATGTTTCATCCACACTCAAGAGAACAGCAAATGAGAATCAGGCCATAAAACCTCAAAGACAAATCCTAGTAATGTGCACTAAAAGGTTTCATCACGTTCCTCAACAGCACCACTTTCTGGTGACCAAGTGTTCAAATTGATGGTCCTGTAGGGGACATTTTATGTTAATACCATAACAGTTAAACTGTCTCAAAGCTAATGACACTTCAATAGTGAATATCCTATTTACTTTCCTGAGAAATTAGCATATTCAAATTATCATCCTTACCATCAAAATCAGGATTGAGGGGGGGGTTAAGTCATGCCAGCTGCACATTTCTGAGACCATTTACTTCTATGTATGTAGTAGGAGGTTTCTGGCCTGGACTTTCGGGCCTAACCTCAAGGTTTAGGACCCACAGACCCACGGTCCCACAGTCCCACAGTACCACAGTGACACACAGATGCCTTCAATAATTTTAGGCGTATCAGCCTAAGGCCCAGGCATACAACTTGCTAGCTCTCTACCCTTAAACTAACCCATGACTCTTATCATGTTCAGCCATGCGGCTCGGTACCTTTTCTTAGAGCAGCATAGTTGTCCTCTGTTTCTTTCGGCTTCTCTCCAGTATTCTGCTCTGTGCTTCCTGTTTGCAGAGTTCTCTTAGTCTGGTAGCCCCACCCACACTTCCTGCCTACCTTTGGCCAATCAGCGCTTTTTATTAAACCAGTGGGTGGGACATAATCTCCCACACTAGCATGCAATTAATGAACATGAGTTTATCTGATTATTAGAGTTCTGAGTTCCTCGTTTACAAAATGATGTGTGCTATCTATCATAATGGCATTTGCTCGTAACACAACAGTCACATTTTCTGCTCCTCTGTGACAAAAGTAGATTTATCTGCTCAGTTCAGGAAGAGAATATCCGTTCATTCACTTACCCAGATATTTGAAGCCATGGTCTCTCTTACCTCAATATCAGAAAAGTGGATAGTTTGACTCTTCCTTTCCCATGTGTTTTCCCTTATTCACTTGTTTTTGAATTAATGCTGAAAAGAAAAATTGTTGTTCATTAAGCTCTGCCAAAATCTCATATCTGGCACATGGACTAAAACCTTGGAAAGAAAAAAAAAACAAAAAACCTAAATAGAAGTTAAAGAACAAAAGTACCAGAAGGAAAGAATTTGGCTGGTAGCTTGAATGTTGTCTATGTAGCACTTTGTCCTTGACAGATCATTATGGATTATGGAAGTTTTGTTCACAGGTAAGTGGCCTCATTGATATACATAAGGCTATTTTTATTCACTTACCTTGTACAAAATAAAGACCCCTTGATCTTAAGCAAATAGCTTAGCAAAGACGTTGGCAGAATGAGACCTGAGTGGTCCATGATGGCTTTGGACTCTTTAATGCTCTAGCTTGATTTTGACCTATAAAAGTAGCATCTTGACTTTGTAGAAGTCTGTGATGCAGAAATTATATGAGCAATGTTATTGATCTCAAAACGAAATAATACAGAACTAAAAACATCCTAGTGGGGATTAATTTGTTGTCTCCACAGCAAACGGGAGAAAGCCAGCTTCCTTTACTGGAGTAAGGAGGCTGTGCTGCTCCATCAAGTCTGGGGAAACACTTCCCCGCACTAAAATTACTACCTGATTACAGTTTTTAATTTTTAAGGGAATGGCCTTAGTTAGGGCTTCTCCTGCTGTGATAAAACACCACTCTAGGGGACAACTAAAGGAGAAAAAGGTTTACTTTGCTTTCACTTCTACATCACAATCCATCATAAAGGAAGTCAGCAAGAAACTCACTGCAGAAACTCAGAAGCAGGAACTGAAACCAGGGTCATTAATAAACACTGCTTACTGGATTACTCACTCCTACATGGCTCCGTTTTTCACTTGATATCACCCAGGACAAGCAGCCTAAGTGTGGTAGCGCCTACAAGGATGGG
The DNA here is from genome assembly GCA_033318265.1 of Phyllotis vaccarum. NCBI lineage: Eukaryota > Metazoa > Chordata > Mammalia > Rodentia > Cricetidae > Phyllotis > Phyllotis vaccarum. Next base: position 93,110,978 of record JARWLC010000015.1, on the reverse strand, counting down.
ACCCTTGAATAAACACTAACTAACAAGGGCACCACAGGCCATCTGGTGTGGGTATTATATTAATTAACTTTCCATCTTCCTGAATAATTCCAGCTTGTGTTAAGTTTACATAAAATTGGCCAGCATAGTTTGATAATTAATTTTAGCATCAGACCCTAATTAACACAAAGTAAAATAGCTTATGACTTGAGCAACAATCTAAAATGTGAAACATTCAGTTATATGGAGGAAGAGAGGTTTCCTAAGCCAAACTTAAACTCATCGAGATAAGGCTCCTGAGTTTTATTAATGAACAACTGAAAATGTTGAGCTGCATTAAGAGAAATGATTAAGTTGACATTTTTAACGTTACCCAGCTCTCATATCTGGCTTTATTTCGCTGCTTAAGAATTTAGGTAGGAATAGTAGACATATTTTATTAAGCTATTTAAACAGTAATAAATTACATTTCCTTTTAGCTTCTCTATTTTGAGAGGTCTCAAGACAACACTCACATACACAGTCCTTCCTATGCCTAGAGGATAGAAAGAATCACAAAGGGAAATGGAATCAGAACATCCTAGGAGTAGAGACAGACAAAGAACAGATAGGGTTACCAACTATGAAAGATAATGAAGAAATTAGGCACTACAGCCTTAACTAATTAGACCATTGTGGTTAGTAAGGGCAGGAAGAATAAGCATTGCCAATAAGACAAATCCTGGTTAAATTTAAGTCAGTGTTTGCTTCTTTTCATTGTGTTCTCAAATGCACAAAACAAGACTGTTAATTGTTCTATCTTTTAACTTTTCTCCTTTCTTTCCTTCTTTCTTTCTTTCTTTCTTTCTTTCTTTCTTTCTTTCTTTCTTTCTTTCTTTCTTTCTTTCTTTCTTTCTTTCTTTCTTTCTTTCTTTCTTTCTTTATTTTCATTTTTACACCAAACCACAGTTTCCTGCCCCCCCCCATCTTCCTGATGTTCTTCCACCCCACCCACCCCTTTTCCAACTCCATCCACTCCCCAGAGAGGGTTAGGGCTGTTCCTTGAGGAGTCAATAAAGCCTGGCATATCAAGTTAAGACAAAGCCAAGGCCCAGCCCCCTGCATCAAGGCTGAGCCAGGTGCTCCTCCATAAGGAACTGGCTCAAAAAAGTCTCATCTAGGCTCCTCAGCTGTCAGTTCAGTTTCTGAGTTCTCCCTAGCTCAGGTCATCTGTCTCTGTTGGTTTCCTCACTGTGACCTTGACCCTCACCTTGTCATGTAATCTCTCCTGCCTCTCTTCAACGGGGCCCCAGGAACTTGGCCCAGTGCTGGGCTGTGCATCCTGCATCTGCATCAGTTACTGGATGAAGGTTGTATGATGACAGTCAGGGTAGTCACCAATGTGATCACAGGAGAAGGCTAGCTTAGGCACTTTCCACTATTACTAGGCGTTTTAGTTGTGGTCACCTTGTGGAGTATTAGGAATTTCCCTGGCACTGGGTTTCTCCCGTACCTCATAACGGCTCCCTCTATCAAGAATTCTCTTTCCTTGTTTTCATTCTCTGTCCCGGGACTTAATCATTCTGATTCCTCGTGTTCTCAACCCCCCCCTCCCAGTTTACTTAGGAGATTCTGCTTCCCTTCCTAAAGTGTTCTTTTCTTGCATATCTCTCTTAGGGTCCTCCTAGTTACCCAGCTTCCCCGAGGATGTGGATTGTAGCCTATTTATTCTTGCTTTACATGTAACGTCCACTTATAAGTTAGTATGCCATGTTTCTTTTTCTGGGTCTGGGTTACCTCACTTAGGATGATTTGTTTTCTAGTTCTATCCATCGGCCTGCAAATTTCATAATGTCATTGTTTTTACCACTGAGTAATATTTCATTGTGTAAATGTTCCACATTTTCTTTATCCATTCTTGTCTGAGGAACATCTAGGCTGTTTCCAGGTTCTGGTTATTACGAATAATGCTGCTATAAACATAGTTGAGCATGTGTCCTTGTGGTATATGATTGAGCATCCTTTGAGTGTATTCCCTAAAGGGGTATTGCTGGGTCTTGAGGTAGATTAATTTCCATTTTTCTGAGAAACCACTATACTGATTTTCAAGGTGGCTTTACAAGGTTTGCGTTCCCACCAGCAGAGGAAGAATGTTCTTACTCCAAATCCTCTCCAACCTAAGCTATCATCAAGATTTTTGTTTTAGCCATTCTGACAGATATAAGATGGTATCTCAGAGCTATCTTAATTTGCATTTCCATGATGACTAAATGTTCTATCACTTAACTTTCATCATGAGTGACAAGTAAGATATTCTGTGCAAAAGTATCTTTGAAAAGTAGAAGGCCCAACTAAAGCCTAACTCTTTTAATAAAACAATATGTAAGAGACAGAACAGAGGGAAATCTCTGGGGGTTTTTGCTCTGAATTATCTAATAGTGGCTAGCATATAGTAATGAGTGAGAACTATATCAAAATAACATAGACTAAGCGGCCTATGAAGAACAAGTTTTTATTCCTCACAGTTAGGGAGGCTGAAATGTCAAGACTTAGGTGTGAGCAGATTGTATTTCTAGTGAGGACAAATTTCCTGAGTCATAGAAAGCTGTCTTTTGTCTGTGTCCTCACAGTAACTAGGTGGGGTGATGCAGTGGACAAATAGTTACATGCTGTTATCAAGAAAAAAAACCATTGTCCTTTGGAAGCTGTTTCCTAGTCAGAAAGGAGGTTAGGCCTTATTGACCACAGCTCCCCAGATGAGGCTGGAGTTTTTCTTCTTTCAATAATCAGAATCCTTGGATCCAAATAGCTTCTTCCGACTGTAATAGAGATTAAGAAAACCTGATGCTTTTCTATTTCACATGGGCACATTGATGAAGAGTCTGCATCCTCAAAAGCGCCCAGCTTCATTATATCATTTGAACCAGAGTTTTAATCCCTCTAGTGGACTTTTCTAAAGAATATTAGGAAAAAACATTTTTAAAAGAAATGTCTAGTTTATGAAAATTTGAAAAGGGAGACATGTCCCTGATTCATGTATATGCCACTAATTTCACACATAAGAAAACTCAAAACTCACTCTATTTCCTCTCCCAGAGAGTCCCTTCTGAATCCCTTTGAAATACACTAGGCACCAATAATCTCCTCCTTGCTATATAGTTATTAATATAAGATATGATGTCTATTACATATTAACTTGATTATAGGCATTCTTAATTGAGAGATTCATATCAACCTTTCAAAGGCTCAGGAAATAATGATGTAGGGGTAGAAAGTGTGTAAGAACCGGAAGAATGGGACACATGCACTAAGAAGCTCCTGTCAGTCATGAACTCACAGCATCTGTGGTTGCCTGCATCATAACCCCTGGAAAGGACCTGGTTGTTAAACATTCTCTCATAGATGGAGAGATTCTGATGTGTCCAGCTTCACTCAGAAAAGCTGTTTGCAGGCCAGAGTTTCTTGGGGGAAAGGAATCCTTGTCTTCAGTGAAAAAAGGAACTGATGAGTACTAGTGAATGAATGTTCCAGTAGATGGTGTTACATCCAGGCTCATTTAGAGAGCTCTAGTTAAATCTACAAAGAAAAACAAAAAGATGAGAAAAAGTGAGGTGAGGCTTTGGTGTGTGGGAGATTAGGGTGGGAAGAGGGTAGGAAAAGAACGGATGAGTGTGACCAGCACGTGACACATACATGTATAAAATTGGCAGGTAATACATTATAATGTACAAATTCCAAGAGTTGAGTCCTGGTGATGGCTCAGGGAATGGCTCACTTGCTGCCAAGCTTGTCTGCCTGAGTGATTCTCAGTTCTTTATGGCAGACAGAGAAAGCAGAGTCCTTACCATAGGCCTCTGAACTGGAACTAGAAGTGTATGCCATGGCATCCATGGATCTACATACATACCAGTCCAAAAAAGAAAAATGAAAGGAAGAAATTCTTGTAGTTACTAGAACCACATTTATATCTTTCGTCTTCTTGTTGATATAACACAGTACCAAAGCATGATAAGCTCAAACAGCGTTTTCCCCGGTACGAAGGCTGAAAATATAAGATCAGATCGTGTTGACTGCATACAACTGCTGGGCTCTCATGAGGGCCATTTTCCAGGCTGCCTCTCCCTGTGTGCTCACCTGGCATTTCATGGTGAACGAGTGTGGAAGAAGACATCTCTCTTCATCTTAGAAGCCTGTCAGATTAAGGTCTTATCCTTATGACTTTAACCTTTAAGAATTAACCTCAAGGTTAATAAAGCCTAACGGTAACTCTGAGGTTAATTTTTTACCTTAATTACTTCCTACATCTGCTTTATCAAGCATTCCAATTTTATTTTGATCATCATATAAAGAGAAACAAACTATTTTATAGCAATTCTATTTTAAGTATATTCTTATCTTACCTCATAAAAACTCCTTATAAAACAACTAACTATATTGCTACAAAGATAAAATACTTTTAGTGCTAAAGAAATTATGGTGGCTTTAATTTTTTATTCTAAAATGTCTGAGGTAAAAAAATACGTTTTATTAGAAATAGTGTCATTTTTATTAGTCAAATGATTGCTTTCTGCTTAGTGTTTATATGCACATGCAGTAAGAATTTGTGTTTGCTTTATGTTTAGGGTTCACAGTTATGTAAATCAATTCTGTCTATAAAAGAATAAAAATAAAACATATTATGTAGATGACCTGTATATCTAAGAATAGGAAAAAAAAATCTTAAACCCCCATAGCAAAATGTTTAAATTCACTGTTGAGAAAATATGAGTTAATTAAAAATTTTAAAGCTGTTTTAGGACTTTATAGGGTTAAAAAATGACACACATTAGAGTAGAGTGAATGCTCTGAAAAGCCTTGAGGAAGGGAGAGATTGAGATCAAACACACTGCACAAAACTCTCACAGAACTAATAAAAGTGGGGAAGAAAAAAAGCAATTTTAATATCAGATAAAAATCTTAAAGGTCACATGATGATAAACTTTAAAAATTGCCTTTGTGCATCTCATTTTATATTATAAAATAAGACTCATAAAAATTCACTAGAATGTTCCTAACACAGACCATAGAATACCTTCACCAGAGATAGTTTATAAAAGTATTATTGTTAATTTTTTATTTACTAGAAAAATAGAAGGAATTATCTGCTTAAAATAAACTGATGGGAAATTCTGTCTATATAAAACTGATGTGGGTTATAAAGTAGGTCTTGGCATTCCGAGCATGAGAATCCCAGTTTGATCCCCAGAACTTGTGAAAAATTCTAAAAGTCATGCTTACCATTCCATCACTGGAAAGGTAGTGAGTAGGGGATCCCTGGGGCTCACTGGCCAGATGCTCTGTTGTACTTGGCAAGTTCTACTCTGGTCAGAAAACCTGCAAGAAAGAAGGAGGCGGGTGGTACCTGAAGAACACACACACACACACACACACACACACACACACACACACACACACACACAGGCAAAATTTATAGAACCATTATAATAGTTATAAAGCTTATACAAAGTAAGAAATTACAACAAATACAAACTCAAACTGTGAAACTATTAAGGCCCCAAGACTATGAGAAATAAACTCATAGACTGTAACATTCAGGCAGTATGTTTTCCTTTAAGAAAACACAGATGCAAGGCTACTAATGATGCAGGGATTTAGATGAGCCCTCTTATCTTTTTATCTTCTTTCCTTTTCCTGCCCCTCCCCATTTTTAATATTTGTTATTTTGGTGCTTATCCCAGGCTGCTCTTAAATCTCACTGTGTAAAAAGTGGAGAGATGGCTCAGTGGCCCAGACAAACTGGATTTAATTCCTAGCACAAATGCCTATAACTTCAGTTTCAGAGCATCCACTACCCGCCTCTGGCTTCAGTGGATATCAGGCACACACATGTGATACACAGACATCCATGCAGGCAAAGCACCCATACACATAAAATAAAGTAAAACATCACTATGACTATGTAGCCCAGAGCTTCCTGGAACTCAAAATCCATCTGCCTCTGCTTCATAATGGTTGTGTTCCTGCAGCGATTTTCTTGTCAAATATTATTCCATTTAACCATATAACATCCTATAAATAATAGAAAAGCATATAGAAATCAATGCAACAAAATAAGTAGAAATTAATTATGTTTATTATATTATTTATGGATGATTTCATTTTCAAATTCAACATTTTTTTTTCCTCCACTGAGCTCTGACAGCAGCACACTCAAAATTCAATGAAAGAGAAGCAAAGAAAACCTGGCTATTAGAATACCCTGCAGATGTTAAACTAATTATTATCAGATTCTTATACAGTAAGTCCATTAACAAAATGTACCCATCCATACACTATGCAAAGGAGAAGATGGAGAAGTGAAAATGTATGTGTGCTTATCTAAAATGATCTTATCTCATTAGAATTTTTTGTAAAAAAAATTTTAGGCTGTTTCTGTAAAAAGCTTAAGACTATCTGATCAATTGTAACACTGATATTGCTTACACTTTGTAAGAAATATGTATATATATTTATATATGTATTATATATGTACATATACATATATAATTGGATTTTGGATTATTAACATAATTACAGAATTTATTAAAATATTAATTTATCTTAGAATTAAACCACTCCACATTTCCTTCTGAATGTACTAGATAGATATAAATAACAAGATATAATCTTAGGATTTGGGTATTATAAGTGTACAATAAATATTTATATATAATCATTATTTACTCTTTGTTCTGCTTAGAATCAAAATCAGAACTTTACAAATGCACAGAATGGGCTCTTCACTGAAGAGCATTTCTAATCCACGATAGATATTTTACTGAAAGAATGCATGAATGAAAATCTCTTTTAGGCTATCTTTTCTTATGGAGCACTTCTGACATTGTTTCTAAAGGTGTGGTCCCCAACCAGTACCATCCTCATTATGTGAAAACTTAGTAAACAGTCAATTTTTAGCCTACCCCAGACACTTTGGAATTAATTTTGAAATTTAACTTAAATTGGCTGAGCAATTCTGATGGTTACAATAGATGATTAAATATGAAAAATCTACTGATTGCCCCAATCTACATTTCTTAGATTATCTATAACTCTACAGTTCCTATCTAAGACAATAAAAATAATCACCTGGGTCTGCAAAATACATGCTCTTATAAGACAACATGATGTTAATGTAAGACTTATAAAAAGATAATTTAAGGGAAATTACACAAAATTTTCCATAAATTGACTAATAATATATCACTTCTAATTGTGAAATAAATAGTCTGATATTATCAGGGAAGTAAAGAAAATAATTAAATATTGTGGAAGGAAGTAGATTTTAAGTACATCATTTGATCAAAGTATTAGTAAAATACACATCAGGTAAAAGCCTGAAAAATTTACTTTATCTAAAGGCTGATGGAGAAGTTCTCATGGGAAGAAATCCTATACTCTGGGAATTTATAGGAAAAAAAATGAGTTGGGAAATAAACCTTGTCATGTATTGGAAGTCTCATACAAGGGGGACTCAATAAGCACTTCTGTTATGTCAAAATCTTCAGAAAAAAATGTATCAATCCCACTTCTCCGGGGATCCATTTTCTGCATAAGGCCAATACATGTGATCAGTGTGAGTAAGCATGCTGTCAGAGAAAATATTTTCATCTTAAATGTGAGCCTATACAGTAGTGAAGACATGAAATAAAATAGGTATGGGGTAGAGAATTTATGTAGACATATCTTGCAAAAGCCACACAGGAAGCATTCATAAAACACATGGAATTTAGGTCAGGTTCTCTGCTTTTAAAGGATTATTTAGGCTACTGTACACCCTGGTTACTGGTGATAAATGAATAAAATACTCATTGCAACAGTGAATACACGTGTTTTTATTATATGTACAACATTTTAAAGTACATGAAAATTATTAGAAAGTGAAGAAAGCATTTTTGTCTTTTTTCAAAACAATTATCCAAAAGCAAGAGATTGCCAAATAAAAACACAGTGCCTGCCTGGCATGAGACAAATCCTCTTGAGCTGTTGGTCAGAGGTGTCTCAAGGACCCCTCCAAATAGTTCAGGTCATTGCCTTTTCTTTTGTTTGCTCACCAGAATTCAAGAGTTAGATCCTACTTGCTGAAGGTGTCACATATATTGGTTACAGACATGGAGCCACAAGGATGAATCTTCCTCTAGATGACTAGATTTCCCAGTAATGGAATGGGCTCTGTTAGCTGCTTCAATGTGTGTGTGTGTGTGTGTGTGTGTGTGTGTGTGCGTGTGCGTGTGCGTGTGCGTGTGTGCGTGCGCGTGCGCGTGTGTGTGTGTGTGTGTGTGTGTGTGTGTGTGTGTGTGTGTGTGTGCGTGTGTGTGTGTGTGTTGAGGGGAGGTACAGTTATCAATAACCTTATCTAGCTGTGAAACCAGTGAATTATAATAATGACCAGCATAACAAGGCATTCTCAAAGAAGAAATGTTATAGGAATAACTAAATGCTTTCTGATTGGACTTAAAGCCTGTTACACTAAAGGAAACACATGTATAGATAGTACTCTAAATCTGGTCAAGAGCCCAGGACTGGGAAGCTGACAGGCTCCAGTGTAATCAAACTACATAATTCTGCTAAATATAAACAATACCAAACTGCTTTCTGAATTCCTATCTCTCTACTCATAGTTCAGCTCAGTGGTCATACCTAATCAAAGAAGTTCTTTTGGGCAGTGGAAAGTGGATGACAAACAAATTTACAACCAATAAAAGTATAGAGAACACTGTCAATAGAGTACTCAGCCACAAATTGTACTCGATATTAGACTCTGAAAGCTCAGGAACTGTTATGGAAGAAAGGGCTAAAATAATTAATGAGCCAGAAGTTGAACAGGCCCAGAATAGAATGGTGTCTTCTGGATATGACAGGATTACTACACTCACAAACTCACAGAAGCTGTAGCTGCCTGCACAAAATCTATAGAAGAGTCAATCCCATCAAAATTCTAGCATGAGAGAGGGATGGTGCATGGGCCGCCACTGTATAGACAGTTGATCACTTATAGGGGAAGGAGAATCTGTTTGTGTTTGGGGTTTTTGTTTTGTTTTTCTAGAGATGTGACCTTTTTCTAGAGACGCTGTCCATGAAACAGTGGATGCCTTCATATGCAGAACCAAAACAAACTCAATAGATTATTTAAAAAAAAAAACTGTACAAGATTTTGGAGCAGAAGAGATGTTGGGGAGGATTTTGTAGAGTCAGAGTAACAAATGGAAGGTAAATATATTCAAAATATGATGCATTAAATTTTCAAAAATTAATGAAAGTACTTTAAAACATTATTTCAGCTCACGTTTAAGCAATCATGTTGGTGAGGTTTTATAGGTAAAGCTTCTGACTTTAAAGAGAGATACAGTATCAGAGCAAACTTCCTGCTTCTCTGCCTCTTATAATCTTCCTCTCCCCTCTTTTACAATGACTTCAGAGCCTTTGGTATGAGAGTTGTATTGTAGATGTATCAGTTATAATTTTGTACCACAACTTTGAATATTAATTGACTGTGGCTTTTGATTAGTCAAAGGGACATTACTTGAGGAGGTATGAGGACTGTACTCATCTGTGAGAATAAGAGTAAATATTTTGAATATAGTCAGGGATTATGCAGATAATGTATAGGTTGTAGGTTCTCTTCCAAGATCCATGATACAATAAACAATAACAGAAATGGTAACATGGCTGGAGATGAGGTGAGGGAGGCCTAGGAGGCCTCAATAATATATAAAGAATTACAATATCCTAAGGAACACTGAGAGCAGAAAGTAGTCTTCCCTATAAAAAGAAGACACAAATTGGTTATCCAGTACTAAATAGTCACCTCGCAAAACACACATAGAAGTACATTATACAGACTGAGCAGGTTGTACATAAGTATTTAGCCGTGTGTGTGTGTGTGTGTGTGTGTGTGTGTGCATGTGTGTGTGTGTGTGTGTGTGTGTGTGTGTGTGTGTGTGTAAAACAGCAATTAATGAACAAAGAATCCATGAATTTGAAAGAGAGAAAGAAAGGCTATATGGGACAGGACAGCTTGGAAGAAGTGGATGGAGAAATAATAGAACTACATATAATTTCAAAAATAATAAAACCAAAACTTATATCAGTGGCTCACAAAGATAACTCAAAATCCTATCAATTTTTATATAGTTAAAACAAAGTCAAGGAGTGTGTTTAAACATAACAACATGTATTGGAAAGAATAGGAAAAGGAATGTGAAATAGACTTTGCAATAGAAATATAGCTCTGGTTTCAACAGGGAAAGTGGATTTAAGAGAATATTCTGAAGTAAAAAGAAGACGAGAATAAGAAATGATTAAAAAGAGTAAAGAACATGATATGATGGGGCATAATAATGCCCTCTACCAAATGTGGGTTAGCTGATTCCCACAATGTGAACATTTGCGAGCTTTAGGATATATCTAAACTGAGGGTAGAATGAATGGTTTCCACCATTTTTTAAAATTAAGACTTTACTTTGGATCTCTAATCGGACAGCAAAAGAAGGACAGCAGTTAAAAGGACAGACCAGAGTCCAGACAGATGTAAATGCTGGTGTTTGAACATAGAGGAAGATGCCAGGAACCATGGAAAGTGAGTGGCTGCCAGCATACAGAAAAGTTCGAAAATGCAGATTGTCTGGTAAGTGTTCACAAAGAAATACAGACACCTTGAATTTAGTCCCCAGTCAAATTCACTGTGGTCCTAACCTCCAGACTAATAATAAACATGCAAGATATAATCATTAAGGTTATTTGCTGGAACAGATACCCAAATGGCAGTAGATAGAGTCTGTGAGAAATTACTGAGCCATGATATATTATATAGAAATCAAGGTAATGAAAATAAAGTAGATTGTTACCCTGGCTAAGTCTGTTCACTTTCAAAATGAGGCATGTTTAGTTGCAAAAAGATAAATTCCTTATAACTTTGAGTGGGTGGGTTACAGGAGTGGGAGATTGTTTAGATTTATTCTTGGAGAAGAGAAAGACAGGAAAGAGGAGCGTTCTTTTAGGGTAATGGGGCTCAAAGCCAAGTTCAGTTTAGATGGGGTCCAGTAAGACAATGCTATCAAGAATACTGGGAAGATAGGAAAATAAAGCAGGTTTGGGCATTGCAAGCATTGCTCTGTTACTGTGTATTGACTTTGTATTCTAAAGGGAGTCAAAAGGACTCATCTCAAATATAAACAAACAAACTGTGTATGCGCGCGTGTGTTTGTATGTATTGCATGAGGTGTAACTATATGACTATGTGTATCTACATATATATCCATATATGAATATATTTAAATGTAATTAAATAATTAAGAGAGGAGGGAATACAATAGTTGTCTAGATTTTAATATCTGAAATACTGCAGGTATTTTCACATTAACAATTAGGGGATATTCTACTGAACACATATTTTTCATATTCAGAATGAGTAGAAACGCTTCTCACTCAAGTCGTCTCTTCCTTCCTTCTATCCTTCCTTCCTTCCAAATGGAGATCAGAGCTGAATAGGAAGGCAGGTCATGGTTTTTCAGCCTCTCTTGCAGCTAAGCTATGCCATATGGTTTTATACAGCAGAAGGCAGGAAGGGTAACATAGGAAAATCCTGTTATATTTTCAAAAGGATGTTAACCTTACATTTCTTTTTCTGTTCCTGGACAGAGGGAGGAAGCTTAAAGAAAAGTGGGACCCAAATAACTAGAAGATAGAGAGCTGAGTCCTGCCTGTATGAGAAGCTTTGACAAATAATGGAATATGAAGCCATTATCAGTTTTATTTTCACAACTAAGCTGAGACAATCACAAAAATTGACTTTCAGGCGCTGACAGTGATGTCAATAGACATAGTGGGGTTTTTTCCTGAGTAGAGGAACTGTAGATTTGAGCCGTACAGAGCAATTTATTTGCTTTAATTTAAAAATGCAAAATGGGACTCTAATATGATAGAAAACTTTATACTATAGAAATAGAGATAAAAGAAATATCTATATCAAATATAGCAAGAAGGCATAAACAGGGAATGGGGAAATGAAAGAAAACAAAAATCCAATACAATGAGGATACCTCCAAAATTCTGCATTTGCATATTTTCATAAAATAGAGTAGACATGACATAAGAATGTTGCTCTACAGTAGCTACTTGCCTACCTTGCCTGAGGCCCTGGGTTCAATCTCCAGTCCTACAAACAAGCAAGCAAAGGATGCACATAAATTTGCAGAAATAAGAGAAAATAGCTCTATGATCTCGAACCTGGAAACAGTCTATGAATGATTTATTTACTTTGTGGACCATTCTCTAAGCCAACAAAAGAAGAGCCATGTTGAATTAAATGAATGGCTTCTAGGGAAGTTATCTCTGAAAAAAAAAATACTTCATCTACTTTTATAACTTTTAGACTGAAGTACACCTCACAGTTCATTACACTAAGAGAAGGAATAATTTAGCTAATCATTATCTGGCCTTAATGATGCGTGGAAATGGGCTGAGCTCAGTGCCAGGCAGGCTGACCTATTCCAGGGGAGGGCAGCCAGGCCATGGCAGCTGCTGTTCAGCTCTGAACAGATTAACAGATCAGCATCAAATCAACTAAAGCACAGGGCAGGAGATGAGAAACTGTCCTTTCATATTTGATGTTTTAATATTTCTCTAGCAATGGTGGCTTCACTTGTAATACAGTGTTAAGGTGAAAGACTATTATTATTTAGCAGTAGTAGTAATATTAGTAGTAAGATGTACCTCCCATACATTTCCCATACTCCAATGGATAGTCCCACATCCAGGCATAAATTGGCAGCATTAACTGCATTTACGGATGGTCAGAAGAAAAAAAGGCTAGAATCTTATATCACTATACGCATTCATAAATTCAAAACTAAATACCAACAATTTAATTGTGTTTGTCCCACTGGTCATGCTTCAAACACTCAGTAGGGGCATGTGGCTAGTAGTTCTACACTGCAGCGAAGTAAGTCAAACACCAACATATTCTGATCAATAGTGACACTTTTATCTAATCAGTTCAACTTTCCTATTTCTGAGAGTTCATAAGCACCCCTTCTTTTTCTCTACAAACAGAAGAATATATCAATTTAATTCATTAGTTTTTCTGTGTATATGGGGCTTCCTGGATGTTTGGTGTACATGTTCGGGGTATGTACACCTGTATGTGCAGGCGCAGAGAACTGGAGAGGACTCTTGGTGCCCTACTCTATCACTGTGTTTTGTTCTCTTGATACAGGCTCTCTCAGTGAACCTAGAGCTAGGATATCGGCTAGCAAGCTCTAGAAACTCAGGTCCATGTCCCTCATCAAAACGGTGACAGGATTGCGAGATGTGTGACCACACCCAACTTTTTAAATGACTTCCAGGAATTTGAATTCAGAGCCTCTTTGATCTGTTTACTGATTTTTTTTCAACCCATTGCCCTAATATTTAAAAATAAGTAAAACATTCTCTTCAACTTTCTTTGGATCTGTCAACAAAATTTCTGATGGTCATCACCACTAGTACAGTACATAAGGTTTCTTATTAGACACATTCAGATCACCTAAACATAACTTTTCTTTCTGTTTATGGTATAAACTAGTGAGTGACATGAGCACCCAAGTATAGTTACATGCTGGGATCCCTCAAGTGATTGGTGGAAGAGAAATTTAATTACCTCTCAGAAAGGATGCCCTTTTGTATGCATTGGATACATGACAGCTTTATCTCTGTAATTAGTCACATGGCCTATAGTATTTGGTCATATGAGTAATGGATAGTACAATATAAGTAAAACTTACAGATATGATTAAGCTTTGAGGAAGTAGGTCCTTTGACTTCAAGATTTTCCTTGCACAGATGAAGAAAAAAGATTTCATGGACGTAGCAGAAGAAGAGCGGTAGAAGACAGTATTAGCTACCTCTAGATCATATTTTGAGAAGAAAGACATTAGCATGTTGGGATAATCATGCTAAAGTCATGCTTACTTGGAAAGTCATGGGGAAATGGCACTCTAGCAAACTATGGAAATGTAGGCTTAATTTTCACAGAACCCTGCATCACTTTTACTGTGGTAATAACATGTTTTCCTCTTTCCTTTTTCACACTTAATCAAACATATGCAGACCATAAACCTAATAAGAATTTCCAAAATATGCATCCTTTCTCCCCATCTCCCCATCCAAAGTGTGTTCATGGAGGTATTTCCCATCAACCATCTTAACTGACCTAATACCCTCCTCATACCATTGCCAAGGCTTTTCCCTACAGATATACTGTCTAGTAAACTTTCCTGGAGAAGCTATCTGAAGCAACACTAGACAGACAAGTCAACAAGAGATATAAGAAATGATTTCATTCTGGCTAGGCCTAGTAAGCCAATGTGTTTACTGTGGTTCCTTAAAAAAGCATGGGGACTCAGGCAGCTGCACCTCCAAAAGCCTGCCCTAGAAGAGGGGATGATTTGTGAAAGCTGCACCACTGTATACAACTGAGCTGGATACTAGGGGCTGTTCTATCTCTGAGTCTTGTCTGCTCTGAGCAACCATTTACTGCTTGTCCAACCTCAGGGAAGAGCCTCATGAGTCTTGTAAATCTTATGAACTTTGTGAGTTTTATTACCCCTTTAGGAGAGAGTATTTCAATCCATAAGAAACAACTACATGGGACCCTGACCTAAAAAAATTACTTAGTTTTTAATTAAATCTTTAAATCTTCATGATTTTATGAGGTTAAACTGAATTTCTTAGGCAGAGAAGTTAGTTATCAATTTTCATTTTAATATATATCTAGTAGTAAAACTTGTTGCTCCAGTAAGAACTGAAAACTATTTACTACATTGAATTGAGTAGTTTTACCAAAAATACTTACATTAAAAATAAAAGGGCACCAATGTCAGGGGTCTGTGTTGCCTCCTTGGCCATATTGGGTGTTTACTATCAGGGCCATACCTATCACAATGGCTTGCACTACCACGTGGGGCCATGCTGACATCTGAACTTGGACTGCTGCCTGGGACCATGTCTGGGTCCATGGTCCTACCACAATTGGGGTCTGTGATGTTCCTGGCCCACGGTTCCACCAAAGGCCACATGGATGCTTTGGGTTTAGGCTATATCCTGTGGCCATGTTTGTTTCCAAGGGCCATGAGACCACCAGATTTTCATGACTCAAAGTAACTGTATGATGTCTCAAGAGGAATTTTGGTGAGGGTCCAGTGATGATGGGGCTCCGGAGGCCTTGAACCAGACCAGTGACTCACTAAAAAGAATGCTTTGCAGGAGGGACTGAATGGACACCTTACAGTTCCTGTGATAGTAGGGTGAATGAAGAGTTGTTGGAATGGCGGAAGAGTGAAGTGGATTATTTGTTTGCTATTTGTTTCACTTTATTTTTAATTAATTTTTTTGGGGGGAGTATGATGTAGGGGTGAGGGGCAGATATGGAGGGACTGGGTGGTAAACAGGATTGGGTACATGATATGAAATACCCAAAGAATCAATAGAAACTTATGTTTTAAAAAAGCAAAAAGGCAGTTTTCCTTGAGTTACTCAAACAGCATAAAAAACTAGGTCACTCATATATGTGCTAAAAATTACACAATTCTAGGGTTTTTTTCCATATATTTTGGTTTAACCTTAAAATTAATAGAATTCTCAAGTATGATTAGTGAAAGATGGCTAAAATTAGGTTAGATTTAGTATATGATACATAAGTGGAAACTGAGATTTCTATTTCTTTTCCTGCTAAATGTTTTCACCTATCTGAGCTCTGTAATTAATATGCAGGTTTTAACTTTTGATTATTTCCTACTTGATATGACTATCTTCTCTATTGTGTGAATGTGTGTTATATGTTTGCATATTTTTGCATATTTTCATATTTTTGGGAACATGTTTGTGTGTATGTTCTCCATTTTTTGAGAGAGATTTAATGCTTTGAGGTTATTTTATTAAGCATATCATGTTCACTATCCTCTTCTCTATCCCAATTACTTCTCTATCCCAATTATCTTCTTGGAATAACATGTGCCTTGATCATTGTGTCCAGCACAAAGAACTTTCCAATCATTAAATTAATCAAGTAATCTTAATATATTATAATTCAGCATATTGTATGAACATCATATATGTGGTGGTTTAAAAGAAAATGGCCCCCAAAGGAAGTGGCACTTTTAGGAGGTGTGGCCTCAGGAGGAAGTGTGTCACCTTTGAGTTCTCCTGTGCTCAGCTGTTTTCAGTGTCACAGTCCACTGACTGTTGCCTTCTGACCATGATATAGCCAACACCATGTCTGCCTGCCCACTGCCATGTTCCTCACCATGATGCTAATGGACTGAACCTCTGAACTGCGAACTGCCATGTAACAGTGAGGTTTTGGCCCCGGGTGGCCAGAGGTCTAGACTTACAGACTTGTAGCCTTAGACTCTTTAGCTGCCCGTAGCTGATCAGGCCTTTAAAAATGATTTAGACATTTATATTAACTTTATGTTGTTTGGCCTATGGCTCAGGTATATTGTTAGTTAGCTCATATACCTTAACTTATTTTTATTAATTTGTCTTCCACGTGGCTTGTGGCTTATTTGTGTTTTTTACGTTTTTTTTTGGGGGGGGGCAGCTGGCTCAGTCTGTCTGACTTTGTCTTTTTTTTTAATGTGATTCTTTTTTAAAAAAAAAATTATGGTGCCTGTCATGGGCCAAAACAGCTCTTTTATTTAAAGAAAAGAGAGAGAGAGAATGGGACCCCAAGATCCCAGCAGCCTTTTATGAATGGGGTTGGCCACTCCCCCTCAGGAGCCCGGGACCCTGGATAAGCATCTTTGGACCTTATCAGCTGACATTTGAATCCCACCACACAGCCACCTCAATCAAATAATAAGAGGTGCCACAGTCACGGTGTTTTTCATAGCAATAGACTCTAACTAAAACCTTGTGTTAATGATAACTATGTCTTTAAAATCGCATATTACATGTCTTTATCATTGCTTTAGTTTGATTTCTGTTGCTTGAATAAATCACTGGACAAAATCATCAGGAAAGAAAAGTATTTGCTTTACTTTTAGGTTACTGTTCATAATTAATAAAAGCCAAGACAGGAACCAAAGGCAGCACTTTGGAGGCATGACCTGAAGTGAGGACCACAGAGGATCTTTGTTCCCTCTTGTTTGCTCTACTTTTCTTATACATTCTGGGTCGCCTACCTGAACTATATAATTGAGCTGGACCCTCATACGTTGGCTAGCAATTAAGAGAGTGTTTCACAGACAGGACTACAGGCCAATCTGATGGAGACAGTTCCTTAACTGAGAGTCTCTCTTACCAGCTGTGTATGTCTAGGTTTGGGTCAAGCTGATAAAACACTAATAGCAAGAAATATATTATATACTGTTATACTATTGTTTCCTTCAAATATGAATATATCTTATTATAATGAGATTCACACTACACTGTCCCCTCAATGTTGTTCAGCACCTTTTGTCCCCTTCCACTTTTACATCTCCTAGATTTTGAGTAAAGCCTGTGCTATCTTCAGCATCAAGGTCTTATTCTTGTGGTAAGCAAGTGAAATGGTTTCCGTATAGATTTTTCAAGTACTTCTGATGAGATTTATTCCTCCTTCCTTTCCTCTGTGTTTTATTCTCCTATCTCATTCCCCAGTTAATTCTTCTTAAATATTCTTCTTTCATCATTATTTATATAGTTATAGGTATATAAATTTTCTCATTTACTCACAGTATAGTAACGTAGGTATGCCTAAAGTACCTCTGGAATCACAGAGATACAGAGGCTTATTACAGTTAGGAAGGTGTGAGAATAAAATAGTTAATACAAATTTGAAATATATTGGTAGCCTCAATAGATGGGTTGGTTTAAAGAGGCAGCTATGGATGGTCTGGAACAAGAAGCAGTTTGGCGCACATAGGTGATTTATGACACTTTTGTGAGGAGAGAAGAGTTTGGTGTTTAAATAGTGTAATATAATTCTTTATAGCATATAATAATATATTACATATTAATTTGTATAATTACATGTGCAAGTATAATTTCTCGTCATTACATAGTACATGATATATGTCTATGAATATATTCATATAGGCCTGCATATACATACAAATGACGTAAGTCCATACTAATACAATTGGAAGTGTCAAAAAGAAGAAATTAAATGTTAAAAGAAACAATAACTCAAAGGTTTATGGCCTGGACACATTATCTTCAACAAGAGAAATAAATAATTTCATTCAGAAAACACTCTATATAATATCAAGAACTCTGAACAAGAGCCAAGACACTGAAGAAGTCATGGGCTAAATTAGAATCAATTTTTTTGTTCCAGATCTCCCTTGGCTGACTGTATTTTATTAGGCTAAAATTAGAAATCGGGACCACATTCTTGGGATTGAGTGCTCCTTTGACCGGCAAGCTCCTTAATCTTGCAAAAATCTCATTCAGGTCACCTGCTAAAACCATTTTAACTTGGATAATCATCTAATCAAATTGTCATCATGGGGTAGCAGGAGCAAAGTGACACCTGACTTATGTGTAGAGAGCTGACTGGCCTTGTTTGATGCTGTCACATTCCTTTAAAGTGTCTCTCAGTTCTCCAGTAGAGTAGAGAACTGGTCCTCACCCGGCTCTCTTTGGTTTATCCAGCAATATCATTTTCATTCTGTAACTCATCATGAGATCTTGAATTTTCTGGTCTGCTTGGCCAGGCCAAGCTGCTGCCCTTTCTGTCGCAGCTCCCCTCGCAACATGCCCATCACCTTCACAGAGTTCCTTGTGGTCATAACAGTCAGCTGACTTATAAGACTATTCAATAAATATCTGCTTCCCACAGAGACAATGTAAAGAGATGATTTAAAGAATGCTTGAATAGTAAACCTAAATTGATTTTTGCTTCTGAGCCTTCTCTTAAGGCACTCACAGTAGGTTAATAGCCTGACTTACAAGCATCATTATGTTGAATTATGAATAAAGTCATGAAAAATGCTTACTTATAAAAGCACTATGAAGTTTCTAATGTTATTAGGCTGTAGAGAAAAACAGACTTAAATTTGCCAGCTCTGTTTAAAAGAATGGAGAGATATGAAAGAATAAAGCATTCTGGGGAGAATATGAGGGCTCATAGGTCATCATATGGGTCATCATGAGTCATCATAGAAAATGTAAACTCACTGGTGTGGGGAGCTCACCTCCCGAGAAAAAACAGAAGAGAAAATAAGAGGCCCAAGGCCAATCTGAATGTCTTAAAGACAAATGCAGAAACTTCATAGAGCAGCATGAAGTTTGTTGGTGTTAAAAAACTTATTCTTAATTTACATTAATGTATTTCCCCAGCAAAGCAAGCAAAACAGGTTTTTTTTTAAATCTCTTAACATTATTTTTCCTATAAAAGAAAAATACCCTAATAAATATATACATTTTAAGAAAGAATTTATATTTCTTTGTTTGCTTTCTTTCACTTTGGAAGAAAGACAGAGCCAAACTTACCTGAGAGAAGAAAGGGATTATGGAAACTTACAGCTCATGGTCCATCTGTAAGGAAAGCCAGGGCAGGAACTCAAACAGGAATCTACAGGCAGGAGGTGTAGCAGAGACTGTGGAGAAGAGCTGCTTCTTACTTGCTTGTTTAGCCTGCTTTCTCATACAGGCTTGGACTATTTACCCAGAGGTGACTGCATCAATATTGTCAGGCCTCACAGGCCAATATGATGGAGGCAATTTCTCAACTGAGGTTCCCTCTTCCCAGGTGACTATAGCTTCTGCCCACTTGACAAAGCTAGTCAGAACACATGGCCAATTAATTGGTAGTGTCCTTCCTATACAAGTAAAGAACAAGATTAAAATTGTTTTTCTTGTTTTTAGGAGTTTGTGTATTTTCCCCTGAGGGGATTATGGTAACCGTTTTAAAAAAAAATTAACATTGAATATGCCCTTCATGGTTTACTTAGAAAATAAATTCCTGTTGCATATTTTCTACATAATAATTTTGCTTATTGGTTTTATGGTTTTGTTTTACATTAATGTTATTTGATTTCTGTTATTAATAGTTCAAATTATATAAAACAATAACATTTTAGGGTATTTTATTATAAAAATAAACTTACTTTTTATTTTTTGGAGTTAAATTTTATTAAAAATGACAGTTTAAATAAACTTCTAGATTTTCTCATGCCATATTACAGTTGTAGTAAATACAATAAAGTGAGTTATAACTGGATTAGTCTGCTGAGTAGAAATGGATTATTTTCTATAGGGATTAACCTTCCAGCAATAAATGCTTCTCATTTTACCAAATGATTTCTATTAGTAACCTTGTGCTGTGTTAATGATAGGCAATATGATGTACGTCTCCTTTATTCCAATGGCTTGACTCTTAGACTTATAGAAAGATAATATAAATAGAATTTGATCTTAATGCCTGATGTTCAGTCTTAAGCAATCAAACTTGCAATACTTTAGCCATTTGCATGATAATGTGACTTGGAAGGAAATAGTCTCATTTCTACTGGAAGAGTTTTATTATTTAATACAGACGGCTAAACTCTTTAATAAGATAATCCTGAGCTAATATGATTCCCACCCCTCAATTATGGGGATGGGAATAACATCATTGAAAAAGCCTCTGAAACCTGGAAAATATTTCTTTTTATCTATGAAGGAAGAGAGTAATTATTCTCTCTTGGTGTTCTTGGAATATAAAACAAAATATGAAATAGTTAAATAACAATAAACAGGACTAGAGAGATGTCCCAGTGTCTTATAATGTTCTTGCTGAGATCTGTCACTCAATTCCTAGTATCCAAACTAAGTAACACAAACTGCCTACAACTTCAGCCCCAAGACACTCCTGGACTTCTGACCTTTTTGAGAACCAGTATTCACAAGCATATACCCACACACATACACATCATATAAAGTAAAAGCTTTTAAATATTAAAAGTAATAAATAAAAGTTATTTATAAAAGAAGTTAAGTGATTATTACATAGTATATAATACAAATACATTAGGTGTTTTTTGTTTCACTCCAATGAATTTTATGTCTCAGACACAAACAAATATCACACACTAGGGAAACTTAATATTTCTAATAGCTTTGCTTTCTAAACTGTTTTTGTGGAATTGCTGTTTCTAGCCATTATAAAATTTTATACTTGTTTTCATCCGCGGTGTCTTTCTGCAACTCTGTATTTTTCCATAATTGCTATAAGTTAGAGAGAGCTTTACCAGTGTAGAAAAGTTATTTTTGCTGATTAAAGAAATTTTCTTTAAAATAAACATAAACTTCAAGGAAATTCAAGATACCTCTTTGTGTGCAGTCAAAAAGAGCTCACCATGTGGTTAGTTGAAACAGCTTGTAACAAAACCATATAAACAAAATTTTCTGAGTTTTGAATGGCTAGCAGCATAACATGGGAAACCAAGCTCATTCCAGTTTGTAGAGTGACTCTAGGTTAAAGATGCTTTCAAGTGGACTGACATCTTTGGTCAGGCAGATTCAGAAGTTAAAATAAGTGTGTCATTCAGGGGCACATTGAAATAAGACAGTGGTAAATATTCCTCAACATGTGTTTGGATAATGCCTTCCCAGCCCTCCTATTTTCTAAGAAAGCACATACCCTATTTTGGTAAATGGTTTGATCCTACTCCAATCTAAAACCATATCTGGTTCTTATCCTAAAGCCAGACTCCAATGCTACCCTGACAACAACAGGGTTAGAAGCACAACCCATGTTTATCCAATTACAATTTTATTCCTTATCAATATATGGGATCAGATTCTCTCTTTCTATACAGAGAGAGAGGGAGAGAGACAGAAAGAGAGATCATTCTTGATTCTAAATTTACTAAGGTGATGTGATGTTTCATGTAGACGTCCTGCTCTGTGTCCCCTAAAATGACAAAAATGACATGAACAAAGAGAAAAACAGAAATTATTAAAGAGCTTATACGTTAATTAGTTTTCATCCAGTTCTATAGACCAAACATTAAAAGCCAGTTTTTAGTGTGCAGGATACATCATTAAACAGAATAAATACATATCCTTGCCCTCATGCAGCTCACATTGTTGTGGATGGATGAGAGAAAAAGCAGAATGTACTCATTAAACACAACAAAAAGTCAGTTGCACATCAGAAAGCTAAAATGTTATAAAAATTGACCAGGGTCAGGTTTTGCTCTGAATAGAATATCCAGGGTTAGGATCTATTGACAAGATAAAGTTTGAAAAAAAGCTTGAGTAAAAATAATGACGTTAACATAGAGGTGTGGCTATATTGAGAGAATCTTCAGAGAGCATGAAGTGTCCCATATAAATACAAGGATGACATGTGCCTTGAGGAGAGAAGGGTAGAAAACAGAAATGATAACATAGAGTCAGGTGATACAGGGTTTCTGGAAGTACACTATACTAATAGTCTAAAGAATCGAAATGATTATGTCAATTAACACAGCTCACTGATTTACAATGCAAGTGTTATGCATGTTAGGAAGATGAGATTATTCGTAGAAGCACGTGCTGCTGTTATACTGTTGTAGGATATTGGCTATGGGTTAAGTCTGAGTCACAGCCTACAAGTTCAGGAATGCCCTACTTGTTAATGAAGTAGTAGATGACACCTGCAATGCAGTTTAAATGACCCTGTAATTCCAGAGATCTCATTGGTAATGTGCTCAACCAGTCACCATGAGACAAAGTCCTTATTAGAAAACACCTATTAAATGTTATTCAAAGATGGTAATTTGACCTAGAGCAGAAAGAACATTAATTTTTCTGTTGTTGATAAAAGTGTCAGAATAAGATGTTGACAAAAAAAAACACAGAAATTATAGAAGCAAACTCCAAACAGCAGCAGATTCAGTGAAAAGAAAGCTCACTAAAACCACAAAAGACATGTTTCATAGAATATAGAATAACTGGAATGTATATCAACACTATATTAACATACATGTGTGTGTATATATATATATATACATATATATATTTCATATTTATTATGACCAAAGGGATTATATAGGGAAACACATTCACTTCTCCTTACATTATCATGATAAAGTAAGGCATTCCCAACTCCCATTTGCATGATGGAATGTGACCGGAAAGCGGTACCTCCATGTTGGTGCAGACAATGAGCTTTGGAGGCACCATAACTGGAATTTCTTTCTTTTATTTATTTATTTTTCCCCACATGTCTCTCTCTCTCTCTCTCTCTCTTTTTTTTTTTTCCAACTCCCTTTGGAAGTTACTTTCTCTATTGTTGTGAGATTAAAATCACTGGTTTCTGGTGAAGGTAAATAAGTATCTTGCATGAAGATGCTTATAAGGTACTTGGAAATTAGTAAGAATATAATAAATCCTGGCTGCCATTGCCTTGACGATGTTTTACAGCCTGCTGATAATCATCAGAAAGCAACCATGTGGTCAGCAAAGCAGTCATTCATCATGAGTACAAGGGGTATGATTCAGTGACTTTATGCCTTATTATCGTAGTGAAAAGATGAGGGTGGTTAAATTTTCAACATGTATAGAAAAATATTCGAATAATGGTGCTGGTGATTACATATGAGATTTTAGTATTGATCAAGGGGAAGAAGAATTCAAATTCCTTTTTTTCCCCTCGGTCATCATAAGCTTTTATAGCTGAAAATTTATTTTCCATTTGCTTAAACTGTTTCATTGTTGAAAACTCTGTAAAAACTTAAGTCTTTTAAAGAGGAATCTAACCTCTATAAATCATACTCATTTTTAAAAGCTATCACTTTTGTAACACATTATTAGAGTGTAAATATTCTCTTTCTCTCTCCACACCCCCTGCCCCCAGTTCACTCATCTGACTAGGTAGATAAAGCTAACCTTGAACTTGCAATCTGCTATTGTTCCTGCCTTGGTCTACTTTTGAATGCCAACACCTATAATTTTTATAAGAATGACTAAGGTTCCATGATATGTAATTTTTCCCTGAAAGACTACAGCATAATTTTTGCTAAATAGGAAATTTTCATTATATTTTTCAACTCGAGTTGTTCGGTGTACCAAATACCAAAAAGCTGAAGTAGAAATTAAGTGGTGTTGGTTCCAATGGATAACCTCCTCTTCATCATTTCACTGTTCATGCTCCTGCGTGAAAGCTCTATGTATGCACTCACGTCAGCCTGTTAATTTCAATGTCTTTTAAGATCTCTGATACACAGCATATCTTCAACAAACTGTGTTACTATGAGTGAGAAAATACAAGGTAAGAATGAATAAAACTACTCATTCCTACATAGAAAGAATTAAAGGTATCCCAAAAGGCTCTAGATGTTTGACACAGGCTTTGAATGTTAACAAGTAAAATGGCAGATCTTAAGGGTGCCAAAACCTTCTCACAGTTAATCATTTGTAACTGACATTCTTCCCACTGGCTCAAGTTTTAATCCTTTATCTCAGGTTTGTAGCACTGTTTTGGAAGATCTGCAGCCTTTAGGAAGTAATTTACTAGTGGAAGATCCTTGAAGTCTACACCATTCCTGTCTGTGTGCTTCTTGTTCATTGTGTATGAGGGATCTCCACCAGGCTCATGAGACCATGAACTCTACTACATCTTTCCAGGCTTGAAAGACTGATTTTTCTGTAACACCATAAGTTGAAATAAGCTTCCTCTCCCTGAAAGTTGGTTCTGTAGAGGATTTTGTCGGAACAACTAGAAAGTAACTATAGACTAGCATATTTCATAAAACTATGTAGAGTGTATTTTATATTTATTTCCATTGTGTAATATCTGGACTCTTCTATGTGTCACCACTGAAGTAAAGAGTAATAAAGCTGTTTCTATCAGGTTTATAGCTGCTTTTCAGAAAGCCATCTGCTTCCATCATATCAAATGATCTCATTTAAGATGCATATATGCAAATAATTTGTGGTTTGTATTTGCACAGAATAAAACAAATCTCAGAGGAGCATTTCCCATATGTGTGTACTGGGCAGAACATACTCCACATAAGCATTTACAAATGCTTGCTATGTATGAGTACTGCATCTTAGGACCACCCCTCCGTGCAGATATACGTTCACAAGTAAGTCCAAGTCTCTCAGCTCACTGAAGCCTCTCTCTGGAACATATTCAATTTCTAACTCCACAGGGGGATATTTGATTCTGTGCTTCCTCTTGATTTGCAAATAAAATATTTGAATTTAGTTTTCTATGAATTAGGCAGCCTCTCAAATAATTTCAGAAAATGTGGCTGCCATCAGTCATTTTCTTCTGGTGAAGAAAATATTTTATTTATTCATCCAGTATACGTTGAAATACATCATATCCAGAACACGGAACATTTAAATTTGCAATGCAGGAAGAAAAAGAGCCCAGAGGCAACAAAAATAATCTATACTTGCCATTCAAATTTCGTTTTTAGTACACTAAAAAGCATCAGCTTCATCACACGGGGTTTTATCATTGTTTCTAACCTCATTTCTTTTGGAGAAAATGGAATATGACATATATATCAATCCCTCCCATCCCTCAGGAATACGTTGTTACAGAATATCGTGAATCACCATGAATCACAGCGGAGCAGAGCGTTCTTGGTACTTCCTCTGACTGGAGAAGACTGAAGAAACAAGGTGGGTGAGTTTGCAGCTAGCCTGACATCTTCGACTATAGTGAATGAGTTTTGATCTAGGCATTTG
Source organism: Phyllotis vaccarum (assembly GCA_033318265.1). NCBI lineage: Eukaryota > Metazoa > Chordata > Mammalia > Rodentia > Cricetidae > Phyllotis > Phyllotis vaccarum. Next base: position 93,085,349 of record JARWLC010000015.1, on the reverse strand, counting down.
AGCAACAGCTTCATCTGGTACTACCTTAAAAGAGATGATGCCAATCAGGAGACCGCAACTTCCGATTTGAGTTCTAGAAATAGGCACTGTGGAAAGAAAGATTCTATGACATGCCCACATATATGTTCCCTTATCCCTATAATGCACATTTGTTCAGCTCTGTGGGAAAAGTCATGGAAGATAAAATTCCGTCCATCAAGTCAGTAATAGCCTGTGATATACTTTCATGGTGCAGACTTTTTTTTTTTTTTTTTTTTTAAGGCTAAAGGGTTTAAAATGGCAAAGCTGAGTATATGAATATAAAGGAACTTCTGTAATCGTCACAGATAAAGTTTTCCCCATCCATAAAAGAAGAAAATGACTGCTTATCCCACAATGTTGTAGAAATGAACAAAAAGTACTTTAGTGTATTTTTTTGGTCTCTTGCTGTTACATTTGAGGTCAATAACAAAAAATGTAAAACAAGAGTGAAGGCCCAGTTATCACAGCAGGACATTTATCTCTCCTTCAATTTAAGTCAAATCTCTTTTCATGAGTTGTGTGTTTCATGTTACACTTCCCAATGGCCATAGTATACAGTGCGACAGATTCCCTGAGGGTAGTTCCTCCGAGCAATTATAGACATCTTAATATTATATGCTTTTAGTCTGTACAATGTGCCTAGTGCAGATTACATTTTACAAAGTGGTGCAGAGCTAAATAATTCACTTAGAAGATTCAGTAGTATATAATGGGAGTGGGAATGAATTAGAAAAGAGCAACTAGACAGAGTTTGGAAATCTGTGATTGTTTATAAAAAAAAAACTAACTCTGGTGAGGCAAAGAATTAATAGAGAAAAAAGTTGCTAAAATATGCGAGTGAATGAAGATGTGAGATATTATCACAAATTAAACATTTCTTGTCTGAGTAGCAACAGGGCCAATGTGATGTAAAAATATCATGAATATTAAAATAAGAGGAAAGTTTTCAGAGGCAAAAGTAAAGGAGTTGATAAGACTTTACAGACACAATATAGATCGCTTTACACACCTCTCTGAATCCTGGGTGTGCTGGACTTTCAAGATGCTTAATATTAATGGATTATATGCTATATTAGTTGATGACAGATGGCACCAACATTGATTCCTAAAATTGAAAACCATCCTAGTTCAATAGTAAAGTGAGAGATGTAGATCCCAGACAGACCTGACGGGGTTCTAATTCACAATGAATTACTTGTTAACCTCTGAGAGAGACTGAGCCCAAGATTTTCTTCCCTGTATAATGTTTCCTGTAACACATTGGCAGGGAAGACAAAACAACTGAGCCTGGAAAGACCTGGACTGGGTTTCTGTATTCGTCCCGCTGATGTCTTGAGACTCAGTGTTCTCTGCTCACTTACCGTTGCATCCATTCAATGAATATTTATTTAGGTTTTCAAGTTTTTCCATGGACCTTGGCTTCACTTCATAAATACATAGTGTTTAACAAATAACTCTACTGTAAACTGATGAGCACGAAAGTCACTAATTAAATAAATACTATCATTCCAAGATTGTATTTTATAAGAGGTATAAGGAAAACAAAACGTGTTGTAGAATAGTATTTTAAGGGGCGGTACTTTTGTTTTTGTTGCCTGGTTTAACTCTGTGAAGTGTGTATAGTGTCTGTCTAAAACACCTGATGGCCTAATAAAGAACTGAGTGGCCAATGGCAAGGCAGGAGAAAAGACAGGCAGCGCTGGCAGCCAGGGAGAATATATAAAAGGAGAAATATTGGGAAAAAAAAGAAAAACTTAGCCGGAGGAGGAGAAGGATGAAAGAGGCCAGCCACCCAGCTACACAGCAAGCCATGAAGTAAGAAACAAAGAGGAGAAAGATATAAGTTCAGAGGCAAAACACAGGGTAACCTTGTTTAAGAAAATCTGGCTACAAACAAGCCAAGCAAAGGCCAGGCATTTATAAGTAAGAATAAGCCTCCATGTGTATGATTTCTTTGGGAGCTGAGTGACAGCACGCCCTCAAAAAAGAGTTTAAAAGCAAACAACAAAAGTGCGATAAAAAGAACCACAAATGCTGACTTTAATGTTTGAGGGTAATGTGTCATTCTTTTGAGGTACCATTGTATCTGAAATATGGTTGCCTATTAGGAGTGTTCTAAGAAAGATGATGGGGTGAATTGATTTTAGGAATGTTAGAAAATATACGAGGGGCTATGAATGCAGACAGAGCCAAGAGCACATGAGAAGAACAAAGGAGCTTGGGAGCAAATGGGATAGCTTTCTTGGATCTTTGCTGAGCCCTGAAGCAGCCATACTTCTACCTAAGCCATATTGTTCACTGAAGAGTAAGTTACTAATGCGAATCTCTTCTACAGAGTTGAAATCCTCATCTCTGAATCTGTGCTGCCAACAGAAGACCATAACATAGATAGGTATTTTATTAATCTTTGTTTAATCAGTGAAAGCACAGTTGCCCCGGGCCTGGGTCCAGGAATTACAAATTGGTGTTTTTTTGGGGAACATATAAAAATGGATTTAAATTCCTGATTTTAAATTATGTAGTTCTCATCAATATATTAAATACTTACTACACAACTGGTAGCATGCTAGCCTTAAGGACACAGAGAAGAGTTTTATTGCAACTTTTGTCTCTGATTTCAGAATATGGTAAAGATAAGAATGTGTAAATGAGCAGAACTAGTTTTCATGACAACATGATAGAATAACAGTTAACTAAGGACATTTATTAAAACTTGCTAGAAATAATAAATGTTCAGTTTTAAATAAGAGCCAAATCAAAATATTGATTGTACTGGTATAGTATTTAGACTCTATAGATCAAAATTTTAACAAGAATACTTAATATTATAGAAATTATGATAAAATAATATTGGAAAGTCTTCTATACAGAATTCTAAAGCAATCCATTAATTAATTTGAGATGTCACCAAATTTTGCTGGGTTGATGATAAAAAGGTGTTTTAGAATATTATACATCACCCCTCATGGAAAAGTGGAATATGGTTGATCCTGAAATGCAGTAGGAAAAGGATTTTTGAAAAAACAAGGAGAGGCAGAGGGAAATAGGGCCTAGGTGATATGGTAAGTTGTTAACTTAGTAGTCTGTCCATTTTAAAAGAGGGAGAAACATCTTAGTTATTGATATTGATTGAGTCTCAAATAGGTTTAAAAAATTAGTGTTCTGTCATCAGATCACTGATTTTGTATGGTTGGCTTGGAATTTCTGATAGACTACCTTGGGCAGATGGAATTCTAAGTAGGAATCCAAAAAGAGGCAGCTTTAAAGCAGAGCTGCAAACAGTTTTGTGCTCTACAGTCTATTCCTACAACTCTTTGTTATTCTGCTTTTCTTCAAACATTTCTTCCATTGGTATTAAGGAAACTCAGTAGGGAGGTAGTCAATTGCATGCATCAAATTATGCTTCTTATAAACTGATATACAAAGCCTAACCCCAACAAGACTATATTTAGAATTAAAGTTCGTTTTGAAATAATTATGGGATAACAAAAGGGTTGTTACAATACAGCACTTTGTCAACAATAGCAAAACAGAAGCAAACCATAGCAACTTTCTTAACTAGCCCCGTGAACCTGCTTGAGCTGCCATAACAAATTCCCAAAGCGTGGGTTAGCTTAGAGAACAGAATTTTATTTTTTTACAATTCTGAAGACAAGAAATCCAAGATCAGCTTCATTCTATGTAAACTCCTCCCCCTTTGATGTTCTTAGCTTTCCCACACATTAGCAACCTTCTGTGGGATAATCCTTTCACTGTTTTAATGAAGAGCCACCTGGACAATAGCTGGGCAGAAAGAGGCTAGGCAGGAGGACCAGACTGAGAGAACACTGGGAAGAAGGGTGGAGTCACCAGAAGACAGGGAGACAAGGAAGATGAACATACTGTGTTAAAGAAAGGTATCAGCCACAGTGGTAATGCATAGGCAAGATTTATGGGTTAATTAAATTGTAAGAGCCAGTTATTAACAAGCCTAAGCTATTGGTTGAGTATTTATGATTAATAACAAGCTTCTATATCATTTTGGGGGGAGCTGGCAGTCCCAAGGAAAAACCTGACATACAGTAAGTACCCTTTATACCAAACAAGACTAATGGATGGAATGCATCTACTCTCTAAGATACATCCCAAGATAAAGAGGTAACATTCTTCCTTGCATGATTTATTGAGTTGGGTCTAGGTCTGAACCACCAGAGATGTGATATGTGCTCTCAGAAACAGAATGTTTAGCTCTTTCTAGAAAAATGCATGGGGAAGACTGGCAAACTATTTTACAAATAAAGAGTATAAATAGAGAGCAAACTGACTGAAGCCCCAGATCCACTTAGTTAGACACACATCCACACCTGTCTCCTTGCCTTTTAGATGCTGCCTACAGACACATAGGGTTGGGTATTAGACCACTGGCAGTGAGACGACACCTTTCTGCACTATTTCTCACTTGTCATAATAGGATTTATAAATTTCTACAAGATTTCCAGGCATAACCAAAGGAGCATGATGCCAGAGAAACCCATGTTTTCAGAGTTAGTAGAACTGGAGAAATCATAGAAATCAAATTTATATCTAAGCAGAGGAGCATAGCATTCATACTTCATGAAGTTCTCCAATTTTTCCTTCTATAAGGGTAGAAAGTAAGGTCACAGAGGTGATAGGACTCTTCTGAGATTGAAGAACTATATAATGACATTAAACTAATGTCTGCTGTCTGAGAGAAAAAAAATCTCAAGGAAGAAGAGCAAGAACCTATTTATTCAGTTTTGAAATTGGCAATCATTAGTAACAACCCATGAGTAAACCTCAGAAAATGAAATTTTACTGAGGATTTTTCAGCGTGAGAAAATGCATGGGCAAATAAGTAATGTAATGCAAACCTGAACGTAAAGCCCACTGAATTGTTGTACTACTAATCTGGATGTTCTGAAGACAGACCTATAGATTTCCCTTCCCAACTGACAAAGTTAACTCTCTGTTCTAATCTTCTAGCCATTGTAATATGTTTGTTTTTACAAATCTTGTTACATAAATTGTATTTATAGATTGCCTTAATTTAAAGTGCATGCTTCCATGCTTTCCTCTAACTACAATTTGCCAATAGTTTCCTAAATAGTAATTACCCGCCCCCCCCCCAGAATGTATTTTCCAAGAACACCCTGTTGCTGATTGTCCATTTTTTCTAACTTGGCCAATATTCATATAGAGCTTATTTTATTTCCTTGTTATTGTGAGCTGAGACACTGAAAGTGAGTTCCCTATGCTGCCAAGTTGGAATCTCCATGGCTAGGGGTTAGGGTGGGTAGTTTACTTACCAAGAAACTGCCTGCCAGTTACCTCTAGGGATAAATCTTATACTTTCTTTCAAGAGAAGTAAGAAGTGGAGGAAGGAATGTTAGAGGAAGGGAATCAATTGGCTTCTAATTTCAGAAATTGTATCAAGAGCTAGCGTTATAAATTTTTGTTTGTCCCATTTGAAGGACCTCAAAGAATCCAAACCCTTACCTTCAGTCAATGCTAAAGTCAACCACTGTGTAGTTCATTCCAGGAGAACATAGGTTGCTAAAGTATAATTGTGTTCCCCAACAGAAAGGACTTAACCAACTCTCTGTGTCGACACAGTAGCCCCTTACAAAAGGCCTCCATCAACTGGACAAGAAGTGTTGACTTCAAGAAAAGCTCTAAACGTACTTCTCTGCCTGTGTTTGCTTCTGTGTATGTTGTGTTTTTATGGCATTTCACTTGTCTGAAATCCCATATTTTCAATGTTAGCTGTGGCCATTTGACTTCTAATAGTCTTATTAGATCAGAGAAAGGGATCATTATAGGAAACCGTGAGCCATTCACTAAGCTTCAATGTTTCTTTACACATTAATATATCCTTTCCAAGAATATTCTCAGAAACAATGTGCTAATGACTCTATCTTCCTCCATCAAATTGACTTCCTGAGGATTTGGAATGATGGCCTACATCAGTATAATGAATCTTTAATGAATCTTTAAATACCTCTAAAACTACTCCGTGAATAATTATTAGTCACTACTCTGTTATCTATGACACCTGAGTCTATTTTTCTACAATAGATAGAAATTGGGCTTTTATGTTTATCTTAGTGATTCAACAGTTTGTGACCTAGAATGGGGTTCTCTACCTAGGAATGACTTTGTGTGTGTGTGTGTGTGTGTGTGTGTGTGTGTGTGTGTGTGTGTGTGTGTGTCTGTACTGACCTCCCTTTGTTACAAAGAGAAATTTCCATGATGAGTTATTTTCTACGTTGAATGATAATGGCCCCCATAGGTTCATATTTTGCATGCTTAGTCTTCAGGCACACACACACCTAGAGAGAAAGAGAGAGAGAGAGAGAGAGAGAGAGAGAGAGAGAGAGAGAGAGAGAGAGAGAGAGAGAGAGAGAGAGAGAGAACACCTCCTTCTGGTTTTAAAATTTCAGAGCTGCTTAGGTTGAGAAATTATGCTGTACTTTATTTTTTATTGTTTAGTCATTTAAGGCACAGTTAATTATGTCCTTTCACACTATTTTAAGTTGTTGGGTTTTTTGTTTTTGTTTGTGTGTATGTATGTGTGTGTTGGGAAGAATCTAAGTGAATTCCTGTACACAGGAACTAATAAAAACAAGAAACAATTACTGGAGTCTTAGGGATGCTAGAATGGAGGAAACCAAAAGAAGCCAACCTGGACAGAATGCTGCCCCACTAAGTTAGCAGTTTAGCAAGAAAGACATCTAACCACCAAAGCCAACATATAAGCTGATGTAAGGCTATTTCAATTGAAGATCACAAAGTTTATCTTGAAAAATTGGTTCTTAGAAAACTTTCCCCTAAAATACATAATCCCGAGAAAGACACCATATTGTCAAAGTATACCAATAAAAAGGAAAGCGTTAGGGGAGCAAAGTTTGTGAGTAGGTGCAGTGCCAGAAAGGATGTAAGAGCACTGTGGTAGGGGCCACCCTGCCGTCATAGTATAGTGGCTCTTTTGGAGAGGACTTGGTATCAGAGATGGCATTTGAAGTTTGGGTCGCTATAGGTACTAGTGACTTTTCCTCATTGTTGTGACAACACCAAATGAAGGAAGGCGCTGTTTATTCTGGCTTACAGTTTAGGCACAAGCCCATAGGAAACAGTGAGCATTAAAACAGGAGCAGGAAAATATGGGTCTACTGAATCTACAGTCAAGTATCAGACACAAGTGAACGGTAGTGCTCAGCAAGTTGTTTTATTTTCATTTAGCTTAGAAAGCCACCCAGTGAGTAGTTACAACCACAGGTAAGGAAGGTCCACCAGACCAATCGAACTAATTTAGTATTTTTGGAGGTATTTTTCTTAGATGATTCTGGCTCCTATCAAATGGACATTCACAATTAACTATAGTTCTGGAATGATGAAGGAAAAAAACTTTTGGGATATTCCAATTCAAGCCAATGGTGGTCTTGCTTGTTGGAAGATTGGCAAGGAGCTCATGAGAGCATTTGTGTGCAGGCAGAGGAGAGATAAGCATCTAAAGGAACCGTATATTCTGCTTCCATGGGTTTCTGATGCTCTGTTTGAATATGTGGATGGTTTAAAATAACATTTTATTTGACTTTAGCATATGTGTTGGATTCCTAAGAAGGGCCTTTTGCAAACTGAAAGAAAATAAAGCAGTCTTTTACCTAAGGCCCATGTAGACTTTATCCCAGCAGGACTTTAAATTTGATTGATGAGATGGGATCATAGCAGGTCCTTTTCCAATTCCCTCTCTGCCGCTTTTCTCTTTACTACCCTTTATTACTGATTGAACTTCCCCCATGTCAAGCTCCATTTCAGTGAAAAGTCCCAATTCCCTTTAGCCTTCAGGTTTTTCCACCTTCACTCAATCCCAGCTTTTCAGAGCCCAGTGGCTTTTTGACAAATCACTCAACACTTCCCAGGCACAGCTGGCTCTTCACAAACAACAGGAGTGCATGAAATTCAATTCACAACACCTGCAGCTTACACATTCCAACCTCACCAAAGAGATAAACCCTCCAATTAATGATCTTGCTCTGTAATTGATTTCCTTCCCCTTTCCATTTTGCTTTTGATCATGTTCTGTTACAAATTCCCTCACCTGCTCACAGCAAGCTTCTTAGTTTAAAGGGAACCTGTAGGGGCTGAAAGAGTGGGCTGGAGAGTTGAATGCACAGTGAGATATTTGGAGTTGAATGCTTGACCTGGTATCTTCTGGTGTAAACATCCTTTAACTCTTAATATCATAACTACTTGAGGTTTTCTACCTTGAAAACCAAAGTATGGTCATTGATCAAGTTATGTGTCCAAGTTATTTTCCTTTATATCTTTCATTAACTTTTAAGAAACAGTTTTGAAGAAAATTGTCATTAATCTCGATCTAACGTCTCTTGCCTATCTTCAATCCATTCTAAGAATAATCAGACCAACGGTTATTTCCCTAGGAACAATGCATCAAGGTTGTTAGCCATCATATCTTCTTTATATGTCTGTCTCATCAGGATCTGTGTATGCCACACTAAATGAATTAAGCAAATATTCGTTAGGTGTCTCTATAGATAGGTATCTAATAAAATTATATTTAGGAAAAGAATTTCTTAAAATAATCAATATGGAAAAGATAAAAAACAAAACAAAATGATAGATCAAAAAGGAAACACACAGAAAAAGCATGTAAATTCCAGACAGTGGCTAGATGTTCTTGTTCACTGGAGCTTGTGGGGCTGTTTTTATTGCCTTTCCCAGGTGCCCGTCTATCTGACTTTGATGTGAATAGCAGCAAGAAATCTTTCAAATCCTTTGAGAAACACTTGTGTAAGCAAACAAACAGAAAACAACCAATCTAAGAATTGCAAAACTGAGATTTTTTTCAACCATGGTTTAAGTTCATCTCCACCAATTGCCTCCTGATAACAAAATTCACTGAGTGTCCCATGATGAGAGTCCTTGCCTGTGAATAATATGGAAATAGCATGTCAAAAGGCAAACTCCTGGTTTTTAAAGTATAAAAGATAGAGATAATTCCCCAGCCTAGAGAATGGTGTTGCCCAACATAGGCCAGGTCTTCCTATGTTAATCAACTATCATCCCCTACCCTACAATCATGCTTTTAGGCCAACTTTATCCAAATAATTTCTCAGTAGAGCTCTTTCCAAGTGATTTGAGCTTATGATAAACTGATAATTAAAATTAACCGGCAAAATAAGCAAACAGAATATGCTTATAAATTTAAACTGGCTCTCTATCATTTTCATTTTGTGTTTATAATAAAATATGTTCATTTATTTCTAAACAGTAGCTTTACGCTAAGAAGGTAACACTACTAGAAAACAAATTGCAAACCATAGAATTCCTTGTTAATACTAATTTGAATCTATATGCCACAAACTCAACTGTATTAGACACTTCTCTCTGCAAGTCAAGGAAAGATTAAATCTACTGAAAACTATACAAAGTCTTCATCAAATGAATCCCATAGGTGAGCAAATACCATTGAAGTCAGAACATAAAGAAACCTGGTCTCACTACAATAATTTGGGTTTTACTTTTATCCTTGGCAACATTTTCTCCTAAACACCATATTAAAGCATAATAAGGAGGTAAAAAAAAAAAAAATAGTGTCCTTGTTGTTAGAACCGAACCGATCATCAGCACATGAGCTTTACCCAAGGTGACTGGCCAATGACTAGAGATAAAGACCATCATGTCCCTTTGGTGGGTGGAAGATGGTGGTGGGCAGTGCCATGGTGGGACACTTAGGTGGGATCTACATAGAGAGACTTGCTTTTTTAAAAAAAATGGAGAATATGAAGAGAGAGGAAATGGGGAGCCCTAAAAGCACTCTCTATGAGGGAAAAGACAACAGAGAGAGAGTATGGCTGTGGGAATTCTTAAATGGAGCTTGATGTCAGAACTCAGGGTGGGGCGTGACTTTCGGGGGGCTAAAACAGAATCCTAACACCTGCTTTTAGTTCATTAAAATAAAACAAGAAAGGGGTAAAGTGAACTGGGCCCGGGAGAAATCGGGCAGAGAGAATGTTTGAGACCTGGAATTTTGCTTATAAGGATACAAGCCTGCAGTTTACGTATGATGCTTGCTCACACGTATTCATCATTCATGATGAATGCCATGCTGTGTTTGCGTAAAGGGGATGTACCATGGCACATCGGTGCTTTTGCCTACAACTGGTGTATTCTGGCTTTAGGTCTCGAAGAACGCCTGCATCTGAATCTTAACACTCCATCCTTATGTTTATTATAAAAAGAAAAGGGTGTTGAGGGTCAGTGAGTTCTCAAACTGTTCCAAGCTGGGTTTGATGGACACAGGACATCTTTTGGGGATGAGGGCTTGTCTTGGGATGCTGGTCCCAAACAAAGTGTGTCTTCACTGTTGCTTGGTCTCAGTGGAAGAGCTGGCATAGGTTTGGTGGGTCTAAGGCACTGCTTGGTCAGTCCAAGTTGATTTCCTGGAGCTCAGAAAAAAATTAAGTTTATGAGAGAAACAAAATTGAGGCACATTTAGAAGTAACAAAATTATAATGGTACAGTGTTTAGTACTTTGCTATTAGAAGTTGATTTGTTAGTATTAAAGTTGCATACAATCACATGGAGAGAATGGGAAATTTTAAGGTTTTGAGGAAGACCAATTTTGGACATACTGAGAAATAAAATTGCAGTGGGATAGTGTTTAGTGGTCTGCTTTTAGAAGTTTATTGTTTAGTGTTAAAGTTGTAGGTAGTCACATATAGGATGGGAATGGGGGTAGAAAAAAAAATCTGAAACATGGAACATGCTTAACTGTTAAACCGAAGTATTTATCATTGCCTGAGATGAACTTTAAAGCAGATGTCTCTGTTTCATTCACTTTGACTTTCAGGAGACATTGGTGGTTAATTGCTGAAGGCAATCCCCTGTAATAAACTGTTACATTAAAGTCTGTTTTCTGAGTCTTTCTTTTGGGTTTGGGATGCAAATACTTTGGAGAGTTACTATTTTCACGAATTGAATCTGTTTGCTATTTCGGGTTCTGCCTCTGCCTCTGGGAGTGGTCCAGAGGTACATTAACTGGATAGTTTTTGCAAACACAGGGGGAATTTCAAACAGGAGAACTCCAGGGAGAGGAGAATCAGGGAAAGAAAATATGATGAAGCCTCATCCTTCTGGAATTGGAGACAAAGCAGCTGGTCATGGAGACTTCTGGAACTTGAGAGAAAAAGGCCCTCTCTGGGTTATCTATATGAGAAATGATAGCATGGGGGAGGGCTATAATCTTTAAGGTAAGATAGGTGAGTACAATGGGGAAAATCCTCAAGTTTAGCATAGGTAGGAGTTACAAGAATTACCTTAAAGAGCTCTATCCATTTGAGGAAAGGGAGGGGGCGGTGGGGGAGAGTTGATCTAGGGGATAAAGGAGAACTTGATTCCTAATGTTGATGCGGGGTGGGCAAGGATTAACACATGGCCTAGGTTGGGTAGTTGGGAGACCCGAGTTAGAATGGGCCTCCCAGACAGGAGTTCAAGTGATGCACTTACAAACAGTCTCGGGGAGTGCCCACAGCCTGAGAAGAACCAAAGGCAAGAGTCTTACCCAGTCTAGGTAAAGTTCCTGTGACATTATTACAGGAATATTTTTTAAGGAACGATTAGTTCATTCTCCCTTTCTTAATGGCTGGGTGTGGTAAGGAATGTGAAAATGCCAAGGGATACTGAGAGCTTAAGACAAATTTTGAGAAATTTGTGAAGTGAATTCAGGACCATTATCAGATTGAAAAGAGACAGGAATCCCGAACCAGGGACTAATCTCCAGGAGAAGGAGGTCAGAAACTGTCCGAGCTCTCTTGGTAGTGGTTGGATAGGCCTCTGTCCATCCAGAAAATGTATCTACAAAGACCAGGATGTATTTGTCCCATCTGACTATGGGTATGCGGGTAAATTCCAGTTGCCAGACAGTCCCCATAAGGGATCCCCAGCCTGATGAGTAGGGAAAGGATTGTTATTGTATTTAGAATCAGGTTTTGACTTCTCGAAAATCTTACAAGTGGTAATGATAGTTTTTAAGAGCTGTAAGTCTTCAGAGGTAGCTTGGAGATGAGCTTAACAAAGTGAGACAGAGTGAGATAGGACAGAATTTCTCATGGAGATGTGAGTTGTAGTGTGTGGATTCCCTGAGGTGAATGAGGACAGACAGTGTCCTGAGGGGCCGCTGTTCTGGCTGCCTGGTCAGCCCTGTTATTTCCCTTGGTGATAGTGGAGCTGTCTGTCTGGTGAGATCTACAGTAAATAATTTCTACAGGTTTGGGGAGCTTGGAAGTTTTTACCATGGCTGTAATGTGGCTCATATTTGAAATTGATTCTCCTTTTGCTTTAAAAGCCCAAGCTCCTTCCAGAGGATATGAAAAGCATACTTAGAGTATGTGTAAACATTTAGGGACTGTCCCTCTACTAGCTGGAAGGCCTGGGTAAGGGCTACTAATTCAGCCTGTTGGTTAGGTATGGGTTGGGTATGCCTGTGCTTCTAGTCCCAGTATCTGACACTATGGCACAGCCTGCTTTATAGGCTCCCTTATGTAAAAAGGAGCTGCCATCTATAGACCAGGTAAAAGTGGACTGGATCAATGTCTCCTCCTCTGTGTGTGCAGGACGGGGCAGTAGTTCCTCTAAAGTTTCAATGCAAAAATGAGATAGGGTATAGTTAGGTTGAGGAGGAAGATTAGAAATGTTGAGGCATGGGTAAGTATGGCATCTTCTACTAATGCCACTTGGAAATAACTTGAGGAAAAGGTAGAGTTTGCAAGCTCTTATAATTTAAAAGATGGGATAGGTTTTGGTGATAGAAGACAGTGGTAGACGACCCATAGGTTAGCTTCTTTTGTCAAATAGAGGGAGAAGGCACAAGTGAGATCTGGGAGATGGAGGGCTGGGGATGGAGGAGAGTCTATTGGAGCTTCTGAAAGGGTTTAGTGATGGGGTAAAGAATTACCCCATACAGGGGATGAGCAAGGTGAGAAAAGGAGGGTACCTAGGATCATAGAAATCCTCCTATTCCCAGGAATGATAAAATCTCCTCTTTAGTAGAGAGGATTGCAGAGACTGAATTACTTGCTTTCTATCTAAAGGTTCAGGTTATAGTTAGACCCAAATAGGAGTCCTGAGGAGTGTACAATTGGACATTGGAAGGTGAGACCCTATAGCCCTGACTGGATAGGAAGTTAAGGAGAGGACAGACGTTAGTTTAGCTAATTTGTAATGAAGGACTACAAAGGAGAATACCATCTACATACTGTATAAGTTTAGATTTAGGAAGGAACATAGTGCATAGGTCAGAGGCTAAGGCCTGACCAAATAGGTGTGGGCTGTTCCTAAGTTCCTATGGAATGACAGTCTAGGTAAGCTACGCAGATGGGTGTCAGGATCAGTCCGGGTATCGAGCAAAAATATCTTGAGACTGAGTTCTGAGAGATACAGACAAAAAAAGCATCTTTTATAACCAGAACTAAAAAGTAGGGAGTCCCTGAAGGGACAGTGGGTAAAAGTACGTAAGGATTAAGCACTATACGGTAAATTGGGACCACTGAAGAGTTAATGAGCTAGGTGGTAGACTCCATTGGGATTCTTAACTTCAGGGACAGGAGTGTTAAAATGAGAAGAATTGGAGCTGAGTAGCTATCTTCTTAGAAGACAGAAATGATAGGCTTAAATCATCTAACACTCCAGAGTAGCAGTGGGAACTAGAATTGGATAACAATGGAAGAATGGCTTCCAGGGACAGAGGGGTTCTGGTGTCCCATAGATGGGGGTCCACCCGAGAGTCTGGCAGCAGAAATGGCAAGTTAGGATGAGTAGGGTAAATAGATAGGAGGAAGAGAAGGAAATCTGTAGGTGAACTTGAAGTCAAGGGAATGGGAAGTGAAATAAATAGAAGCTTCCACTTTAGCTAAAAAAAATAAAAAAAATAAAAAATGTTGTCCCATTAGAGGTATAGGACATGTTAGCACAACCAAAAATGAGAGAGTGGGAGGAATACTCCTGAAAATGGAATCAAGTGGCAGAGTCTGGCAAGGTAGCTAAAGATGCACCCTTCCCCAACAATAGAGAGACATAAAACAGAGGTCAGTCCCCAGAACTTTCTCAGGACTGACTATGTGGCCCTGGTATCCATAAGAAAGGAGATGGATCACCCAGATACTGTAATGATTACCCATGGCTCTCTATGTGAGATGGACAGGTCAGGAAAGCCTAGCGTCTCTCAGTTGTCAAAGCCTAGAAGTAAAAAGGGGCAGTCAAATGACCAGTGTCCCTCTTGATGGCATTTTGATCATGGCCTGAGTGGCCAACATTAGACAGGACAAGAGTGAGCCAAATGACCCTTCACACCATATTTAAAGCATGGACCAGGGGTTCTGTAGCCAAGGGAGGTATAGGAGCGATCCACCCATAGCTAACATCTGATATTTTTGCTTAAGAGCTTTCTCATCTCTCCCATAGTATACCTTAAAAGTCAGTGCTAGGACTTCTGCCTATGGACACAGTGGCCCTTTCTACAGATGTCTAAACTGAGCCCTAATGTCAGAGAAACTCTGAACAAAGAAATGGGTCATAGTAAGTTGCCTGCCCTCTGTGTTCTCAGGATCTAGGTTAGTATACTGTAAGAGAGCATTTGTGAAGCATTTTAAAAATTAAGGTGGATTTCTTGTTTGCCCTGAATTTTACCCTGAAGTTTTTCATAGTTAACTGGCTGTAGGATAGTCTTACAAAGACCCATTAGTAAGCAGCTTGTGAATTGATCTCTGCCTAGGAATCCTCCTGGTGTATTATAATTTCAGTGGGGATCTCTATCTGGGACTACCTCAGCCCTTGATGGATGTGTCTGTTAGTCTGAAGAAACTGGTCTGCATGTATCCTGCCTGTTCTCAAACTCACCTACCCTCCTCTGGAAGCATATTGTTTGTCAGAATCAATAACACACACACACACACACACACACACACACACACACACACAGAGAGAGAGAGAGAGAGAGAGAGAGAGAGAGAGAGAGAGAGAGAGAGAGAGAGAGAGAGAGAGAATGAAAAGTGAGATATAGGATTGAGTAATATATTGGAATTCCTTTACGAAAGAGGTAGAGAAGTAGAGTTAGAGGTAAAAGAACCCAATCTCATTTCTATTTGAAGGAGTTCTGTTAGCTGAAATGGGACACGAACTTTCATGATTCCATTCATGCCAGCTACCTCTCTCAAAGGGAAAACTGTGGTTGGTTTGGATTGGTCAGAATGGGATCCAGAGTCCTTAGAGGTATGAAAGAGAGTAACAGGAGGTGGGTGCCAGGGTTGGAACTGGATGGTTGGAGCGTTGAGGCTGGAAGGCAGAGGCTCATTAGCAGGGTCTAGAGAAGAAATGTTAGGTTCATTTAAGTCAGGTTTCATAGCTAAAAGTAGGTGAGAGGGTAAAAAGGAGGTAAGAAGGGAGGGATTAGAGTTCAAATAGGAGAAGGCTTGAATACAGGGAAATTCTTTGCATCTGCCCATTCGCTAGCAAAAATTAAAAAGCTCCTGTAAAATATTGGGATCCAACAAATGGTTAGGCAGTGTATGCTTAAAGGGGGTGTGCCATGGTACACAAACATGTCTGACTGCAAGAGGTGTATTCTGTCTTTACGACTCAGAGAACACCTGCATCGGGATTTCTGGATGTGTTAAAGGTCCTAACAGCTGCTGCATAGTTGCAATGAGAACCTGACACCTTATATACATGACTTAAGATTTGCAAGAATGCATTCAATTGTTGCTCTTTTGGAATCATTTGTTATTGAATACTTTCAGTCAGGGAGAAAAAAATACCACACAAAAGAGTGGAAACCCTGGTCTTTGTCCTCTACATAAGGACTTCCCAATGCTGACAAATAAACAGAATAAAAGAGTTCTAAGCTTTTTCTAGCTGAAATGTAACCCTTCCTTAAAGAGCTTAACATTGAAGAGACAGCTGAAACTCTCAAATAACAACAGTAAGATAAAAATAAAAAAAGTGTGAAGGAAAGCGGAGGGGTCTAAAAAGGTCTAGGCAAAGATCTGAAACATGAATCTGATTTTCCCAGGATTAAGTCTGCAAAAATTTTAATGTTCTGCCTTCTTCTTTCACAGCCCCTATATGTTGTTAGGCGCGGTGTGGTTCTTGCTGAGTGAGTCATCCTGACCTGCCATTTTACTGGCATTACACTGCGCATGTCAGATTTGCTAATAGGCATCTGACTTTGCTCCAACCAGCTCTGGCATGCTTATTAGGGCTTGTGGTACACACCAATCCTATGGTGCCCCGTGAGCTCTACCCAGGCAGTAGCCTATCACATCGCAGCGCATCCCACCAATTTTTAATATTTAATAGCCGCCTCTTAGGCTCTCGGGGTCCTTCTCTCCATCTCTCCTATCAACCAAGCTGAACTCCAATAAAGTGTGATTAAGAAGAACCTCTGCGTGTAGTCGAGCTTCACTCTGCTAGCCAGAGGCTGCGCGCTGCAATATGTGGGTTACTAGAGAGATCAACAAGCAAGCCTATTTCTTCCAGGTAATTTACCTAGGGTCTCTTTGGCAGGTTACCCTTGCAGCGTCTTCCTATTGGCCACATTTGATACATATCTTCAATGCTTTATAGTAAAAAAAATTCTTTCTCTACTCTCTGCCATATCCATAGTCATTGTCTCTCTTCTCTAAAACAGAGTAACACATGAGACAAAAAGTGGGGGAAATGCAGGAAGAATAGTATATTTTAATTAAAATAGTTCTGAATTCCTCTGCTTTTGAGACTGAGCCAGTAAATGATCATGTTTTGTTAGGTCAACAGTTGAGAAATTCCTCTCAATCTTCCATGACTCCAAAACCCACTCTTTTTGTCCCTCTAAAGCAGTTAATATCATCTTATTCTATTTCGTTGATTTTCTACCTGATGTCTTACCCTCAACAGATAGTATAGTCAATGTCATAAGTGATGTTCTAGGTTATTCCATTTGTCTATACAGAGTTAAAGATTGTGCTTTATACAAGGCCACGGGGCCCTAGGAAGCTATTATACAATGTGTGTGAGACAGAGGATAATTGTGAAACATCCTTAAAAAAAAACTTTATCTTGGTAACAGAAAATTTCCAAGTGAGAGTGTCTTGAGAGTTTCTGCCTATTAATATTCATGTAGAAAAAAATTCTGCCTCTTATCATTCATGATCGTAACTGTACTGTTGCTTTCTTCTACAATGGAAGGGCCCATCAAGCAAACTCTGGAATCAATTTGCCCAAGTTTGCAATTCTAGATAACAGCTCATTGAAGCTTCATCAGTGTGACAGTAACTTAATAAAAATAAATAAATGAAAAGGAAGAAGTAAGATCAACTATGGAACTTGAAGTGGCCTGTCACTTACGATGAGAGATGCCATCATTAACCTGTGAGGTCACATCAGCTATTATTGAAGTGTCACATATCACAGTGTCAAAATTAAATTAGACAAACTATTACTTCATTATTATGCTAACAAATCTCAATCTTATCTGAATTAATACTACATGGACTGGGGACTTCCCTACCCAGTTAACTAATAGTGCACATATTTAAACTATTCCAACATAATTCATGAGATTAAGTTTCTAGCTGGCAGAATAAATATCTAAAACTACTTGTGGTAATGGTAAAGTTGAAACCAACCATAGGACTAAATTAACAGCTAACATTTAATTCTAATGCAATGTTTTCAGAAAAGTTGACAGCTATTTATTTTGTTCTGGAATCCTTTTACTTGAATGTCAGATTTTCTAAAACATAATTAAATAAAAGTGTATTTTTTCTATAAAGCATACATGGTTTTGAAAGCATCAAAGTAAAGGCAGTTTTATATATCAAAGAGTATCCCACTAAATGCTTTGTTGAAAAGGTTATCATTAAATCAATACACTAAAATATGTTATATGAAATGGCCTAGATCAATGTTTGCTCAACCTATGGGTTGCAACCCCAGTGGAGGTTGAACAAACCTTTTCACAGGGGTCACCTAAGACCATCATAAAACACAGGTATTAACATTATGATTCACAATAGTAGCAAGATTACAGTTATGATGTAGCAATAAGTAACTTTATGGTTGGGGTCACCACAACATGAGGAACTGTATTAAAGGGTCACAGCATCAGGAAGGTTAAAAACACTGTTCTAGATGGAGCTGGAAGGTGTGGCTTAGCTAATTTATGTAATTACTGAGAAAGAGCAAAGGTTGAAACATTTAGCTGTGGTCTAAAGGGGATGGTAGAGATCTGAAAGGAACCTTACTCTTGAGAACCCTACTGTTTCGTGAATAAAGAAATGGGTATAGAATGTTTAAGTAAACTGGTCAGAATTAGAGAACTTAAAATTTCCTCAGAAAACAGAGCTATGAAACACAGAATAATGAAAGCCTGAATGGCACAGGAAATAGCTTCCTTGTAGTATTATGTTTCTGGCCTGGACTTTCTGGTCTAGGCTGGTAGTCCAGACTTTTAGACCCACAGTCCCATAGCCCCACTGAAACACACAGATGCTTGTATTAATTGTATGCTGATTGACCTGGGGCCCAGGCATATAATTTGCTAGCCCTTGCTCTTATACTAACCCATGACTCTCATCTTGTTTAGCTATGAGACTCGGTACCTTTTCTCAGAGCAGCATTTCAACTTCTTTCCTCTGTATCTGCTGGCATCTCATCATGGTGTCTCCGTGGCTTTTCTGTGGCATTTCTTCTGTGTTCCTTCTGCTCCCAGAGTTTTCCCATTCTGGTAGCTCTGCCCACACTCCCTGTCTCTGCCCTCAGCCAATAAGTGTTTTTATTAAATTAGTAGGTGTAATAATTACTTACAATGTAACATAATTTTCCCATCTTTCCCCCATATCTTACTATCTCTACTATTCTATCAAAAGCAAAATTATTCAAAGTTGAGCAGCAGATTACCTGCTGAGGATAACAGGAAAGAAAAAGTGGATTCTTGATTAAATATCTTTAAAAACGTAATTTTAGCACTTTATAAAGATTTTTCTTTTATTTTTACATTAATTCTAGAATGAAAATTCGTATCCTCAGTCAGGACACAGGCAATCCAAAGCAATAAGAGTTATAATTTTACAAATCTACAAAATTTATACCTTTAATGTTTTTCTCTTCAATAGCTCTTAAAATAGTAGAAAAAATACAAATAAAGAACAGCATTATATTTTAATAATTAAATATAACTTTGTAAATGTGCCAGCATGTAACTGTTGGGTAGTAGGTAATGTCATCGTAAGATATTTTGACACTGTACTTGGTGATTTTTCTATAGCAAGGCAAAGATTCAGTATACGAAGATAAACTGACAGGCACCATGTTTTTTTATGCAGAAAAGAAAAAATGATTGATGTATTGCACACAGTAAAACTGAGGGGAGAAACTAAGCTATGGTAAAGAATGTGCTAACAATTGAAGCAGAATATTGCTGTAATTAAATTGGAAATATGCTGTAAAAGAGCCCATAAAAGTATTTCAAAAACCATAAGAATGAATCCAGAAAGGATAGTGAAAGAGTTCTTGCCTCCTAGTCTACTGAATAGCACAGCTGACTGTGGAGGTGTGGTGGAAAGCACAGTGACAACCTAATGTGTTTAAATTGTGCATGAAGGGAATATGGGTATTTTAAGAACTCAAAGCCAAGGTGGCATTCAAAGTACCAATTAAAATGAACATACATCAGAGTTAAAAGATTGACGCCTTTGAATGTGGAGCTTTTGGCATATGGTTCATTGGAGTGGACGTTGTAGACATGAAGATATAACCCCTGTCCCTCCTGAGCCCCCAAGGCCACCGGATTTTGTATTGATCTGGCCTGGGAGAGTTTTAAGTAAAGTTGGATAGGAAGACAATGATTGTGCATATTTAGACAGCATGTAGTATTTGTCTAAGTTCTTTTAATTTTATATTTGAATGGTGGTAGTCGTAGAAACGTGCTCATTTTCTAACCAAATTAAATCTCAATCCATGGGCACTTTAGTGGCCTTGTAATCTAAGAGTAAGATAAGTGGTTATTTTAAAAATAAGTGAATTCACTCTAAAAGTCTGAAGGTAACTGTCTCCTGTGCTGAGCACAAAGGTTAGACACCGAGACCTTCTTTTGGTTTTAAGTTCCTAATATGTGGGTTTACAAGGGACACACCACTTATTTAAAATCTTTAAAGCAAACATGTTTTTAGTTGATATGTACATATGCACACTCCCATATATCGTGTTTGTACATATACATACATATACACATATATAAACATTCATATGCACACAGTAGTATGTATGTTTATACAGTTGCAATTTTAAACACAAAGAATTAATAATAAAATGCATTTAAGCACCCCAAGTTAAGGTACATTTAAATACTAATTGTGCAAATACACATTTAACAAATCTACACATGTAAATATGCAAAACTGCAGAAAAATGTATACAGTATAAAGTATACATGCTTATTATTTTCTATATCATATATGTATTGTTTTATTGTAGCCATTTCTTCAAAATGTATTATTTTTCTAATAAACTTGCCTCTATATTTGTTTGAAGATCACTTTCTTAGATGTGTACATGAGATTCTGGGCTCTGTGATGTGTTTGTTGAAGTATTGTAAATCTTTTTATGCATAACAATGTTTTGTGATTTTTGATATTTTATAGTAAGTAAAGTATTTTGTTAGCACAGCCTAAATTATTTTATTCCTCTGTGTACATGCTGTGAATTCAGTTAAGCTTCACAGTTTTATATGTAGACACTCATTTTCCATTGATTTACCACTTTGTGGGAGGTTGTGGGATTTTTAGGATGTTTGACCTCAATGACAGAAATAGGTCATGTCTTTAAAATTACAGCCTAGCTTCTAGTTACAGGCCACCCTCTGTCCTTCTGATACAATTTGGTCACCACAAGACAGAGCCAATCTGCCATGCTTTCTCCATCATGATGAACTAAAATCCTCTAAGGCCATGTTCTAAAACATGCCTTTCTTCACAGATGTTGTTTCCGTAGGCATTCTCACCACAGCAATGAAAACGTTTCTAAATCAGAGTATTGTCAGAACTTAGAGTCAAGATAATATCTACTGCTTATTATTTTATGTCTCCAAGTATAAGATACATTGGTGAATATTTTATGTACATTTTAAATTAATTTGTAATCATTTTGGTTGGATGTATATCAGTTTCAAATAGATCAAACTATTCTTGATGTTATATCTTGTAAGATTTTTATGACTTTTTGTTTTATTTTTCTTTTGGTTATTGAAATTATATAGCTGATCTTTCCAGTGGTTCTGGGTAGATAGCTTCATCAGTAAAGTGCCTGCTGCATCAACATAAGGACCCACATTCAGATCCCCAGTACTCATATGGTAACCTGTGTCTGTAATGTTAGTGGGGATGGGGGAAAGAAGAAGATCACTGGGGACCACTGGCTAGCCAGTTTTTCTGACTCAGTGAGCTCCAGGTTTAGTCAGAAACCTTATCTCAAAAGATGAGGTGCAGAGCATTGTATTAGTCACCTTTCTGTTGTTTTGATGAGACACCATGATCAAGGCAATTTACAGGATGAGTTCATGAGCTTTTATATTTCCAAAAGCAGAGCCAATCACAGCGGGGGAGAGGTGGCAGCCGGATCAGGAAGCTGCATCATCACATCTGCAAACACAAGACAGACAGCGTGACCTGAAAGTAAAAAAGGCTATCAAGCCTTAATCTCACCCGGTAACATGCATCCTCTAGCAAGGCTCCAACTCCTAAAGCTTTCAAATCATCCTCCAAATAACACAAGCAACTGGAGACTGGGTGTCCAAATAAATGAGTCAGTAGGAGATCATTTTTAATTCAATCCAACATACCAAGCGGGAAAAGAACACTTGGCATAGACTTTGGGCATCCACACACTTGTATACAATTATACCCCAGTACGCATGCACACACAAACATGTATACATGCAAATACCTTGCACATACACAGACTAACAGCTCCTAGTACATTTACAGAGATGATTAGTTCCTTTAATAAGTCTATTGTAGATTCACATGGTTTGATCTTATGACTATGTACATATGTACTAATAGTTATAACACAATGACAATTATGTTAGGATTGTCATTTTATTCCATCTACTTTAGCACTTTGATAGAGATTTCCGTTCTTCAGAATGTGCGAGAGACATGCTGATACAGCCTTTCTGATCCTGGGCTTTCAAAATTCATAACTTCACATAACTTCTTATCTCTGTGATAATAGCTGGGTCTTATAACTTTTTTTTAAAACAAGTGTAAATCACCAATAATATAGAATTATATGGTTATAATTATGTGACAGCTGAAAATGTTGACTCATTTCTCTAGAAATTATCTTTCTTTTACTGACTTTAGAAGCAAGCTACTATGAATCCAATTATAAAAGAAATCTTATTTTGCCCTGTTCGTAAGGGAGAGTAAAAGCATACAGATTCTCTATGAGCTGTTGGTGTAAACCCGGTTCCAGACAACGTTTGCTGCAACTGGACTCCTGAGTCACTTGGGCTCCTGATCTACAAAAACGAGGCTTTAATTTTTACTCTCTGCTGCTTTCCAGATGCCTACCTTATATCAGCATGACATTTCCAGTAACCATCTTAATGTTCAGCCTTCCAAGGCTGTTTTATTTTGCTGAGACTCATGGGCTTATGCATTATCTATTGACTCAAAATGTTGTCTTTGCTGAGACTCCAATAATCAATAAAGATATAATACTGAGCAAACTAATGTCTTTTAAAATGTGGTTTATGTTTTACTAGACTAAGGTGTAGAGTAACTAAATAAATACATATAAAAATATAAAAAGTAATATAATAAATGTAGAAAAATAAATCAAGAAACGGGCTCACAACTTAAAACAAATGATGAGTAATCTGTAGCATAAACAGGGCCTTGGTAATATTATGACTCTCTGCTCAGAACTAAAAGGTTTAATAGATCCACCTCAATGGGGTATATTCTTAATACTGGATAGTAGAAGGCTCAGTAATTGTTTGCTAAATGTATTATTTCATGTAATCTCAAAAATAATGTTCTGGATTAGGCACCATTACTCTACCAGTATTAGCAAGTACAAAGTATCTGACAGTCAAAACACCATGTTCTGTAGCAGCATATATAAAAAGCAAGATTTCAATGCATGTCTGTCTGGCTTCAGGGAACCTGTATTATAAGTCAGTGGGCTATGAAGCCTATTGAATTCTAGATATTTTTTTACACCCTCACCCTCTAGTAAGTAACAAAAATATCTACATTGTTACTTGACAGGAAAAATATTAGGACCAGTACTAAAATATATTGTATTTTAGATGTTTATCGGAGGTTCAGTTACATGGCAGGTATGAGAAATGAAAAGATGGCATTTGAAATATTGTGTGGGGGATCAGTGTTTAAGAGCACTTGTTGCTCTTACAGTGGACCAGGATTTGATTCTAAACACACACTTGGTGGTTCACAAATGTCCATATCTCCAGTTCCAAGGTATCTGAAGCTCTCTTCTGACTTCTGTGGGTACCAGGCACACTCATGGGGCACATACATGTATGCAGTAAAATATTCACACACACAATAAATAATTAAAAACAGTATCATTATTTGTAACTCAAAATGCTATATGAACATAATGAGGACATTTAGGCACTAACATAATAAACAACTAACGACATAATAACTATGGTAGATCCAAATAAAACACCTAATTTCTAAAGTGCTTCACTAAAGAAAGGAAGAGAAAATTCTTTCCTTCACATAATTTCATGAGAGGTACTTTAGGGAACATATCACATTTTCAGTAGGGAAATTCCCTAAGACCCACCCTCCATGCTGAACAAAACCTCTTTTCCACTTAAAACTAAATTTCCACTTAGTGTTTTGATAAGAAGATAATTTTTAATTTGAATTTCCTTGAATGATCTCCATTTTGTGAAAAAATAAACACTGACCCTAAAATATATCACTTAATTACCCTACATTTGCCTTTCAGGTTTAGTTTCAAAACTTTCCTGGTTGCCTAACGCCATGTGTAATCAGTACAGCATAAATAAGGCTGGAGCGGCTCTATAGCCTGTAGCTTGGAAAGAAAAGAAATGAAAACCTGCCATTTATTAGGGTGAGTTTGACTATAGTCAAACTCTTGACCTCTTCAGTAATGGGTATAGAGGAAATTGCAAGTCAGATAACTGTTGTTATAAACAGAACAAAAACTAGCACGTGTAATTAAGTTATGACCCAAGGCACAGGCTAATATAGTGTGGCAGAGCAGACATAGCAGGATTCACACTAAGAGTACAGTGGGTCTGATCTCAGAACAACCACAACCTGGGAGCCTGCAGCAAGCACTTCTTTCTGTCAACACCAGAGTTGATTTGTTTTGTTGTTGTTGTTTTTGAAAGTGCCAACATGTATGTATGATCCTGAGAAAAGAGAATCCCAAGAATCAATGGCTGTTTATATAGCTAGCTATCAAGTAAAAATGTGAGTGTATAGCTGGTCCCTTTGTATTTGAAAGTCTGTTCTAACGCTGAAGGACTACACAAGGACTGAGTGCCTACCAGTTTGCTGCTGCATTGCTTAGTTCTTTTATTTCTCAAACAAAACACTTTATATAAGCAGGGTAAATAAAAGGATTTTACTTCGGCTAATTATTTAAGAAACACTATGTCTTACGATGTCAGGAAGGTACAGTTATGGGTATGTGAGACAGATGGTCAAAATATCCCCAAATTAGAAAGCATTGCACGATAAATTCCACTCCTCAGACTCCTTTCTCCTTAGATCTTACTTTTTATTCAATCTAGAATGCAACTCAGAGGAATAAGGGGATAAGAGTAGGATTTCCCCACTCATTTAAACTTTGCTGGAAACATACTCAAAAATAAACTCAGTGATATATCTTCAAGGTGAATCCAAGTTCATACAAACTGGCACGAGGATTAACCACTACAAGTCTAGTTCTTGCCAACATGACATATAACACATCAATTTTAAATGACAGCATTCTACCCCTAGTTCCCGGAGGCTCAACACTCCTTCATAAGGCAAAATATACGCATCTCACCTTCAAAAGTCCCCACAGTGTTTTTCATTTCAACACTGTTAATCACACACACACACACACACACACACACACACACACACACACACACACACACGAGTTTCTTCTGGGATTCAAGATGTTGTTACTCATGACTCCCTGTACAATCAGGAAAATAACTTATAAACATCAAACACACTACTGTGACTGGGAAAATGTCTCAGTGGTTAAGAACATGTATTGGTTTTGCAGAAGATCCAGGTTGACTTACAAACTACCACATTGTGGCTCACAACTACCTGTCCCAAAAGACCCAATGACAGCTGAGGATCCTGAATGCATATGGTACAATAGATACACTCAGGCAAACACACACACACACACATGCACACACCACACATACCACATACACAAACACATGATACACACCACATACACAAACACACACACCACACATACCACACACACACAGCACACACAACACATACCACACACATACACAACACACAAACAACACACACATACAACACACACCACATACATATACAAACACACAAACACACATACATACGCATAACACATACAACATACACATACACACACACTCCTTCACACAATTGGCAGAAACAACTTAAGAGAAAGATTTACTTTGGTTCACAGCTTAGAAGTCATCATGGTAGGAAGGCACAACAGTGGGAGTGAGGAGACTGGTCATGTTGCAGCCACAGTCAGGAAGCAAAGAGGGGAAGAGAGGAGAGGAGAGGGGAGGGGAGGGCAGCGCAGGGGAGGGGGGAGAGAGAGTGAGAGATATGAATTCTTGTGCTTATGTGGCTTCCTCCTTTCTATCTTTTTATTTGCTCTTTTATCCAACCCACAAGTTGGTACCATCCACATTCAGACTATGACCTCCCTTAGTGAAGCCTCTCTGGAACCACCCTCAGTGACATACCCAGAGCTCTATTTCTTA
Source organism: Phyllotis vaccarum (assembly GCA_033318265.1). Taxonomy (NCBI): domain Eukaryota; kingdom Metazoa; phylum Chordata; class Mammalia; order Rodentia; family Cricetidae; genus Phyllotis; species Phyllotis vaccarum. The sequence continues at coordinate 93,059,266 of JARWLC010000015.1, read as the reverse complement.
GGGGATTCTAAATTCAGTCAGGTTAGCAATGAACATTAACCACTACAGTTACCAAACAATAGACATGATTTTAATATCTCTCCGTTATCTTCCATCAAGGCCTTGTCTCCCTCTTGGTGCTGTCATAACACTAACCATCTGTTTTGTGTGTCTAGTGTAACTAAGGGAATTTAGAAAAATGCACAAAGGGTGTGCTAAGCTGTCTTTCTCTAATGCTTAAAATCTAATTTCACAGAGGTCTCTCATCCAAGTACGAACCAGGCCCAAGCCTGCTTAGCTTCTGAGATTAATTCATTTAATTTTATTTTTTGAGTGTGAATCTACAGAGATGATGCCTATATAAACTCCAACAACAGCTTGGGGAACATTCCAGACCTGAAAAGGATCGAGACATTTAATTCCAGTATTGAAAGGAGAAGGGTGCCAGATGCCCTTCCTATAGGTGAAGAGCCACTGGCAGTTGAAGGCTACCAAGTAAGAGGTAGTCACTTTTATTTAAGATTGTGGCCACTGGAAAGTTGTCTCTGTCCCAGGGGATAACCAGAGACAGACTCATAGTCACGTGAACATCACTAACTGCGTATCATCTTTGGTGAGATTTTATAACATTGAAACAGTTCACCCACATTTTTAGTTTATTGTTGAAAGTTATGAGTTCCTTACATATTCTGCTTATAAGTCCTTTGTTGGGTGTGAGACTGCATATAGATTCTCCTCATTTATGGTTTGTTTTTATTTCATTTCCTTTTTTGTTGTTACTCATGTTGTAGCCCAGGCTACTCTGAAACCGGCAATCCCCCTGCTCCAGCCTCCCAAGTATTAATATTACATGTATTGCATTCACAGCCCAACACTATGACCTATGAGACTTCTGAATTTTGAAGAAGTTTAAATAAGATTTCTAATGTTTCATACATTTAGTTTGGTAATCTGAAAACTCAACTAAATCCAGACCAAAGAAGATTATTCTTCTATGTTTTCTTCTACAAGCATTGACTTTTATATTTAGATTATGATTCATGTTGATATATAAAGGTGAATGATTTTCTTTGCTGTTTCTACATATAAATGAACAATCACATCAACACAATTTTTTGAAGTTTTTGTATCTTTGTCAAAAATCAGTTGATCATAATTACCCATGTCTATTCTGGGAATGTCTACACTGTTTTGTGGATTTGTATATCAGAACATTCATTTATATCAACTTTAAGTTTAGTACATTAAATCACATTAGGAGCCCAGTGCTGGATATAACAAGCATTTTTATTGAACAGCAGGTCCCTGTGGCACTGACAGGCCTGCTTAATGTTCTCTTGGCTGGTTACATAGCATAGGTCCTCAGAGACATGATAAGTCTTTTAAATCCCTATAAAGTTTGCTATATACAAACATAGCCTTCAACAAAGATAAATATTAATATTAAAATTGCTGGTATGAGTGCCTGATATCCAATTCCAAATATTCTTCTTAAATATTTGAAAAGTTTTAGATAATAAATCCAGCATGGTGAAAATAAATGGAGTATTTTAAACTAATGTATACAATCTTTTTTGAGTTACCAATAAAAAAATAAGATTTCTCCACTTTAATCTCTTCTTTGCTAAGCAAATGTAAAACTGTCTGAAGTATCGTACATTTTATAGAGCAGGGGGTTATTAGTATCATTGGTTATCCACTTTAGGTTTGTTTTGAAGGAAGAATCTGTAGACTCTTAAAGAAAATTATACAGTAGATGCCCTTTGAACTATAGAAAGGCAGGGTAAAGAGACCTGTTTAGATTTGAAAATATTATGTTTCAGCTTATAGTATAGGATTTCGATGAGTTTTCAGGCATAAACAACCTCAGCTGCAGGATATCATACTAAAGTGGAAATGGAAGGGACCCATGATTAGCTACTCTCGAGCATTTACAAAGTATCCTGATAATCGCTGCCCATGTTTCTTCGGTCTAATGTCCTTTTCTGTCCTGACAGACCTGTCTCAGAGCTACTAACATATCCAAAACAGCTGAGGGTCTCTGAGGGAGACAGAAATTTTGATTATTTTAGATGGGCTAAGTGAAGCAAAGATAGAAAGAAGCAGATACACCTCACGGAAGCCGTGGAGCTTCAGCCCAGACTCAGAAAAGCTGACTTTTAGATACCATGGCTCCTGGTTTATTGCTGTTACACTAAATAAAGAGAGAACATGTTGAACCCCAAGTAAGTGAACCAATACCCAAAAACTCTTTGTGGGACATGGTAGAAGTTTATAATACATGCATTTGAACATTAAATTTTATCATAACAAGCATAAAAGGTAAATTCAATAGTTAGAATACTAATTATAAATGTTTTACATAAAAGCACACATATTTAATATTTTTTGATGCTCTGTGGATATTACTTCCCTTTTCTTCCCAGGCTAAGCCCTCTGCAACCTGTAATAGATCCTTTAAATTTAGAAAAATAATCATTATTCTCAGATCCTAGGGTAAGAATTTTACAATGACCTGAAGTACCAAAGCTAGGAATAATATATATAATTCGCAAAATGAAACTTGAGGGAAATGTGAGATTACTGGAGAGGACAAGGTGGTTAGGAAATTAAGTTTAGGTTAACCTGGGATGATATCCAAATAACCCGGATGCTTTTAGTTAGTCCTAAACAAGCATCAGTTTTTCCAGAATAAGTCCTGAATCCTTCAGAGAGTTTGCTGCTTAGGAAATCCAACATAAAAGAGTCCAAAGCACTTGACCAAAATCCAAGAAAAGACACTGTTCCCAGCAGAGGAAGAATACGGTGAGAAAAGACTAAAGCTTTTTCTAATAAACTGAAATCGACGTGAAGGGAGGCAGAGTCTAAGACCTGAACCTTAGTGATAATATGGGAATTTCCTAGGCTTATGCAGCTCACAATTTAGGTTTGCACTGATGCTCTTGCATAAGGGACAGAAACAGAAATGTAATTGCTCCAACCCTCCCTATGAACACTGCCCCACTGCCGAAGAAGACTAGGGTTCACCTAATAAAATATTTCTAGGAACTCTGAAACTTCTACCTTGAGAAACATATTTTTATGGCAATGTGGAAAACATTCTGAAATAAAGTGGTAATGATATGACTACTATAAAATTGAGGCCTAGTGACAGATATAAAAATCTGAAAATAAAGAATTCATTGAAGCAGTAAAACTCGGCTGAATCAAATTAGGGAGTGATTTATCTTACAACAATGTTCACAAATGTTAAGTAATGGTAATAAGTGAGAGACACCTAAAAAGGATAGATATATAATGCTTTTGATCGCAAAATTAATTGCATAAGAGCAGCATGGAAATGGATGTACTCACTTTTAGAGCAGTGGATTTAATGTTCAGAAGGGACTACAGTATTTACTTGTGGCCTAAGGAGACTCAAAGCAACTTATTTTAGCTCTTTGTTTTTCTTAATACAAATTTCATTCTGTGACTGATAAATACAACTATACAATATACACTTTTCAATCTGTTTTAACTCATCTGTGATAACTAATATATATATATATATATATATATATATATATATATATATATATCACCATAATTGTATCTGAAACTTTGCAGTCCTTAGATAGCACTAAAAATTATAAAAGAAATAAAGCAAATAAGACTACAGAAGCTGCATTAATACATAGGAAAAATTAAAACTTTAACCTGAATTTAGGAGCTTAGGAAGAAAATCTAGTTTTAAAATTTACAAAATAATGTCTCTAAGGTGAATATTTATTATAAAACCTTATCCTCAAGTTGGCCATGGTGGAAAATGCCTGTAATCCTAGCACCGAGGAGGCTCAAGCAGGAAGACCATGCATTTGAGACCAACCTGAGCTAATATCCAGAACCTGTCATAACAAAAAAAAGAGAGAGAAACCAAAAACAAAGGCAGATAAGAAGACAGGCAGAAAGACATGAGAGAGCGGGAGAGAGGGAGAGAGACAGGGAGAGAAAGAGACAGAAGACAGAGGCAGGGAGAGAAAGAGACAGAGAGACAGAGAGACAGAGACAGGAAGAGAAAGAGACAGAGAGACAGATAATTCAGTGAATAATCTTTTCATAAACAAAAGATTTTCACAGAGATAAAAATACAAGGGTTTGTACCTATTATATAGAACATTAGAAGACAAATAACTTTACATCATGATCACAATTTATAACAGCATTTTCTTCATTCTTTTAAAATGTTTTATTTAATATCATACAATATATTTTTTTCATGTTCATCTCCAGTTCCCCCTTGGCTTCTCCTTGATCCCCTACCTCCATACCCACCAAGTTTTATGTCCTATTTTTTGATCTATTAAGTACAGTGTGTCCTGTATTCTCCAGGATGTGGTGCCATGGACTGGAGTGTGAATGACCTACCAGGAACAACATGCTTTGAAAAACCACTCTCCATTTTCCAGGAGCTATAGATTACCAACAGATACTCATCTGTTAAAATCATTTACCTCCAAGAGTCAGTATATATTCAAACATGGCACTGATGTTTATCTCCTATGAGTCAGCACAAAGTAAATAGTTATATCATCAGTTATAAAATTGTTTTACAAAAGTGCCACTTTTGCATGATTCTATATAATTACGACCTCGAGGTCAGAGGCTTGACCTTATCATTTTCTTCACTTTTGCCAGCCAACTTGTGCACATCTGCTTATAGGTCTGTGTGCCTACCTTCCTATGGTTTGTATCTTGATGGTTTTGTAAGCATATGGGTGCCTGTGTGTGGCTCACGTGTGCTGGCATGTGTTGGCATATGTCTGTGTGTATCTATTTACCAGTCGCTTTCTACCTAGAAGCCTTCATGTGGCATAAATCAAATGTGCGTTAACTGAAAATGGCAACTCACCATCCCTTCCTGAGACCCTCTTTTTTTCCTGGCATTGGAGCATGGACTTCACACCCCCTCTACCCTCCACGCTGTTATTTTATTTGGCTTGATCTTGTGCAGATCTGGACCATGCTATCTAACCGCTGTGGGTTCAAATGTGCAACTGCCCCACTGTGTCCATAAATATAGTTCTATTTCCTTTACTCAAGGAACTGCCAGCTCAAAGCTTTTGACTGCCTGGAGCTATTACTGGTGACTTGGAGAAGCAGAAGTTGGGAAAAGGGTGATGTAAACTGATTACAAGATCAGAAAATTCATTGAAATTACAGGTTAAAACACACTGGTCAGGTATGTGTGCCCCTTGCCATACTAATCACTATGTACCCTCATCCCAATACAGCTCTCTCTTGCTCTTAAGCCTCTAATCTTTTTGAGGTCTAACCTCAAAACTTCAGTCACTTTGTCTTGTGATCTCTAATTTGGTAGTTTCTAAATAATTATTAATAAAGAAGATCTTAAAATATGTATAGTTAAAGGGCAATTCCTTTCTACGTGATTTCTACCTATTTGTATAATACTTGTTTATATGGAAATTCTCTATGAATTAATAAATAGCTAATTGAAAACACCAGTGGCTTTATGAATGTCTTATATACATCAGTGTAAACATAATGATAAATGTGGTCAAAATTGAGTAACAGAAAGGAAAAGAAAACAGTTTTGGAAGAAGCAAATTTGAACTTCTTGTGTTTCTGCAAAGGCCGTTTTGAAAGGAAGGAAAAGATGACTGTGTTCTGAGCCTTGACGCCAACATTAACTCCAGGTCATTGTGTATAACATGCATGCACAGATCCCTTCAGTACTGGCCTGTCTTTGAGAATTAAGCAGGCCTGAACATTAGTAAGCAGAGGCACAAGCATGATTATTTATTCGCCACTAAAGGCGGTATGCCTTGCTTTTTTATTACCATGATAACATGTGTACAAACTCTAAAAGTCAGTCTGTTCCCTTCCTATTTCAAACAATAACAGGAAGAGCGGACGGTCTCCGTATCAAGGAACTGTGACAAGGGGAACAAACATCTAAGTGACTGAACACTGGAAAAAGTCCGAGTTTAAATGAATGTTTAGTTGAACTACACGCAAATTATTATAAATGACTACACGCAAATTATTATAAATGACTGAGGAGCTCAATTATTTTGTAATTATTGGGTATAATGGAAAAGCTTTAAAAGCAAATAGTATATACAGAAAGAAGAAAAATTAAAAGATAAAAATTACAAAAGAGTATGTAGTCAGCTCATGGATTTAGATGTGTAAAATAGGCTATATAATTAAACAATACACAATAATAATTCAAAAATATATTTTTGAATGCCCTCATTAATGTAATATGTCTGAGAAAAAATTGCTTGTTTGTATTATTTATGTATTTATTTTCCTAGCATGTCCTATAATATATTTTCCAGTGAGCCACCATCGTGTGATTGGATGTACACACTAGTCCTTACCAATTATTAAAAAATAAAATCATCAATATTATTGGTAATGCTTCTTGTCTCTATTTTGTGTCTAAATTATAATACATCTCCCCCTACTGCCTTTCAAATTTCTTCTTTCTCTTTTTTTTTCTCCTTGAAGTATCAATTTAAACTATTTGAGATCCTTCTTTTAAAAGTGCAATTTGGACATCCTCTGCTGTTACTGTGTATATTCATACTTGGTTATCTGCCAAGACTTCTCTATGTATCACGTGCTTCATGTTGAGCCTGTAAATATGTATTTATAATTGCTTTATTTTATTAGCCACAAGTGTTAATTATATACATAATATATTCTATTTTAGTGAATTATATATAATATTTTGTGCCATTTTTAGTTATGACTGAATATCTCTATCACATTATATATGCATAGCTATCTATTTCTGTTCACTTTTGGCTTCTCTTTGCATCACATACTTCCAATTTTCTATTTGTCTCTTCCTCCATTTCCTAAATGGACTTTTTCTGTTTTCTCTTTAAGGGTTTACATCATCTTCATAAAATTATTTTAAGGGGAAATGGTTAAGATATCCTGGGTAAACTAGGATGAATGTAGAGGGAGAGGATAGAGTAGGAACATGAGGCTTCAGAAGGTGAGTTCAGGGAGAGACTGAGAGGCAAGCAATAAAATAGAGAGAACTACCGTGGTTTTAGGGAGAAATCTGCTGCTAGAGAATGCCACAAGAACCCACACATGCTATGGGATTATGCTCTTGAACACTGTAAATATTGATTTAATAAAATGCTGATTGACCAAAAGGTAGGAAAACAGGAAGTATAAGTGGGGCAACCAGACACGGAGAATTCTGGGAAGAGGACGAACAGAACAGAAAATGCCATAAGATGCAGAGGAAGGAAGACAAGAATGCTGCACTTGTGGGAAAAAAGGTACTAAGCCATGTGGATAAGAATCATGGGTTAGTTTAAGTGTAAGAGTTAGCAAGTAATCCTCAGCAGCTTGTAAATATAAGATTTTGTGTGATTATTTGAGAAGAAATGGCGGAGGGACCAACTGAGTGGGACACAGAAACTTCTGGCTCTACATAAGGAGGTTGCAGCTGAGACTCCTAGCAATGCTAGAGAGAGGGTGCCACAACTAGGCTTCCCTTGTAGTTATATTGGTGACTACCCTAATTGTCACCATAGAACCTACATCCAATTATTGATGGAAAAGATGCAGACACCAATAGCCAAGCAGTTAGACAAACTCTTGGAGTTCAGTTAAAGAGAATCAGAAGCAACTAGTGGAGCAAGGTGGGGGGGGGAGGGGTGGGTGGGGGGGTGGTCAAGAGCACAATGGTGAAAATCACAGGGAAAGCTGACCAGAATTAATGGGAGCTCAGGATGCTGGACTGACAGCTTGAGAGCCTGCTTGGGACCAAAGTAGGCCCTCTGAACGAGGGTGATAGTTGTGTTGATCGCACTGTTAGCATGGAATCCCCTGGCTATGGGACCAGGAACCTGGCTTTTTAGAGCCCACTCCCTATGGTGAAATACTTTGTTCAGCCTTGATACAAGGAGGAAGGGATGGGTCATGCCTGGACTTGATGTGTTAGCCTGTGTTGACTATTCAAGGAAGGCCTTAACTACTTTGAGTGGATAGGTGGTGGGTTGGAGAAGGGAGAAGAGGAGGGAGTAGGAGAAGGGGAGGAAGGAATGAAAAAACAAAACAAAACAGAATCAAAAGGAAACCTGGGTCTGTTAAAGATAGTATCTATTACAGATACAAAAAATTGAAATACACAAGAAATCAAAAGCACATGATTTGAGGAAAAGCACATTTTAACTCCTACTTCCAATCTGGAAGGCTAGATGTAAGCTCATCTTTTCTAATTCCCATCTCCCCAAATCGATTTTAGTTCTAATGACAAAATTATACGGAATACTCACGTGGTATTGCTTTTGTATTCTTTTTATGTCATAATCCTTAGGAGGTTCATGTCTTATGAAAAACTTACAAAAATATTAACATGCATATAAACACAAGTTGTCTCTGCTTTTAAATATAAATTTGACCCATGTACAATTGCTGGACTGGTTTTCTTATGTTAATATATTATCTTCTAAATAAAACTCTTAGTATCTTCTAGCCTTTCTTTTACAAATTGTTTTAAACAGTTTGGTAATAGTGTATAATGTGATTCCATCTATTCTTGAGGACATCTGATAAATAATAATAAATTATTTAAAGGCCATAAATGAACTCACTATTTTTGAGTCAGTTCTCACAGATCTGTTTTAAACATTTTTATACCTACTTTAATTGTATTTTATTTTATTTATTTATTTGTGTGTTCATTTATTTAGTGTGTGTTTATGTGTTTGTACACATGCTAGGGCGCACCAAGGCACTGGTGGAGGTCAGAGGACAACTTTCAGGAATCACTTCTTGCCTCCTACCATGTATGTCCTGGGAATCCAACTTAGGCCATTAGGATTAAAAGGAAGTGCTTTTATACACTAATTCATACAGCTGTATCTGAAATTATATAGATCTTAATGCTGCTTAAGTTTGATCTAATCATATGGTAATGGTTTAATAATGTAAATTTATTTGAAGATATAGTTTCTGGTATTACTAGTTGTTGATTTTTGTCAACATATATGTATAGTTAAGAAGATCCTGGACTATTCTAACATGAGTACCAAAAACGTTTTTGTTAAGAAAATTATATTTGTAACTATTGTCACTACTACATACAAAATTTGATTTAAATTAAAATAAATTAAAAACATTTCTTTTATTCACAAAATTGTAGACTATTAGAAGATGTATACATGAAGTAAAATTTAGAAACTTAAAATTGTTTTCCTGTCTTAATTAATAATTTTCTATATTAATCTATTTCTATATTAAAGAAAAATACAACTTGAAAATACTTTTTCTAGGTGCATATCAAATTTTTTCATGTTTTACTGTATTGGTATTTCCTTTACATGTCTGTACTATTATGTAAAAATGTTAATTTTACCAGAATATTTAAAACAAACTCCTATAATTGAGCTACATTAGGTTTAACCTGCTCGAGAGTTGAATGTTTTGTACCCCGAAACCACTAGGTACTTAGGGTTGATTATATTAACTCAAATTAAATTATTGGTTAGTTCCTATCCCTGCTTGGTTTTAAAACTTCATTAAAATAGTTTCTCTAACACACCTATGATGAAAACACACATAATTTACTATATGAATTGCTCCCTAATCTAACCTTTTGCTCAGTTCACCGGTTTTTTATGCCAAGTTAAGATATAATCATTGATATGAGTTTTTAAAAAATCAATTTATCAGTTCTTAACATTAATAACATTGACTGATTAAGTGGAACAAAGTAATCTGCGTGTTGCTACAATACAAAACTGGCATTACAATTCGTCTGTTAAAGTATTTTAATATGTGCCACTCTGAGTAAGCCAATAAAAGTAAAAAAAAAAAAAAAAAAAAAGTTTACCAAAAATATCAATTTGAAAGTAGAAGCTGGATATCATTGCTTTTTAACTTTCAGTTTTAGAAATCTAAAACCCTTCCCCACTTTGCAAAGAAAGCCATTTATCTATCTGGAAGATAACACATATGATTTAGCTCAGCTGTGCTCTGATCATGTGTCCTGTGGCTGAATTAAAGATGCAAGATTACATTTTAATCATTTGAAATGCTTTTAGATTCACAGAATACAGCTGGAAAAAGATTATGTTGAATTCTAGGAAAAGCCTAGATTATTCTCTTCCTGGTACTTAAGGAAAAACCAGCGGAATCAGATTTCAATTTGGGTTCTATAAATCAAAACATGAAAACCTCATGTAGCCTTGCTCTCAAAGACCCTTCTTGGAAGAATCCTTGTGTTTAAATTTGGATACTCTGCTGTGGTTTTCCTATCTGGTGTAAGTGCACAGTTTGGCATTTTCCAGAGTTAAATGCTCAGAGATGTGATCTGATAGAGAAATTTCTGTTCAGGCAGTTTCCTAAATGTTTAGAGAAGTCATACTTGCAATTTAGGCCAAAGAAACATAGAAGAAAAGCAAAGAAAGAACTGTCCATGTTTGTGTAATAAAGATAAAGTCAGAGGGAAAAAACCTGACAAGATCTCATCAACTTGATCCCCCAAAAGTTGCTCAAGCCAAAATTCCATTTCTCTATCCAGAAACTTGTAATTTATTTTGAAATATCCCTTAGAATCCTAGAGTTTCTACCTCCCAATTCAAGTAGCATTTCTAAGAGACATTTTAAAATCAATAATACATTGACCATTGCAAATAGTCTATACATAAATAAAAGGAATGTTTTGTTTAAAATCAGGACCATTTTGACATTACAATGTGAGATCTGTTTTATAGGAACAATAATGAGACAAAAATGAGTGAAACCTGATGAAAATATACACAGTGGTTATGTGTAGACTGAATGTCTCTAGACATCTAATACAAATGTCAACATTGGACTACTTTCAGTCAGGAAGTATGAAAACTTTCTCAGAACCTCAAAATATTAATGAAACCAACATTTTGGAGTATAAAAGGCATATTACTACGAATGAAAGTCCCAAATAGCACACATATCGCCACTTTCATGATAATTTCTTGGAAAGACTCTAGACTGAAAACTTACAGTGAACTGCTATCTCCATCTCTTCCTCTTTAACTCAATCTTGCAGATCTAACATCTGTGATAGACTGTAGGCACTTGATGCTCTGGATGTCTGAATGTCCTCTACACATTTTTTTAGCACTGCTAAATAGAAATTCCTAAAATATGTCTTTAAAATTATTGGTTGACATTTTAATTTGTATCTATAAAATAGATCTCATATTGTAATGTCAAACGTGGTCCCGATTTTTTTTTTTTAAAAAAAACACATTGCTTTTATTTATGTGTAGACTATTCCCATTGGTCAATAAATTATTGATTTAAAAAATGTATCTGAGAAAATCTAATTAAGTTAGGAGAGACTAAATTTATGATTCTAGGGAATCTTTCAAAGATAAATCTATTCAATACTGATGTTCTTGGGAGGGGGATCTTTGGATAGTCAATGATTACTGAAGGATTTTCCTTCACAAATGGATAATCCTGAGCCAAGATGTGGAAAAAGCAGAGTTGTCATTTTCCTCCATAAGAGATCACAGCCCTTCAACGTCACTGAATCTGGTGGCATTTCCAGGTTGGGCAGCCTCCATACCTATGAGAAACACCAATTTTTTGGCTTTTACACTACTCCATTGGTGCTAATTTTTATAGTACCCCCACTGACACAGGTTGTCAAATACAAATTTTCCCCCAAATAAATTTGTGTTTCCTTACTTCTGAAATAAAACTCTTCTAGGTTTTCTCTTCCCACTGATGTCATCCTTTGTCCAGCCTTCCCATGAAACAGCACAGATACTGTTATTTCCTAATTTTCTCAATTCATCAGCCTTGTTTTCCAACTTATTGCAGCTACAAAGTTCAAGTATGCCTCATCTTTCATAGAATTATGAAAGGACCTTTTAATTGAATTTTTGTTTCTAATACCTTTGAGCTATCACAAATCAACAGAGAGTCACACTTTTGAACTTTTATCAAATATTTAATAAACCTCTTAGTTACTAATATGTATGTATGTCAAATCTAAATCATTGAGACATTGGTAACTCAAAAAGGTATAAAACCAAACTTAATATTGTAAATATCCCCAAAAGTAAAGTTTCCTAGAATCTCAGGAGTCGTGAGTTCAAGTGTTTGTTCCTTCAGTTGTTTTATTTCCTGCTTAGTTAGTTAATCATGGAGGAGGTTTTTCTTTCTGAAGCTGAAGCCAACAGTGGTTTTTTTTGTTGTTGTTGTTGTTTTTTTTTTTTTTTTTAGCACAAAAATGTCCTGTAACATTAAATTGTGTATTCAATGGTCTTGATATTTCCATGGGGTATATCCTGATGTTGTTAGGGGTCCTGTGGTCAAGATTACAGGACATTCTCTTCAAATTGATGGCAAGGCTCCATTGTTGAAAAAAATTCCTACACAACTTGCTGAACATGGAGAAGTCAAGCTGGTACCTACATAGAGTCTTCATCCCTACATACTAGCAGACACAATAATGTATTTTTCAGGATACCCAAAGAGAAATATAAACACAAAACCAACCACAAACTCTTTGACAGACAATGGCATCCTACCTGCCAGATACGGTAGCACAAGGTTTGTGGAAGCAACCAAACGACATCTGATTTGAATTAAGGCTTACTCCTTGAGATGGAAGTCATCCCCAACCTTTCTTGGATTATTAAGAACCTAGGATTCGATAGCCCATGACCTAGGGAAAACCAAATAATAAATGTCTTTAAAAAATAAAACATTGCGATTAAAATTACTCTTGATGGCATTGTGCTATACTTTAAGATCAGCTGTCATCAGAGAAGCTTCCCCTGCAGCTGATGGGAACAAATACAAAAGTCCAAAGCCAAACATTATGCAAAGAGTGAGAAACGTTGGGAAACTTAGCTCTAACTGGGATGTCTCTATTAAATCCCTCCTCTAAAAGCTCAGGGAACTAAGATAAACTTTGCCCTACACTACTGCTACTGTTATATCCATCTCCATCTCATAGTTGAGGACACTAAGGTTCTGAGAGTGTAACTTGTTCACAGTCCTATAATTAGCAAATGATAGTCATAACTTTAGTGTATGTTCTTTGAAACTCAGTCAGTTGGACTCCAAAAGTTTCTAAAGTTATATGTAACTGAATCAAGGTTTAAGCCTTAGTAAGCGTGTTAGGTTAATTCACTCCCAGAATGTAAGATTGTAATAGACATAAAATGAGAAAGAATGTGCACCTCTTCCTGTGTGGGGAGATACAAGAGACAATGACAACTTTTGGAAAATGTATACATAGTTTGAATAGGCAGGAAGAAAGTAAGATGTAGGGGGATTATGTTGTTCCATTGTAAATAATTGTCCCACCCACTGGTTTAATAAAAAGCGCTGATTGGCCAAGGCAGACAGGAAGTGTGGGTGGGGCTACCAGACTAAGAAAACTCTGAGAACAGGTAGCACAGAGCAGAATGCCAGAGAGAAGCCAGAAGAAACAGAGGACAACTATGCTGCTCTGAGAAAAGGTACTGAGCTGCATGGCTGAACAGGATAAGAGTTATGGGTTAGATTAAGGGTAAAAAGTTAGCAAGTTATATGTCTGGGCTTTAGGTCGATCAGCCTAAAACTAATATAAACATCTGTGTGTCTCTGCGGGTCTGTGGATCTGAGGATACCAACCTTGAGGCTAGGCCCGAAAGTGCAGGTCAGAAACTTCCTACTAGAGTAGGAGCCAGGGGAAATGGAGGACAGTGAGAAACTAAGACCCTCTAAATCAACATGATAAAAGCTCACATGAAGTGACAGAGACTAAATCAGCATGCACAGGGCCTTCAGGAGCCTGTTTATATATTATGGCTTCCAGTGCAGTGGTTTATCTGCAATTCCTGAGTGTTTGAACTAGTGTTTTCCTGATTCTTGTGCCATCTCTTGGGCTTTTCCCTTCTCTTTGTTTTGTTCAATTTGATGTGTTAGTTTTTATTTTATATATTTTATTGTGCTGTTACATGATGACATATTGTTATATTTTTAGAAGCCTGTTTTTTTTCTAATGAGAGATAGAAGAGGAATGGATCTGGATGGGGAAGAAAGGCAGGAGAACCAAAGAGAATGGAGGGATAGAATCCTTAATTAGGATTTACAATATGAGAAAGAAACTTATTTTCAGTAAAAGAAAAATTTCAAAAGGAACATAAAAAAAAAATCCAAAGAGAATGTTTGTAGTGACATGCAATTTGAATATGTAATTTTTAACTTACCACTTTATATTTGTATTCTTTTTTTATTTAATTTTTTCTCATACCCACCACTGCTCCCTCTCTCTCCTGTTCTCCCAGCCTTCCCCTAGACTTTCCCCACCCAAAACCCATCATTTCACACAAAGAGTAAGGAAACCATACCTGAGTCAATTCAAGCTGGCATATGCAGTTGAGGAGGACTGAGTCCCTCCCTCAAGTATCAAGGCTGAGAAAGATGTTCTTCTGCAGGGTATGTGCTTCCAATTTACTCAGGAGAACTTCTCTATTTCCCCTTCCCACAGGGATCTATGAATGTCTCTCTTAACTTCCTCCTATTACTTAACTGCTCAGGAGTTGTGGATTGTAGCCCAGCTATCCTTTGATTTATGTCTAAAATTCACTTATGAGTAAATATATACCATGTCTATCTTTCAGGATCTGTGTTACTGCACTCAGGATAATAATCTCTATATCCATTAATTTGCCTAAAAATTTAGGATGCCATTTTTTACCACAATTTTTCCCTTCACTTTATTAATTTTTATTAAAACATGACTTTTTTATCCCTGTATCCCCCTACTCCCTCTCCCTTCCCTCCTCCCAATCCCTCTTAGTCATCCTTCAGCCCCCTCCCTTCCCATACTTCCCATCCCATCCTCGCCCCCAACAGGGCAAAAAATTCTAAGGTTGGTCAACTCGGCATTGTACAACCACTCCAGGCAAGTTAGATTTCCTCATGCCAACCAAAGTCAAGACTGGGTTAGGTGTTCCTCTGCAGAGAATGGGTTCTAAGGTCCCAGCCCACCCACAGGAACACAGTCTGATCCCACCCTTCAAGGCTCCACATACTGCCCATGCCAATCAACAGTTGCCTACCCTTAGAGGGCCTCAGAAAACAGGGAGTCAGTCTCCCTAAAGATTCAGCCACTACCGGCATATACCCAAAGAATGCACATTTGTACCACAAAGGCATCAGCTCAACTATGTTCATAGCAGCATTATTTGTAATATCAAGAATCTAGACACAACCTAGATGCCCCTCAACTGAAGAATGGACCAAAAAAAAAAAAAAAAAAAAAAAAAAAAAACTGTGATACATCTCCTCAGTAAAAAAAAAAAAAAAAAAAAAAAAAAAAAAAAAAAAAAAAAAAAAAAAAACAGGACATTCTAAAATCTGCAAGCAAATGGATGGATTTGGAGAATATTTTCCTGAGCGAGGTATCACAAGCCCAGAAAGAGAGGCATGGGATATACTCACTCATAAGTGAATTTTAGAAAATAAGCAAAGAATGCACAAGCTTCAAACCACAACTCATGAACAGCTTAGGATCAGAAGGAACTTAAGAGAGACATCCAGAGATTCCCCTGAGAACATAAAGAAGATCACCTTAGCAAATTGGAATCATAACAGGTTGCAACCAGGGAAGAGTTGAGAACAAATCATGAAAGTAGATGGTTGAGTGAGAGTGGAGAAAAAAAGGGGGAGAAAAAAAAAAAAGATGGATATCCTGATAGAGGAAGCCAATGTGGGGTTGGAAAGAGACCTGGTGCCTGGGAAACCTCCAGGAACTCATAGCATGTTCTGGATAGGTCTCCAACCAATAGTTGAGGGGGTGCCTAAACAGGACTTCCCCTAAGGAATACCCAGCCTACGTGTCATCACAGAACCTATATCCAACAATGAAATGAATAGAAGTGGAAGCAAAGATCCATGGCTGAGCACTGGGCTATGCTCCTGATCCAGATGAGAGCAGGGTGGGAAAGTCTGTATGAGCAAGGGATAGGGATTATGAAAAAAAATCCCACAGTGATGGCTGGCTGGAGCTCTGGGGAGCTCACTGATTCAAGAATAGCCACTGGAGTACCACAAATTTTTAATGCATTCTTCAGTTGAGGGGCACCTATGTTGTTTCTGAGTTCTGGCTATTACAAATAATGCTGTTATGAACATAGTTGAGCTAATGCCCTTGGGGTAAGAATGTACTGTCCTATGGATATATGTCCAATAGTGATATTGCTGAATCATTGGGTAGATTGATTCCCAGTTTTCTGAGGAAACGCCATACTGATTTCCAATGTGGCTGTACAAGTTTACATACCCACCAGATATGGAGGAGTGTTCCCCTTGCTCCACACCCCCTCTGGCATAGGCTGTCATCTGTGTTTTTGATCTTAGCCATTCTGACAGGTATAAGATGGTATCTCAGAGTTATTTTGATTTGTGTTCCTCTGATGGCTAAGAATGTTGAGCATTTTTTAAGTGTCTTTGAGCCATTTGGAGTTCTTCTGTTGAGAATTCTCTATTTAACTCTGTACCCCATTTTTTAATTGGATTATTTGGTTTTTTAACCTACAGTTTCTTGAGTTCTTTATTAATTGTTGCCCCCAGTGTCTGTGCTACTGGTGTTGTATTTAGGAAGTGGTCTCCTCTGCCAATGCTTTCAGTTGTATTTCCCACTTTGTTTTTCTATCAGGTTCAATGTTACTGGGTTTATATTGAGGACTTTGATCCACTTGGACCTGAGTTTTGCGCAGGGTGATATTTGGATCTATTTGCATTCTTCTACGTACCATTATCCTGTTATGCCAGCACCATTTGTTGGAAATGCTATATTTTTTCCGTTGTATATTTTTGGCCTCTTTGTCAAAAGTCAGGACTTCATGAGTGTGTGGAATAATGTCAGGGTCTTTGATTTCATTCCATTGGTCCACTAGTCCATTTCTATGCCAGTATTAAGCTGTTCTTATTATTGTAGCTCTATAGTAGAGCTTCAAGTCAGGGATGGTGGTGACTCCTGAAGTTATATTATTGAAGATTATTTTCTTTCTTTTGTCAGTCTTGAGTTTTTTGTTATTCCATATGAAGTTGTATATTGTTCTTTCAAGGTCTATGAAAAATTGTGTTAGGATTTTGATGGGAATTGCATTGAATTTGTAGATTGCTTTTAGTAAGATTGCTATTTTTACTACGTTTATCCTCCCTATTCAAGAACATGGCAGATCTTTCCATTTTCTGACATCTTCAATTTTTTTTGATGACTTATAGTTCTTGTCATACAGATTTTTCACTTCTTTAGTTAGAATAAAGCCCAAGATATTTAATATTATTTGCAGCTACTGTAAAGGGTAATGTTTCCCTGATATTTTAAGGTTTTTTATCATTTGTGTATAGGAGGGCTATCGAATTCTTTGAGTTAATATTTTATTCTCCTACATACCTGAAGGTGTTTATCAGCTGTAGGAGGTCCCTGAGAACTTTGGGGTCATTTACATATAGTATCACATCATCTGCAATGAGGGATTGCTTTGAGCTTCACTCCATTTATTTGATGTTGGCCATTGGATTCCTGTATATTGCATTTATTATGGTGAGGTATTTTCCCTATAGATCTCTCTGGACTTCTATTATGAATGAGTGTTTGATTTTGTCAAAGGTTTTTTTTTCCCTACATCCTTCATGATAAAAGTCCTGGAGAGATCAGGGATACAGAGAAAATAGCTAAGTATAACAAAGGTGATATACAGCAAGCTGGCAGCCAACATCAAACTAAATGGAGAAACACTCAAACAATCCCACTAAAATCATGAACAAGACAAGGCTGTTCTCTCTCTCCTTATCTGTTCAACATAGTTCTCAAAGTTTTAGCTAAAGCAATAAGAGAACAAAAGGTGATTAAGGGGATACAAATTGGAAAGGAAGAAGTCAAACTATCTCTATTTGCAGATGATATGATCATATACATAAATGATCCCCAAAATTCTACCAGGGAACTCTTATATCTCATAAACACCTTCAGCAAGGTAGCAGGGAGCAAGATTTGTTCAAAAAAAATCAATAGCCCTCCTATACATAAATTATATAAATGCTGAAAAATATCAGGGAAATATTACCCTTTACAATAGCTGCAAATAACATTAAATATCTTAGGAGTAACTTTAACCAAAGAAGTGAAAGACCTGTATGACAAAGGGTTAAAAAGGCTAAGAAAAGAATTCTCGACAGAAGAATTACAAATGACTGAAAGGCACTTTAAAAACTGCTCAACATCTTTAGCCATCAGAGATATGAAAATCAAAACAACTTTGAGATACGAAGTTACATCTGTTAGAATGGATAAGTTCAAAAACATAGATGACAACCTATGCTGAAGAGGATGCGGAACAAGGGGAACACTGCTCCATTGTTGGTGGGAGTGTAAACTTGTACAGCCAATCTGGAATACAGTATGGCTATTCCTCAGAAAACTGGGAATCAATCTTCATAAGGATCCAGCAATACCACTATTGGCCATATACCCAAAGGATGCACATTCTTATCACAAAGGCATTAGCATAACTATGTTCATAGCAGCATTATTTGTAATAGTATGCACCTGAAAACAACCTAGATGCCCCTCAACTGAAGAATGGATTAACAAACTGTGGAACATCACAATGGAGTACTACCCAGCAGTAAAAATTAATGACATCCTAAAATTTTCAGGCAAATGGTTGGACTTGAAGAATATCCTCCTGAACAAGGTTTCACAAGCCCAAAAAGATAGACATAGGATGTACTCACTCATATGTGGATTTTAGACAAAAAGAAAAGAATACCTAGTTGCAAACTACAACCCTTGAACAGCTTGGGATTAGAAGAAACTTAAGAGAAACATCCAGACATTCCCCTAAGAAAAGAAAATAGAGAAGATTACCTTAGCAAACTGGGGTCATAGTGGGTTGCAATCAAAAAGAGTTGTGAACAAATCTTAAAAGAACAAGATGGAAGAGCCAAGAGTGTAATGGAGGGAGATGGATATCTCAATAGAGGAAGCCAATGTGGGGTTGGAAAAAGACTGGGTGTTGGGGAAATGTCCAGGATCTCACAGGATATCCCTGGCTAACTCTCCAAACAATGGTGGAGGGGGTGCCTAAATTGGACTTTCTCTATAATCAAATGAGTAGACACCCTAGGTGTTATCACAGAATCTACACCCAACAGGGAATGGAGGTGTAGGTGGAGATCCATGGCTCAGCACTGGGCGGAGCTCCTGGTCCAGCTGAGAGCAGGGAAGGAGAGTCTGTATGAGCACAGGATTAGGGATTATGAGGAAGGTTCCCACTGTGATGGTTGGCTAGTGCTTTGGGAAGTTGAGTTGGGAATCAATCGCCACTGGAGATCCCTCAGGAGGGTGAGCTGGACTCTCCCGGGGTAGACAGCTTTCGACTGGCATGAACAGTGTGTGGAACCATGAGGGGTGGGATCAGACTGTGTTCCTGTTTGTGGGCTGGCACCTTGGAGCCCATTCCCTATTGAGGAACACCCAACCCAAGCATTAACTTTGGGATGAATGAATTGGATATACCTGGAGTGAATGTGCTGTGCTTGGCTGGCCCACCTTGGGACTACTTGCCCTTTTGGGGGAGGGGTAAGGCTAAGGACTGTCTGAGAGGGATTGGGAGGTGGGAGGGCGGAGGAGAAGGGGGATACGTTTATGGAGTTGACATTCATTTAATGAAAATAAAATTGAAAAAATAAAAATTTTATTTCTTTAAAAAGTTGTTTTTAAGGTCATTTCATTTTGCTTCTTCTGCATGGGTACATTCAGGTCTTGCTGTTTTAAAACCATCAGACTCTGGAGGTTCTAAATCTCTAAAGCATTAAAGGAAAGTCTCCATATTGTTATTTATGTTGTTATATGTATTTTTGCACTGGTGTCTGCCCATTGCTTCCTTGGATTAAGGCAGGATTTGTCTGTACGTCAGTGAGCTGTTCTTGGTGCACTGCCGCTGGCTGTGTCACTGTCTCAGAAAGCCTCTTTTGTCCCAATCTGAGCTCTTGATCTACTCAGAGATATATTCTGTGTCTTGGTTAGCTGTTCTTGGTCCAATAGGTTCTGGCTGTTTCTGTGTCTCAGAGATCCAATCTTGGTCTAATATGAGCTTTTTTTCCTATAGAAACTCTTGATCTTATAGGCAATCTTTATCTAATAGGGACTCTTGATCCAATAGATACTTGCAAACTGTGGGTCTCAGTTTTCCACTGTAGTAACCAAACGGTAGGATGGATTGCAAGTTGGAGCGGAATTTGTATGTAGGGGTATCTAAAAAACTTATGTGTAAATGAGAAATTTTAACCTACAGGGAGGGTTTTCTTGCTGGCCTGGGATTCAAAGAGTGATGCACTGACCATATTGTGTATTTAATAAAAATATTCTGGAATATCAGAGGACAGAACCACCCACAAAGCCATTCCCTGAAGTAAGTGGTGAGCCAGACTTCAATCCCATCACTTGGGAGGCAGAGATACCTCTGGATTTCTATGAGTTCAAGGTCTGACAGAGCCAGGGTTGGTTGTACATACCTCTTTGATCCGAGCACTAGGAAAGTTGACCCAGGAATTGAAATAACTGGGCAGAAAGAAAGATAAGGGGGAGAAGGCAGAAGTTTTTCCCTTTTCCTTGCACAGTCTAAGAAATCAGAAATAGAACCAACCCCGTTAGCCTGAGAAGTTGGCTGGATGAGAATTGGCTGTGGTTTATCCCCTGGATCTCTGAATTCAGCTTTTCCCCAATATCTGGCTCTGGGTTTTATTATAATAGTAAATAGAATCTGTGTAATAAATATTCACAAAATAACTGGCTTATTGTAAAGCAAGGTAATTGTGTTATTTGCTACAAGTTCCTCTAAAGTATGCATATTTTTTCTCCTAAATGAATGTAAAGGATAAATAAAACTGTAAATGAGTAGGAGATAATAAAAAAGCTCTTATAACCACACCACTATTTATCACACTTATTGGTTGAACATTTTAGTTGCATATTTTTTATTGTTTGCTTTCTATTTAGCTAATTTTATTTTATTTTTATAGAGAGAAAGGTTTTTTGGGGCTTACAGTTCTAGAGGAATAAGAGTCTGTCACGGCAAGGACGCACAGAAAAAGGAGCAGGATGTCAAGAGCTCAAATGCTCTATTGTAAGCACAGAGTATAGAGAGAACAGGAAAGAGGTCTGTAAGAATGGAAAAATCCTGTTTGACTCTTTCCCACTTGTTTGCCCACCAAGCAGACCCCCCACTTGCCCCTCCCTGGGGCCCCTGAAACTAGGTTAACAGAGTTTCAGTTCCTTTGTGATGAAAAACTAATCGAGTGACTATTTGCTCAAGACTTGGGTTCTCGGGGGAAAAAGCTTTGTTCACAGGATTTATGGTCGCTTGCCCGACTGCACCCAGGATGTGCTTTCTGCATTCTTGGGACATATCAGCTGGTCAGCCTGACCTCCTGGACTTACCTTCCTGCATGTAGTAACTCGGGTGAGACCACCCAGAATAACCGCAAAATTCCTTATCATGAGAACTGTTGCAACTTCCCTCCAGACATACTCCACTTCCCCTACCCAGAGGGCTGTATAAAACCTCTGCCCTGAAATAATTCGGGGCTCTTGGCTAATCACCGTGCCTTGAGCCTGCTCACAAGTGTGAAATAAACTTTTCTGTTTATTTTACAAGACACTTCGTGGGGGGGGGGGTCTTCTCTCATTTGACAATAACAAGGTCAAGGTTATGAAATTCCAAGGCTTACATGGTGACATACTTTCTCTAGCCAGGTTTTACTTCCTACCCCCTCCCAAATAACACCACCACGTAGAGATAAAGTATTTACATGCAACAGCCTATAGGGGATATTTCTTATTCAAACCACCACAGTTTTCATGGACAGATAAGTGGATAGTAAGATATGGCATGTATTGAATTTTATTCACTTATATAAAGCTGTGAAATTCTGTCATTTGTTACATAGAGAATTTAATTAATGGTCATTATTATTAAGTGAAATAACTCAGTTGAGAAGGACAAGTAGTACATTATCTCGTTTACGTGTGGAGTTTCATTTTTTTTTATTTTACTTTATAGATGGTATTTCAATCTGGTTGTGTCATATTTTGTTTTCTCCATTAATGGTGATTGAAAATATTTCTGGATGTAATTGCTGAGGCTGGCATCTGTGGTATCTTGGTGTCTGCAAAATGTCTGTCCAAGACCTTCTGGCATTCAGAGCTTTCATTGAGAAGTCAGCTGTAATACTGTTAGGTCTGCCTTTAGATGTTATTGGGCCCTTTCTTTTGCTGCTCTTAATATTGATATTCTATCTTTATTTTGTGTGTATGGAGGTTTGACTATGTGGTGAGGAAACCTTATTTTTTGGTTTAGTCTATTTGGTGTTCTGTGAGCTTCTTGAAGCTCCATGGGGATTTGTCCTTGATGTTGGGAAAGTTCACCTCTATCATTTTGTTGAATATATTTCCTGTGCCTTTGAGCAGGAATTCTTTTCTTTCTTCTATTCCTATCATTATTAGGTTTGGAGTTTACATAGTGTCCCAGATTTTCTGGATGTTTTGTGTTAAGAATTTGATGGATTTAACATTTTCGTTGACCAATGAATCTCTTTTTCTATTGTATCTTCAATACTTGAGATTCTTTCTTTCATCATTTGTATTCTGTTGATTGTGCCTGTATCTGTAGCTACTGCTCACTTACCAAACTTTCTATTTCCAGATTCTTTGTGTATGTGTGTGTGTATGTGTGTATGTGTATGTGTGTGTGTGTATGTGTGTGTATGTGTTTGTGTATATGTGTGTATATGTGTGTGTATGTGTGTGTATGTGTATGTGTGTGTATGTGTATGTGTGTGTATGTGTATGTGTGTGTATGTGTATGTGTGTATGTGTATGTGTGTGTATGTGTGTATGTGTATGTGTGTGTGTATGTGTGTGTATATGTGTGTGTATGTGTATGTGTGTATATGTGTATGTGTGTGTATGTGTGTGTGTATGTGTGTGTGTATGTGTATATGTGTGTGTGTATGTGTGTGTATGTGTGTATGTGTGTGTATGTGTGTGTATGTGTGTGTATGTGTGTATATGTGTGTGTGTATGTGTGTGTATGTGTGTGTATGTGTGTATGTGTGTGTATGTGTGTGTCTGTGTGTGTATGTGTGTGTATGTGTGTGTATGTGTGTGTATGTGTGTGTCTGTGTGTGTATGTGTGTATGTGTGTATATGTGTGTGTATGTGTGTGTGTATGTGTGTGTATGTGTGTGTGAATGTGTGTGTGTGTGTATGTGTGTGTGTATGTAACTAATATTTCAATTTTCAAGTCTGTTTTCTTCACCTGTTGATCTGTTTTTCCTTGGCTTTCTTTAAGGGATTTGTTGACTTATTCCTTTTTTGTCTTTTTCTCCACTATTAGAGAAATTTTTCATTCCTGTTTTAAGAGCCGGAATCATCTTCATAAAGCTATTTTTAATGTTGTTCTCTTCTGCTTCTTTTGCTGTTGCAGAATCTGTAGGCCCTGGTGGTGTCCTATCGCTCCTTATGTTGTTGAATGTAATCTTACACTGCCTTCTACTCATTTCCTCCTCCAATTGTCTGCAGGTGGAGCCTGTGCCTCTCCTTCTCCAATAAGTACAGGCTGGGCCTGTGCTTCTGGGACTTGATGATGAGTTGCTGATGCAGTGGGTAATGGTTGGCAAGGGAGGATGCTAGGCTGAGACTGTGATGGGGAAGAGGCAAGGGATGTGCCCCCTGGGCCAAGGATGTAAAGAGCAGGGCAATCCAGGTGGGATTCCAGACACTCACCTCTTAACTCTGATCAGTGCATCATTTATTGATCTTGAAAATAGATTCTTTCCTCATGCGGTGAATCCCGATTATAGTTTTCCATGTTTCTACTCCTCCCAGTTCTTCCTTATCTCATTCACCTCTGGATCCACTTCCTTTCCATCTTTCTTTTTTATTATAGAAGAAAGGCTTCTAAAAGATAACAACAAACATAACAGTATAAACCATAATAAG
Organism: Phyllotis vaccarum; assembly: GCA_033318265.1. Classification (NCBI taxonomy): domain Eukaryota; kingdom Metazoa; phylum Chordata; class Mammalia; order Rodentia; family Cricetidae; genus Phyllotis; species Phyllotis vaccarum. The sequence continues at coordinate 93,035,247 of JARWLC010000015.1, read as the reverse complement.
ATGAAGCAAAAACTTTCATATGAAAGTTGAACACCACAATCCAACAAGATGAAACATGTCCCAAGAGCACGTTAAAGAGTCAGAGACCCACTCACTCTCAGAGTCAGGACTCCTATAAGAATATTAAGCTAATAGCTACAGCATATAGGTAGACAACTTGGTACAGACCTATCTAGGCCCCGTGCTTGTTGCTTCAGTCTCTACAAGCTCCTATGCATCTTGCTTAGTGGACTCAGAGGACTTTGTCCTCTTGGTGTGCTCAGTTCCCTGTGACTCTGATAATCTTTACACCTCCACTACCAGATATTCCATGATCTCTAAGGGATGGGACTGGTTGGAGACCTCCAGGTTAGATGTTCTCTTCATATAATGTCTGGCTCTGTTTCTCGGCTTCTGTTCCCATTTGCTGCTGGAGGAAATTACAGAAAATAACTGAAAAATATAAGAAATTAGATCATGTAACCACTATTTATTGCATTCATTTATTAAACTTGGTTTATTTAAATTTTTAATTTTCTTTCCATTTAGTAAATTTTAATAACCTTGGAACTCACCCCATCAGTACATATGAAGTACATATATACTCTTAATATATTATATATTAATTATAAATTAATGTAAATAATTAATGTAACAACATATAATTAATATATTTCATATGTGTATGTTATTTTTTACAATTGCATATATTTTGTGGTTTCTTTTTATATTATATATATTCTTAATATTATTTATTTTGAACATATTAAATATTCTCTGGATAATACAAAATACGATGATTATGGCTCAATTAATTGTTCATTTCTTACTCATCACACTTAACAAATCACATAAGTTTTATTTCAAGCTTCTCTAGTTATCCTCTTTACAGATTTGCATATTCACTGAAACCTAAGACCATAACCTATCAAACTAAAACATTATTTCTCTTGTTGTCATGATATAAGTTAAATGCAAAGCCCCATTTTCACCCATATTTAATTTATCACTACAGTCCTATAAGTGTTGGCTGTTTATTCATTTTTACTTCCTTCTGTAAACTTTATTTAATCAAGATGTGCTTACGACTGAGCCAGTTGAACACTCAACATCTGTATTTTAAACTTTTACACAGCTTTTCATCATATTTTTGAGTCCTGAATCATAATTCTTGCACTTAATCTTGAATTTGCTGAAATGCATTTTAGAACAATCACCTGAAGAGGCAAACGGTACCATTTATGAGTCTATGCACTTCCAATGTGTGTCTACGCTGAACTTGTCCTTGAAAATTTGGCAGGAAATGACATTTTCCTTTACAACTTAAAAAAGTGAATTTTTCCACTATCACATTCAGTTTTGATGACAAAAGTTCAGAATTATTCCAAATCTTTCTCTTATTTTGCAACTAACTGGTTTGTTGCCTTTTTTTTTTTTAATGATTTAGTAATCTTTTCTTATATCTTTCCAATTCCCAAATGTCGCTAGAGAGGTACCTAAGTAGGGATGCTTCTAAATTTATTCTGTCCAGTCCTTGAACACTATTATCCGGATACATCACAGTATGAGACAGCTCTGGAAAGTTTCGTCAATCTACCTCTCTACTTTTGCCTTTTTACTTAAAGTGTCTCTTTAAAAATTTCGTCCAACCCCTATTATAATTATAGCAAAAAGTCCTGTACTCATAAGTAATGGTTTTAGCATTTGTTGCAAAAGTATTTTAGCACTTAGAAATTTTTAAGGTTTTTTTTATGTAAGATTCCATATTATCTTGTTAGGCTAATGATAATTTTTTAGACATTACAAAATGGTGATTTTTATAAATGCCTCTTAGAAAGTATCAGATAGAAAATATATAAATAGTGTACACATAATTTACTTTGCAATTATATTTCTGAAAATGTTAGAATGTCACTATGATAAGAGACTAAAGGTTCATTGTAATTCCCTTAGCTTTGCACAGGGAACTGTGAAAAAAGACATTTGTGTAGGTGGATTACTACCAGTTCTGTGTGTGTGTGTGTATACTTACTAACTCACACACATGCACATACACATCTAGATAGATACACAGATGCGCACATGCATGCATACATACATACACACACACACACATATATGTGCACAAAAGCATGCAGTAGTTCAACATGTCTGAAAACATCACCCTGTCTATAATAGTTCCAAAAGGTGAATTTGAGTTGACTTAATCTCTTCCTTATTTTGACATTCTTTTTTTTTTCAGAATAATCTCCATTTTTAAAAAGTGTAACTTCAACATCATTTTGTGATAATTGGCACATTAAAATCGGGTGCTCTGGGTCCCCAGTTTATAAAATGGTGTTGTCCTAAATGGTATAAAGGAGATGAGTAGCAAATGCAAGTGGACAAGATTACAGTATTATGAACCTGATTTCAAAAAAATAATTTATTAAATAAATAAAGACTGAATCTGAACATAAGCATTAAATCTGGCTCTTGATCAATTCATTAATAACTATGATATGATAATGTGCACTGCAGCTTTATCTTCACATTTTTATCTCACAGTTTTTAATATTTTTCCATGGTCCATTTTGTTGATTTTTTGAAAGCAATAATAGATAAAGTATATGGAATGTTTGATTTCTCATATCCAAATTTTTATCACTCTTTTGAAGTCATAATTATTTACTTTTCTTCAGAATTATAGTCTTGAAATTATAAGCTTTATCATAAAAACAACTGTTTATTTCTTTTTCTTGATGGAGAAAATAAAATTTTAGTTATATGAAGTTCAGAAAGGATTATTTGACAGGTTTCTCCTATTATTAATAATTAATTTAAAATACTATCACCTTTAAAATATTAAAAATCTGGCTAATCTCAAAGCACTCAGGGAGTGTGATTTCAATGCAAAATTCTGGCAGAAAGCTGTCAACATTGGCATGCATAGTTAGTATCCTGAGAAAGGCCTTTGAACAGCAGCTGAAGGAGACAGGCAAAGCCCACTGAAAACTGCCCCTCTGTCCTGGAATCATGCTCTTGCAAAACAATCCACAGAAGATCACTCTTTGTACTGTAATCTTCTGTCCTTCTTGCGGATGACTCTTTTACTTGAATGCTGTGTGGAGCAGCCAGATCACCACCACATGCAATGTTCTGGTGAATAGGCCCTTTCACCAACAAGTGAGAAGACCCAAGATATGGAGACTAAAAACTGGGAGGGACATAAGAGGCAAAGCCAACACCATCCGTTGTCTGTGTCATTTCCTCATGACAGCTGAGGAGATTAGTCACTTTGTTAATGGGGAGCATTGGTTCTCTCCTCTATGAGGACAGTCTCACTGCAGGTAACCCCAAGTTTGGTGAGACTTTCCCACTATCTACTACAGCTTGTTACAACATAGACCCCACAGACCAGAGACACCACAGCCACTCCAAATATACAACCCTGTATTTGCCTTCTCTGAAAACTGTCAAATATTAAATACAAGTTTTCACTTGTTTCTCTAAGATTTTATTTGAGAGGAAACAAACATATACATATCAAAATGTGGAGCTTCAGTTCCTTTTTAAAAGGACGGTTGTGTTTGTTTCTTATTATAGCTGTAAGGAATTATGATGTCTTATTGGCTTAAAACGACACACATTTATTGGAGTCTAGAAGTCAGAAGCGAAAGTCAAAACTTTTGCTAGGCTGTTCTCCCTCTGAACTTCAAAGAAGATACTTGGTTTCTTGCCTAGTCTATGTTTTTTTTTTTTACCTGCCTTGGCTGACATGAAGTCCGTGCCCATAAACACATCACCCCAACTTTTGTTCTTAATCCTTGTCTCATCGTGTTTATCTGAAGGCATACCTCCATCCACATTCTTCTTATAAGGATATTTATGATGTCATTGACTAACTCAGGTTCTGAGATAATCTTCATAAAGTGGCTTTTACCATATAAGATAATATAACACACATAGGGAATTGAGATATGTATATCTGTTGAGAACTATTCAACTTACTATAAAGTAGAAAATTAGATTCCATGAATCATTCAGGTGAAGTTTAAAGGCCATACATTTGTCCTATTTTTATATACATTTTTGTAGCAACATGAAGATTGTGACTGTTTCCTGTATTGTTCTATAAGGAAACTATAAATTCAAACTACTTTTTATACTCAGCATGTAATACTTGTCTGTATGTACCTAGCTTCAAGTGAACGTGTATATATTGAGTAAGCGCATGTGAACTATAAAAAAATCGTTTTTAAAGTTTTCATTTTAAAATTGAAAACACCTAAAAATACAAAAATGTGTACCATGATTTGAATATGGCACAATGTATATATGTATAAAGACATCATATAATACCTATAAATACATATAAATTCTTATATTTTCTGGATTAAATTAATTTAAAATTGATTATTAAGCAGAATGAGAAAAACTCTATGTAGTAATAGATTAATCCATAAGTAAGTATATATTTAGACAAGTGTTTGTTTGAACACTTGGAATCCAAAGTGGATTCATATTATTACCACATAGAGATTCTATCCTTAGAGATTATGAAGAAAGCAGATGTATACTCTCTTCTGTCTAATATGGTTTCATAAACTGACCTTGACTATAATCCTCCTATTTCAGACTTTCAGACTGTGAGCTTCACAATCCCCATTACAAGGATTTCCATTGAAGAGGTAGGCTATTTGTAACTAATATAATTGATATTTTACTTAGTCTTAAATATGTGATATAAATTCTACAAATGACCACTGAGGTTTTATTATATGATAATACATATTATCATGTTTTCACTTGAAAAAACTGTGTATTAAAATGATCTAAGATCCTATGTGTGCGTAGAAGTATTTTTGACAACTTAAACTTGAAATCAATTTGAATATATCTGAGCTCCAGAAGTTTTATTTTCTGAAGAGTATTATTATTAAGGCTATTGAGGTAGATTTTCAACATGAGCTGGAAATTCAAGTCATGAAAAACAAATTTCATTTGGCCTACACTATAAAAGCAGCATTTCTCTTGTTTTATGTAAACTATTACACCTATTGGATGTGTAAATTAACTAAAGAGCAAGGATCCTAACATTATTATAAACTAGAATTTTATACAAACATAACTATATATACATACATATGTTAATTTATTTCTATGTATTACATTGAAGCTCAATACAGAGATAATGTCAGATAAATCCAAGCCATGGAGATAATTTGTGTGAAATAGCATATTAATGCAAAAAGACTAGGGTGGATAGCATTATGCAGTGTTTCCATATTCCACAGATATATCAGAGTTATTGTTTTGCAGTCTCTTTCTAAAAGTCTCATGGTACTGTAACATATCAGCATTACGGACCCTAGGGTTGGAGGGAACTTACTAAAGTGAGCATGTAGACTGAAAACAGAGTAAAACTACAAGTCCAAATCTAAATCCTGCTCCTACTATCTGTAAACATAAATGGTCAGGCATGTCCAAAGACAGCATAATTCTTCTATAAGGTTAAAATAATATTCATAAATTTGGCTTCAATAAATTCATTAGAGAGAAATTAAGTCCATTCTGGCCATGCTTGCTGTACAAAATCAACCAAAGAAACTCCACGGAGCACAAGTAGCATGAGAAATATTTTTTAATTTCCAGAGAACACAGAGAATATAACCATTTACTTTGAGAAGTAGAGACACAAAAGATGGAGAGAGAGAGAGAGATAGTAAGAGAGAGAAAGAGACATCATAGAGAAAGACTACAACCCAGAGTCACACAAGAGAAAGAGGCAGGACAAGACCTTCAGCAAGGCCTGAAATATATGTTTGCTCCAACCTACTCAGCTGATTCTCAGTAAATAAAAATGAACTTTAACAAATTACTCTCCATCACAAAAGAGAGCCCAATAGAAACTTATGGTGATATGTTCACACTCATCAGCCTGATTTCACAGAGTATCTACCAGAAATCCAATGACTGAACTCCAGGGGAGGAATGCTGTTGTTCTTGGTCTAGTACAATGACTTCTACAATCAAAATGTTCATCTAAAGCCATTAAAGATTCTCATACAGAAATACAGTTATTATAGGATCTGAAAACTGGAGTCATACTTCTCAACCTGGATTCAAACTGTATCTAAGACCTTAACTCCCATCAAATTTGTAATTTAGGAACAGCTTCGTACTTGCCATTGTATAAGGATTAAAACTATTCTTGTTCAAAAGGAAGGCAGAAAATAGGCTTCAGTGGAATGTGCAGCAATACCCAACATCTCTTCTTCGAGTCATGGCACAGATTTCATATAAATCTGAGCAATTCACTGTGGAGGAAAATTTATTGTACATAGTGTCTGTCAACAAAAGTGACAAATTGATGCAGCTGGGAAAACTTGTTTCTTTTCTACTGGCAATATATTAAAAATGCCAGGCATGGGTTCATCCATCTCCCCCCTCCCCAAATATTGAGCACATAATTTATTATAAGCAACTTCACTGCTCTGTATGCAAATACATACCCATATATAGCAATGCAGAGATATATAAACTTTAATTATCTCTAAAGCAATTCCATTTCATTTTATGACCTTCTTAAAAACATTTTTCTTGGGGAAAGAGTATGACCTCAATATTAAAAACCTGCTGTTTTTTAGTACTAGAATACAATGTTTCTTTCCCTTTGAGGAACATATTTTACATCACAACATTATGGAGACTGAAGGTCATCTTACCAAAAGCTCCATTGCTCTATTTCTGAAGCCAGACACAGCACCTTTTATTCTCAGAAAATCATAGCAGGATAAACACACATATTTGGTAACTTCATCTGAGATGTTTCTGTTTTAGATGGTTATATCACATACGTTTTCTTGATTATAATCCCAGTTGTAAGAGAGTTGTGTTTTCATAATTGAGTACATTTATTAAATCCGTTCGTTCCAACTACCCAAATTGAAAAAGAAGTCAGCTGCATGCTAATTTCTATCGTAGAAAATGAAATTGCTATTTGTATGCATTTATTGTAGACTTATTTATTATGTAATTAGCTTTTAGGGATGCCTAAAAGGGGGGTGACCATCTATTTAGAGTGGCACACGGTTCCTTTGGAGTTCAGATCAAAACTCTAAGTAATATGACCTCTCGATGTTGTATGATGACGAATAATTGATAGCTAATTTTATGTCAATAATTTGGGAAGAGAGGAGTTCAACTGAGAATACACCTCTACCAAACTGCAGTACATTTTCTTGGTTTACAATTGACATGAAAGAGTCTTGGATGATATAGGAAAAGCTGGTTGAGCAAACTCAGAGAAGAAAGCCAGTAAGGAGCACTCCTCCATGGTCTTTAAATCAGTTCCTGACCTGATTTCCCTGGGTGATGGACTACAAGCTTTAAGATGAAATAAATCATTTCCTCCCCAAGTTGCTTTTTTATCATAGTGTTTGATCCCAACACCCATCCAAGACCCTAAGACAACAATCTTAAGCTACTGATGAATTTTGGGTCTTCATCATGCCACATGAAAGTAACATAGAACTTAATACAGATGCAGTAACCAGAAACAACTAAGCTTTTGTGAAATTATTTTTTGAAAATTTTAAATATTTCTCCAAAGAAAATATTCATATTTAGAAGAATAGTATAAAATAACAACAAATATTTGTTATTCAGTGGAAAGAATAAATTCTAATTTGGAACTTAGCTGTGATGTCAGTAGTTTCAGGAAACTATTTTCATGCTCAAATACCTCTTCAGAATAGACTGCTAACAAAGTGCAGGGTAACATTGAAAGAACGGATGGGCTGCAAAATCATCTAGATATAAGGATGAAGGAAAGAAAGAGAGAGGGGGGAGAAAGAGGGAGGAAGGGAGGGAGGGGGAAGGAAGAAAGGAGGGAAGGAATAAGGGCATGAGGAGGAAGTAACAGGGAGTAAGAGGAAGAGAGCATTTCCACAATAAGAAATAGAGGTTAAGCTGGGCAGCCACATGCCCAGATGGCAGAGGCAGATGGATCTCTGTGAGTTCAAGCCAGCCTGGTAACACAGAAACTTTGTCTTGAAAAAGAAGGAAAGAAAGGAAGGAAGGAAGGAAGGAAGGAAAGAAGGAGGAAGGAAGGAAGGAAGGAAGGAGGAAGGAAGGAAGGAAGGAAGGAAGGAAGGAAGGAAGGAAGGAAGGAAGGAAGGAAGGAAAGAAGGAGGAAGGAAGGAAGGAAGGAAGGAAGGAAAGAAGGAGGAAGGAAGGAAGGAAGGAAGGAGGAAGGAAGGAAGGAGGGAGGGAGGGAGGGAGGGAAGGAAGGAAGGAAGGAAGGAAGGAAGGAAGGAAGGAAGGAAGGAAGGAAGGAAGGAAAGAAGGAAGGAAGGAAGGAAGGAAGGAAGGAAGGAAGGAAGGAAGGAGGAAGGAAGGAAGGAAGGAAGGAAGAAGGAAGGAAGGAAGGAAGGAAGGAAGAAGGAAGGAAGGGAAGGAAGGAAGGAAGGAAGGAAGGAAGGAAAGGAAGGAAGGAAGGAAGGAAGGAAGGAAGAAGGAAGGAAGGAAAGGAAGGAAGGAAGGAAGGAAGGAAGGAAGGAAGGAAGGAAGGAAGGAAGGAAGGAAGGAAGGAAGGAAGGAAGGAAGGAGGAATGAAGGAAAGAGAAAGAAGAAAGGAAACAAAAGAAATAAGTGGTAGAGACAGCATGGTGACCATTGCTGCATGACTAATTTCCAAAATTTTGACATTGTTGATCACGATTCTCCAGTACTCTTGTGCTCCCTTTTGTCACAATTCTCACTATATGCTATGAAGTTCCATTATACCTTTTCTTTAGGAAACTGTGTATGGGCTTCAGTGGAGGATGAGGATGTCTAATATAATTGCAGCCCCTTAAAACAAATAATACTTCAGGAAAAAAAAAAAACACCACCATGGAGCCATATAGCACCATAACTCTGTCTACTCCCACACAAGCTAACACCAAGCTGCTTGAAAATTTAGATAAGTAACATATGCTTGATAAAGAAGGTATAATTTATAAGCAAGATTTGTTTGATAAATAAGGTATAGTTGCTAATCTTGATTTATGAATTCCTACAGTCTACTCAGGTTCATGGTAATATTTATCTAGCTTTGTCTTTGCTTGATTTAAGTCTTAACTGTATGGATAAACTAAGCCACACAAGAAACTGCAGTACTCTATAATCAAGTTTCTGGTTCCCCTAAAAAGTTCTTTTCCCAACATCAGGCATTTAAACAAAATCTGCCATTTCTTCGGAGGCTTGAAGAAAGTTTCTGCTTGCTCTCAGGAGTCATTCTCATCTCTGGCAAGAGGAACGTGCAGCCTTTCCATTAAAATACGATTGTAGTGCCTACTAACTTTTCAAGAACAATGCTAACTAGCTTCCTCAATCCCTGCTCAAAAACCTTACCCCAGCACACAAGTCACTTCTCTCCCATTCCCGTTTAATCTTTTGTGAAACTGTGGAGTGTGAAAAGTGTAGTCTTTTAAAAAATAAAGTTGCAGCCATCTAATTTACCCTCTGGTCCTGTCAGTCTTCCCTCACAGATTCCACGCCTTCTCTCTGGGACCTGAACCCTACTGCAGCTGGACTCCAGAAAATAAGGGTTAAATGCTCACTCTGAAATGATATGCAATTTTATGATTATGAATGACTATTTTTATTCTTCAAAGAAAAAATTAAATATATGATGTGCAGACACATGTATGTCATAAGTAAAAGACATATGTGAGAAGCTGTAATTTACAGTTTCAAATATTGATATTACTCATTCAATAGCCCTGCCTTAAATAAAAGTCCAATAAAAGGGAACTATTAGTCAATTCTATTTGTTTGGAGTCTCTGGCTTTTCATGTGTGGTCCAGTTCTGACATCAAGCTCCACTTAAGAAAGATTCCCACCTTCGACCGCTCCCTCTTTTTATCCTATAGGGCTATAGGGCTCATTCTCAACCTTCTCTCCCCTCTCTCTTTCTTTATTAAAGTATCTCTTCTCTCTCTCCTCCCTCTCTCTATGAATTCTCTCTCTCTGTACACATAAATACATACATACATACATACATACATACATACATACATACATACATACATATATTAGGAATAGTGGTTATTCTTAACCAGGCAGTGGTAGCCTATACCTTTAACCTTAGCACTCAGGAGGAAAGACAGGTTAATCTCTGAGTTCAAGGCCAGCCTGGTCTACAGAGTGAGTATCAGGACAACCAGGCTACACAGAGGAACTCCTTCTTGTAGAACAAGCAAGTAAGAAAGGGATCTTTCTTGATAATAACTGGTACTGTTTACTACAGTAAAAGTCTTGCTTAAAAGATGCTTTCAATGATGAGACCATGTACCTTCAACATACAATGGGTTTCCCTGTATATTTGCAATTCATCTAACAGACACTAATTAGAAATTGTCTTTAATCTATATAGTAGTCATTACTATTACTATAAGAGTTCTAAACAAATGATAAAGAGTCTCAAATTGTCAATAATAAAGAATGCTTAATCGTTTTATTGTATTTTCTCTTGTTGCAGAATATTTGTTTAACTATGGAAAGCTGTGCTATATTTATTTAATTAGTAAAGATGTGTTGCTGTTTACTTTGCCTGCCTAAAGCACTTGATTAGTTTAATAAAAAGCTGAATGGCCAATATCTAGGGAGGAGGTATAAATAGGACTTCCAGGAAAAGAAAGTGAGGAGGAGGAGGAAGAGGAGGAGGAGGAGGAATTTAGGCTCAGAGAAGAAAGAAAAAGAATACAACAGGGAGACCCAAGGGCTAGCCTGACAGACATGAAGGAAATGGAAGGGGACAGAATGAAGGAAAGGTAAAATGCCTCAAAGTAAAGATTCAGATAAATAGAAAAGGGTTAAATTAACTTAAAATTGTAATCTTATTAATGAGACTATATAAAAGGTATTGTCAATTTTATAATGCTGTGTAACTTCTTAATCTTTTTGCAAAAGAAACAGATTCTGCACAGAGCTTGCATTCTATTGTAATTTTGAAAAACATTGTCAGAAAATACTATGTCTATGAAATATTACATATCTTGTACACATAGTATACACATAGTAGATATAGAACACATAAGTTTAGGTTGGTTTAAATGATGGTATTGAGCAGACTTCCAAAGACTTCACAATGGGCATCAGCTTGTGCTAATCTACCTACACACCTGTGTTTTTAAGCTTATTCTTCGTCACCTGTGGTAAGATGTCTTATCATTATTTTTCTTTTTTGTTTGCTTTATAACTTTTTCCTTTTCTTTTTATTAATAGACTGCTTAAATTTACACACTTGCATTTTTGTCTAAATAAAACAATACTTTTAACTGTGATGTGATTAGCTTCACAGACTGGCTCATGCTCTTGAGATTTCCCAAGTAGCTGTGTGCCAAAGTTATATTTGGTTTTATTCTTACAGTGAGTTTAATACCCCTATTTTGTTATTTTCTTTATTCACTTCCTTTTTCTGAAGAGTATTGCTCAAAGTTTATATTACTGCAAACATTCCAAGCCTAAAGGATTAACAGTATTTAAAGCCTTGAACATTCTTTTCTCGGTGCCATGTGCAAGATTTTCAGTTCCAAGCTCCAATTTTCCTCTTCCATGTGTGCCTTTGCTCTTTGACTTGCTTCAATCCTTCTAAGTAACAATACCTGCTAACTGGGGTGCACTCACTTTGACTCCTCATAGATTTGGATTTAATTTTATTATTTTTTTCTTGGTTTTTATTTGTCCTTCTTGTTTTCTAATCCCCCGCTTATTATTGTGGTCAAGTTTCTGACTAGGCGGCAGCTCCTGTCTTTTTTCTTTATTATTTTATTAGAGCATAAATTATGCCTTTTAAAATAGATTTTTTTTCACGCAGTGTATTCTGATTAGGTTTTTCCCTCTCCCAACTATTGCACAAATTCTATTCATCTATAATAAAACCCAGATCCATATATTGAGGGGAAAGCTGAAACACCAGAGAGGCAGGGAACAAACTACACCCAGTTCTCGCCCAGATGATTCCTCAGGCAAAAAGGATAGAGCCTATTTCCACAGTCAAGTCCTAGGCAAGCAGGCAAATGGAAGGACTTCTCCCTTCTTCTCTTTCTTTCTCCAACCATATTTCAATTCCTGGATTAAGGATGGTTGACTCTGTTTGGCCTTGAACTCACAGAGATCCCGAGGATCTCAACCTCTTAACTGATGGGATTAAAGGCACTGGTCACACTCCTTGACCTTCACATCTTAGTTCTGTGGGTGGCTCTGTCTTCTGCTTCTGATATTCCAGATTATTTTTATTAAATGTACAATATATCACCATACCTTACTCCTCCAAGGTTCACCCCAATCTCCCAAATCCACACCGCTTCTCTCTCTAGGGCCAACAAACAAGCATCTAAAATAGTAATCACCATAATAATAATAACATAAAATAAAGAAAGACCAACCAGAATAAGATAAAAAATTAACAAATAGGAGGGAAAATGGCCAATTTAAAAAATCAGGAAATACAAATAGACACAAGGACATATATGGTCACACAGAAAAATATCCAGTAAAGACAGAAAACTGAAAACCATAAAATAAACACAAAGAACTTGTAAAGGTTTTTATTGTTATTATTGTTGTTGTTGATGATGTAAAAACAAACAAACAAAAAGCCCTGACAAAACATTATGAAACAAAACTGTCCAAAAATGCCACTGGGTTCATTTTGTATTGGCCAAATTACTGCTAGGCGTCAAACTCGTGAGTTTATATGTGCATCTGGCCTGCTGTGTTTAGAAGGCCTTGTTTCCTCAATGTCTTCTATCCTCTCTGTCTTTTAAAATATTTCTGCCTCCTCTTCTGCAGGGTTCCTTGAGCTCTGATGGCAGAGATTTGGTTAATGTCAGTGTCTTGGTCAGCCATCAGAGAAGCTTCTGTCTGTGATGTGTAGAAACAACCAGACACTCAGAGATGGGCAACACAGAGAGTGAGAGACCGCAGAAGACTCTGTCCTAAATGGGGTCTCCACCAAGTGCCTTTCAGTTTTCATTTTACTTCAAAAAGCATTTGCAAGCTAGCTTTCCAAACAATGCAAGCAATTATTTTCTTTTACTCTGCCCCTCATAAATATCTTTGACTATAATTGTTCTATAAGTAAATTTACTCCAAAAATTCTTTACTGAATGTGATCAAAGTAGAAGACATTATAATATTCATGCAGAATTAAAGATAAATCATACATAATCTTTAAATTAATTATTAGGCTTTTAAGATAGTTATATAAAGTTATGTATTTGCCTTTGCAACAGGAAAATGATCTGAAAACAGTGTGGATAGTGTCTTGGATGAAGACTATTTCCCCCATTGGGAGTGTCAGTAACCTTCAATTTGATGTTTGGTGGATTTTCTATAATGATGAGGACGTGTCCAATGTCCAAGTAGAAGAAGTTCAGGAGGCAATATTTTATGCAAGAAGGAAAGCATAAAAAGCTCAAAAGACTCACAATCAAGGCCTGTATAACTTTGAGGAACGGTGTCATGAACTACGAACATTGAGAAATGAATCCAGAGAAAAGGCAGAGAGAGAGGGTCAAAACTCTAGTACTCTGAGATGAAATATTAAATGCACTGTGGAGTAGTAGAAGTGAGTAGAAGCTTAATAAATGCTGAACTCAAATTAAAACAAAAAGCAACAAAAACCCTAAAATCTCACAAAGCTAAAAAAAAGTATCCATTTCTTAGCATTAATGCATAGTTAAATTTTGAACATTGTTGAATTAGCTGCTGATGAAAACATTACTATTTGGTTTTTATCCTTTGGCTTTGAATGGTTTTGTTTAGTTGGATGGATGGACGTAAATATACCATGTGAGTTGTTTCTGTCAGGCATCACAGTGCTGAGAAAAATAACTCACAGGCCTCCGTAAAATGCGGTAATAGAAACTATTAGTCCCCACAATTATTCTCCCTTTGATGAAGTTGTTCTCAGAGTTCCTTATATTCCTGTGTAAACTTTAGAAAGAGGAGCTTCCTTCTGATGAGAAGAAGGTAGAATCTACCAGGAATTGCTCTCAATCTGCAGCCTGTTTCACCGATTCTGGTTGTTATTAAATGAAACGCAGAGCCAGATATTGGGGAAAATCTGCAATATCATAGAGAGAGAGACCACAGTCAAACCGAACCCAGCCAAGCTGTCTTCCAGCTTCCACAGCCTCTCACTCCTAGTTGCTTCTACAGAGTAAATCTCTGTCTTTCTACGCCTGCCTGAAATACCGTCTTCACTCAATTGTTTCACATCCAGGTTAATATTGAAGGCACAGGTTACCACTATTCAGTAGTTAGCCTTGAGCTCACAGCCTTAGTAATATTTAGTATTCTAATCAATATTAACTGTAATTGTATTTGTTTGACTGTCTTTTTTCTTTAAGTGAAGTTTTCTATGTATTTAATATACAATTTTCTACACCTTTGGTTAAGTTTATTCTTTATTCTTCATGATTCTATTATGAATAAAGATATTTTTCTAGTTCTGATTCATAAAATCCTTTGTGATCCTCAGCTACCAGTTAATCTTAATTACAATATTAAAATAACAAGCATCAGATATTCTTAATTTTACAAAATGAAACATTCAAGTTGTCATAGAGAATATAAAGATAAAACATTATTCTTGCCTTCTAGCAATTAAAAACATAATATTTTTATTGGAGAGCCACATTATATTGAATATTAGAGCCTCTGACATGTAAAAAATGTTTGTGAAATAGCAATGGATGAATAGCATTATGACAGTGATGGTACGTATGAAGTTTATGCCTTAGTGAAGGGATAGCTGTGACAATACTCTCTGCCCTGCATATCCTTCCTGTGTCTTCTCCATCTCGTTTTTGGAAATTATTTATATATGTGTGTATGTGTGTGTGTGTGTGTGTGTGTGTGTGTGTGTGTGTGTGTGTGTGTGTGTGTGTGTGTGTGTGTGTGTGTGTTTCTAGACTGTATGTTCTACCTCTTTGATGACACTATTAATCAAAGCATGTGCTACCCTTACCTAATCCTAATTTTCTGTTTCACTGTCTCTTCTATAGTGAAATGTTTCCTGGTGACTGATATAGGAATTGAAACCTTGTATTCACAATACCATTGCAGGCCACTCTCATACTGATAATATTACTATTTGATTATTGTGCTTACTGGTCTGGGAGCCCTTTGAAGTCATAGGCAACTATGTCTCCTTCTTCTGATCCTTTCTTTACCTTCCTTCCTTTTGATGATGACTGAACCCAGGGCCCAGCACACACTAGGTACCTGTCTATCCCTGAACCACACTCCCCTAAATTCACGAGAACATTTTCAAACCTTGAGACAGTGTCTGATAAAGGTGACAAGGTGGGTACTGGACTTGAACCCGTGATCTTCCTGCCTCAGATTCCAGAGTAGTTGGGATTACTGGCCTATATCAGCAGGCTCAGTTTAATTCGTGGGTTTCTGTTCTTGGCTGATCTAAGGCTGCTGTGTGCAAGTTTCAGTTTTCCTAAATGGTCTATTACAAATTGATTGCATTAACAAGAAAGGGTGACTATTATTAAGCATTTGGATTTAAGTAATAATATCCTGTTCCTTGTTCTGTTTCTTTATTCTCACTTCCATTCCCATTTTGGGTTTTACATCACGTGTCTGTTGTTAAGCATTCTCTCTGAGAATGTGTTCTGTGTCCCCCTTTACAGTAGTTTCCATGATTTACGTAAGAACTCAGTGGTTTTGTAACACAATCCACTTCACATTCCTACAGTACCAAAGTATCAACTATGGTTGGAAAATGTGGTTGTTAACTAATTGTGCCTTTTTGGTGCTTTATGGTTCTACGATGATATATAAAGGAATTATTTTTAAAGAAGTGTGTAGATTTTACTCTGTTTTTAGTTTCTCAACAGACTCTATAGACTATAATTCAAATGTTTAGTAAGTGTGAGATAGCAAGATGTTACTTTACTTCTCCGGCTTCTATTTCCCATGGGAATATAAATGAAATTTAACACTCAGTTTTCATTCTAACAGAGAATGTCATTCATAATAACATCTACGTGGCCCAGTAGTGCCCCTGGCATATTAAGTATGTCTAATAACTTAGCTCTTCTCTGAATTCCCCCTCACTTCTTAGCTAAATCGAGCTATGGTCCCAGTTAAGTGTTTACCTGTGACAGAGAGACTCTATTTTTCATTATGCATATGATTGATGGTTACTTGGACAGTGTGTCAATCAATAAAAAAGAAAGCAGTATGCTATAAGAAAAGAACAAATTGATTGTTGACGCTCTTTTTATTTCATTGCAATATTTGTATAAGAGTTATTTAAATTCAAAGTCACAAATTATAATGTTCCCTTGGAATGGGCTTCATCTACACTCCAATATATGTGCTTCTTACTGACTTTGCCTTAGTTTGCTCAGAGTTGAATATTTTCCAAAACCCTGATACCTATTTCCCCTATAAATTATTCTTCTAAATGTTTTTATACTAAAATACTTACATGTTGCATTTCTTTCAGTATAAGGGGCAGTTTCAACATTTCAAAAGACTTATAAATCAACCATAGTGTTGTAAAAACTAAGCGATTTGGCTAGAAAAGCAAAGACATGGTTGCTCTCTGACATTTGCATCGGAAAGTCAGCCAAGCTTCTGAGTGCATTGGTCCAGGAAACAAGGGTCCTCTTATGATAAACAATCGCTCTGGGAGACAGGGTATTATCACAAAGAGGATTATTTATGCTAGTTCGAGAAATAAGAAAGAGGGAGAAATGTAATCCCCTTCAGATCTTGAGGCTGCTGATCAAATAAAAATTTCAAAGTAATTTTTTTTTTTTAAAGTTGGCTCTGTGGAGTACTTACGGTTTGAGTCTGAAAAGCAAATAGGCAAAATGACCCGTGGATGATGAAATATTGCATTAATAGCAGGGTAATGTTTAATTCTGTGGAAGCAAGATTTTAATTCTCTTCCATATCAGGAGCCATCCTCACTTATTAAAGACAGTAAGAAAGACACCTTCTCTATAAGAGGGAAAAAATAAAATAAAATAAAAAACAGATACGCACACTCTCTCATTGTTATTTATATTTCTTTGGGGACCACAACCATGAAGACCACAAACAAACAAACAAAAAACGAAAGCAAACTAATCACAATATTTGTGCAATGATTTTTAGCGGCACACATATTCTAAGCTGCAGGACCCAGATTTCAGGCAAATTTCTAACTTTCAAAACTTTTTTTTTTGTCATTTAAAATTTTCTGGAAAAGCACAATTTGAGCATTCTTTTGTAGTCTTTCATGCAGACAAAGAAATCTCATATGTAAAAATATGGCATTTGCATCTCAGGACAGTTAGGAAACAATGAAGCACAAACAACCATTTCTACCCATTAGGCTAAAGCAAACTATTAATACTTTTGACTGTTTTGAACATGTGGGATTGTTTTCTCGCAGGAGTGACTTTATTTGCTTGCTCTACGTGTTGGGAGTAAATTCTGTAGCACTGGAAGGGACATCTAGCCTCTCTGTGACTCAATTCTGCATCCCTCAGTGAAAGAAATAATGGTATAGCATTAAATTTTAATCATGGCTGCATATTTTCTCCTGTTCACATAGCACCAAGCAGTATATGACACTCATTCAACATAGTTATTACACTTAAATACAATATAATATAACGTGACATAACGCAGGCTGGGCATCCCTATCTTGAAAGCGAAGAATGCTCTGAAACCCACAATTTTAGAACACTCACATGATACTCAAGAAGTTCAGTATTTTGAAGCATTTCACATGGTACATTTACATATTATAACCAAAAGAAAAACAAGAACAGATAAACAACCTCTGAAATCAAAATGTGTCTCCCAATCATTTCAGAGAAGCAATTCACAGTCTGTAGTTGCTCCTAATGATTTATAGATTACATTTACTTCCGTAAATGTTAAGATGATCTTATTCAAGCTGCATCAAATGAGTAATGAAGTAAATCCAAGAGATAAAGAGTCTAAGAGCAATTCTAGACTATCAATCTTTCATTCCATTGTGTGCTTAACAACAAAATTCCTATATACTTGAAGATAGTACTAAATGTGAAGCCACAATAATATAGAAGAGCAAGCCACATGGTAGCTAAGAGAGGAGCTTTGGGGAGCTATTAGGTCTGGAGAAAACTCAAGGAACCATCTGCCTTGCAGTATTAAAGAATACTAACCTTCTTTAGACTGAAAAATTCAGAGCCTGTATCAACAAGCCTCCCCAATGCTTAGAAAAGCAGTATTGCATTTTGTCTTCTGTAATTTAGTATTTTGGATATATCCTAGAGATATACACAGTCTGTTACTGTGAAAGATAAAGACAAGGTACTAATAATGTATACTGAATAAATGGCAGGGACCCATGCCCAGTGCTATAAGAGTATAGAGAAAATAGAGAATCTAATTCTTAGGATTAAATGTGTTGGTGGAGGCCATAAGAAGGCATTGGATTCTCTGGAACTGCTGTTACTGATGATTGTGAACCATCGGATATTGGTGCTAAGAACTGAATTCAGGTCCCTTGAAAGAATGATCTACACTCTTATCTGCTGAACCAAGTCTCTAGTTGCAAGATCTGATAATTCTTTTACTATTAACATATTTATTCTAAGAAAAAGTAGTTGAAATTACATATTGTTAAGTTACTATGTTTGTATGTGTGCGTACAATATTTCCTGAAAATTATATGCTATGAAAAGGGAATTGCTCAGTTGAGCCAGCTAACATATATTACCTGAAATACTATAATTTCTGTATGTTACAAAACTTAAAACTTACTATCTCCACAATAATAAAGATAAAACACATAAATAATAACTATAGTCATCATGGCGTAGTTGCGCAAGCCACAGGTATATGATGAATATGGTATATTGATGAATACCATATGATCTCAATTAAACATGACATTTTAAAAAGTTGATCTCAGGATGACAAGTTGGTTTGATGAATAGAAGTGTTTAACACCAAGCCTGGTGACATCACTTATAGCCCTAAAATCAAATATGGTGGAAAAAGAGAACTGGCAATAGTAAGATGTGCTTTGACTTCCATATGTGCACCTTAACATGTGTATATGGGTCCTTCAACACAAATACACCCAGAAAAATAAATAGATACGAGAAAATAGGCTGAGTTCATAGAAGTCAAAAGTAGAATGTTAGTTACCTGGGATTGGTGAGAGGACATGAATCCTTGCGATGAGAAGAGTCAATTAAAA
This sequence comes from Phyllotis vaccarum, assembly GCA_033318265.1. Taxonomy (NCBI): domain Eukaryota; kingdom Metazoa; phylum Chordata; class Mammalia; order Rodentia; family Cricetidae; genus Phyllotis; species Phyllotis vaccarum. The sequence goes on along the minus strand of JARWLC010000015.1, from coordinate 93,016,028 downwards.
AACTCAACTGGACAAAATAAACGAGTTCAGAATATCTACTACATGCTATGATATTATATATGGGTAGATAGATAGATACATACATAGATAGAGAGAGAGAGACAGATTAGAGAGATAGATAGATAGATAGACAGACAGACAGACAGACAGACAGACTGACTGACAGACAGACAGACAGACAGACAGACAGACAGACAGACAGACAGACAGATAGATAGATAGATAGATAGATAGATAGATAGATAGATAGATAGATAGATAGATATCACAATGTAGGAACATGTATTTTCAGTTTCTATGTTTACACTTGTGGACACATCATTGCTGTTAGCACAGTCCCCCACCCCTTCCAAAAATTACTTGTAACCAAAGTCTGTAGGTAACCCCACTTCAAGGAAGAAGCATTTAGTAAGTAACAAATGTCAGTCAAGAGATTCTAATTCTGGTTTACGTAACAAAAAATTAAAAAATATTTAAATAAAAAGGCTCTTAATTAAATTTTTATTTCTGGTAAAATGAAGTTGTAATTGGAAAAAAGTACTTAAAATTGTCTTTAGTGATGGCCACTTAGGAACTGTACCCATGTCTGAGGGGAGAAATAAAGGACAATGATTGTGTACTGACAAATAAGCTGTCCTAGCACATGTGTATGTCCCACAATCCCGGTGTTGTCATGTCACAGAACTTTCTCTCCTACTTTTGTTATTAGTTCCCTAAAAACAATATTTAAACTCTTTGTATAAGCAATTATTCCAAACACATGATAATTTATCCCAAGCAATCTTGAAGCAATTTCATGGCATATGAATATCTGATCTCAAAATTTGGGCAAATCTTAAGCCTTTGTCTAATCTCTTTGTATCTACATTTGTTTTCATTTTCATAAATTCAAAATTGAGTTTGTTCTGGGTACAAATTTGTATTACCTATGTTCCTAGTTTGTTTGCTCAAATGAAAAATTCAAATAGAGCTGATGAAACACACACACACACACACACACACACACACACACATTCTCAGTGGTGTCAACTACACTTTGAAGTCTATGTGATCAGGCAATTGAAAAGAAATTGTGTTTTTTCTTCCCCAAGGGTTTAGCTCTAGCTACTATTTTCAATGATTTAATCTTTCTTCTTTAAATCTACCCCCCACCAAGTTGCCTGCATAACAGAAGCTTTCTATAACAGAAGAAAGTGTACCTGTCTGCTTACTAATGCATTACAAACCAACACTTAGCTACTTTCAATCTCCTTCTCTTCCATGCTGAAAGCCTAGTGTGGTAGAGTCTTGGCTGTAATTAGCCCTCTATGATCTTCCAAGGTAAGTTGTTTTTTTTACAAGTAAGTTTCTTCCTGTGAATTTCAACAATTTCATTTACAGGATGAAGTAACAGGATCATATGCAGAGAATTGGAGCAGTAATATGCACAAGATTTCAATCGACAGTTATTATTTCATATTCATTCTTTCTTTTTTATGTGTGTACACATGTGTGCATTCATGTGTGTGAACATGCTACGTACGTAGATACGTGTGCATGCTCATGGGGCAATAAAAGAATAACACCAAGTGCCATGCTCAGGATTTCTGTCTACCTCTTTTTGAAACCCGGTTTCTTACTTGCCTAGAAATTATCAAGCAGTCTAGACTGGCTGAACAGAAACCCCAGGGATCCATGTGTTTCTGCCTTTCCAATATCAAGATTATGAGCACGTGCCACAATACCTAACATTTTTATGTGAATTCTGAGGATCAAACTCAGGTCCTCATGTCTGCAAGGCAACACAGACTGAGCTACCTCATCAATCCTCACCTTTATATATTTTGATAACTAAGCCTCATTGAAGAAAAGCAAAAGAGATTGATGGATATAAACTCCACTTCACAGTGACCCTCGCAAATAGTTCATGGCCTCATTACTAATTTTTCCAGTATGATAGGTGTTAGGATTCTTCTGTTCTAGCCTCTGAAGCCGTGCCATGCCCTGAGTTATGACATCAAGCCCCATTTAAGAAATCCCACCTCCTGTCTCTCTTGCTTCTTCTCTCCCAGGAGCATTCTCTATTTCTTCCTCCTTCCTCCCTTTTTCTTCTTTCTTTCCTCTCTCTCTCATTATATTTCTTTATAATAATAAGGTTTTTCTATGTAGAAACTGTCTGAGTGTGTCCTGCATGCTTCTGCCTGCTGCCACCTCCCACGGCACCCTCCACTGCATGTGGCATGAGGTCGCTATAGCCATCTATCAGCTATACCGAGTAAATACATTATCCTATTATACCAGATCACCACAATCAGAGTAATGTGTTCAAGACTGAGTTCTTAAGATAAAATTCCCCATTCTCTTTTGACTTTTCCCATAGAAATGTATATATATATATATACACACACACACATATACCATTATACATACATATATACACCATTATACATACATACACACACATATATATATATATGTATGTATGTATAATGGTGGCTAACAACTATGTCAATTTCCTGAAGAGTGATGGAAAAAGATAGACACAATTGCAATAATAAGTTTATATCTAAATTACCTATTTTAGTGAAATTACATATAATTGATACAAAACCCTTCTCCATCAAGTCAGTGAAGTTAAAACCCTTAGGAAGTCAATGGCTGAAGCGTGCAGAACAGATTCCATAGCAGGACAGGATATAATATCTTACCTTACTTACATTCTCTTCTTTTCTTTCATGAACATTGTGGCTGAGCCTTACAGGGGGATGGGAACAATTAGGGGATGGGAACTTTAAAAATCCTCAGAATAGTTGTAAGTACACACACACACACACACACACACACACACACACACACACACACACACACACACACACACACACTTCAGAGCCTAAACCTTCCCTAATTTTTACCTTTGTCCAAGTGCATATGTGGGTGTCAGTTTAAAAACTACTTTCACTTTGAATTTATCCTTGATTCTAGGAAGTATTTAGATTCTTGATGAACCAGGCTTCCACATCATGGATTATAATAGGTTGTTTTCCCTCTTCATTAAAGAATAACAATTTGATTTCTGTAACAACTAATCTCAGAACCTGACTGAACATAGTTGGTTCTCAATAAGAATTTTTAAATAAATGATCAAAATCAGTAATATTTTTTGTCTTTACAATGTACCATCTCCAGGGCTAATTATTTCAATTGAGTCCATGTTATAAGAACTATTATTATTAGTCCCAATACACATATGAAAGACTGAAGTGTGAGTAAGTTGTTGGTTACTATATAAAAAATAGGAACTGAAAGAAGAGTGAACCTATAATTTGTAGTGTCTGGGTACAACTAGTTTACACAACTCTGCAATTAACTGAGGAGACAAACCAGTAATGGTGTCTACTGTGAGCATTATACTATGCTAGGCAGAGAGAGCACACAGCCCCGAACTCTGCCTCTCAGAATAAACGGTCTATTTTAAAGGATGGAGAAAACACACACACACACACACACACACACACACACACACACACACACACACACACACACACAAATACTCAATGGTGGTGTACTAGCAGAAAATGATTAAATATGAAATACATACCATCTACACAGTCTCTACCTATTTTGTCTAAATTCATGAGACGAATGGTAGAGTTCAAAGATCTTCTATGTGATAGTTATATGTAATCTCCTTTCTCCATCCAATCCATTATTTCTAGCCTTCCTAGAATGATGAACTGCCTATTCATAAAAATAACCAGTTGCTTGAAAAAAAAAATCAGTCCATGAACAGGAATCAGCATAGATTGTAAAGAAACAAATCATGCCCAAACCACGACTCTTTATGCCATTCCATTTGGAGATAAATCGATAATAAAGACATTGCATAAGTTTTGAGTTAGATTTGATTTATTCAGCACAAGTTAGTGTCTCAGGAAAACACACTCCCATATTGCACAAAATTGCCACAGGTGTCAGATGAGCACTGTCAAGTAGATTGGATAGGAACTGAAAGGTCGTAAAACAAAATGTAATTGCAAATTGCCTGGCATTTAGATGGAAATGCCCAAACTGTAAGAGTTTATGAAACAGACATAACCCGAAAGCGATGGCTGTGTTAGATATTTCTATAAAAATAAATATAGAAAAGCGTAACACACATATGTACATATTTACGTATCTATATACTACATAATAGCACAGTTATTTTCATGAGTCATTTAACAAACTATTCAATTGAGAAATATGTAGGAAGAAAAGAGCATACATATTTGGAGCTCATTATATGCTGTATTTTGAATTAATAATTATCTATGACTTCTCTTATTTAATAAGGAGAATGTAAGCAGCTACTATTTCTGTTATTATCATGTCCAGAGCACTCTTTGCCGTATACTTGGTTAACTTGTTTTCTTTCTTAAAACTAAAATTAAAATTAAAAGAAATAGTTTTCCCCAAGATCTGCCTTATATATTAACTGAGTACCTTTGACCAAGTTATTTCTGGCTGTCAATCATCACATAGAGTTTCATTGAAGATGCAATAAGTTAGTGTATTTAAAGATTAGGGAACATAACTTAGTTCATGACAATCATTAATCATAGCCAATATCTCTCTAACCTCACCATGTAATAATTCGAAGGGGTAGACACCAAGGTGTTTTAGCATATGGAAGGACTTGATTCAAATGTTGTTCTTTCAGCTTATGATTTTTGTGGCATGTAAGTTTGTTAAGCTTTTTGGGTTGTAATTATAATTTTTGTTGCCTGTAAGTTTGTTAAGCATTTTGGATTGCAATTCCTTAATAATGAAATTATAGTCCACATCTACCTCTTTAAGGTTGTCATAGAAATGGAAGTTAATTAATTCACCAGTGGCCAATATTCTTGAAAAATTAAAACTCTTCACTCTATTGGAAACTCCTATTGTTAAGAAAGCTCAGTACCCTGGGAGATGCCTGTCTTAATTCAATGGTTGTTCGGTGACTATTTTATTCTTTGTTTAAAGAAAAATTCTGGTTGAATATTTATAATCTTCCATGATTAAAAGCATATAGATCCATAATCTCCCTGCCCAGAAAAATTACATTCTAAAGCCCTAAGCAAGGTTTTCCTCTATATTGCTTTTCATACTGTCCTATTTATTAGAGACATAGCAGATGTTTGAAGAATGCAAAGGTCATTCAAATTACTGGTCAATGTCGACATGGTAAATTATTCAACCTACCCAAACATGTGCTTATGTTTAGAAGATTTTGAATTATTATTTCTTGCTTAAAAGTGAGAAATAAAACTGATAACACTATCTTAACATCTTTTATCAGAAAACTTAGAAATAATACTGTTTTGACACTAGAAAATATTAACTTGTACACTTTTTGTTGTTTACTTTGAAAATTATTCAATGCAGTATGAATCGATATATTTTAACTTAATTAAGGGCAATTATAATTTACTGATGAGTCACTAGGGATAAAGAAACATAAAAAGCCAGCCTCTTGCTCTTGAAGGATTTAAAATCTATTGTCAAATACCAACCAGACACTAATTGCAATGATTAGAAAAGACACTTGATATAGTTAACTCTCTCTCTCAAAAGTGCTCCAAACTATTAGAATTTAGTGTAATGAAAACCACATTAACAATGGATGTTGGCTCAGTGTAAAAATTCTAAAATAATGAAAGGTCATGAAACTTCTAAGTCGTTTTATTGTTAATATTTTCATAAGTAAATTTCCAAGTTTAAACATTCTAGTTTAGTTTTTTTTTTCTCTCTTTGCTTGCTTTGCCCTTCTGTTTTATTTTTAACAGTGCTACCAGATTCAAAAGAGTGTGGAATTTAATTCCTTAACACTAGATTATTTTTATTGATGAGATAGTTGTGAGTTATAAGACAACTGGATATTTTATAAACATCGGATAAAATATGTAAAAATGGAAAGGACCCTCATGATGAAAACTGAAACATTTGAGAAAGGTTAAGTATATGTACAGATATCCAGTCCAATGGACAAAAGCTTAGAAACAACACATTGATTGGGTAAATATTTACTCAGTAACTATCATGTATATTTAGAAGGATGATATATTTGAAATCAGGTAACAAATTCTGAAAATAGATAAAAGTATTCTAAGTACAACTAAGGCTCCTATCTAATAGTCAGGATTAATGAGTATATTCTCACTATTATAAACTGCAGTCAGTATTTCATATGATTCATGAATTTACATTGATCAGAAAATGGAGGTGATGTAAGTACCTCATAGTTTCTGTGCATCATACTAAATAATCTACAAATGCATTCTTATGATCCTCTTTCAATGTAATTAAATAATGCAGTAAAATTTCATTCATCTTAAAAATAAGAAATTTAATTCAGAAAAAAATATTCTTATTATGTCAGCACAGTGGGAGTCAGGTATTACTTTCCTTGACCTAGAGGTATTACATTTAGGCCTTGAGGAATCATGTATAGTGAATGACCAGGTCAATCTAAGACTGGGACACACTCTCTCTCTCCATATGTTTGTTCCCTTGTGCCCTTGTAGAGAGGATGAGACCCATCAGTGGACCAGTCCAACTTTCCAAAAATTATCTTATGTTTCAGTCTCTTACATCAGTGAGTGTTTCATAGAAAGTCCTTAGTAAAATTAATCTTTTTATATAATTAGTTGCTAATAATTAGTTAATTGATACCCACTATAACTTGCACCCACTATACAATTCCTACCTTTGTTTAATTATACTCATACATACACATATATATGACCTCTGTTTAAGATATTATTTATACCCACAAGGAAATTGGACTTTCCTGAAGTGGATGTGCCATGCTGAGTTGGCCCACCAACTTCTTGCCCTTTTGGGAAATTGGAGGGCATGGGGGGGGGGAGGCTGAAGGCTGACTGGGAGGGATTTGGAGAAGGGAAGGCAGGGGAGCAGGGGATACATGAAGAAAAACACTATTTTATAAATAAAAAATAAATTTAAAAAATATATCTTACACATAGATATGTATTTAAAATATTGTTGTCATTTTGTACTATATATTCACCTTCACTTATTATTTATATAATTGTCATACTTAAAAATCATTATCCCAAAACTATATATCCATTTATAAATTGTCTATTTTTTATGATATAAGCGTTAGTCTTTAAAATAATAAAATTTACAAATCAGAGTTACCTAAGTTTGCTATGTACTAGTCATGTTGTTTAAGTTTCTTAGATATATAATAAAATATGTCAGGTAGAGACTTCAAACACTTCACAGACCTAAAGAATATGACATTTAAATGTTTTGTTATTCAAAATTCAACCATAAGAGACACAATCACTCCTGACAACTCTTCTCCTTTCCTGAGATAGGGTTAGACATCAAAAACACCCCATGTAGAGTTTATCTTCCTTGACAGATAATGACCCGTTAGACAAAAAATAAGCCCTAACTTTGACCACTGACAATGAACACACTGTTCAATCCAAACAAATAAGACAAAAAATAAAGACTGCTAAAATCTGCCAAAACAAGATAAGACAGTTTCTCAAAATACCCTACTTTAAATGCTCCAACTTTACAAAAATGCCGTAGGTAACTGTTCAGGCAGCTGACTCTTGCTCTCTTCTACTAAATTTTAAAAGTTACTCATTCATGCTTCTAGATTATTCAGGTGACATATTATTATTCTCAAGTCTTTAATAAAGTTAAAGACTAAATAGTTAACATTATGAGTGTCTCATGTCTTAGCTAAAAACATTTAAATACTAGATTCACATTATCCAAGATAAACAGTGTTAAATAATCTCTATATATTGTCACTTACCAATATTCTCGACACTTAATATATACTCCGTGTTGTTTGCTATTTGATCCTGTTTATGTTATTTGCCTTTTCTCTCTCTTAGACATTACCTTATAGTTGTTTCTATTGTGTATAATTTTCATATTTAGGTTTAAAACTTGCTTATTTAGACAAAAGGGGAGGTGTAGTGGGAATTAGGCAGTATCCACCTTGCCCTAAAGGTGTGGTCTTTATACCTTGAGGACTCACGTATGGGGAATGCCTGGCCAGTCTAAGCTGGGACACACTCTCTCTCCTTCTGTTTGTTCTCAGGTTCTTGGAGAGAGGACCAGACCCACTGCCATTGCATGGACTAGTCCATCTTTCTGAGAACTTACCTACTGTCCAATCTCTTGTATCGGTGAGTGTTTCATATAAACACCTTAATAAATATTAATCTTTTAAAATAATCAGTTTCTACCAATTAACGTCTACTATATATCTGCTAACCAGTATTAGAAGGAGAGAAAGTAAGGTGAATCATTCTTCTAGTATATTTTTCTAACAAGAATAGGTAAGCCATTTGTATTTTATACCTACCAGCAAAGGAAATGCCAGCTCTCTTCAAGAGAGTGTTACACAGTATACCAGCCGTACTCCAAGGCAGGCTCCATATCTAGTTATAGTTTAATGGTTGGCCAACGCAAACACAAAATTAATTCCTTGTATTTTGTGAACTTGGGTTTCTTTTTGGTGTGTGTGGATGGGTTCTTTTGTGGGGGGAGTTTATTATTTGCTTTTACTTTTAATGTTTTTTATCTTTTGAGATTCACAGAGACAGTGACAGAGACAGAGACAGAGAGAGTTGAGCGGGTAGAAGGCTATGGAGTACCTGGAATGAGTTCAGTGAGTGGACAAGGATACTCAAAATATATTACATGAAAAAGTATTTTTTAAATTAAATAAGAAGTAGGAAAAATTTTAAAAGACTATGTAAGCTCCTTCTGAGTATTTTGAGCCACAGTCCATGTATATTACATATAGTGGTGCACATGTTATCTTTTAGAAAATTCTGGTGTGTAAACATACTTTTTTCTCTTTGCCTCATGGTTTCCTATCCTTTAAAGTCGATGTCAGCCCCAACTCAGACTTTTTTCTCTTTTGCTTTACCAAAGTCATGTCATTTCCCATGCTAATCTTTCTACAATGTACATTTGCTGTAGCTCCCACTTCGATAAGCTCCTCTTTTTCCCCGGCTGATTCATGCTAGTGTCCAACAAATCTGTTATACAATGTTGTGAACCCACTGACCTAGCTTCTCTCATTTTTGATGTCAAAGTGTGTGTTCCGCAGTTATGATTGCTATCCCCTCTCCACCACTTTTCCATCTCTTTTCTATTGCTGCCCCACAAATCACTGAAAACTGAATTTAGACAACACTCTATTGTCACAAAGCTAGTAAATATAATTCCATCTTTCTAGTAAGTTTAAATGTGGGTGACCTATTCTCACATTATATGCATATAAATTGTTCTTTATGGGACTGTGGTTTGTTTCTTATTAAGAAAAAAGAGAATGGAAAAGGAAAAGAGAGATAAAGGGAGAGAGAGAAAGATAGAGACCTCGGAGTTCTAATTTGGACCCAAATACTTGAAGGTGATCAATTTCTGTGGAGAGATATAATTTTAGAAGTACATAAAAGTGATAGTTAATTATGATTGTCAACTTTATAGAGTATGGAAATTAACTAAGAGATACACCTTTGAAATGCCCAATAAGGATCTCTCCCCTAAATTCAGGCCAGCAGGGGAAAAATCTGCAAATTAGAACTTGCCAGTAAAATCCACTTCACTGGACACCCCCCATCTACAAATTCCATCCCAATCCCTAATCCATCTCATCACTAAGCAACCTCAGCAGCTACCTTAGACCCACAGTTCTTCAACACATATTAGATCAAGAAATGCTCCATAAGACTCACTGTTTGTCAGCACATATTAGATCAAGAGGGGTACTGTAGTATGTATTTCTGGCCCAGCCTAGCTCTGAGGTCTGAACTAAGTCCTAAATAATAATATAAGACATAAACTCTTATATTATTTGCATGCTGTCTGGCCTATGGCTTAGGCATATTACTTGCTAGGTTTTACAACTTAACTTCTTTCTATTTATCTATGTTTTGCCACATGGCTTGTGCCTTACCTATGTTCCATTACATCCTGCTCCTTTGGCCATCAGCTTGCAGTATCTCTCCCACATTCTGCCCTTCTTCCCCTCTATATATGCTTATAATTCCTACCTGCCTATAAACTGGCTCGAAAGAAGCCAAAAACAGTTGTTATTATCCTATGGTAATTCACAGCATACAGAAAGGCATCCCACATCAGGGTACCTGAAACCCACAATTCACTCGCACTTATTGGATGAAGAGCTCCTATAGGATCAAGAGCTCCTTCTGGATCAAGAGAACATATTGGACCAAGATTGGATCCCTGAGACATGGAATTAGCCAGCTCTTATTGCACCAAGGATAGCTCACCTGTAACACAGAATTCACAGAATTGGACCAAGAGAAGCTTCCTGAACAAAGACATAGACAGAACAGATTGCACCAAGAACAGCTCCCTGAGATATGGACAAATCTTGCATTTACCCAAGGAAGCAATTGGCAGACGCCAGTGCAAGAATACATATAACAGCATAAAGAATAACATGGCACGACCAGAATCTGGTTGTTCTACAACAAGACCTGATCACAACAATGTAAAAGGTGCAGAAGGAAATGGCCTTAAAAACAACTTCATGGAGATAATATAAGCCTTCAAAGATGAAATTTTTAAAAAATCCCCTAAAAAATAGAGAAAAAGACAAAAAATTGGAAGAGATCAAATTTTTTTAAAAAAAAATAAAGAAAAGCAAGAAAAGCAATTAACCATGTGAAGGAAACAGTTCAAGATTTAAAAATTGAAATAGACACAATAAAGAGTAAAGAAACTGAGGGAATGCTGGAAATAAAAAACCTAAAGTAACTAACTGGAACTGCAAATATAACCAACAGAACACAAGAGATGGAAAAGAGAGTCCCTGGTGTGGAAGATTCAATAGTGGAAATAGATAAGTCAGTAAAAGAAAACACTAAAACCAAAAAAAAAAATCATAACACAAGGTCCAGGAAATATGAAACACCATGAAAAGACCAAACCTAAGAATAATAGGAAAGAAAAAGAAGAATACCAGTTCAAAGGCACAGAAAATATATTCAACAAAATCATAGAAGGAAACTTTCCCAATCTAAAAAAGTAAATGCGTAAAAAGATACAGAACAAGAAATAATATAGACCCTCCCAAGTCTGCTCTACACATAATAATCAAGCTACTAAACCTGCAAAATAAAGAAAGAACATTAAGGGTCTCAAAAAAAATGGCCAAGTAATTTATAAAGTTAGATCATCAGACTGACACCAGACTATTCAAGGAAACAATAAAAGCCAGAAAGTTTTGGTCAGATGTTATACAGACACTAACAGACCATGGTTTCCAGCACAGACTCCTATGCTCAACAAAACTATCCATCACCAAGATGGAGTAAACAAGATGTTTCACAACAAAATCAGATTTAAACAATGCCTATGTATAAACCCAGTCCTACAAAAGGACTAGAGAGAAAATTCCAACCTAAGGAAGCTAGATACAGCCACAAAGCCAAGAGCAGTAGATAATCCTACAGAAATAAAACTCAAAGAAAGAAAACACACATACCAAAATAACAGGACTTAAATCACTGGTCATTAATATCCCTTAATAATTCATCTATAAAAAGACACAGGTTAACACAATGGATACAAAACTGAATTCATCCTTCTGCTGCATACAAAAGACATCTCAACTTCAAAGACAAACACCAGCTTACAGTAAAGTGTTGGGAAAATACTTGATAATCAAATTGACTTAAGACACACGCTGGTGTAGTCACCCTAATATTTGTCAAAATAGACTTCAAACTAAAATCAATTGAAATAAATCAGGATGGACATTACTTATTCAACTCAGGAAAAATTCATCAAGATGAAGTCTCAGTCTTAATCACTTATGCCACCAATACAAGGGCATAAATGTAAAAGAAACATTACTAAATCATAAATCTCAAATCAAACCCCACATATTAATAGTGGAAGTCATCACTACGACACTCTCACCAATGGATAGGTCTATAAGACAGAAAATTAATACACAAATAAGAGATCTAACAGATGTTATGACTTAAATGGACTTTTCATCCAAACACAAGGAAATATACCTTTTTTTCAGCATCCCAAGAAACTTTCGATAAAAATAACAACATATTTGGCCATAAAGCAAATATAACTAGATATACAAAAATGGGAATAACCCCTTGTTTCCAGACCACCATGGACTAAAGTTAGAGTTCAACAACAACAAAAACTACAGAAAGCCTACAAACTCATGAAAATTGAACATCCCTCAGTTGAATCACCCCTGGGTCAAAGAAGAAGTAAATAAAGAAATTAAAGACTTTCTGGAATTCAATGAAAATGAATTGACAACATACTCAAACTAATGGGATGCAATGAAAGCAGTGCTAAGAGAGAAATTCATGGCACTAGATGCCTACAGAAAAAAACAAAACAAAACAAAACAAACAAAAAAAAACGTGGAGAAATCTCACACAAAAAAACTTAAAAGCACAGCTGAAACTTGAGAACAATTAGAAACAAACTCACCTAGAAGTAGTAGAATGCAGGAAATAATCAAACTTAGAGATGAAGTCAACAAAATTGAAGCAAAGAGAACAATGCAAAAAGAATCAATGAATCAAAGAGCTGATAGTTTGAGAAAGTCAACAAGATAGAAAAAATGCTTATCCAAACTAACCAAAAGGCAGAGGAGGAGAATTCAAATAAACAGAATCAGAAATGAAAAGAGGGTCACAACAACAGACACCGAGGAAATCCAGAAAATCATTTCATATTTCAAAATATTTTCATATTTCAAAAATATGTACTCCACTAAACTGGAAAACCTAGTAGAAATGGACAGCTTTCTGGACAGGTATCATAATCAAAATTGAATCAAGACCAGATAAATGTTCTAAACATACCTATAACTCCCAAGGAAATAGAAGCTTTTATTTAAAGAATCCCAAACAACAAGTCCAGCTCCAGATAGTTTCAGTGCAGAATTCTACCAGATTTTCCAAAGAAGAACTAATAAAATAATCTTCAAATTGTTACTCTCAATAGAAATAGAAGAAACATTGCCAAACTACTTTAAGAGGCTATAGTCATCCCGACATCCAAGCCACAAAATGATGAAACAAAGAGAATTACAAACCAATTTTCCTCATGAACATTGAGGCAAATATATTCAATAATATATTGGCGAACTGAATTCAAGAAAAAAATATCCACCATGATCAAGTAGGCATCATTCCAGACATGGAGGTATGGTTCAACATATGAAACATTGTCAATGTCATCCACAATATAAAAAACAACACAAGAAAACTGAAAGAAAAATCCACGATCATCTAATTAAATACTGAAAAAGTCTTTAACAAAATCCAGCACTCCTTCATGATGAAGGTCCTCAAGAGATCGGGGATAAGGGAAAGTACCTATTCATAATAAACATACTAAGCTGGCAGCCAACATCAACTTAATTGTAGAGAAACTCAAAGAAATCCAACTGAAATCAAGAACAAGATAAGGCTGTCCTTTCTCCCATACCTACTCAATATATTTCTCAGTTTTAGCTAAAGGTATAAAACAACAAAAGGAGATGAAGAGGATTCAAATTGGAAAAGAGGAAGTTAAACTATCTCTATTTGTACTTGGTATGATCATAGACATAAGTGACCCCAAAATTCCACCAAGGATCACTTATGTCTATGATCATACCAAGTACAACCAAAGAAGTGAAAAACCTGAATGACAAGAACTTTAAAAGTCACTGAAGAAAGAAATTGAAGAACGTATCAGAAAATTGAAAGATGTCCCATGCTCCTGGATAGGAAGTATCAACATAGTAAAAATGGCAGTTTTACCAAAAACAATCTACAGATTCAAAGCAATCCTCATTAAAATCCCAACACAATACTTCACAGACCTTGAAAGGACAAAACTTAATTTCATATATAATGACAAAAAAGTTCAATAACAAAACTTTGGGAGGCATAACCATCCCTGGCTTCAAGCTCTACTACAGTAATAAAGACAGCTAGATACTGGCATAGAAATAGATTTGAAGGTCAATGAAATCAAATCAATGACCCTAACATTCATACACAAACCTTTGAACACCTGATTTCTTTTTTACAAAGAGGCCAAAAATATATAATGGGAAAAAGATAGCATCTTCAACAAATGGTACTGGCATAACTGGATAAAGGTACATAGAAAAATGCAAGTAGATACATATTTATCACCCTGCACAAAACTTAAATCTAAGTGGATCAAAGACTTCAACATAAACCTAGTTACACTAAACCTGACAGAAAAAAAATGTGGGGAATACCCTTTGAATGCACTGACACAGGAGACTACTTTCTAAATATAACACAGGTAGCACAGACATTGAATACAAAAATTAATAAATAGGACCTTTTGAAACTAAGAAGCTTCTGTAAGACAAAGGACATGGTCAATAAGACAAAATGACAACCTACAGAATGGGAAAAGATCTTCATCCACCCTACATCTGACATAGGACTGATCTCTAAAATATATAGCAAAACCAAGATACTAGTGGTCAAAAATCAAAGAACCCAGTTGGAAGATGGAGTACAGAGCTAAATAGGAAATTCTCAACAAAAGAACTCCAAATGGCTAAAAGACACTTAAAAAAATAGTTCAATGACCTTATGCCTGAGAAATGCAAACCAAAACAACTTTGAGATACCATCTTATATGTGTCAGAATGGATAAGATGAGAAAACACAGATGACAGCCTATGCTGGAGGGGATGTGGAGCAAGGGGAACACTCCTCCATTTCTGGTGGGAGTGTAGACTTGTACAGACACCTTGGAAATCAGTATGATGGTTACTCCGAAAGCAGAGACTCAGTCTACCCAATGATCTAGCAATGCCCATGTGCATACACCCAAGGGATGCACATTCTTACCCCGAGTATATTAGCTCACCTATGTTCATAGCAGCATTATTTGTAATATCCAGAGCCTGGAAACAGCCTAGACACTCCTCAACTGAAGAATGAATTAAAATTTGTTGTACATTTACATAATGGAGTACAGTACTCAGCAGAAAAAAAAAATTACATGATGCAATTTGCAAGCAAATGGATGGATCTGAAGAATATCATCCTGAGAGAGGTAACATTGACCCAGAAAGATAGACATGGTATGTATGTACTCACTCATAAGTAGATTTTAGACATAAAGCAATGGATAACCAGTCTACAATCCACTCACCACTTCAGAAGCTTGGTAATAGGAGAAATTTATGAGAGACATTCATAGATCTCCCTGGGAAGAGGAAATAGAGATTTCCTGAGAAAATTGAGAACATACTGGTGGGGAAGGGAACAAGAAGAAATGAGAGGATAACATGAGAGAATGGGATGATGTGGGGAAGGGCAACAGATAGGGAATGTAAAGAAGTTGATATCCTGATAGAGGGAACCATTTAGGGATTAGAGAGAAACCTGATACTAGGGAGCTCCCAAGAATCCCCAAGACAAGCCCAGATAGGACTCCAAACAATTGTAGAGAGGGTGCCTACACTGGTCTTTTCCTATTATTATATGAATGACCACCCTAATTGCCATTTTAGAACCTTCATCCAGCAGCTGATGAAGGTAGATTCAGAGATCAATAGCTAAGCATCAGGTAGAGCTCCCTGTCCAGTCAAAGAGAGGAAGGAGAGATTACATGAGCTGAGGGATCAGGATCATGATGGATAGACCCATGAAGTAAGCTCCCTTGTGCTGTCGGGAGCTGGCAGACTCTGAAATGAGAGCTGAGGAACCTTCATGGAATGGATCTAGACCTTCTGAATGTAGATGACTGTAGAAAGACTTGGGCAGTATCTGGAGCTTCTTGCACTCAAAACAGAGTCTATTCATGGGTGCATGAACTAGCGTCCTGAAGCCCATGCCTAGAGAGGAATCACTTTTCTCTGCCTTGATACTGGGGGGCAAGGATTTATTCCTACCTCAACTGAATATGCCATACAGAACTGATTCACCTTGAGAGTCCTTGCACTTTATGGGGAGTGGGAGCAAACAGTGGGGGAGGTAAGAGGCTGGGGGAGGACAGGGAGAAGGGGCTGGGGAGGGAGCAGTAATGGATATGAGAAAAATTTAAGATAAAACTTTTAAAAGTTAAAAAAAGAGAGAGGAAAGCCTAATGAGGGTGTTTCCAATCTTGTGATTGATTGCCCAGACATGAAGATGGACAAGAAACACTCTTGTCTGTCTGCCTCTTTCTTGCTGACTGAGTACATGTTTGTGCTCCACCTGCTTCTGCAGCATCTGTTGCTGTACCATTCTTTACTAGTACCTGACTCCAGATTCTTCAGTTCTTCTACATGAACTGAGTATCAGATGTTCTCCCAAAATTTATGAGGCCTTCCGTGTCAGATTGGGACTACAGAAGAATCCAGCCTCATCCACTGAGCAACTACTAGATTTACAGCCTCTCTTGTATGTGGGAAATCATGGTCTATTACAATAAACTTTCACATTGAAACTCAAAAACCAATTCTATGAGTTAAGTGGTTGAGAACTGTATCTAAAAGTTCATTATCACTATGTAAATACAGGCTATGCTAAAATTATTAAATACAATTAATCTATGTATCCAATAGCTTTATTTATGTATTCAAATGGAAAAGAATAATCCAACATTTTTATATAGAAATTATGGTATTAGCTTGTTCAGAACTCAGTGAGAGAGATTGATCAGGACAACTACTAACCACCAGGTTAGTATGCTAATAAGATTCAAAGAAGGATCCAGAATAGTGCTTGATGCAAGGTGCAGGGAGAATGACGTCAGAGGAACGTTCAGAAAAGTCTTCCAGAAAGTGCGGCAGAAATGGAGCACACAGGGAATAAAGGGATTCTACTGCTCCTTCTGTGGCTGTGCCTGCTGTTTTCTGAATTACAGTCCATTCCACTTTCACCTAAACTGAGCCTTGCTGTTCACTATTACATCATCTGCCAAAATCACATTCATCATTACTCTGCAAATCCCTGAAGTGTTAAGAGAACAGGAGGTGCGGGGGAGAAGTAGACACCAAAGTCAAGAGCAGCACGGCCAAGGAAGAAGCCTATAGTTGGTGCAGACATCACATTTGACTCCGAGTTATTTCAGATACAGGACCAAAGTCTCAGGAAAATAGCCTAAACTTTAGGAGTAGGACAGAGATTTATTTTAAGGATATATGGAAGCTTTTCCAGTTTGTGAGCTAGT
Organism: Phyllotis vaccarum; assembly: GCA_033318265.1. Lineage (NCBI taxonomy): Eukaryota > Metazoa > Chordata > Mammalia > Rodentia > Cricetidae > Phyllotis > Phyllotis vaccarum. The sequence goes on along the minus strand of JARWLC010000015.1, from coordinate 92,998,817 downwards.
AATGAGGCATGTCCAGGGTTCACAAAGCTAAGGAAACAAAAATTAAACAGCTAAGGTCAATCTTTCCATCTCTTTGAGACCACAAGACATCTGTGATATTAGTGTCTTTCTGATTTATTTGACACCACACAGAAAACACCACTACCGAGTGCCTCATTGCAACAAGGATACAAACTACAATATTTTCTTGAATGCTCAGGTCAGGGCCTACCCATCTAATGATTACTATGTCTGTATGTATCTTTAAGCCATTATTTTCATGGAGAAAACTTTTATATCCCCAGTAATGTGTTGAATATTGAATGGCACCATGAGAAGTTTTCGTTCACACACAGAATTTAGGTTTCTCGGGGCAACACCACTTCATAAATGATCCATTTATTGTTAAGCAACCATTCTTCAGTTCTTACTGAGTACCTAATACAAACCTTTCAGTGCTGCATCTAAAATATGAATAGAATCATGCTCACAGAGGACTAAAACTGAAAGATGGGTCAAACTTTAATCAAATAGTCACACACGAAGTAAAATTGGAACAAGTGTTGCAATGGAATTTGTAATGTTAGAAGAGTAATGCACACATGAACTAATCAAGTAATTGCACACCGATTTATAGACAGGGAAGGTGAACTGAAATAAGAATAATTCAAAGAGGGAAAGAATATTGGCCTACAAGGGAAAGTTTGCAGAAATCATCATAACAGAATAAAGGAGTTTTAACTACAGAACAGCATGCTGATATTGGCTCACAGAATATAAAAATGTGAGAAATGAAGCCACAACATTATGGTTACTACAGTTTATCCAATCCACTGAACCTATCATGGGACAGAGATACCTAATGGGAAAAACAGCATTTTGAAAGTTGTAAAGAAAGAAAAATACTATTAGATTCCTGTGTAGAAAGCAATGCTCCATTTGCAGTATCAAAAATGGATTAGGGAAAACTGGATGATGATGGTTAAATTTCCTGTGTCCATCTGTCTAAATAATGGTTGCTAAGGTAAACAATAGTTAAGATATTGCAATAAAGGTATTTTGCAGTTGCCTTTAACAATAGTAAAGTAAACAGGGGTAAGTCTCCACCAATTTGCTAAGGCCTTTAGGGCACAACACATCATTTTCTTGAGAATGATAAGTAGCGATTCAAAACTATAACACAGAAATTTTGCTTAGGTTTCAACCCCATTGATCTTCCCATAGATTTCAAACTTAGATTTTAACATAAACTCTATCTTGCATCTCCAGCTGGAAACTGCTAGCTAGCTATCCCCATAAATTTCAGACTTCCACCTCCCCATAAGCCTCTGACTCAATTTTTAAAAATAAATCACTTTATATGTAGATAAATACAAAAGTTTGCAATCAAGCCAGGAAGGTTGTTATCATTTAAATAAGGTATTTGGTAATAAAGAAGGAGGAGGGCCGCTAGATCCCAGACACATTTAAATGAATTGGTGGACTTGGCGATAGGTTTCATATGGAGGGAATTTAACTGTGTTAAGTAATGAGTTTTTGGTTGAGCATACTTGGCACTCATCAAAATAAATTCTAATATTCTTCCAGAAACTTTAAGACAGCAAGCTATTAGCAGAGTAGAAGGATTTCTGGAATCAGGGCAAGTATAGAGAATTCTTACCTTATTTGTGTGTAGCTTATGGTTGAAACTATCAATGCAAAGGAGCTAACCGTATAAAAATCAAACAGGAACAAGAAGGAAGTCTTGAACCAAGCTGAGAAAATTTCAAACAGTGAGAGATCTTATATTGTGTACTTACACTGATTCACTGGTAGTGGAAGCTATGGGAAACATAGCCTCTTCCCAAGTGTCATGTGACAGTCAAGGCAGATTTACCTAAAAAGGAGAACAAAATGTGTTAGACAAACTGGCTAAGAGCCACTTTCTTCTCCCCAAGGTTGCTTCATGGGCAAAAGTCAACCCAACAGTTCTGCTACCTCATGAAGTCCTTACTGACCGCTGGTTTCTTACATCAAATATCCTATAGTGAACATGTAAATATATTAGAAAAGTTGGATTTTGCCTATTTGCCTCTTTGAGAGGAGTTTTTTGTCCTAAGAACTGACTACAGTATTTAGTCATTGTCTTATTATTATTTTACATACAGAAGTCAGTCCTTGGAGTAGACTCAAGATTAGCAGTTCCCAACCTTCCTAATGTTACTACACTTAATAGTTCTTCCTGTTGTGGTGACCTCAATCATAAAGTTATTTTGTTGCTACTTCCTAATTGCAATTTTGCTATTTTATGAATTATAACATAAATATCTGATATTCAGGATATATGGTATTTGTCCCCCAGGGGGATTGCTCCCCACAGATTGATTCTTGCAATTCTAGATGCTCAAAAAGTGTTGGAGAACAACAAATGTATGTGGAATTTTGGAAGTATTATTGACTTCACCATAGCTCTTACAGTAGTTGTAGAAAACATACACATCTGGATAGCTCTTAAAATCCCTCTTCTAAAGCTTCAGTCTATGTGACATTTTAGACAAAGTATTGAGGAGCCATAAACCTGCAGTCATCTCATGCAATTTCCTTTCCTGGTATGTTCTCATCAATAATATTTTAATCAGTGTTTTATGGATCCTTTCAAGAAAGCCATTTGCTCCTGATCTCAGCTATTTATCTCCCCCATGCAACAAGAGATGTGTGTAAATAGCTCAGTTGCATCAGAAAGCCAGAACCTAGGAGTTTGAGGATAAAGGTGATAATGAAAAAAAAAAAATAAGCATTAAGCACCATGTCACTCTGTCACCATCCAAGAAGGAAAAGCAAAATAAAGAGGCCTTCGTAAGGTTTTTGGCCACTGAGATAAGCATTAAATATTTTACAGCTTGCCTCAAACTGACCTCCTCTAACAACTTTTTTTCAGTCTGTCAGGTTCAACACTTCAAAATTAGAATTATCCATTCTATATTTCTACTCAAGATTATTGGAAACCCTATTTTTGAAAGTATATTGATGTTTTTTTTTTCAAAAAACAATTCACATGGAGAAAAATCTGAAACACTCACTTTCTAAGGAAAACAATATTAAAGGGCTTCTTCTATGTTTTAAAGACAGAGCCAGCTTTGATGTGATGGGTGCAATGAACATGTCAGGCAGAATGTTATCAAAAGAAATAGTTTCAAACCATTCCTAAGGGAAAATACATAGTGATGTCCAACTATCCTTGTCTTTACATGAAAGTATTTAATTTAGAGAAAATTTTGCTTTGACCCAGAAATGGCAAACATATGCAATTAGTATAAAACAACAAATCTGTGCTTCAAAATGGGGACTTTGAACTCTTTGATTAAAGTCAGTTCAAACAATATGACCAGATACTACTTTCTTAAGAAATTACAATTTGTTAGCTGATAATAAAATTGTTTCACTGGGTCCCCTGAGAAAATGGCAAAGCTAGAAATTCAATTATGGATATATTTTAGTTGCTAGAAGACCCTAAAATCTATTTTATCAGCAATGACAAATACTACTTTTTCCCTTGAGTGAAAATTAAGTGAACCAACCCAAATACTACTTCTTCCCTTGAGTGAAAATTAAGTGAACCAACCTCAGACACCGTTGTTGTCTCTGTCACCTCCTCTCTTCCTAACAAAACAGCTGTCGAGAAAGTATCTTCAGAATAAATCTTGTTTAGGGAGTGGAGATAATTGGCAATTTAAGAACTTAGCCCTTTTCTTTCCTGTTTTTGTTTCACCTGAAGCTAAAGCCAGCTGTGAGGAAGGTTCTGATAAACCAGCCTTCTTCTAGCTTAGGCTTGAAAGCCATCTTCTAATAAAGACAAACTGGATTCATTCCTGTTTATTATGAAGTCTGTTTCTCAGGGATTGGACCGTGTCCCATCTGTAAACTTAACAAAAATGGTTCTGTACTACCTGAAGCAGGAAGCACTACCATGTCTTTGTTTCAAAGGTTGATATTATGACCTCGTTATGATTACTTTTCCATGACCGCCTTGCAGCCATGTCATTGTTGTAGGACAAAATTAGTATGCTTATGTTCTGCTCCTGTAACTCAGCCTATTTGCCTGCCAAATCTTTTATTTAGAATCCTCTACCTCTTGAACTATAAAAACCTCTTACTTGTTCACATCTAATAAGGATCTCTTGAATCTTGCTTTTAAGGAGACATAACCCGTGTACAAATAAAAATAAAATCTTGCTTTAATTAAGTAGGCCATGATGATTTGGGTCAGTGGTCTTTCTCCCTGAATCTGTAGGATCAACAGTTGTGTACACCCTGTATTCTTATGATCATTAAAAAAAATAAAATTTCACATGTCAGATTTAGTTGTGAGTCAACAAATATATCTTTATGGTGAATGAGGCCACCCAATCTACTGAAAGTTCTCTATCTGATTTTCTTTCTGTAAATGAAAATCAAGCCATACCTTAAACTCAACCCTGTGGTTCTACCCTGGATTCTCATACTAGAGTGCTTTGCCCAAAACATACCTGGCAAAGCAAGCTTCCCCCTTCCTGACCATTCTATGCTTTCTTTTCCTCCAGAAGCAGATGTCTGCACATCTCTCTTCAACTTGGAGACATTTGTTTTACCAGTGGATGAAGGAGGCATAGCTTCAAAGGGGAAGAAGCCAGGAATGAAAACCAACCATTTTGTCTAGGAAGAATTCAGAAGGAAAAAGTGTAAAAAGAGATCTAGAAATAAGGCAATGGAAAATAAATTCCCAAATTCCTGTCTGCCTAGATATTGAATATCTTCTGGCAAGCAGAATACCAGAGAGAAAGAAGAAGCTGCTAGTGAGGACTTGGGTATTTGCAGGGCAGAGGGAGGGGGACACACTGCAGATCTGGGATATAGCTGGGGCTGGATTCCTAATTATATTTGTCTTTAATTAAAAAAGAAGGCTCATCAAAGAAAAAATAAGGCAATCCATAGTGTGAGAATACTTCTATTGAGTTCATTCTGTTTAAGCTTGCATTATCTCATGCTCTAGTAAAGGTAAAAAGTCAACCCATCCACATTTTGACAGTTCCCAACTCTGCCTGCTGTTACTGTAAACCAGGGTGGATTTCCTGCCATATATGAACACTTCAAGGCAAGGTATATTATATATAGTCCATGCTATAATATATAGGATTATGAAAACAGTGTTCCATTTCAATGTTCCCATTTAAAAACTAATGGTACAATGAGATGTCTCTCCCACTACCCTCAGAATAAATAGAGATTGCAGGTGTGCGTAGAACTTTATTTGCAGGCAGAATCCAAAAAAGTTGGATCCAAAAGAGTCTTTAAAATTGGAGAAATTGGGTCTGCTGTCTTCCTGCTTTGTGAGTCTAGATCTTTCATACTCCAAGTATCAGGTATATAGGGGGATTATGTCCCTGCCTATGAGTTTAATAAAAAGTGCTGATTGGCCATAGGCAGACAGGAAGTGTGGGCAGGCCTCCCAGACTAAGAAGACACTAGGAACCATGCTGTTCTGAGAAAAGGTACTGAGCCTCATGGCTGAACAGGATAAGAATCATGGGTTAGATTAAGGGTAGAGAGTTAGCAAGGTATATACCTGGGTCTTAGGCCGATCAGCCTAAAACTATTGTAAGCATCTGTGCGTCTCTGTGGGTCTGTGGGTCTGTGGGCCTAAACCTTGAGGCTAGGCCCAAATGTCTGGGCCAGAAACCTGTACTACATCAGGTCAGCATCAATCAGTTAATTAAAAGACACCGCTGCAGTATACAGTGAGGTTTGGGTCAGTCCAGGATCCTGAGATGAGCTGGTGAATGGCAGGCATGCAATCCTATTCAGTGTCACAAAGAACACTCCTCTTAGAACTGAGGGTGACAGACAACAGGGCTGTCTCCTCTTAGAACTGAGGGTGACAGACAACAGGGCTGTCTGTTGCCACATGTGGCCCCAGAATAAACTACTAACATGGGGATGGGAAATCTATTTCCAATTGTTTCCTATAGACGGCAGTCTTAATTAGAACAAGATCCATTCACATATGCAATGGTGTATAGTCAGTCTAGCTTGTAAATGTGACCACGATGGCTTGGTCAATGTGCTAATGCTTTCTGGGATGGTCTGCTTGGAGTATCAGTGGCCACCTGGACTCTGAATTTTACTACTTCACTCATAACCGAGCACCTCATATGTATGCTTTATAATCTGTAAAGAGATAGCTATAGTATTTTGAGATTAGGAGTATCAGGACTAATTGTTTTGTTCCCAGGAAAGTAGCAGATGGAGATAGAGGGTACACAACAAATATTTACCAAACATCAGCATAGTGCTATCCATTTACTCCCATCAGAGATTTAGGTTGTAAATCAGTCTCCAATTTTCAGATAGTTCTGAAACTTCTGTCAGTTAAGCAGGATGCCTAGATTATGTAAATTGTAAGTAAATATTTACAGGTTCAAATTTAAATGTGTCTGATTTGAGTATCTTCTATATTAATTTTTTTTATTATTTTGCACTATTCTGCCCTTGAAAAAGTTGGAATGAACTTTTAAAAAGATACAAATACGAGATTTGTGCTTCTTTTACAAGATAGGAAGAAACAAAGCCTATCAATTGACTTTACCTTCCCATCAGTTCCCCCGATGTCCCTCTGTCATCTTCATTCTCTCTCCTCTCTTCCCTTGTAATGATTAAATGATCTGGCATAACACAAAATGCAAATTATGTTCTCTTGCCCTAAATTGTTCCAGTTCATTTAGCTCACCATGAGCATTCATTACAGCTAATTATTGTAACAGATTTTTATTATTCATAATTATTTTTTCATGTTGTAATGATCATAAATTTTAGAATTTCTAGCCATCATGAGTTACTATTCATGCATGCATGTCAGAGACACTTTTATCTTAAGGAACATTCACATAGTCATTACCATTAATACATTAGTAGATTGTTATGATTCATATCTAATAAAGTCCTTTTGGGGTATTCAAAATGCAATAATTCTCAAGACTAATGATAAACTGACACACTGCTTAATTTTAGAAAATCAAATTAACTAACTCTGATTAGATGTGTGGCAGATTTCACTGTGCTAATTGTGTCAGGTTCATGACCCCAGGCAAGAGAGATGCTATCTTAACTCACTAGAAAGCAGTAATGTCTATTTTTAAAGATTACCCTCTAAGGTGAGTCAATAAGGCATAGGTTTTATATCTGTCTTCATAGAGATCACCTCCCCAAACTGGCAAATGAGACAAATGCCAGAATTCCCTGAGAAAGAAATCAAAGAAGTAACCCTATACTGTCTCAAAGTAGAATTAGAACATCCTTAACACAAATCTTGTGTCATGTGAAACAGACCTCAATTTGTTATTTTATTTATATAGTTCAGTTTGGATTGACTACTCATTTCTTGATATATTCATGAAAATATCATTTATTTATGACACACTCTTAAAATTTAAAGAACAATGGAAGGGTATAGTTTGCCTCTTGAGTTTGTGTCAAAACCAGGGTCATATTCAGTGTCAAAGCATCTCGTTGAGTGCAAGTCTCAGGGTCCAGTAAGTATCTCACACCTGTGGTTATAGCTCCCATTTTTAACCAGACACAAAACACTCCCTTACCTGTAGGGGGATTATGTTGTTCCATTGTAAATAATTGTCCCCACCTATGAGTTTAATAAAAAGCACTGATTGGCCAAAGGCAGGCAGGAGGTGTGGGCGGGGCTACCAGACTAAGAAGATTCTAGGAACAGGCAGAACTGAGGAGAATGCCAGAGAGAAGCCAGAAGAAGCAGAGGACGCAGCTCTGAGAAAAGGTACCGAGCCCCATGGCTGAACAGGATAAGAGTCATGGGTTAGATTAAGGGTAAAGAGTTAGCAAGTTATATGCCTGGGCCTTAGGCTGATCAGCCTAAAACTATTGTAAGCATCTGTGTGTCTCTGTGGGTCTGTGGGTCTGTGGGCCTAAACCTTGAGGGTAGACCCGAATGTCTGGGCCAGAAAGCTCATAGTACACTTACCTACTTCCAATGTGCAGATACTCAATAAGGGGAAGTACTTTTTGGCATTTTTTGTTAAGGATTATTTTATTATTAATTAAAATCTGAATCCTTGGGAGTTTTAAATGTGAATTGTGAGCTCTGAGCTACTCCTGATCATTAGACTCTGTACCTTCTTAATACCCCTTCTTATATATTTGATAACAATTCCACACTCTGTAAACTTGAATAAGTACAGTGACAGGAGTATCCCCATATCCTTCAGCTAGTCCATTTTCTTTTCCAGTTACTTACTGACTTGAGTAAAGAGAAGCTTTCCTATTTCACTCTTTCTGATTCCTTAAAATTTTCTACCAAATCTTCTCATTCCTACCTCTATGTCTTACCATCATTACAGTTGGCATTTGGGTTGCTGTGGGATAATGCTCATTGTTACTCATTTTGGTTTAATAAAATGCTGACTGACAAGTAGTCATGCGGGATGTATAGGCAGAGTGATCAGACTAGGAGGATTCTGGGAAGACAGAAACGCATTTACCAGATAGATGCAGAGGAAGAAAGATGAAAATGCTGGACTAAGAAAAGTACCAAGCCACGTGGCTAAACACAGATAAAAATTCTGTATTAATTTAAGTGTAATTAATTTAGGTGCAAGATCAAGATAGTAATATGCTTGAGCTACTGGCCCAGGGTTTACTATAATATTAAGCCTCTCAGTCAATTATTTGGGAAACAGCTACTGAGTATTTGAGAACTGTTGGCAGAAGAGAAACTTCCAACTACACCAGCACCTAATACCTGGACATTGCTAGCAATTACTCTTAAAATCTATATACTAATCTCACCACAAGATACACATATCTTTTTCTAACACAGAAGTCAGTGTTGCATATTTAGTCGAAACTCTTCAGGAACTTTTGACTATTTGTAGAATCCATCACCAGACTCTGAATAAATAGACCTCTAACTTCGAAATCCTGCATTGTACTCAATTCTTCCTCTCTCCTCCATATTCACAAAGCTCAAGCCATACAGGTGGTCTTCTGATTCCTAGAATGTATTGTTTGACTATTAATATTCATTAGCCAAATGCTGCAATTAAACACTCCCAATGTATTTTTCAATCTAAACCACAAAATACTTTTAAAATTAGGTATTATTAATACGCTATTCTACAGATGCAAAATAGGACAGAAGTCCAGAAAATACGAGTTTTTCTGAAGAGGATCTGAGAAGAAAAAAAAATATATGAAAAGGCAAAGGATATTAATAAGTTTCTTATGCCAAATACTCTTCCATCAATGAATGATCATGCAGCAAAGCATCTATCCCTTCACTGGCTCTGTCCCAGCTGCTTTTCTCTGCCCTGAACATCATTTTTTACTCATTTTGAAATTGGCATGTCCAAGACACATGATTGAAATTAGAGCAAAGATAGTAGGGGTGGGGTCATTACTTCAAGATATATGATATCTTTTATATTTATAGCCTACCTGAACTTGGCAATGTTTACTTTCTTATAATCACATCAATGGGGACAAGAAAGTCTAGTGTATGGAGTCTAAAGGTGCTAGTGAATATTTGAGCAGGCACACACAACTCTCAGAACATGAAAGAGAATAATCATTCCTACAAGAAATAATTATGCAAGCTAAATTTTATTATTTATGAGTTTGAAAGTTTGCCACTTCAATGAGTATTTGCCTTGTTAACAAAATATATGTTTAAGAATAAGATTTCATTGAATGTAGACATGTCCTAGAGTTATAGAGTAAATTTATTCTGGAGATATGAAACAATAGATTTAAAGGCAGAGAAAATATATTATTTTTATTTTGATAAAACATGCAGCACAGGAAACTCTTCTGTAAAAAACACATAAGCCAACAGTGGGGACTGGTATTTGTTGATAATAACATTATAACTGCTGAGTGGTTCTTTTCTTATTCTTTGAATAAACACAGATCACTTTTGTATCTAGACAAAGTCCATGTGAAATGCTCTTAATTTGTATCTTGGATGCTGGTTAGAAGACAACTAGAAGAAATAATCCTCTTTGTACCACAGACATCTATTGTATTAAGTTTCTGGCCCGGACTTTCCAGCTTCAAAGTTCGGTCTTGCAGACCCACAGTCACACAGAGACACATAGATGCTTATGTTAATTTTATGCTGATTGACCTGGGTTCCAGGCACATAACTTGGTGACTCTTTAGTCTTAAACTAATCCATGATTCTTATTTTGTTCAGCTATGTGGCTTGGTACCTTTTCTCAGAGCAGAATAGGTGCCCTCTGCATCTGCTTCTCTGGTATCTCTGTGGCATCTCTGCCCTGTTTTTTCTGTTCGCAGAGTTTTCCCAGTCTGGTAGCTCAACTCACACTTCCTGTCTGCCCTCAACCAATCAGCATTTTTACTAAACTAGTAAGTAGCACAATTGTTTACAATGTAACACAATCCCACTACAGATGTCATGTTAATTTGTTGAGACATTAGAGTCAAATGATTCTGAGATTTGAACCTAAACCATAGCTCTTGTTTCTAATGTTCTGTTGTTATTTGACTTATGCTCACTCTATGTTACAGGAAACTTTCCAGGTGCACATACTACAAAAATTTATGTATGTAGATAATCATGCAAACAACTGGGAATGGAACTGAAAAGATATGAAAAAGACATGTTTGGATTATTAAGAGATCAGATTAAAACTCAAAGAAAGTTGTGCAGTGTCAGTTGAGCTGGAAATGAGGACAGGTGGAGAAGTGAAGATGCAAGGCCACTCCAGATACTGAAGACAGCATTTGTAAAAATTTGTTGATAAGTAACTAGGATGATTTGTAGATGAGCTCCTTGTCTACCGCTTATTCATTCATGCAGTGTTCCTGATGTTGTCATTAACTTACTCTTCAGCACAAGTCTTGTTTCTTGTTCACAGTGCTCCAAGTCAAGTACTCGGAGCCTGGGTGAAGAGTTTGACTAAGAACACCATGATCTGAATGACAGCTTACCTACCTTTTCCTAAAGTCATATAAATTCTCACCAATTCCAGTGTTTGGTTAGGTTCAGATCTCAACGGATCAACAGTTTCTCAGCTCTGGCTCTATCTTGTTCATATTAAGGCAGTACTGGGATGGGCAACTTGCTCTTCTGTGGACTCTTTCACAACACCACCAACTTAAAGAGGAATATATCTAGAGAAAGAGCAGTGATACCCAAAGCCCAGAGTGTGACCACACAACACAATCACCTTCTGACACTTGGAAGACTTGAAAAATATTTCAGGTTATTCTTGAGACATACTAAAGTAGAGTTGTGTACAGCATCACTAATCTATTGTTTGCAAAATACTCTAGGTGTTTCCAAACCATGTTAAAATTCAAGAAATAAATAGTGATATGAAGAAGACAGACAGGTGGTTCCTTAATTACCCATAGGAATTCGAGTCTATGACACAGTGCAATTTTTGGGAGAAATTCATTTGATTAGTAAAAGGCTAGAAGAGGTTCTACACATAGTAGGTATATGGCATTCAGGTTTCTTCTCCTAAAACCTTACCCTACACTCTTGGAATAGTGGTACTGCACCTTTACTTCAGCTACTCTTTGAGGAAAGCCATTTAAGCAACGCTATCATGGGATATTTCTTATTACATACCAGAGTTTTTACTACTTAATTATATACACTTTCAAACTGAACTCTTGCTTTTATTAGAGATAAATTCACTCATAGATTGACTTTATATTAATCCCATTTAAGAATGTGCTACAACTCTAGTGTATACATAAAGATAGAGTAAAATGTCATAATATTATAGCCAGATGCTGTTGATGACAAAAAAAAATCCTGAGCTCATCCCTCTTCTAGGAGAAAATCAGAATCAAGCAGATTTGGGAATGTTAAGTATCTATATTTGAACTATACTTATTCTAAAACAGCAGTACTGAAAGCAAATTAGTAATAAATAGAATTATCACCCTTATGCCACTGTGTGTGGCTCAATTCCTGAAAATTCAAAGCCTTTTAACTTACTACCTTAAAAAGAGCCTTTGTGCCCAAATGCCCTGGGAATTTCTAACACAACATCGTAAATGAAGTTAAATCATCTGGCACTTGCAAGACTAAAGTTCTCACTTCATACACAAATACTTTAAAGGGTTATCTCTGCTAAAGATACAGACTGGTAAGATAGTTTAGAGGGAGACATTATAAGTAGCAATAGAATGAGTGGGATAACATTGGTAAGTAGGACATGCTCCAGAAAGGCACGAGTGAGACAAAGAAGAAAAGAGATGATAGAGGGCTACCATGTGGATTTCTATTCAGTTCTGCTTCTGTGCGGCACCTCATCTTAGTGCACAGATACAACTTCAAAACCTCAGAGATGGTAAGAAACATTAGTCGGACACTTATAGAAGACTAAAGCCTCTGTGGGTTGGAGTGATTAACAGGAGAATTAACCCTTCAGTATGAGCAGTTAATAACATCTGGGTATGGCAATTTGAGGCCAAAACCATGAAGCAAACACATGTAAGCAATACAGTCTATCTCAAGGAACGTCTACCTAGCCTGTCAAGCAACACATAGGCGAAAACTGACAAGGGCCTCCAGCTGTTTTAATATCATTAGGTTCTATGTAAAAATAATTTTTAAAAACCCACTCCTTTATACTGCTTACAAAAAAAAAATTAGCTTCCATTGGAATCACTTTGATGCTCAATTAGATTTTGTCTAACTCCTAGTCTTACTCTAGTTTAGTGCACATCCCTTGCCTAACCATGTAGTTCAACTACTCGGAGTCATTTATTTAGCTCTTTTGGTATTCACCAGTGAGAAATAAGGAGAGAAGAAGGAGGAAGAGGAGATGGAGGTGGAGAAAATAAGGCCGAAAGGCTCAGATGAAAGCTGTCTCGTTTGCACTAGTAAAAGGTAATATTCTTGTTTCCATAATCACAGGGATAAAACTAGATCTTCTGAAAGCACAAAAAAAAGTGTGAGCACTGTCATCCACAGTGACCATGTTTGGTCAACAACACAATCCTTTGCACACCTTGCGATTATGGCCAAGACAATCGTTACAGATTCCATCTCCCCACAATCAAAATTGATTTGTCAAATTTTATGATGTCAGTGTCATATTCTCTGGCCTCTGGAAATAAAACATAACAAAATGCTCCGCCAGCCTGCTCTGTGAACAATAACAGCCAAGCTGACATTTACTTGAACTGATGAGATGCTCTAGGTGTTTGGTAGTTGTGTTTTGTCTGGTTTGATTTTGCTTCTTACGCATTGGTTCTCTGAGTCCATATGTCAAAGAAATCAACAACCTCAGGGTGATAAAGCCTAAAGGATGCCACCTGTATCTCCTTTCCACGGGAGATTAAAATCACTAACCACAATAAGAAACACTCTCTTAACCATAATACACATAGTGACTAATTTAATTTTCTAAGACTCACAACACACACAATGAACCTCATTTTACAGAAGAACTGATTCATACAGTGGCTCATTCATTCAGCACAAAGCAGCAAACAGTGACTACTGGAATCATGTAACACTGATTGCCACATAGATCCTAAGACATCATGCCAACATTCTTCTGTCTCAGCAACTCAGTCATTCTTTCATGTTCAGAGGTCGGAAAGTATTAACTGAGCCCAGCAATGGCCATTTGAGTGAAATAATCTTGAAAAAGAGGATCTGTAAGAGCTTGTGGCCCAGTAAATTATGTTGCTTTCCTCCAAGATTGACAAGATCACTATTAAGGAAATGAACAAAATTAATTGTATTTTGCTACAATTTCTAGTGCTTTGTTCTAATATTCTTTATAGAAAGTTAGTATGAGTTAAGAGATAATAACAGATAAGTAAGAACATGACCATCAAAATCAAGCATATCTGGGTATGAGAATGTCCACACTCTGATGCTTAGTAGCTTCAGTTGCCATGGGGATGTCACAAGGCTCTCTTGTTTCCTTTTTGTTTTCAAAATTATCATGAAGCTGCATGTACCTCCTAGCATGTGGCAATTAAGTAAAATCATATACAAAACAGACTAGGTGAATATCTGTGCTAAAAATTAATCGTATTAACGAAATTGTTTGTTCGAACAATTAAAGGAGATAAGATATTTAAGACATGTCTTGCACTGGGCAGATAGAAATGACAGCGCAAAACATTGTAATGAAGGCTGCACGGTACTGTGAAAACTCATGAAGGAGGTGCAAAATTCGAAGACAATAGTAAATGTTCCATCAAGATGCTAGCACAACTTAGATATTATATACATAATTTATATAGCGAAGAAGAAAAGCAAATGTATTGGTAGAAATTTATGAAAATCCAGGTGCACATCTTTTTAAAAATTAACATGGATATTAGTCAAGAGTTTTGCCCAGATAAAATGATAGATGGGGAAAATAACATTAGAAATTTATAGCGCCAACAAGAAGGCTCAGCAGCTAAAGGCACTTGCCACCAGATCTGAAGACCTTAGTTCAGTCCCCACAATGTACAGTATAGAAGGAGAGCAATGGCTCCTGCAAGCTGTTCTCTGACTTCCACATGAACACCATGACACACACACACATACACACACACAAACACACTCACACACACACAAATACAATACAATCTTTTTTACATTACTAAAAATTTTGTAGTAGATGAAGTCCCCAAAATAGAGGCGGAAAACCTGTGATTTGCACGGGTCAGTTATCTACCCTGATTATTAAGATTCTGTGCAGATAAAAAGGGTGGCATGCTCAAGTGGTGATGTACGTTATAGTATATGATTGCTTGTGTAGGCAGACTTTAAAGACTCATTCATTCTCAAATTACTCAATGTCAGCTTCTTGTTCAGGTATGTTAACAACTGTCCAGGTATCAGGAGTTTGGCAGGAAACCAGATAGTACCTTTGTAGTTGTGGAAACTAACCCTTCATGGTACGAGGCAATGGCAATAACATTCATAAATATAAGCATATGATGATTCTATGTTAAGCACTATGAAGAAAATAAGAAAATTAAGCAGAAGTCTTAATTGGAAGTACATCTGTCAGCTTGTCAGTTTATATTGTATCTATGAAGCACCCTGAAAAGATGAGATGCTTTAACTACAGATTATGAAATAGTGAACAAATGGGAATAGTTAAGACATCAAGAGTGGATTCCCAGGCAGGGAAGTCTGTGCCCATCTGTAATGCCAGCACATGAAAAGTAGAGCCAGAAATGGCAGAAGTTAAAGGCTATGTTCAGCTACATAGTGAGACTGAGCCCAACCTAGGCTACACAGATCCTATCTAACAAGAGGAAGTTGATTCAAGGATGTATGTTATGGCAACAGGTCAGAGGAGGAAAGATATATTCTCTCACATTTTGGGTCTTGTAAAGAAGTACAAACTGTGGACACCAGAATATAAAATGAGAAAGTGGCAGGGATACGTCCACACAGAGGTGTGCTGCATTGATGGGATGGTGAGGATGTAAACTGCGTGGGCACCGGTTCAAGACATGAGAGAAAAGTGACGGGAGACAATGAAGAGCTCACAGCCGCTGTGATTAAACACATGGGACTGGAGCAAAAAAAAAGAAAATCAAGTCAATGGATGCGCTTTTCCTTTTTCTGTCCCTTTGTGTCCTTAGATGTCAACAACTACAGAATGTTTATATGCTGACACATACAATACACGAAAGAGGAAATAACGCTGCGGGGAAAAGTAGATTGCTAAAAACAGTTCTTTCAATAGATGGAAAGAAACAGATTACAGTTACAGGGACTGAGCAGAGGGTGGTGTTAGCCTCAAAGAGGAGCAGAGTACTTCATCCACAGTTAAAGGAGGAAATGTAGAAGAATAAAGGGATACATACAGGAAGCATGGGAATCTTCTCTTCTAATTCCTCTGAGGTTTAAAAACAACAGAAACAAAGTTAGCAGAAAGAACTTGGCAAAGGTGAGGAGCGTATGTAGAAGGCCTGAAGGCAGAAAGAAGGCAACAAATCTTTGTGTAGGGTAGGAGATTGTATGGTTTAAAGCATGCCAATCAAACCACAGTTTGTGGTCCGGTTCTAGCTTACTGACTGTTTCTGCAAATAACTTTGTGGGAAGACAGTCACACCCATGCATTTGAATTGAGTCCACCTTGTGTTTTTGCTATGCTGACCGAACTGTGAAGAAACATGTATGGCTACAAAGCTCATATTTCTTATTGCACTATGGCAATTACAATTGCCAAACATTGGTCTATAGAGTTCAGTTAGATTTTGATGCAGTGTTAGGAGGTAAAGGGTTAGTGGTCATAAATCTAAGGCAATGAGAAGACAAGGGTGTGTTGTGTATGGATTTATGAGCATAAGAGGAGGAGAAAGAGAGCTTTTCCATGCACCTTTAGCTAGTCTAGCCTGCCTGTGTGTAGTAAAGGAAGAGAGTTGGGATTAGCCAAGTTTGTGTTCAGTCAGGATAGTACAATCCATGGAGAGAACTACAGACGCATCAAGGGAATTGGAAAGAGCAGGAGAAACATACATGTAAATTGCTGTAAAGTAAATGAGGTTATGAGACAAAGAATGGCAATGAGATGAAGGGCCAAAGAGCTTAAATCATAACGGGATTCAGAAAGTATTAAATTGGATATAAAAAGAAATAAACACTAAAACTCAGGATGATGGTTGAAATTAAGACTCTAAAAGGGTTGCAATTTAGAGCAATGAGAAAGCAGATAAATCACTATAGTGAAGTAAAAATAAAATAAAGTTAGGAATAAGTGTTCTTCAGAAGTAATATTCCCCAGAAATCCAAAAGAACATTCTTGTCTATTGGATCTGAGTTTCACACATGACATAAAAATTCAATTTATGGAGCAAATTTGGAAAGCATGAGCAATGAAGATCTTCTCTCCTTTGTCTGCTTTCAAAGAGATCCATGAAATTTCATTAAGAAGGAAAAATCAAAACCAGGCAGGAGAAAGTCCATGCACTTTCAGATGTAAGTTCTGTTAATAGCTCCATCTCTCAAGAGAAATGTCTCCAACTGAAAGACACTGGCCAGGATTACTGTCCCTGGAATGGCGTAGATGACAGACACAAACCAGGAACTGCAGATTTCATTATTCCTTACACTGCTGGTGAAATGGAGCACAGGGTGAATTATGTGAGGTTTTCTCAGGTCTTTCCAAACTAAACACACTTTGTCAGTCTTTAAAATCATAAAGAATAACCCATCTTCCTACTCTTAGCCTTGACCTTGCACACAGAGCTTTCTCTTTCTTTTTAATTATTGTCTTTTACATCAAGCACATTAAATGGGGAGCATGTTGGTCTTAGCTCACTTTTTCCATGTTTGCCATCCTTCCTGACCTACCTTCAAAGTTATGGATGCATTCCAAACTGATTAAATGGGTCACAGCCTCACACAGAGGCCAAAGCCAGCTGGTTCCAGTCAATTGTATTTCTTCCAATTGGCAAACGATAAATGGAGTTTTGTTCCTACACTTGGTGATTGATGACTTGATATTATGCCTTGCAGACCAGAGTAACATCTCACCCTAAGCCAGAATCTATGAATCTGTCTGAATTCTTAGATTATCCTATCTGCCCACCATAACACATTGAATCTGAGTTTATTTATGAATTGTAAATCTAGTTATATTTAAGGATATGTTTATATATTTTCTATAGTTTCTGTCTGTGTACACATCACATATAATAATATCTATATGTATATATTAAACACATGTATGCATACACACATGCATAGTGGTTCTGAGGAAATAAATCAAAGATACAGTTGTTCTTCTGAAAACCTCTGAAGTGGAATTTTTTTAAATGGGGCTCTTGGTCTAAAACTCAATAGTCAATATAAGTGAGTATGTGTTTAATATGTGTAAATCCCTGAGTTAAATCCAAAGAGGAGAAAAAAAAAAAAACTGTGACTGAACAGAATAGAAGCAATCAAAAGGATTCTAAAATTGGCCATCTAAACTTAGATATGTACCAACCACAATAATTGGGGTGTCTACTGGTAGACAACTCTATATTACAAAAACCATATTGTAATTCCTTTACAAAGGATGATTACAGCCCTTCACCTTTTCCTAGTGTATGCCAATAGCAGCAGAGCTAAGTTTTGACAAAAACAAATATCTTTCAATATAATCAAATGTTACCAATTAGAGGGGAGGCAAAATTGCTCCTCTCAGAACCACAGAACATTCTAGAAGGTTCCCACAGCAGCAAGTCTTTAAAGGTAAGCAGTTTCATAAGTATGTAAAATTAAACAAGGCTCTTAAACAAATGAAATACCCGATGGAGAGACATCATTGCCAGAGATGTGTAGTCTGGCGGTGGCTGCAGCATAAACTGAGAAGATGGTATAGGAAAGGGAGATGCAAAGGAGACTGACCCCAAATAAGTTACAACGATCACAATCACAATACATTTGGTAGATCTCAAACAAGCAATGCTGCCCGAATTACCTTTACTCAACACTGTAGGCCTTGGTTCTGGTCTTACTGAATAAGGATTTTTGTGAAAATCTATACTGCAGTCTCTTAGATTAGTGAATTTCAAATTTTAACCTACATACCATAAGCTATCGATATCCCTTGAGTTCTTGTTAAAAGTACAGAATTTCCTGTCAAACTATGAAATTGGCACCTTCATTTTGTAAAATGTTTCAGTAATTCCTATAGTTGTTAGAATTAAGAAACACTGCTCTGACCTACAATGTATTTCAAAATTACTCACTTACTCTGATGACCTCTAGAAACACACACTGAGCTATTGAGCATTTTCCTGTACGTTCAGAATGAGAGGTGTTCACAGAATTATCATGAACCATTATCTTCAAATTTGCCTCATATGGTAAATTAAAGATTTATTAGTCATATAAAATACTACAAGCTTTTATAAGATCTTATGGGGTAGCACAGAGGTGAAAGTCACCTCCGATCATAAAATATTCTCTTATGACCCCAAATTCAATTCTAACAAAAATTGTCATTCTCCAAGAACTCAAAATAACTCCACTGTTTCAGAGCCTGTGAAGGTAAGGAGAAATTATATTTGATATTTGGATATTGGGAGAATACAGGCATTACATGAGTGAGCTTTTTAAATCCATCAGTTCATATCATTAACATACTTTAATTTCAGGATTATTTGAAACCCTCATGAACTTACATGAAATGGGACGACCACTAGATATAGAAGCAAACAGCAGACACCTAGAGGAACATTTATGAATTTTCTAATATTGTTTTAATATGTCACGTAATCAATTACTTTTCAGAAAAAAAAAATTTATTCTGTTCTGGAGCTGACAAAATGAAAGTTACAAAAGCCCAGAGTTGTTGATAAATAAACAATCAAGTCTGAATACATTTCTCCGTTATCCAAGGTTCTACTCCTTGACCCTGGATACTCTGATTTAAGCTTAGCACCAAGGAGAAACACACTTGGGCTTCAGTCAGTTTTCTCTGAAGGCTTCACCATAAAACATCCCGGTCTGGTTTTTCATTTGTAATTTAAAATACCAATATCTAATCTGCTATGATGTTATGAGTCATTGAAATTAAGTTTATGAAAATGTGACTGTAAATCAGTACAATTATGTCAATTTCAGCCAAAAGTAGAGAATGATTTTACCTATAAATTTTATTCAAACTCCTCTTTCATTGCAAGATTTTAAAATTTATTGACAAGAAAATATATCTGTGATGATAAACATATCAACAGACTTTAAAAAGGACAAGATAGGGGCAAGCAAGAACACAGGCTTAGATTCCAGTCTTTGGTATAATAAATAAAATTTCAGTATCTATTCCTTAAGATTTTCTAGAATAATGAAGGCATATATGCTTAAATTCATACAGTGAGGAGAAAAGAAAGGAGGGCAAGGGAGCGGAGGGCAGGGGAGAGCAGAGGAGGGGAGGGCAGGACAGGGGAGGGAAGGGAGGGGAGGGGAGGGAAGGAGAGGGGAGGGAAGGGGAGGGGAGGGGAGAGCAGAGGAGGGGAGGGCAGGACAGGGGAAGGAAGGGGAGGGTAGGGGAGGTAAGGGAAGGGTAGGGGAGGGGAGAGCAGAGGAGGGGAGGGCAGGACAGGGGAAGGCAGGGGAGGGTAGGGGAGGTAAGGGGAGGGGAGGGGAGGGGAGAGCAGAGGAGGGGAGGGCAGGACAGGGGAAGGAAGGGGAGGGTAGGGGAGGGCAGGGAATGGGAGGGGAGAGCAGGGAAGGGGAGGGCAGGACAGGGGAAGGCAGGGGAGGGTAGGGGAGGGAAAGGGAGGGGAGGGAAGGGGAGGGAAGGGAGGGGAGGGAAGGGGAGGGAAGGGGAGGGAAGGGAGGGCAGGGGAGGGGAGGGAAGGGGAGGGAAGGGAGGGCAGGGGAGGGCAGGGAAGGGGAGGGGAGAGCAGGGAAGGGGAGGGGAGGGGAAAAGGAGACAGGAGGAGAGGAGAGAGAAAATCGGAAACAAAAAAAAGTGTGATGATTTGGTTCAATTCTGAAGGTTTATGTACCAAAAGACTCAGTGACAGATAATTCCAGCCCAAGGGCCAAAATGAGATGTAATATTTCAGCTAAGTCAGTCAGGAAGAAGAAATGGGACAAATTTTTATGTCCCTGTAAATGGTTAGACCACAAAAACCATTAAACAGGAGTTTATACACAATGAGCAGTCTGTGACCTGTGCATAGCAGAGAACAGCTGTATATGCCTTAGTCTAGCTCTGCAACCACCATAATCAAGAAAAGTGGCAGTCAACAAAAATTATGGTCATGTAGATGAGTTGTCTGCTGTATCAGGGAAGCACCACCTCATCTAGTATAACAGGCAAAGCCACAGGCACACCCACAGGCACACTCTGATAAATGCTAGATGCTTAGATGGAGAACAAGCTATCTGACCTTACAGAGAAAGTCAAGGAGTGAGGAAGGTAGAATCCACTCCAGGTTAGGTTCACTAAAACATAAAAATGCGCAACAAAAGAGAAAGGGGGGGGGGAGGGAGGGAGGGAGGGAGGGAGGGAGGGGAAGAAACTGTCATTCAGAATGGAGTATTGCAGATATTCTTGGAGTGATTTAAAGTGCCTTCACAAAACTATTTTCATAAAAACAAGTTGTATTTACATATGGAATTCTTCTTCCAGCAAATGTATGTAGTGGTTCTTTCATTGGACTACCAGCTCCTAAATAATGACATGGAGACTTATTCCTGAGTATGAAAGCTTAGCCTTGTTCCCAACTAGCTCTTAAAACTTAAATTAGCCCATTGACACTAATCTACTTTCTGCCACATGTTTTGTTACCTTTCGTCCATATTGTATGTCTGACTTTCTGAGCATCTCCCTAGGGAATTTCTACCTCTCTTTCTTCCCAGAGTTTCTATCTCTGCCTATAAATCTCATCTATCTTCTCCTGTCTACCTATTGGCCATTCAGCTCTTCATCAAACCAATCAGAATATACCACAGGCAGACAAGGAAGGACAGAGATATATCATCGAACAGTGTAATCAAATTTTCAACAACAATTGTATACTTGCCAGAATAAGGACCTCTACAATACATGTCTAAAGTGAAATAAAGATGGGCTTGAGATAGTTGGTTTAGTAATTCTGATTTGGAGCAACAAAAGGTAATTTAGTCTGAAAACAGAAAAATACAGTCAATTGATTGGGTGAGGCCATGGCATCCAGAGGAATCATGGGACCTAACTTTTCCCCAACTCTTTCTCTGGTAAGTTTTATGGCTTTAAAGTTATTCTTGCTCATCAAGATTCAACTTTCTCATCTTTAATACACAATATTGATCTACAAAATTGGTTTCTAATATCTCTCTTAGTGCCAAATTGTTCATTAATCTAAGTGTTTGATATGTAAATTAATGTCCTAAAACTCATTATGGTCAGTTATTCTACTGTAGAAAGAACTCTCTGGGGCAACAGATAAAAACATAATATCAGAATCTAGAAGTCTGATGTTTCTATAAAAATAATCATAGTTCTGCTTTACTCAGTGATTTATAAGGGGGTAACCTTTGAAAGTGGAGAAAGGAAAATTTCTCTTCTTCGTTTATGGGAGAGGAAAAGAAAATAAATGAGTTAATCAAGGAGCATTGATGGTGCTGCATGCTATAGAGGAAACAGTATCAAAGCCAGGGTTCAGTGTTCTGTCGAGATACCATGTGTGATAAGGACTAGCCTGAGAAGTCTACTTTGAATTAATATTCAACTGAGATCTTAGCCAGAAACCTAAAGATAATTGCAGGAAAGAAAGTTTCTAAGAAATAGATGTAATTAAAAATAGTCTAACACAATTGTTTTCTTCATCCTTAGTACAATGTTAAATTTCTTATTGTTCTTAGGTTGGAAGGAACTATTTCACACATTTATAGTTTGCGCCCATACCCTGTATTCTGATTGGTCATACCTATATAGCAAAATACTACAAAATTTAGTGGGTTTAACACAATCATTTGTTTAACTTATCCTTTTGGATGCCAGTAACTGGGGAAAGATTTGAATCCAGATTCCTAGCTAAAGTGGTTGTTGCTCAAAGATATACTTCCAAGACCTCTTCTTCCCACATATGCCTCAATACCAGAGATTTTGGCTCTCTTCAGTATAATGTCACCTGTTAGACAGTGATACCATACAGCTCAAGTTTATCATAATATGAGGGATCCATCAGAAGTCACCTATGAGTGGGATTCAAAGGAAAAAAAAATCATAAAA
This sequence comes from Phyllotis vaccarum, assembly GCA_033318265.1. Taxonomy (NCBI): domain Eukaryota; kingdom Metazoa; phylum Chordata; class Mammalia; order Rodentia; family Cricetidae; genus Phyllotis; species Phyllotis vaccarum. Next base: position 92,976,135 of record JARWLC010000015.1, on the reverse strand, counting down.
TCAAGGACTCTAAATGAAACCTCAAAAGTCACAGAGCAACAATTTTACCACATTTCATTTAACACTTATATGAGGGCCATCCAAGACTTGGGTGTTAGGAAATACACAAGGAAAGAAATACCATAAGAAATAACTAAGGCTTAAAGGCACCACTTTTGTGTATCAGCTACTACACATTCATTCTCCAGTGACTTTGTATATTCTTATTTTCTCCATTACTCCCATGTATCTCTATGTTCTTAGCACCACTCTTTTCTCTTTTGTGAAGTATTTGTTTACATCTGAAAATTTATTGTACATAGATCATTCATGACATGTGTTTTTCCCATTATTATTTGATCTGCAAGCCTGCATGAGTACTAGACATTGAGTACCTTGAGGGGATTAAAGATGTCTTCATTCATCTTTGAATATAAGAATTTGATGGCTGGTGCTCAGTGAATGTTAGCTGGGTGAGCAAGCATGTGCACATCAACACATTTACTCCTGAGGCTAAGAAAAACAGCACTAGGTGGATTCAAGTGGATTTCTTGTTTCCAGAGAATTTTTAGGTCAAGGCTTTGTCAGCATGGGACTATCAGCCTCTACAATATATTCACACATAATGTCAAGTACTATCAAGGTACAACAAATACACTCACCTTAAAATAGTGAAAGCAACTGATGTCAAAGAGTTTTAGGATCTTGTCAACCTGATAAGTTCTCCTGTCCTTTTCACATACTTCAAGAAGATCTGTGAACTCACGGATTTAACTACACAGGAAGTGCCACAGAAAATGATAAAGAGAAAAATATAGCTGAAATTCAGTTTGAGGAAAATTTCTTCTGTATGAATTTTCTAATCTAACTTGATATCTTATAATTCATGTAGTTTGAGTCTTAAATATCCCCTGGGGAACATACATTAAAGGCTGGGTCACAAGCCTGTGGTACTACTGGGAAATGAAGGAACTTTTAGGAGGTGAGATTAAATGGGAGGAAGTTAGGTCATTAGTGGCATGATCTACAGGAGTGACTGAGACACTGCGCCTTTCCTCATGCTGTGATTATGTCTCAGCTTCCACGAGATGAGCAGCTTTATTGTTCCTAGTCTCCTGAATATGATACTCTAACTCATGACAGGCCCCCAAAAGAAAACACATCTGAATTTGAACTGAAAAACTATATGGAAGAAAATTGTAAAACAAAATCACTTTTCTCTGGAGTCTTTTGCTCTGGTGAAGGAAAGTTGTCTATAACAGTGACATTCACTGACTCTCCATGTTCATAGAGAGCTGTGTGGATGCTGAATTTACTAAGCATATGCTATGTGTCTTCCTGCAATAGCAAACATGTAAAGGAAAACACAAACACTTCCATTTGGGTCCAGACTAGTATTAGTGTGCTTATCATAATCATCAGAAGTCAAAGTTAAGTCTCCTTGCTTTCCTTTCAGAGTATAGACATGAGAAATATCAGCCAAAAATTTTTATCATTTCTCTTTTATGATTTGTGTATGTATGTATATATGTATGTATTTACTATGGATTTATTTTCACAGTGCTAAGGGTTGTTTAGGGCACACTCTGCAAGCAGATAAGTGCTCGGTCATAGACCCAGATCCTGTCCTTCATTTCTCTAAGTAAATAACAAAATGACACTTACACAAAGAGAAAAAAATCAACTAAATTGGTATAGGAAAAGAAGGATTTAAAAATGCTGAAACTATTTTTAAAAAATTAAGTCATTGGATAAAGAAATAGCAATTATAATACTTATTTGATTATATAGGGATAAGTTAGAGACCACACAGCTCTTTTGGACAAGCTTTCTTTTTATTGACTGAGAGTTTTATATAAGCATATGTGGTAATCTAAAAAAGAATAAAGAATGCCAGAAAATCAGAAGGCAAAACCATCCACAGAGCTAAATAAGTTAGGCATTGGTGACACACACCTTTAATGCTAGCACTTGGGAGGCAGAGGCAGAGATCTGTCTGAATCTCCATGAGTGCAAAGCCACCTTGGAATATAGGAAATTAATCCATAACCAGGCAGTGGTGGCACACGCCCTTAATCACAGCACAAGAAAGGTGAGGAGATAGGAAGTGATAAGGCTGGGTAGAGAAATGAATATGAGGCTGGAGGAGACAGGAGTTTGGCCCTTTCAATCTGGCTGAGGACTCAGAGGCATTCCGTCTGAGGATTCATAGGGACAAGATCCCCTTTAGGCTGAGAAGTTGAGGAAGTGAAAGTGACTGTGTCTTGTTCCTCTGTGTCTCTGATCTTTCAGCTTTACCCCAGTATCTGGCTCCAGATTTTTATTATAAAACAATTAGGGTTCATGCAACAAGTATGTAATATACTTACATCAAAACTACTCCCTTACTCTCTCCTTCAGTTTCTCTCCTACAGCTCTCACTACATTTTCTTCCCAACTTTCTGTGTTTATAATTTTAACTCACTGAGCTAACTTAATTTTTCTGTATATGCATTGATATATGACCATCCACTGGAACATAGGTAGGCCCCAGGGGCTGCATCCCTGAAATTGACTCTCTTGCCATGGTAACGCAAAACAGCCAATAGTTTCTTGGTTATGGATAGAACTTTATGATCTCTTTACCAACCTATGTTTGCATTCTGGCAACACAAATTTTCTTATTCTTGATATTTTCTTCAAAAGCAAAAATTTGATATGACCCATACTGCTAAACTAAAGATTGAGGTCCCAGTACAGCTCAGTATGACATCACACACCATATGCTAAGAGAGAAATCACAGAACTACTCAGCAGTAGCCAAATTCATATTAAAATGAATTTGAAAGTGTGATAGGAGCAAAAAAGGTTGAATGAAGCTCAAAATAATCATCAAGATGTTGTTGGTACAAGGTAGTGTACGCACATTAACCTACCTGGATGCTTCACATTTGCAGTAGTGGGTGCCTCTGTGTTCCCAGACCTCACATGGATTCTGATACAATTTTATCAATGTCAGTGGTCCAGTATGTTATGTCACCTCTTCCCAGCAGAGCTTTGCTCACACAACTAAAAATAAGGCATATGCTATAAGACTGTAGAGAATATAACTATGTCGTATCTCTAAAAACATAAGAATGAGTGGTCCAGATATAGATCACTGGGATCTGTGCACTTTGTCCACAGATAAGTGTTGCATATATTTCAAGCTATGTAGGTTACTCATACTCTACCTCAAGGGCTTAACTGCCTTGTAACAACAACAAAGAGGAAAGAAAAAGAGAGAGAGAAAGGAGAGAGAGGGAGGGAAGGGGAGGGGCAGAGGGAGAGGGAGGGAGGGAGAGGGAGAAAGGAAAGAAGAAAGACAAAGCAAAAACCCAAAGCATGTGTCAGCAAATTCTTTTACTGTGGTCATTATTTTTAACCAAGTTTTCCCATTTCTCACTGGAATACTGCTTGTTGTCTCAGTGGGATCTGGAATCACCCAGGAGATACGTCTCAAGGTAATGCCTGTGAGGACTCTTTCCATTAGGGAAATTGATACAGAAAGACCCCACACACACTTGCAAGTGTGGGTGACACCTTCTATGTGCTGAAGTCCTGGCTGAAGTACATGGGAGAAGAAAGTTAAATGTGCGTTACTAGCCATCCTTGCCAGGTCCAAGTCCTCCAAATGGGACCTCTGAAGAGAGGGACACTTAGCTTTAGTTTTTCCATGAGTAGAATAGGGGCACCAAGCCAATTAGACTTAAAAGTAGACACAAGACAGTTGTAGCTTCTCTTAACCCCAGGAAAGAGTCCCACCCCATACACACAGATACAGACACAGACAGACAGACAGACAGACACACACACACACATACACACACAAATGATAAAACAACTCCTTAAAAGGTAAAATCAAATATTTCATTATTAAGAATGTGTAGTAGGAGGTTTCTGGCCCGGACTTTCGGGCCTAACCTCAAGGTTTAAGCTCACAGGCCCACAGACCCACAGAGACATACAGATGCTTACATTAATTTTAGGCTGATCAGCCTCAGGCCCAGACATATAACTTGCTAACCCTTTACCCTTCATCTAACCCATGATTCTTATCCTGTTCAGCCATGGGGCTCGGTACCTTTTCTCAGAGCAGCATAATTGTCCTCTGCTTCTTCTGGCTTCTCTTTGGCATTCTTCTCTGTTCTTCTTGTTTCTAGAGTCTTCTTAGTCTGGTAGCCCCACCCACACTTCCTGTCTGCCTTTGGCCAATCAGTGCTTTTTATTAAACTCATAGGTGGGAACAATTATTTACAATGGAACAACATAATCTACCTACATATGTGACCGAAATTTGTTACAAAATTGCTAAAATTTTGGTGCTCTTATGTAGCCCATAAATGTACTTCAGAGGCTATTCTATTCATTTTCTGCAGGTGCTGACATAGCTGATAGACTTGCTTATTTAGAACAATTTTCTCAGTTGTATTCTTTCCATGAAAAATTATGTGAATTGGAGTTTGACTATTCTTATGTAGGGACTAGTTTTCTTCCTTTGCTGGATGCAATGTCTTAAAAATATATACACAATAAGTCTCATCAAAACATTTTTACTTTTATATTTTTAATGTTTCAAAATTAGAGACTTTAAGATTAGACCTTGACAATCACACTTGGTTTCACTTTGTTCTCAAATATGAATTTGCAAAGTAACAATAGCAGCCACAGTGATTTATTTTTTTTAAATGTTTCAATGCACAGGATGAGAATTTTTGAATTTATATATTATGCATTATTATTTGAATATTCACTCTTTAATTTGTTGAGCTTTTATTTAGATTTTTGTGACAAATATCAATAGTTTCCTATTTTAAAACTGTTTTTTCAGTAATTATAACTCAACAAAACTTCAAGGCTCTCAAGTTTTATGGCATTTTATCTATTAACAATTTGATTAAAAATACTATTGGAATTTTACTTAATTAAAAGGGCAAATTTAGAAGAATACAATTATAGTGCACAAATATCAATAGGAGAAATTTCAACATAGGTACCATGTTATGATATTTTGAATAACATTCTAAGGGTAGATTTCTTTTCTAAAATATAATCAATGATGCATATAGATGTATATTAAAATACATTCTGAAACTACTTTATATATATATATTTATATATATAATTTCTATATTACCATCTCAAGAAGATTTAGCTATATTTTAGTACCAATAATTCCACATTTCTTTTCAACTAGTCTGCAGAACTCTTTCCATCTTGAAAGACAGAAACTATTGCAAATATATGAGCACCAGTTCTCATAGTAAAGGATGGGGCTATGCAATCTGCCAAAGGACAAAAAACCTCCAGTAGATTTATCTAGCTATAATGCCTAAAAGCCACAATGAAAAGATAGTCACGATATTAAAGGTGTAATAGTAATCATCAAGACGTTGCCCATTTCAACCTAATTTATAAAGAAGTCTCTTATGTTGGCCATGTAGAATCCCACTTACTGAGTAGATTTGGCTTGGCAGTATTATTATTATTATTATTATTATTATTATTATTATTATTATTGTTGTTACTTTGGTGTGTGCGTACAACTATAAGTGTGTGTATACATGTGTGTGTCATAAGTGTGTAGATATGCACACATCACAGCACAGGCGTGGAGATCAGGTAATAGCTGTCAAGAGTCAGTTTTCTCTGTCCTCTGTGGGTTCTGGGTATTTGTCTACTGGTCATTAGGCTTGTGCTGTTAGGTCCTGAGGTATCTCATCCTTGTGACCCTTGTTTCAGTGGACTTCTGAGCACCACCATTTTCTCAGATGAGCTGTTAAGAAGAGTATTACTGTGATGTAAGTCTTTCCACTGCTATAATACCTTGGTAACAGATTTTTCCCAGTGTCCACTAGAACTCTGAAGCAGTTTTAAAGTCTCATAAGCTATGTTGATGATGACACGAATACAAAATTTGCTTTTATTCCATTCTGTTTATAACTCACATGCTAGTGCTGTCCTGTAGGTTTGTAACCAAACATCTTTCAAGTGAGAAGTAAAATTTCCAATTTCTTTTAAGACATATTTAAGTAAGCAGTCAAGCCATACTTCATACTTAGTAGAGAAAGGCTTAAAATTCAGTAGATGGAGATCATGGCATGGTGAAGATTATATGAACTAAACAAATTATGTGTAAATGATAATTTTCTATAAATAGAAATGTAGAGATAATAAATATTTCTTTTAAATAGTAAAACTGGAGCTTTTGACTATTAAACGTTTCTTTTCTAAATGTAAGCTTCAATAATTTTTCTCATGAAGGTAATTAATACCTTGTTTTCTCCATCTCTAAAAATGAATACTGTTATAGTAATTATTCAATAGTCACCTTTAATTATAAAACCAAGTATTGAAATAAATTTGATATATTTTATTAAAATCAAATAATGTTCCAACTTAAACACTGATTTTACTACCTCTAAGTTTCTGTTTGTCTCAATTTTTGACCATATCATTTAATATAACATTTTCCTGATTTTGCTTAATTAACTCTGTATTATTCTATCTCATGTATTTGTGACACTATAAAGTCCTTCAGGATAATTCAATAATTATTTAGACTCCATTTCTAGTGAGTTATTTTGTTGTCTGATATTGTCTTTCTTTACATACTGAAACAAACTTCTTCTTCAGGTTTTGTAGACTAACACAAGTACAGGGAAAAGCTTCCTCTATTAGCCCAGATCATTCCTGGATGGCTTGTACAGCACTTCCCTGCTCTTCCTTAACATTCAGTTTTCATAAGTGTATCCTCCCTCTACTCAGAACCTCAGTAACTGCACAATGCCCCTGCCCCTGTTATTATGCCCCTAGGTGTCTTTATCCTATAAATTTTGTTGTTTTTATTTACAGTAGAGCCTATCACTACTTTCAGGAGCCTCAGAGAAGATACCCAAACTATGCTGTGGCTCTCAGTAGCGTTTGGAATCAAGAAGTCCTCAGGCATTCTCTAACAAACTAACTCACAAGCCTACATTATGTTGCTGTGGGTTTTTTTGTTTTTGTTTTTGTTTTTGTTTTTGTTTTTCCTTCTGACCCAAGTAAAGATTCTGGGATGGAGTAACTCCATACTAAGGTGTTAATGCTTCCTGAATGAAAGTCACATGAGAAGAAGTAAACACCATCCAACTTCCTATCATCTGGGGTTATCTTTTCCTTGGTGATGTGTTCAGTTGGTTGTTGGTACTTGAGTGCTCTCTAAAACCATAAAGGGTTATTACTCTGACCTGCGTGCCACTGTGTTTAAATTGAAGGCAGTTGGTCTCATCTGTACTGTCTGATCAGCTTTTGTTTTTTAAACAAGAGCCTAATTATGAAATGTTAATAGTTTATTCTGTGTAAAATATTCTAGTAAATTTTGAAAGGTACTTTCTTCTTCAGTTAGAAGAATATCAACTTATAGTATATCATAGAATAGCCTATTTTGACACAATTGGTAATATACCATAATTTATTTGTTCATAATTATTTATGTTTGTATCATGACTAAACAAGTATATTTCTGTTCCATGATTTCCGTAACAGTTAAATTCTTGGATTTCAACAAACTGAATTTCCTGTAAAATTTGTATTTTGATTATTAGCACATGAAGCTAATCTTACTCAATTTTAAACTTCTACATATTAAATATTTTCCAATAAGAATTTGGTCATGTTGACAGAGCAAATTAAATAATTTATTTTAACTCCATCATTTCCTTTAAAAAAATGTATGCACTTATTTAAATTTCTTCTTATAGAATTAAATTGCACCTATTCCCTACTAGGGGAAGACAACTGTTTTAAAATGTCTTTCTGTTAAGTGGAGTAAAAATATCAATAGTTGTGTTGTGTGTGTGTGTGTGTGTGTGTGTGTGTGCCTGTTTTCTACCTTCTAAAATAAACTTTCAATTGAAAGGAAAAAATAAATAAGAATAACTGTTTGACAGTGATATACATCATAATTTTTAAGTGATATAAATGCAGCTGCCCCTCCTACAAGCAGCAACATTTTCACTTTGGGAAACAGTTTACTAAAATAAATAGTAACTTTTGAAGTGGCTTCTGGTGCTGTTGTATCCTTGGCTTTTTTATGTTCCTAATAATGGCACTATGACTGTGTGATGGATGGTAAGTGTCAAAGAAACTTTGATGAAAATGAAATTGTTTCATCACCTTCCTCAAGTAACAGAAATGAAGTATTTAATTTCTCACTAAACATGTGCCTTTGTTTTTCTGTGCGAATTACTTCTAACAGATTTCATTCCTAAATGAAAGCCATGGCAAAATAATAAAATTAGCATATGTGACAATAAATGACAAACTACAGGAGCAGACAGACTGGGTCACTTTAAATTTGTTCCATGCTTGGTCTGCTTAGCTGATGTCTCCAGCCCACACACACTCAATGTACATGTAATTCTAAATTATCCAAGTGCCTTAAGAGTCATTTTCTGGTATCTTGGAAACTTTGCTCTTCACAGAACACAGATAAAGTTTTAGTAAAGTTGCTTGCTATTACATAATGTCAGGTAGAAACTAAAGCAGACATTACAGCATATTTATTTTTATCAATCAGTGTCAGTCAGCAATAGTTAATTCTGATAGAGCCACAAAATTACATGTTATTATTGATAGTCTTCAAATTTTAACTTTGTATTAAAGATAAAATTCTGGTAGTGCATGCATAAGCCTGGCAAAAATAGAAATACATATGTGAATGAAAAAGAATTTCTGATAGAAATAAGTCATAAATTTGAAGGACAGAAAAGGGGTGTATATAAAAGAATTTGGGGTGAGGGAAGAAAAAAGAGATAATTGTAATTATGTCATAATTGTCCAGTATTAAAATAATAGAAAGAAGTCCCTTCAAACTAAATGGTAAAATTCACAAACCAGGCTAGATAGCAGTACAAACATAAGTGTGTACCATCATCACAATAAAAGGTAAATATATGGTTTCAATTGATACATTTATTCATATTTCACTACTTACCTCCAGCTTATAAATAAATCAGTATATGGTTTTCTATTTTGGGAACTCTTAGCAAGTTAGGAGAAGATGGGATCACAGTTTCCCTTTTGTCTCTAATACCATGATCTATTTTTCCAACACAAGAACTCAATTGTAAAGGATGACAAGGACACTTCTCAAATAATTTGGAAAGTTTTTAAGAAGAAATCCTGACATGTTTCTATTTAATAAACAAAGAACTCCCTAGATTCAGGAACTAGCTGAACAATAAGTAATTGCTCAGCTAAAGTATCAAAGGATGTTAAATAGTTTCTTTGGAATAATTGGCTAGTATTCTTTAAGAAAATGGAATTTATTGACTGCATGCCTTTAGAATATAAAAATTCTGAATACTTCCTACAAGTATTTGTAACTATATTATGAAGAGAGCAAAGATAGCTTGGATTAAATAAGCTTGATTCAACTATTAGAAAAGGGAGAAGAAAATCTAGGCTAAATCTTGCTAATGCATGGGAAAATGGCATTAATAATGGGAAAATGCATTATAGTGTGCAGTGGAAAAGAAGATGATAAAGACAATGTGATATGGGAATGCCTTACTATATGCTGTGAATCTCAATCTTTAAATAAAGGAGCTGTTTTGGGCCACGACAGGCACCATAGAAGAAGTAGGAGGAAGAATCAGAATAGGTAGGAAAGGAAGGGGCGGAGTCAGAAGCAGATTGAGCAAACCGCCCAAGGAGCAACATGTAAGGAGCACAGGTGAGCCACGGGCCATGTGGCAGACAGATTAATAGAAATGGGTTGATTTAAGATGTAAAAGCAAGCTAGCAATGTGCCTGAGCCATAGGCCAAACAGCATGAAGTTAATATAAGCATCAGAGTCATTTCTAGGGGCCTGAGCAGGTGGCTGGGTGGCTAAGAGGTCTGGCGTGGAAGGTCTGTGGGTCCAGGTCCCTGGCCGCCCAAGAGCAAGAAACCCCACTACTACAGATGGCGTCCAACATGGGGCAAATATCCACTTAAAGCCTGAGGAAGATTAGAAAGGGTTCTAGATCACAGAAGCTGAGCCAAAGGAGCTTCCGAATTGTGCATCTAAAGCGGGTCATTGTACAAAGAAAGCGTGGTGTCCGGGTCACATTCAAAATGGTGCCGGCCGACTGGTGGCAGGCAGTGTAAGCTGTAATCAGGTGGGTTCCTGAAGTCTTACAGAATCAGGCGGGTTCCTGAAGTCTTACAGAAGACTCAGTAGCATGTGATTGATTTTAGATTTCTACTTATTTTTAACAAAAAGGAAACAAAGACGGTTTCTTAGTAGCAGTATTTTCTTGGGTGTGCTCTGTTTGCTGGCCACAAACAGAGACATGGTCCCTTTAAGAGAACTTACTGATTTGGCTTCCATGGCAAAAACTATGCAGCTCTCTAAACAGTGTTTTAAAAGCTCTTATGGTTGGAAGATGATCAAGATTCACAATAAAACAGATTCAGATGAAAAGAAAAACCTGTTAACAGGTTACAATGTGTGTAAAAGGTACATAGTCTTCAGGGAGAAAAGAGAGAAGGTAACACAGGCTTCAGAGAAAATAGAAAGATGTAGGCGGAGTTTACTTAGAAGGCACCAATAACAGATAGATATTTATTAAAATATAAACCAACACTCATGGTACAGGTAACAGATTACAGTAGCACCTGAACAGGGACTGGAGTTTGGAACAGTGGATGAGTGATCGACAGATGATGGAATCCGATCCTCTCTCCAACTGCCAGGAACCAGGAAGAGAGCATCTCGTGTTCCAGAAGCCCCTTTTCAATGGGCTTTCCCTTCCCCCTTCAAGGGCCCAGGGCCCTGGCTAGGTGTCTTTTGACCTTATCAGCTGACACCTGAATCCCACAACATCTCCCCTTTTGTCTAACTAAGAAGATTCTAAACTAAGACTATGTACAGTAGTAATTATTATGAGGTAGTATCTAGGAGAGGATAAAGTACAATTTCTAATCAAAGCCTAACCTATATAAGGTACATCAAATAGTTCTAGACTATTGGTAGATAGTAGGATGTATAGATTAGTTCAAAGGGTTAATCTGGGAAAGTGAAAATTCAACACCTGAGAGTTCTTATCTAAGGGATAATAGGTTGATAACATTAAATACCCATTCTTCAACCTTTTCAAGACCTGAAGGTGAATCACCTGAAAGTCAGACGTACATGGAAGTAGTGGCTTCCAAAATTTGGGAGAGGACAGCAACACAGCTACCTGGACAATCACCTCTGGATTTGTGTACTGTTAGAGCATTTATCATATTGGCTACAGGCCTATGGTATCTGACAGATCTTTTCACAAGCAGGGCAATTTTGGAGGGACTGTCTTATCCTAAATATTATCTATCCGTATCCCCAATTTTGGTCTTTGTTCATTTATTGAAGTCTACCAAAATATTCGTTTTGTGATTCTTTTTGGAATTTCTGAATTTTCTTTTGAATTTATGTTATCATCTGATATTGTATAGTTTTCAAGATCAGGTGCTCTATTCATCCTTAGAATGCTGGTCTTCTACTATGACCGGATATGATCTCACCATCCTTGAATTTGGAGTCTGATTTTTGGGGGCTTCCCGGGGGAAGCCCCGAAAGGCATTTCCCGATGGCAGAGGGTTGCCTTCTTTATCTCTGGTAGATCTACATTCATTGGTCCAATGCCATCCCTTGCCACACCTTCTGCATAATCCAGAAGGCAATGGCCTTCTGTTCAAATTAAACCTAGATCGTGCATCATTTCCAAGAGTATTTTGTGTACAATTCTGTCTTATATGGCCTTGTCTACCACAGTTGAAACAAGTGATGCCTTGGTTCCTCTTCCTTACCTTATCAATGGCTTGGTCTACCCAATTGTCCTCATTGCCATGGAGAGACTCAGCATTGATTGTATATTGAATCCATTCTTCTATAGGTGTGACTCTGATTTTTAAAGGCAGAAGCATTCTTCTACATTCTGGATTAGCATGATCAAAGGCCAGAGAAAGTATTAATTGCTTCCTAACTTCTGTATCTGATATTGCTCTATGAACAGCTGTGGTGAGCCTCTGTAGAAAGTCAGTATAAGGCTCTTTTAAGCCTTGTTTGACCTTAGCATAATGCTCAATTTTTTGACCTGGGTCCAAAATCTTTTCCCATGCATTAAGTGCGGCAGTATGGCATAGCAATAAAGTATGTTATCATAAGTAGTTTGAGTCTTCACATCAGCAAACATGCCTTCACCAAGGATTTGGTCCTGAGAAGCAAAGAAACCCCTAATTCTTCCTTGGTGTTCTAAGGTCTTGGCCTCCTTTCTAAACCAGCTTCTCCACTGTAAGTTTTGAATTTGGTCCAAGACAGCAGCCATTAGCTGCATCCAATCAAGGGGGGGATTCGGTTTTTTGCAGACCATGAATTTAGGAGCTGCTTTACATAAGTAGAGTGCATACCATACATGGATATTGCCTCTTTAAAATCTTTGATGTCTTTCATATGTACTGTCTCATAACTATACTCTACATATTCTGAGGATCCCCCTGGTGCTATCTTTGTCTGAATAGTAGCTGGGAACAATAGTGGTGGTGAAGGAGGTAGCCCTGTCATATTTACCACCTTAGGTAAAGTATTTCCAGTACCATAACACCCCATTGGGGGTTGACCTAAACTGTTCTGAGCATAAGATGCATCATTGCCTTTTTCTAGTGTTGCAATTGGTCCCCCCACTCTTGTATTTTGGATACTATGGGTTCCCATTCCTGAATTTTGGATACTACAGGTTCCCATTCCTGGATTTTGGATACTACAGGTTCCCATTCTTGGATTTTGGATACTACAGGTTCCCATTCTTGGATTTTGGATACTACAGGTTCCCATTCTTGGATTTTGGATACTACCAGTCTCAGAGCTTGACTTTCTTGATGAAGCAGTCCTTCTAAAGACCTCACCGAGTTAGCAATTTTTAGATCTACATCATTAACATAATTGGAGCAATTTGTAGTCCCCAATTAGGCAATATTCTCTGTAGTTCTTTAAACAATGTTTCTAATGTCTTTTGGTTTGGGTCTGCCAACAAAATATCATCCATATAATGGTAAATGATAGATTGTGGAAAGCGCTTGCACGGTATTTATAGTGGTTGTTGTACAAAATATTGGCATAAGGTGGGACTATTTAACATTCCTTGGGGAAGGACTCTCCATTGGTACCTCTTAGCTGGCCCTGAATTATTAAGAGTAGGCACTGTGAAAGTAAATTTCTCTTTATTTTGTTCTTGTAAAGGTATAGTAAAAAAAATCAGTCCCTCAAATCAATAACTGCAATAGGCCATCCTTTAGGTAGCAGAGAAGGCAGGGGAATACCAGATTGTAAGGAGCCCATAGGTTGAATCACCTTATTAATTGCTCTTAAATCCGTCACCATCCTCCATTTTCCAGATTTTTTCTTGACAACAAAAACAGGAGAATTCCATGGACTGGTTGATTCTTCAATATGCTGAGCCTGTAACTGCTCCTGTATCAACTGTTCCAAAGCCTGAAGTTTTTCTCTGGTCAAAGGCCATTGTTGAACCCAAATAGGCTTTTCTGTTAACCATTTCAAAGGCAATGCTGTGAGTGTCCTTTTAAGATCTGTGGATATAGGGCAATTCTTTTGTACAACCTGAATGGCTGGTGAATTTTTTTCATAGCACCTTAAAGCATCATTTTTGGAAACATAGTTGAGCCTCCAGCTGACATCAGAACCAGGAGGGATTTTAATCCGGGTATTCCATTGCATTAGGAGGTCACTACCCCACAGATTCACTACTATATCAGCCATATATGGCTTCAACCATCCTTTCTGACCTTCTGGTCATTTGCATTAAAGCCATCTCACACTCTGTTTCACCTGAGATATTGTTCCAATACCCAGAAGTTGGATATCTACTGTCCGTAAAAGCCATCTTGGATGCCATGATTGTGGGGTAACGATCTAAACGTCAGCCCCCGTGTCGACTAAACCCTGGATATCGTGAGGCCCCGCTTTCACGGTCTGTATTCGTACTGAAAATCAAGATCAAGAGAGCTTTTGCCTTTCTGCTCCACAGGAGGTTTCTGTCCTTCCTGAGCTGGCCTTAGGACACTTGCATTACCGTTTGATGTAGGCAGAGTTTACTTAGAAGGCACCAATACCAGATAGATATTTATTAAAATATAAACCAACACTCATGGTACAGGTAACAGATTACAGTAGCACCTGAACAGGGACTGGAGTCTGGAACGGTGGACGAGTAATGGACGGATGATGGATTCCGATCCTCTCTCCAACAGCCAGAAACCAGGAAGAGAGCATCTCATGTTCCAGAAGCCCCTTTTCAATGGGCTTCAACCACCCCCTTTAAGGGCCCGGGGCCCTGGATAGGTGTCTTTGACCTTATCAGCTGACACCTGCATCCCACAACATCAAGAGGATACAGTCTTTAAAGAGAGAAATAGAATAATAAAAATATAATAAGCCACGTAAAGATGGAAAATAGACACAAAATCTAGATTTTGGTTGTTACTGTGTTTTCTTTTAATTTTTTAACTGTTAATGAGCTAGCTGCAGAAAGACAATGGATTGAAATGCAAAGGCTACTAAGTTAAACAAGAATATATGTTTTAAAGGTATTTTGATTTTGAAATTTGTGTCTAAGGACTTATTGCTTTGGAAGAGTTCTGCTTTTGTTTCCACAGAAGATGAGAACCTGTGGGTTGCTTCCAGGCAAATATGGTTTCATCAACCAAGACCCCCTGAAAAAATCTCTGATGGGAAGAGATGGCCATATCAGCTTCAAGACTGCAGATTATGATCCAGTCTCAACAATCCATGAGATTTTCAACGCCCCTTGGTCAGCAGGAAGTAGTAGTAGAAAACTACACCCAAATTCCCCAAATATTGTTTCTAAATATTTGTTTTCATTATAAATAGTTGATGGTCTAAGAAGAAAAAGGGAATATGGTATATGAACAATTTTTTAAAAATTAGATTATTGAATTTACTTAGATCAGGAAATCAGCTGTTAATCTCAAAATGTTTTACATTAGTATAGATTTTGGTTTATTGATACAAATTTTAGGTCAATTCTCTTATGCTGTATGTATTTTTCTACTCTTGTTTAAGATAGGATGTTTATGTAACTGATTTAAAATTGTAATGTATAATTAAGAAATGCATGCATGTTAGATTTTTAGATATACAAAGATATATTTCAATTAGGTAGGTAATCTTCAAATACTTCTAATACCTACAGATTATGGCATTAAAATGTTTTAAGAGCTTAGACTTTTCTGGACAGTGAGACAGGTTTGCTCCTGGCAGCACTAATTTACTTCAACAGAAAAATGGGCATCAAAGAAACTCCATATGGAGTCTACTCTCTTTGTGGAAATGGTTAGCCACTAGCAAGAACCTGTTCTTATACTGACTACTTGACAGCATGCTGTTTAAACTGGACATGCAGGTTCCATAGGAAGATGACCTCTCAACTTTGGCAGAATAAGTCGAGATGGTCATTCAGGTTTCTGCTTTGCAAAGAAAACTGGCAGACATTCTTCAGGACTCGAGGAGAAGCAACTGAGGAACTGTGCCAAAATGGGCAGAGCAGATTTCCTGCTTCACTATAATGAAAAGAGACTCTGGGTCTGTAGGCTGAAGATGGATGCCCCAACTTTATAAAGGAACTTTGGATGACTGTCCAGGCAGATAAGTGTCATCTCTGTCCTTTCTAGATTTTAACTTTAGAAGTCGCTTGTGTTTCTGGTTTACTTGGGTAAATATATCCTTTTGTGGTCTTTGATGTAGTTGAAGAGTAAATAGTTATAGGTACAGTTTTTCTTAGTCATTTGTAAGGTATATTAGATATAAGACTTTAGATTCATAAGGATAAGATAGATGATAAGAGTATTTTCTTTAAGTTTGCTAAATGTTAAAACTGTAATTCTTTCTTGATAGCTATTTTGTTATATGTAATTTTGCTGTTAAAATTGAAACCTTCCTTTTTGATTAGACAGAAAGGGGGAAGTGATGTAGGAATGCCTTACTGTATGCTGTGAATCTAAATCTTTAAATAATGGAGCTGTTTTGGGCCATGACAGGCACCATAGAAGAAGAAGGAGGAGGAGGAATCAGAATATGTAGGAAAGGAAGGGGTGGAGTCAGAGGCAGATTGAGCAAACTGCCCAAGGAGCAACATGTAAGGAGCACAGGTGAGCCACAAGCCATGTGGCAGACAGATTAATAGAAATGGGTTGATTTAAGATGTAAGAGCAAGCTAGCAATGTGCCTGAGCCATAGGCCAAACAGCATGACGTTAATATAAGTGTCAAGAGTCATTTCTAGGGGCCTGAGTGGGCTGCTGGGCGGCTAAGAGGTCTGGCATGGCAGGTCTGTGGGTCCAGGTCCCTGGCCGCCCGAGATCAAGAAACCCAACTACTACAACAATGCAGTAAATACATCAAAAAAAATTGAAGAACTTTCAAATCTCTACCATAAAGTATGTTGTAGGAGACAAATAAGCTTACACTGCTATAAATATTGCATGGCCTGTAAATGTATCAAATAGCACATGAAACTCAAAAAAAAGCACAGGTATTATGCACCAATTAATTTTTAAATTTAGAGATTACAATAAAAAACAATAAGGAAGGTCTATCTGAAACTTTGGCATCTGTAGCGACTTGAAGGAGGCATGTCCTCCATAGTATATTTGAGTATGTTGTACCCAGTTAGTGGTGTGCTAAGATAAGTTATGAATCATTAGGAATATGTCACCCAGCAGGAATAGGCTATGAGGGTTTGATAGCATGATCTGCCTTATTGTTTTCCCTGTGTTTTTACTTCCTATGAATACAAGAAACGAAATATCTCTGGGTCCTGTTTGTCAGGACAGGCTCTGCTTCTACTTTATGCTTCCCCACCATGATGGACTCTATAGTTCTCGACTTTAAGTCAACATAAACCCCTTTCCTTCTTAAGCTGTTTTTGTCAGGGTATTTTATCAAAGCAACAGAAAAGTAAACAATACAGGACCCAAAGAGACAAAGCAAATACTCAGTGAATATTTCAGATGCGTCAGAAGTATTGCAAGATCTTACCAGTAGAAACCAGTAAAAAAGATCTATTTTAGAGTAGAATGTTGGTTACCAAAGAAAATGATCAGGGGACATGGGGAGGTTTTCTCTGATGGACATTTAGTTCAGTGCATCTGATGGAAAGGGATCTATAGGTTGGCTACACAATAATACGCTGTGGGATTATGATCTATTACATTGTAAATATTTGTCCCTTCTACTTTTTAAATAAAACACTGATTGGACAGAAAGCAGACAGCAAGTATGGGTAGGGCTACCAGACTAAGATAACTCTGGGAAGAGGAAAAGTCAGGTAGAGATGCCAGCAGATGTAGAAGAAAGAGAGATCAAAATGTTGCTCTAAGAAAAGGTACTAAGCCACTTGGCTAATCATGGGTTAGATTAAGATTTAGCAAGTTATATGCCTGAGTCATTGGCCAATAAGCATGAAATTAATACAGCATTAAATTAAGACTTTATGAGATTATTTGGGACTAAACAGCAGAGGGTTGCAAGTGAGTCCAAACCTTGGGACTAGGCTAGAAAGGCCAGACCTGAACAATAAGGTGAATTCCTTTAATACTACCTAAAGGTACATTAAAAGAAATAACTAAAGGATGCAGAGACTTCTCAGTGGTTAGGAATGCTAACCCCTGAAGTAGGGTTCTCTTCCAGACTACCTATATTTGGTTCCTAGAAAACTTGTTGCATGGATTCACAGCAACCTGTAACACCAATTCCAAGAGATCTGATGTCACCTTCTGACATACATATGACATACTCATATAGGCACATTTGTAAAATAAAAATACAAATAAACATTTTATGAAGGCCAAAATAGTTACTTTTAAATTACATGTACTTTTAAGTCACAATTAATGTTGAAAATTATCCAGCACACTGTATGAAACCATAGGTATCTATATTCTCTTTGTTGTACATCATAAACTAGATTTTAGAGGAAAAATGGGCCTAAAAAGTCCTCAGCCCGGCTCTATGAATATCTGTCAAAATGATAAAAGTAACATCTTTATAATTTTCCTTACAAAAATTTCTTAAGCATTCATGATAAATATTTGCACCCCTAAATCTAGTATAAGTAGAATTCTTTATGTTTGGAAAAATGTAGGGTTTTGAAGGAATAATGTATTCTCCACTGCGTAGACTATATCTCTGGGTATTGCTTACACTAGCCCTTGTGCGTATAATAAGTTCAACTTATTGTTTGTTTGTTTCATATATTTTGCTTGGCTCAGGCTTTTTGTTGGAGAACGTGTAAGATCACATGCATTTTAGTTTAGAAAATAAGTGTGGCATTTATACCCTTTGATACAAAAACATTTATTAATGTTTGAATGGAGCTTTCAAAAATCAAGCAGATTTAATTTGAAACTTATGAATAAAAGATCTGCACTTAGATTACATTTTTCTCTAAGGCACCTGTGCCATCCCTTTTATTGATCATTATGTTGCACTAGGAAGTTGTGCTAATTCATCGTGTTGCTACTTTGATTAATGCTCACTCACTGAATTTATTCATTCAGAAATACAGCAGCGTTTTTAGACACGGGTCATTGATTTAATCTCTTCTTCTTAGGCTTTTTGTTGGTGGCAGGGCCGGAGGAGAAGCAGGATGTTTTTGCAAATGACAAAGTATAAATTCTGTTTCTGTTTAAACCATTTAAATTAATTATTTTGAAATCAGGGAAGACAAAGACTGAAAACCTCAGCTCAATTCCAAGGTGAAGTGTAAAATTTCTGAGAAATTTATACTAAAATGAGCCCAAGATTTTAAACCTTCTCTGTCACAATATAAAATGCTGAGGAACATAAAAGTTAAAGAGAATTTAGAGAGAGTCATTGGGATTCTGGGAATCCCATCACCAATAATAAGTAATGAATGAGTTTGTCTATCTTTAATATCAAAACTAGGTTTCAAGCTCAAGCTCCTCATCTATGTCTCAGAAACCGAAGAAATAAAGGATAGTCATCTCTGTCCCTTTCCTCAAAAGTCAACTCAGATAATAGCTGATTCAAGATGCCATATAAACAGTAAAAGTATCAGAAAGACTGAGGCAAAGTATTGTCCTTGCCTGTGACTATGAACTCAAAGTGGCTGAATTCTGAGAAGTGTTAGGGAACTATGTGTCGCTTCTACCTTGCCTGCAAGGAAGACACGACACACTAGGCTCTTCTTCCAGTGATTTATTCAGGACCTTGTACATGGATCTTCTCTCTCTCTATCTCCTGGGGTAAGCCCCGCCCAGCTATATGCCTTCAGGATAACCAATCACCAAGCGCCACGTGGGCCTCGCCAATAGGTCCACATACGCGGAAGCAAACCAAGCGCTCAGCCTTATCCAAATAAGGAGTTGTTTACCCCAGAGAGAGCTCACCATCGGGAAGGTGGAAGGCAGAAGCCAGCACCATCTTTAAGGTGCAGCTCCGCAGCTCTCTACAGTTCCCCCTTTTTGTTTAAATTAAAATTACAGCAGGTGAGTGCAGAGGTCTACTCTCTGTTGTGCAAGGAACATTATCCCAAGATTCCTTTTGGGACATCCCCCTAGGGATTATGGGACTTGTTTGACACCCTTTTTTCACAGAGGTGGGACATTAGGGTGAGAAACCCACATGCAAGCAGACATGCTCTCCTTGAGCCCTCCAAAACATAGCTGAAGTGTTCAACTGCAGTGCACTAGCCTGGCAACCTGCAAAAAAACCTTAATCTTTTAAGGCAGCAAGCCAAACATTGGGAGACTGTCCAGCATCAATGGCTATAAAGGCTTGGGCGATCATGGCTGCATCTTGGCATTGCTGGAGCCTAATGCCACAAAGGCACCACAGGCAGACCCCGGCGGCTAGCAACATCAGGCAGGTCATAGCTCCTAGTCCTGCCCACTCTTTCAAATAATCCATGGCAGTGGCAAGCCAGGTGGCCAATCCTTCAGCTAAGCCAACATCCATCCTGGTGGAATTAACAGTTACGACAGCCACTCGAAGTTCTTCTATTAAGCTGTCAAACATTCCAGTCCAAATACTAGTAAATAAGCGTGGAAACAATCTGGCATCATGACAAATTGGCATCGGTCTTGGGAATACGGATAGAATCCTCCAGCATAGCTTCGCTGCTCTTTGCAGTATTATCAGGCTGGTCAGGCTGAGCAGTAATGGGTTCTTGATCATCGCCATCTTTCAAGTCCAAGGACGGGACTCTCCTGATCAGCCACTCAGGTACCCAGATTGGGTCCTGTCGGTCCTGAGGGAAAACACAAACAGACCCTCTCGCACAAGTTAGCACTGGATTTGGACCATTCCAGACTCCTATCAAGATATCTTTCCATTTTACCATGCCTTGACAGCCACCCCGAGGTGTGCAATGCCTGTCAGCAGTGGATAATCCATTGGAATCCAAATTTAAAAAATTAATGGTAAATAAGGCTAAGGAAAGTCTCTCTTTAGGGGTGCGGCCATAGCCAACTCCCCCTTTTTGTTTAAATAAACATTCTTTAAGAGTGTAATGTGCGCGCTCAACAATGCCTTGACCTTGAGGGTTGTAAGGTAATCCATGAAGTAATTGAACCTCCATATGCTGACAAAAGGAGGTTACTTGTTGTCCAGTATAAGCAGGGCCATTATCAGTCTTTAATTGTAGGGGTTTTCCCCAAGCTGCCCATACTTCAAGGCAGTGGGCTATGACATTTTTTGCTTTTTCTCCAGTCATTGCAGAGGCATACATAACGCCAGAACAAGTATCTATTGACACATGTACATATTTAAGTGTTCCAAACTCTGAAATATGAGTAACATCCATCTGCCAAATTTTTAGAGGACATAATCCTTGAGGATTTACTCCAAGTCCTTGAGGAAACTGATAAACAACACATTGAGGGCAATTTAGAACAACTTGGCATGCGGCAGCACGCGACAAAGAAAACTTCTGTTGTAAAACCTTAGCATTAACATGAAAATTTTTATGAAATTCTATTGCACGTTCAATGGCAGTAGCTGCAAAAGCCCAATCTTGCCTTGTAGAAAGATCTACAATATTATTACCACTGCTTAAAGGACCAGGTAATCCTGTATGGGCCCGGATATGTTGAGGAAAGAATCCATTCGTGCGACTCAGAATCAGTGCCTGAAGTTGATGGAAGAGGACACTAACAGTGCTAGATGGCCACAGTGGGCCTGCTGTTTCTAACCCCTTAAGGGCATTTACTACATAGGCAGAATCAGAAATCAAATTAAAAGGAAAGGAACAATCTTCAAACAGTTTGCATACAATCTGCAGCTCTACCACTTGTGGCAAGCCTGGATGAAACTGACATTGTACAGGCTTTTGACCTTCTACCATATGCACCCCACAGCCTGTTTTAGAACCATCGGTAAACACATTGACAGCTCCAGCAATGGGCTGAGATTTAGTCACCTTTGGGAAAACCACAGAGTTTTCTTTAAAAAAGGTCATAAGTGGGTGCTGAGGATAGTGATTATCTATCTTTCCAGAAAATGTGCAGCACAAAACTATCCAATCATCCACAACTGTACACAAGGTAAGAACCTGATTAGCTGAATAGGGTACAATAATGGAGACAGGTAATCTTCCAAAAAATGGCAGGGACTGCTGAATCCCGTTTAGGGCTAAACCGGCAACAGCTGTAGGAAAATATTCTATTGCCTGCAGCTGCTCTAAGGCGGCTTGTCTGCAGTTAACCATATCTGAGTACCGCTGGTCTTCTAAGCAGCCACAAATCATCCTCCAGATAGGTCTCACTCC
This sequence comes from Phyllotis vaccarum, assembly GCA_033318265.1. NCBI lineage: Eukaryota > Metazoa > Chordata > Mammalia > Rodentia > Cricetidae > Phyllotis > Phyllotis vaccarum. The sequence continues at coordinate 92,954,308 of JARWLC010000015.1, read as the reverse complement.
TGCTTTTAACGTGCCCCGGTCATAAGCAAAGTCTAGATCTCTTCCTAACTTATCCCAAGAAGGGATTGTGAGGCTCCCGGAAACAGCGAACCAAGGAGCCACCATATCACATTCTTCCAAAAATCTTTCTAAATGTACTCTTTTTTAACCTTAAGTTCTTAGAGTGTAGCAGCTCTTGCAGAGCCAAAAAATTGGGTGCCAGTTAGAGGCGCCCATCTCTTCCTCCTTCTCCTCTAGTCTCTTATACCCTTTTCTCTCTAATTTTAAGGCTTGTTCTGAGCCACAGCCAAACAGCCCTAGCTCAGCAAATTCTTAGTTTCACTTTCTCACGCGTCCGTGAGACTGCTTCCTCTCTATCTACAGAGTGAAGCTATAAACCTCCGCTCTTGTCGCGGGCCTTTACCCGTTCTTGACATGGATCCCCACTTTACCTGAAGACTTTCCAGCACGCTCCCTGCTCACTGAAAGTTCTGGGCCTCCGACAGCCGAACGTTCCCCTCCAGGCCACCGCTTGTGGCTTCTACCTAGCCTGCAAGGAAAACACGACACTAGGCTCTTCTTCCAGTGATTTATTCAGGACCTTGTACATGGATCTTCTCTCTATCTCCTGAGGGAAGCCCCGCCCAGCTATATGTCTTCAGGATAACCAATCACCAAGTGCCACGTGGGCCTTGCCAATAGGTCCACATACGGAGAAGCAAACCAAGCGCTCAGCCTTAGCCAAATAAGGAGTTGTTTACCCCAGAGAGCGCTCACCATTGGGAAGGTGGAAGGCAGAAGCCAGCGCCATCTTTAAGGTGCGGCTCTGCAGCTCTATACAACTATGCAAGACATTCTCTTGTGTGTAGATGAGCAAGGGATTTTGAAAGGAGAAAAATGCAAATTGTACTAGCATTTACTTAAAATTGTTATAAAAATAAAGAATGTTTCAAATGTAGTAAGAAGCAATTGCTTAGACACAATGTTGGGCACATTGTTCCATTTATTAGGAGAATTAGAGATCCCTCAGGACTGTAGAGCGATTCAGGATCCCAAGATATGATTCAGTAAGTGAGTTTTTCAATTTCAAATGCCTCAGAGACCCATTACCCTAAAAATCTTGTCATTTGTTGGTATAAAAGGGTTTTCTCAGATTCCATGGGCCAGAAATCTGTTTTTAAAAAGTGAGAAAGGAAAACCAAAAGTGATTGATTAGGGCTGGGGAGATGAACAAGTCATTGAGCATGTATACTACTGTGGGAAATTGTGTTGTTCCATTGTAAATAATTGTCCCACCCACTGGTTTAATAAAGAGCGCTGATTGGCCAAAGGCAGACAGGAAGTGTGGCTGGGGCTACCAGACTAAGAAAACTCTAGAAACAGGAAGAACAGAGCAGAATGTGAGAGAGAAGTCGGAAGAAGCAGAGGACAACTATGCTCCTCCAAGAAAAGGTACTGAACCCCATGGCTGAACAGGATAAGAGTCATGGGTTAGATTAAAGGTAAAGAATTAGCAAGTGATAGTAAGCCTGGGCCTAAAGCCGATCAGCCTAAAACTATTGCAAGCATCTGTGTGTATCTGTGGGTATGTGAGTCTGTGGGCCTAAACCTTGAGGCTAGGCCCGAAAGTCCGGGCCAGAAACCTCCTACAACATTCTACTCTAGAAGAGGACTCAGGAATTTCCAGAACCCTCATCATGAAGCCTTAGCTTCAATTCTGGAAGACTAATGACAACTTCTGGTCTTGGCAGGCACCCACCAGAATGGCTAGGATGAAAAACATTGATAACAGCCCATGCTGGAAGGGATGTGGAGTAAGGGAAACACATCTCCATTGCTAGTGGGAATGTAAACTGGTACAGCCACTTGGGAAATCAGCATGGTGGTTCCTCAGAAAACTGGGAATGAAGCTACCCAATGATCAAGCAATACCACTACTGGGAACATACCCAAAGGACACACATTAGCTCAACTATGTTCATACATTGTTTATAATAGCCAGAACCTGGAAACAATCTAGATGTCCCTTAACTGAAGAATGAATTAAAAAATTGTGGTACATTTGCACAATGGAATACTACTCAGTGGGAAAAAAATGACATCCTGAAATTTGCACATAAATGGATGGATCTGGAAAGTATCATTCTGAATGAGGTAACACTGACCCAGAAAGATAGACATGGTGTAGTCACTCATAAGTTGATTTTAGACATAGAGCAAAGGATAACCAGGCTACAATCCCAAAACCTTGAGCAGCAAGGTAACAGGAAGAACTTAAGAAAGACATCCGTGGATTCCCCTGAAAAGAGGAAATAGAGAAGATCTCCTGTGTAACTTGTGATCATACCAGGAGCAACCAAGGGGATGTAGGAAGAAATTATGAGAGGAGATAGTTGAGTGGGTGGAACAACAGAGAGTGAGAACACAGAAATAGATATCTTGATATATAGTGAGCCATTAGGGGTTAGAGAGAAACCTGGTGCTAAGGAAACATCTAAGGACCCACAAGGTGTCTCCAGCCAGGACTTCATGCACTAGTGTAGAGGCTGCCTAAATAGAACTTTCTCTGTAATCAAATGAATGACCACCCTAATTGTCATTATAGAACCTTCATTTAACACGGATGGAGGCAGATGCAGAGATGGATAGCTAAGCACCAGATTGAGCTCCAGGTCCAACAGAAGAGAGGGAGGAGAGATTACATTATCAAAAGGATAGGGATCATGAGGAGGAGAACCACGTAGATGTCTTACCAGAGCTATTGAGAGTGCACTAACTCTAAAATGACAGCTGAGGTAAGATTCACGGAAAGGTGCCTCCAAATTTAGACTACAGTCTAACAGCATGGGCAATTTCTGGAGCCCCTTTCACTAGGACCAGTGATGATTCCTGGTGCACGAGCTAACATCTCAGAGCCCATTTTCTACAGAGAAAGGGGGGGAACTTTTTAATTAAAAAACTTTTACTATTCTTCAGCCAGGCTGTCTTATGGCTATTGAGATGTTTGAATTCCTTTTATATTTTCCAATCACCCCTTCCATCATGTGTGATTTCAAATATCCTGTCTAGTTCTATGCAATGCCTTTCCTTTTCTATACAGAAGCTTTCTAATGTCATGAAATTTAAATGTCTATATTTGCTTTTGCAGTCTTACATGCTTGCTTGTGCTAATATGATGAAAAATATACCCATAAGTTTTTTTCTCATAGACCTACCATTTTAATTCTTGCTTGTAAGTGGTTTTCCTGTGTTGAACTACATGCCTCATCTTAAATAAGGGCCTTTGATTCTTCTGTTTGAGAACAAGAAGCTTTCCCAGAATCATTTCTTGAATCACTGCTCATTCTCAATCCTACGTTTATGATATCTTTGCCAATAATCAACTGCTAATAAATGTGTGCAATTACTTCAAGATTTCTGCCCTGTTCTATATACTCAATGTGCCTTTTCTTAAACCAGCAGCAAATGTTTTTGCTAAGATTTCTTCATAATATTGTAAGTTAGGAATTGTAATGTTGCTCCTTTTTTTTGTCTTATACTGTTTTGACTATACATGATCGGTTGTGAATTCATACAAAGTTAAGAGTTCTAACATTTCTGCAAGAAAACACGATCAAGACCTTGGCAGGGGTTCTGTTGAATATGTAGATTACTTTGGACTGAAGGAACACTTGTTATTAAATCTTACAGTCTGTGAGCATGGCATACCTGCAATTTATTTGTTTTCTTTAATTTATAACATCATCATTTTATGGTTTTCAGTATAAAAATCTTCCATGTCC